>CM031242.1:16531499-17743999 GCA_018340775.1 Taxus wallichiana var. yunnanensis | reverse complement strand
ATATTCTAGTAAATGAAATGAGTCAACAAATGAAATGATGCAAAAAGAGGTGGGCACTACATCACACATAAATACAAACATATCTCCTTCTAAAAATACATAAATAAAACATTACATAAACGTAAAAAAATCCACCTCATCCATTCTCTAACCAAAAAAATTATAAGTTCAATACATTGCCATAGAAAATGGAGAAATGAATAGAAAAGGTATGATAAAACATAAAAATAAAAAAGTCATCAAAGGAATGATGCGGCGTTGCACTTATGAATGCTAAACAAGATCAAAAAATAAAGGTACTAACAACTTAAATTTTAATTTTGGGAAAATGGATCCAAAATTTGATGCCAATTATTTTCCTATGTTCCCCTTAAATGCCATTAATATCCAAATATTTTTGTTTGGGTTGGATTGAGTTAAAGTATAAAACTAGCAATCACATGTGTACAATACAATGTGAATGCCGAATGATATATGTTATTTGATTTAGAGGGATAATTATTACTTTTGTAGTTGATGTTGATAAGGGGTGTGATTGATTTTGTAAGTGTAAGAATATAGATGAAGCATTACATTTAAATGTTCTATCTCTACATTTCAAATTTGTTACAAATTCGTACATATACATTTGCAAATCTTATATATTGATTTTCAGTTACACAGCTTGAAAATTTGGAGGGTAGAATATGCTGCAAGTATGTTCAACCGTGAAGTAGTTATATCAGGGTGCATCGTACACACTACCCAAATCATTTTTTTGCAAAATTTTCAGGAACAAAACATTTTAATGCACCATATTCTGGAGCAATTTGTTTGAAATTAAATTTTCCAAATACAAATCTCTCTTTTGAAAACAGATCAAAGTTTCCATAGTGTGAGGCTTTATCTCAAGATTACTTGATACTTAAATTTTATTGCACACAAAAAGAAACTACCAAACAACTAGATTTGAGTGAAGTTGCTTATTTCTTCATACTTTGGTAAGACATCCATTTAGATATCTGTAAACAAAGCCTCCTAAAATATACTGCAATCCATTCCTTCAGATTCTATTGATACTATCATTCCGAAAGTAAAAATGTGTCATAAAATATATTGAACTCATTCCTTGATATTTTGAAATTTCTTGAGAACAATTACGAAGCTGAGAGTTATGAATGGACCATACAGTTTTAGTGCTAACATGGGCAGAACTGCCACACTATACAAATTTGTAAATTGTTCCAGAGTAAAATACAAGCTATTCACACTTCCATGTTTGGTCCCAGTACGAACTTTTCTTACCTTCAAACCAAAGTTCTTAATCTATGGTTTTGACAACCTTAGCAACCAAAAATTCAAGACATTCTTTTATCCTTTAAAAGCATCCTGAACTCTTCCAAATATTACGTGGCTAGATTGGAACTAACAAAGACAACAAGCATTAATGAAATGAAAACATTAATCAAAGCACCAAATTGATACCGATGCCTCAACTTTTGAATTCTTCATTATCACCCAAGTCAAAGGCGTCCCTACTGGTTAGAGTGTCATGGGGAAGATGATTTGGAAAGAAGGTGTATCACTCAATAATTTCTCCATGCCCAAACAAACATTTCAAACAATGCAAGGAAGACCCAAACTATACCTGGTGAAAAGAAAGATTGATGAACTTACAATAGCAGCATCTCCATAATTATAAATTACTGCTTCTAGACAGGACATTACTATCTGAGCAGAATCAACCCAAAGATTTTTTATTCAGTTGACATCTCCCAACAAAGATAAAAAAAGGTCTAGGCTAGTACACATTACAAATAGTTTTACCTATGTATCTTTAATAATAACATGAATGTCAAATGTGTAAACTAAATTTGAACAAGTTGTGTGGTTTTACAGAGTAAGTATTATCTTGAAAACAATTTAAGGGAAGCATTGCCCATAAGTTTCCACATTTACAAAGAAGTTCGTCACACTAAAGACTGAACCCGACTGCCAAATGTGATCCATGGTCTTCAACTTCTGCCCAGAGCCTTGAGAATTTCACAACCCATGTATTGAAACTATACATGTTGGAAACTGATAAAGAAGAAAACCAATGTTGTTGTATTATGTCTATTAAACATTGGCACCATTACCTAGTTGGCTTTCATTGCAGATAATAGTCCTATCACTAAGGCTTTCTATAGGAGTGATTTTTGCCTAAATTCCCAAATCTAAACACGAAGAAAACAAACCCATTTTTTGTGTAATGTGCACTAAACATTGTCACCATCAACGGCCTAGCTTTCCATGCAGATAATGGGGATTTCTAGAGGACTAATGTATGACTAACCCTTGAAGGACATTCTTTTTGTCATATTATATCCCATCGAACCCTCTAAAATGATAAAACACAATAAATGCATTCTTTCAAATTAACTTTGCCTTAAAATCAATCTCTCTTCTAAAAAAATTCCAAAGAGGTTGATTGTGAGCCCTCAAACATTCAAAGCACACTAAAATGAAAATAGATTTCTTTATGCATATACTTTTGTTATTTTGAATCAGCGGGGATTCTTACACCCATTTATGTAGCCTTTTTAAAGGTTTGAGAGCTTTGAAGTTGTGAAATAAGCGCCATGTCTGCGACTTCTATTTTTGTCAACATCAAAGGGTGTATGTGTACTCTGTAGCTGCATATGAAGTAATTAAATTACCGAGATGCTTTGTGGCGAAGTCAGGAATGCCATTCTAAAAGAATAAACAAGGTTAGACCTCTCTTGCCCAACTTTTTGTAGCATGCAAACAAAACCCTACATCAAACATAATCCGACTGCAAAAACATACAGAGAAATAGAGAAAAACACGGTGAAGAAGGGCTTTACAATTACCCGATACGGAAATTGAAGGCGTCATTTCAAACCGCTAAAGATGTATGTGATGTCGTAGAAATATAATCCTGACCTCTCCCCACTTTGCGGTGACCGCATATCATCGTCCACCATCACGGATCGTCAACACAACTCAAATTATCTTATTGACATGGTTTATTCTCCCATGACAGAAAATCCTAACCATGTAAATACCTCCTAATTTTGAAACCCTAGTTCACCGCCAACGTGGACGAAGTGATTAAGCATGCAATTGTGACTTCTCTTGACTACGTGGCCAAACAATCCACAAAAATAGGCAGGAAAATCTAAACCATCACAATGCCCGTCTTAAGCTGTCATTTGATCGCCAACATTAATCGTAATGTAAAAACGTCTAAATGGATGTCAAATTTAACATGGTCCCCAAAAGCGACTAGAAGGGCCTTTCTCATAGGGGAACGCCTTCAACATAATAAAAACAACAAAAAAAAAGAGAAAAAGGAAACACTCATTTTACATTTAAGCACATCATTTAAGAAAAAGGAAACAATAGGGTTCCTTTTAAGTATAAAAACTCGAATCATATATATATCAATGAAAACATTATTGATGTATCAATTATTATTAGATGTTTATAAAAAGAGCTTTAGAATATGTATATACATCCATATTTATATAATGGAAAGGGAATTTTGTTTGGGTATGGTCTAATAATACATGCATGTTATGTGTATCATCACACATAATTCACATGATTTTTTTAACAAAATGTCTCACACAAAGGTTTTGAAGAGTGTTTTGACTCTAAAATATATATGAAAATTTGGTTTCTTACACCAAAAAAGAGAGAAACATTTCAATTGTATCTGTTAAACTTTACAAATTTCATATCTTTTTATATTTTTTAATGATTAATGCCATATAATTTATGGCTACACTATATAGGAATGGTTTAAATTAGAAAAGGAATATGGAGGCCGTTGAGGCCAATATTATTATAAGGAATGATTTAAGGGTTTTAATACTTGAAATGAATCCTGTTGTTTATTAAATTCATACCAAATTATTCCCTTGTAAGAAGTGAACAAATTTAAAACAAAATTTAGGGAATCATGTAACTTACAATTGATATAGGTAATATTAAACTTATAATCTTGATCAATATAATATGAAAATATTATTAATGTCTTTCTAAAGCACATCCTATAAAGAATCTTATAAATAATACCGCGTTCATTTCAAATGTGGAAACGATATACCATGTTTCTTTGCTTCTTTCTCCTGTATGTATTTTACATGGGAATTAACTAATTCATTAATTTAATCATTTTATTGAGGATATAATGTTTGAATCTTAGTAAATACCATAATAAGGGATCACTAGTTTTAGTAAGTATTCTGAGATAGATTTGAATTGTTTTCAAGTTTTTGAGATCTATTATGATAGGATGTCGGATACTAAAATTAGAATTATTGAAAACCTTTTTCACATGTATAATTGTAATTCAATACATATCTCTCTCTTTGGATATTTATATTTTAAGAAAAGGACATAATAGTGATATATGTATTACAACTAACACTTCCTTTCAAAATTCAAGATTTGTGTCTTGATTATTCATGATATAATATTATATTGACATTTCTTAGCGGTATATGAAATATTAACAATATGAATGAAAAGGGTAATCTCATGGAAGGGATTTCAAGTTTTGGGTTTGGTTTGGTGTTTAGTTTTTTTCCATTATAGATGATTGATTTAAATGAAATAAAGAAATTTCCTCTTAAAGGGACGGAAATTGGAAAAAATTACTCGATATATTATAAGGTGTTCTCAAAAACACAAATCTACATATTTATTAATAATTTAAAACATCATATAACAATTGATGTATATTAATATAGACTTTTGTGAAAAAATATATTATAATATATTGTACCATATTAAATGAAAATAAATAATTTTATATACCTAATAATATAAATAAGCACGGGTTTTAAAAATAATAGTATCTACATACAACTAGTGAAATGTTCTTTCAAAAATAATTGGTACTAAGGTAGGTGTACAATGGAAGACAAAAATGTGGGGAAAACATCACCCCTATAATTAGTTAAAAATGTTTTCTAGTATCTCTTGACACACAATGGAGGAAAACCTAACCCAAGCCATGTATTTGATCTTCTAGTAAGTGAGCTTAGATAATATTATATAATTATTAGACATATATGTACGCTATAACCATGAACCTAACTTTAGGGGCATGTAGATATATGCAAGTATCTTGACAAAGATAAAAAAATTATATCATCGTGTAGCGTACCATCATGCCACATCACCATTTTTCGTTTCACGTGTTTATTTGGAGGGAAAAGTAGTTTTTAATTGATTTAAAATGAAGAAAATTAATATAAAGCATTTGAAAGAGGGACCAATGACTGAGCACCCTATGTGTCACATTGTCATTGACTCTTAAAAAGTGTCATTAATCAAAAAGTGAACAACTATTGGTCCTTTTTTCAACAACCTATGGTGAAAACAAATGTACATGTTTTGGTCCATGCACAACTATAGGGTCCTTTCCCCTATTAAGGCTAAGTCTCAAGCGATCTCAATATGGTAGGTGGTAGGAGAAGACATTATGCATATAAGGAACCGTGCTCTAATTTATAATTTCATGGGAATCACAACTAAACTAGGCTTTTTTATTAGATAAATAAAGAAATTAAAAGGAGATATATAAATTATCCTATTAACCAATTGGTACTTCATGGAACAATTTAAAGGAGATATATAAATTAAAAGGACAAAAATGGAAAAATTATGCTTCGAGTGAGGCCCCGACGTTTATTACTAGGATGTAATTTTTATGAAACTCTAGCATATAGGTTTTGACTTCATATAAGAGCAACCATTGAGAATCCCAATATAGAAAAGGATATTAATTATTCCTTTAGAATAATGGAAGGAATATCTTTTTAATATCATCCCTTTGAAAAATTCAAATGAAAGAAATAATTTCCCTACGGAAGGAAAACACAATTAGAAATTAATAGGTTACAAATCAAAGTCTAAAATTTGAGGAATAAACACCTAATAATAATTCAATGTCCATAGAATGTTGAAAAATCCCACATATGTTTTACTACATTGTACCATATGTAGTCGAATAAAAATGTTAAATGATTAAATGTTAGATATTAAAAATAGAAAATAAAAATCGAGGGATTTCAAGTAGGCAATGTCTATAACATTATAGAAGTTAGAAAGAAAAAATTGTTTAACATCTTAAAAATAGTATGAGTTATTATACAAAACTATGAGAACGGAATGCATTTTCTATTACCATGAACATCCATCAAAATTAATTTACAAAGAGAGAATGATTTAGAAATGTGTTGATAAACAATTAATAATGCCATCAAACAAGGATATAAGAAAATTAATTAATAGATGATACATGTTCTATTCAAAAATATGTAAGAAAAATGTATGATACATGTTCAATAATAGGCATGCAAAATAGTTTATATTCCACACTCAAAATGAACTATTGTGTTTATAGAAAAACCTAGAGCATTAAAATTACCTAGATGAAAGAGAGTTAGGGAAATCATGCATATAACACACTTGTTAGATTACATGCATGCTCTTTGTATTACTCTTCCCTACTCTCTAACTCAAAAAATAAATGAAATGATCTTAAATTTGGATTGACAATGCCCTAGATTACACATTTTCTCATTGTATTCCTCTTCTCTAGATTTCAACTCCAAAATAGCATGAAATGATCTCAAATCTAAATGTTGACAATGCCCCAAATGGCACACTTGTTCTTTGCGATCTTCTACCCTAGCTTCTAATTCTAAAAATTCTTGAAACAAACTAGAATCCAAACAAAAAAATAAAATACCCTTTATTTTTCAATGAAATGAATTTCTAGGTCATGAAAAATAAATTATTGAAGTTAAATTTATGTTTCATTATTAATTACCAATTACTAGGCCTAAAATTTGATAGTCTTTGGGCCATATTTTGTTTTTTTGCTCAATTTTAGAGTCATTATTTTTGAGTGGTTGATTGGTTATGGGATGAGTATGTTTAATTGTTTGAACTTTCTTCCTTACTAATAGAAACTTTAAAAAATCCTAAAATATCCTCTAAAATTGGAGAGGCCTCTTTAATCCATCCTGTAATGTCTTACGCAACTCAAAATTCCTTAATTAATCAAAAAATAAATCCCAAAATTATTGGTTGGATTGGTCCATGGTAACACATAAAAAAATATCACGATCCTTACACCAATATGAGTAGTTCCACAATTGAATTTGACATCTTATTAAAAATGGTTAAGGGTTTCACAATGATTACATTTTCTTGTTTGGCCTTTTCCTTTTCTCCCCATGGCTTCAAAAAAAGCCCAACGTTTTTTGTAAAGTTTCCTCTAACTACATGCATTATTATCCAAATTTGATATGCCTCTTGAATCCATTTTGAAATTTATTCTATGACTCTAGAAATACTCATTCAATTAAAATATAAATCCCTAAATAGTTGGTTGTATTGTTCTACAATACTATATAAATCCTAAAATATCATGATCAATATGCCAATATGGGTGGCACCATAATGGAAGTGGACCTCTTACAAATAAAATGGTTGATGGGTTGCACAATGAGTATGTTTTATTTCTTTTAATTTTCCTCTCCTCCTTTTGAGGCTTCATAAAACCAAAAAATCATGTAAAATTTCCTTCAACTATATTCCTCATTACACAATTCGATATATGTCTTTAGTACATATTAGAATTTTTTATACACCTCTAAAAATGCAAATGCAATAAAAAGAACAAATCGCAAATCATATTTTTGGATTGGTTTGTGATAACATAAAAACCTTAATACATCATGATCCTCACACTAATATGGGTATCACACTGATGGAAGTGTCACTCTTACTAAAAAAATGAATGATGTGGTACATGATGAGTATGTTTGATTTCTCATCTTTTTCCTCTCCTCCCTTGTAGATTCTAACAAACTATAACAATCCTATAAAATTACCTCTAAATACATGCCTTATTACCCAATTTTATATGCCTTTCAATGCATCTTGCAATTTCATCTTCAAATTAAAAACTTCTTGTGCAATTAAAAAATCCCACAATTATTGGCTAGATTGTTCTCTGGTAACATACAAATCTTTATCCTAATATATCATGATACTTATACCAATATGGATGGTTCCTAAATGGAAGTATCTCTCTTATTAAAAAATGGCTGATGCGATACATGATTATTACGTTTGATTTCTCATCCTTTTCCTCTCCTCGTATATGACTTCCAAATACCATAAAAAGTATTTTAAAATTACTTCTAACTACATGCCTTATTATGAAAATATTATATGCCTCCTTAGTTGATCCAAAGGTCAATTTAGTGGACAAAGTTTCCCTATATCTCCCAAAATCATTACAATATGGTAGAGGGCTCGAGATCTTGCCAACACCCATTTGAACGCATGAAAGCAGACTATGTTTGAGCTTGATACCATCCACATAAGTTTCTAGTTAGAGGAGAAAAAATAGGGGCAACAGACCAATCAAAATGTGACATGTGGCGGTGAAAAATAATAAAAGCTTGTTTTGGTTTTCACCTCCGGTCTTCGACTCTCAAGTTCATACAAGTGGGCTCTGCTTATTTGCTGGTTGGGGGCCCTCATCCAGTGACACACTCTTTTTGAGGAGGGGTGCCTTTGTCTCCTTTTCTTCACATTTACATTGTCACATCTTTGCATATATATGCTTCATATTGTAATTGTTTGGTGTATGTGGGAATTTATTTGTAATTGGTTTGTAAGCTCAAGTAATCGAGCTCCTTTATGAAGCCACGTGTATAGCCCATATCACGTGTTTTGTGTCGAGCTAATGAAATACATCCTAAGTATGAAAGGTGCAAAAGGATTGGGCACACATGCATAGGGCGCGTAGACACACACAGAACTATAGTGAAATAGGGTGTGCCTAGGAAGGCATGAAATTAGGGTTTAGCCGTTTTCTAGTTTGGCGCTATTTTTGGACATATAGTGCGAGTATGTTTTGTAGAAGACTTGAAGAACATGCAAATGCTATTTTGGACAAGTAGAAGATCAAGCGCCATGCATAGTTTTGGAGCTATTAATAGGATTATACCACTGTTGTATTATTAGATGATCTATTATTAGCGAGCTTGCATGCTCTTGTATTTATCATGTAAGGGCGCATGGCTATTATTAGCATGTAGTATATTTTGAAAGGTGCATGGGAGGTGAAGGGAAATTCCCACCCCTATAAATATGTATTGATTTGCACGGTTTATAAAATTCCATGTTTTTGTGTTATGCTACGATTTTGTGATCATGACTATGGTGACTATACTATGTGTGTATGAAGATTCTATTTTTACAAAAATTAATATAATGGATCTTTGTGGGTGGATATTGATTGTGGACACATCTTTGAATGGTTAGTATATGGTAAAGTTAATCTTGATTCTTGTTTGATTGTTCATGTTAATGGTTAAGATCTATATATGGTTTATGCACTGCAATATACTTAATTATCTGTTATGGATCTGGAGTATTGGTACAATCATGCTAACTTCTTGAACAAGATGAAAAAAGAGGAATCAAGTACCCTTGTATGCATTGGGTGAGTGATTAGTTTAGGCTGAGTGATGTGCCAGCGTGCGCCTTGGGTGTTGGTGGTAAAATCTAGGCTACATTTTGGTTCCATTGTCGGGACCTCTTTTTCAGTTGAATTTCAAGATGTTGCATGATGAAGACGTATTGGTTGACCTTGGCCAGTATTGAAGAGTGGTTAGATAATTTGGAGGAAGAGTATGCTCATAGATTTAGCACTGGACCTAATTTTAATGCACGTGTGTGGGTTGAACAAAATCTGTATCACGAGTTGTATGAGACATTCTTCACCATCTTTCCTATAGAGCTATATGAGTGGTTGGTTACTTACGCATCGAAGAGAAATTAGAGGTTTCGTACACTTGTTTGGACACAGAAAATTCTATGCTTTGTATGATGCATACGACTTGGACATGCACTTGTAGATCATTAGTGGAGTGGTGTTCTAAATAGATATATTCTAGAGTATGTGGTTTCTACTTATTCTTGTCTAGAGGTTCACGAGTTCCAATTCTTGCATGCAAACCCAGAGGATCATATTTCTGTTTGTATCCCTTTAAGATCTTGAATGTGACCTTGGATTTGGAACAACGTCCTATGGCTAACTAAACCCCACCACACACGAGGGCAGGAGTAGGTTTGGTGAAATATGGTGGATATAGCGATATAAAGATAGAGAGAAGAAAGGAAGCTTAAGTTTAATGAAGCGCGCGAGAGGGATTTGGAGAAGCAGGGAGAAATTTTAGAAAGAATGGTCTTGTGGACAAAGACGGCTCATGAAGGATTCAGAGCTCACATTGAAGAAGTGGAGCCAGAGCATTTGGAACTCCCCCATTTGGGAAAGCATAGTAAAGAACCCTCTTCAGTTTCAGATGAAGGTGCATTTGAAGAAAGATCAAGAACCATGGGTGCACATATGATCCTACCTAGTGACCTAGCCCTTGTGCTAGTTTTCTAGTTCTATGATAGTTATCGGTAAGAAGCAAGATAGTGTGTGAGAGTAAGTAGCGAAGATAGAGTTGATTTCTGATCAAGTTTAGGAGTTAATCAGGTATTTTATTCATCTATGGTGGCACAATCGTCATATTTGTTATTTAGAGGTCTAGATGGAGGTATGTTTTCGGCGTGTCATCAACACGTAACGTGGGCATGGAGAAAATTGGTGTCGTGTCTAAAAGTAGCACAACATCACCAACTATAGGAGTTCAATTTAGCACAATCTGTTAGAACACAATGTAGTGCATCCTGCGGTTTGGTACACGATATAGGAGGAGAATCGGTGGCTTGGTATCTACCAGATCTAGTGGTTTTGGAGGTAGAGTAAACATAAGATGTAATACGAGGTTTTGGATATGGTGCGTACGGTCCACACCAGCCCCAATTTTTTTATGGAGATGTATCTTTGTCTCTAGAATATAGAGGAATCGAAGATGTAGCTAAGTGCATGCATATGTGTGAGATACTATGGCTCGCGAAGGGGCTTATAGCTCCAAAGTGCAAGGTAAGTTAGTTTGAAACTACATAACAAAGGTGCACACATAGTTGATACAGGAAATATGATCCGAGGTAGACTTGTATAAACTATATTGTGTTGTGTGATGCATTTTTAATAGAGTTCCACATACCGATTTTGAGCGAAGAGTATTAGCACATTGAAGGACATCAAGTAGGGCACAACTGAGAGTGTTTGGGAGTATGATGCACAATTCAAGACCCTCTTATCAAAGTTATCTTATGAAATTCACCCGATCTAACATGCTCAATGGTTCATTGGAGGATTGATCATGCCTTTTAGAAGGTGCTCTCACACAAGACTTATACGAGATCCATGTGAGGAACTTGAAGCGGCTTTGCACCGAGGCGGTTGGGAGTGTAGACATAGGAGTGAGCCCATTCTTGGAAGCTTAGATTGCAGAGATGTTAAACCGAGTTAGAAAAGTTGTCGGCCTAATTCATCACATGAGATGCGCATCGAAATTTGGTGCACAGATTGTGAAGTAGAAGGACATACTAAGGATAGTTTTCCTCGTAAATTAGTGTAACATGTTCTTTGGATTGTGAGATTTTCACTTGGATCATGATCCAAATAGGTGTACATTGTTGCAACGTGTGAGAAGAAAGAAAGTGTTTTGTTCGCAAGATTTGCAGGTCTACAACTCATAACACCGAGAATTCGGGTTGATTGATCGATTCATGATGTCATTGATCTTTGGTGTCGACATACTAGTGTTGCAAATAATTCAAAGGAGAAAGGTGAGCATCATGATCATGATCACAATGAAGGGAAATTTGATGGAGGCCGAGGTAGAGGTCGAGGATACCATGGAGGATTCAGAGGCCGAGGTCATAGCGGTGGAAGAAGTAAGTTTACTCATGGAACATGTAGATCCCCTGATCATTACAAGTGTGAATGCCCTTAGAAAATTATTTTTCTTTTTGTGGAATGAACCACAACTATGAAGAATGCCTAGATTTGTAAGAAAAATTGAGTAAGAAGCACAAATAGGACAAGGGTGTGGGAATGGTTAGAGTACAACACGTTGTGGATGTCGAAGTTAGTGCATGATCCTGAGTTGGTACCTATGAAGATCACTACACGTTGAGGTTGTGCATGCCAAGGAAGTTCCAAAGAAGAAGTCTTCCATTACAAAGGAGGAGGTACTACATGAAAAGTATCCAGACCCTATGCATCAGAAGGAAGTTTATCAAGAAACCATGGAGGTGATTAGGAATTTACAGGGTGAGATACAATGTTTGAAAGAAAAGTCGTGGAATTTAGAATAAAAGAAAGAAACTAAGCTTCCTTAGACAAATTTTTATGATCTATGGGAGGTTTGTAAGATACCGTGACAAGAAAACATCATTCCTTTATTGGGGGAATGGTTAAGGGGAAAGACACCTGCGTTGGAGTTGAGTGTGAAAGATAGATTTTGCATGCTAACCTGCCTCCTCATAGCCTAGATTATGACAAAGAGATCACTCTGAATGTTGTTGTTGATGGATGGATCTTGAGTAACATTTTGATTGATATAGGTGCAAAAGTGAATGTAATCACTTTAGATGTGTGGATTCAGATGGGGAGACCACCATTGCAGCCATCTTCGAATGTGTTGTTTATGGAAAATAGGACTAAAGCCACACCCATTGGAGTCTTGAAGGATGTTACTATTACTATACAAGGGGCCAATTTTATTGGGGACTTTGAGGTCTTAGCGCTTGCAGAGGTAGAAAATTTTCCAACACTACTTAGACGCCCTTGGTGTTATGCAAACAATGCTAATATGCACTTCAACAAAGGATATATAATTTTGAGAATAAGGAAGATCGCGTGATCATTATTTTATCGGATGGAAAATTTGCACCTTATGTAGAGCCTTTAAGTGAAGAGGATTTGAACATAATTTGTGTATACCATTAGAGATCCAGAATTCCTTGAGCCATCAAAGGAAGGAGGTCTCAATGGGATGATGCATTGTCCATGAGCGATACTACAAGTCTTACATATGACAACTAGGTGCATAACACTTATGAAATGGTTGGGTGCAAAGTGAGGAGTGCGGTTAGGCATGTAAGTAGGCTACATTGTGTAAGGCATTTAGGCGGTAATAAGGTACCAAGGTACATAGGTGAAGGAAATCCTAAAGTATTCTGCGCTCTATGGAAGTTCAATGGATAGATCAAGTGGAAAGAAGGAATATGCTAGTTTATACTCTCATGAGGAAAGAAACATCTTTGGTGGATGGTTCATAGGGATAATATCTTAGAGTGACGAGAAGTGAGAATCACCTTCTCTAATAGATTTCTCTAGGAGCAATGTGCCTACTCAGATATGTGAATTCCATGGTAAAGAAATTGTTTAAAACCATGCTCAACACTTGTGGGAGACTCTAGACGAGAGGGGAATGAAGCTTTACCACCTTCGCTATTGGTGCACAAGTTCTACTACACCTTGTAAGGTTGTGCACGTGCATGTTATGTCTATGTAGATTTGAATAGAGAGACAGGAATTGGTAATAACCGAGCTGCAGGTATGATTTAGACCTTTGACTATTTTTCCATATAACCTCCAGTGAATGAAGTGTTATAGGTTATGAAGTGCTTGACTATGGGAGATAATGTAAAGGTTGAGGAACTTATTCGGGAGTTAATAGGTGAGTCGGACACGGAGGTGTGCTTTGAAGAAAAAGATAACGATGCGTAACAACTTGGGCGCAACTACCTAGAAAGAGAATAGGGTAGGATGGTCTACGTAATTGATGATGAAGAAGTGGACAATTTGGATGTGGAGCATATAGAGGGTTTGCAAGAGGTATTAGATAGTGTAGATGAGAAGGCGCACGCCTACCATGAGCCAATGAAAAATAAGAAGGCCAACATTCGGACATATGCTTGACCTAAGGAGGCCATCATTGCACATTATTGGTCCGACTCTGAGGTTGCTAAGATAATTGAGTTGTTGTGCAACTTCCAAGACTTGTTCCCTATAGGCTATCATGATTTGAAATGGGTACATGAATATTTGGATGAAATGAGAATCAAGTTAAAGGAAGGTGCACGCCGGTTACGAAGAGGCCCTACAAGACGAATCCTAATATACACGTCAAGGTAAAGGAAGAGATAGATAAGATGTTGAATTATGGAATCATCAAGCCCATTAAGGAGTCGAATGGGTTATACCTATGGTGATCGAGTATTAAGAAAGATGGAAGAATCAGATTTTTTTTTGGATTACAAGGAGTTGAATGTTGCATGTGTAATAGATCCTTTTCCCACACCTTTTCTTGAAGAAATCTTGGAAGGCATTGCATGATGCTAGATCTATTCCTTCACTAATGGTTTTTCATGATATCATCAACTAAGAATAGCTAAATAGGATTAAGAGAAGAAAAATTTCACCATAGAATGGGGAATTTTTTCATACATGGTTATGCCCTTTGGATTGAAGAATGTGCATGAAGTATTTTCACGCATTGTTGTGCGAAAATTTTAGGACTTTATTCACAAGTTCTTGCAGGTTTATCTGGATGATTGGAAAGTGTATGGGCGGTGAAGGATCACTTGTGATAATTTAAGGCTTATGTTTGAGAGATGTTGGTAGTTGAGCATCTCCTTGAACATCAAGAAGTGTATTTTGATACACCTTTTGGGACTTTACTTGGAAAAATCATTTGTAAGGAAGGCTTGTTAATAGATCCTACTAAGGTTGTTGATATTTTGGGCCTAGAGGAACCTACTAACCAAAGCAAAGTGATCAGATTCTTGGGGCACAAAATTTATTATAGGAAGTTTATCAAAGGGTATGCTAATATTTCCATGCCCTTAGAGGAATTATTGAAGAGAAAAGGAAAGCTCCATTGGGGTGAAGCGCAACAACGCGCATTTGAGACATTGAAGGAAAGGATTACTACAACACCTATTTTGCACTTTCCTTCATGGACCAAATATTTTCATGCACATGTGGAAGCCTCTAGCATGTCCATTGGCATGGTATTAGCCCAGCCTAGAGAAGGTATTGTTGATCATCCTATTTTCTTTATAAGCGGGGAAGTTAACACCATCGAATAGAATTATACAACTACAGTGTGAGGCCTTGCCCATGTTCTACGTGACCGCATAAATTTTGACAATAATTCCTGGCAACACCTTTTATTTTCTATACAGATCACATGGATTTGAAGTGTTTGGTGAACAATCCCATTTTGTATGGGTGCATATCTGTTGGATTCTATTATTTCGGGAGTTTTATTTTATCTTGGTGATTAAGCTAGGAAAGAGTAATTTTGGACCATATCATTTATCAAGGATTAATATAGGTGAGGACGCGCAGAGCATTGAGGATACAATGCGAGATTCATAGCTTTTAGATTGAACCGCATGCCCTCTAACTTAGAAGATATTGCTTTGTCTTTTTGAGAATGGTGTGGCGCCAAGGATGAAGGCTTTAGAAAAGAAACAACTTACCATGCGCTCCACACCTTATATGTTGATTTGTGGAGACTTATACAAAATAGGCCGAGATGAAATTTTACACTAGTGCATACTTGAACATGAGTGGGAAGCCATTATGGAGGAAGCTCATGGGGGAATTGCGAGGCGGTCATTATGCGGGAGATGCCACCGCGAGCAAGATTTTATTGGATGATTTATGGTTGGAAACACTTGTATAAGGAATTTGCGAAAAGAATATTGTAAGGCATGTGACCATTGTCGAGTGCCTTAGAAAGCTTGATAATAGAGATGAAATGTCTTTGAGGCTTATTGCTAGTGTATAACCTTTTGAGAAGTGGGAAATTGACTTTGTGGGTCCTATTTCCACCCGTGCATAGGACTGGATCGCGCTACATCATAATTTGTACAAATTATCTTACAAGATGGGAAGAAGTGGCACCTACAAAGGATTGCATGGTAGATACAACAACAAGGTTTCTATGGGAAAACATCATCATGTATGGATTCCCATTAAGTTTGACAAGTGATAGGGGTACTCATTTTCTTAATGAGACCATCAAGATACTATTAGAAAAATTTATGGTTGCACACCATAAAATAACACCCTATCACCCTCAAGCTAATGGAACTATTGAGGCCTTCAACAAGATATTGAGCCATACATTGACTAAAATTTGTGATGTTGGAAGGAAAGACTGGGATGATAAACAGGAAAAATTTTAAGGAACCCCCCTAAAAAAAACTTATAGAAATCATAGCGAATATAAGCGTAACCATTTTTGTGGTTTTGGTGAATATTCACGTAACTGTTTCATTCTTTAGATAAAAATGGTAAAAAATATTTAAAATAGTTGGAAATTGAATGGCGAATCTCTTGTAATTTGTTTGGTGAATACCCTCTGTCAAATTTGATTGTAATGAGGCCCAAAAATTTTCATTTATTTTACATGCCTTACCTTTACACTCAAGTTCTGGAATGTGTGACACTTGGCCACTCGGAGGAACATGAAAATGACACATGGTATCTTCTGATTTCTCACTACCACTTTGCCTTGCCTCACCGACACCGTAGACCCGAAACTTTATTGAATCGGTTCATTCCACGGGCTTGGAGTCCAGGGAATGCCTTTGACTTGGGGAGGCCCGAAATCCTACCACATGTCTGTCTGATGTGTGGGGAAGGATTGATAACTTTAATAATAAGGTAAAAATAACTTATATTTAATAATCAAGGATACCGCATTGGTTGATATTAATTTTTATATGCAGTATGTGTAAGAATGTGTTTTTTCAATAACGGGAAAGGGGTAAATGAAATCATGTGGAGAAGTAGTGCTTTTAACATGTGAAGCAAATTTCTACATTGGTATTTGTACATGTGTGTGTTGAAAAAAAAATCAAGATTTTGAATTTTGAAACTTAAGTTTAATTCAAGTCCAAGAAGATGAATTTATTTAAAAGGAACATAGGCAATTTGTGATATCACAGAAATAACATGTAGTAGAGGAAAATTTATTACATCTTAGGCTCATTTCTTTAAACTTTGTGATTGATTATTTCTCTTGTGTTATTCCCATAGTTGATTATAAGTTCTTCTACTTTAAAAAAACAGACAATTCAATGATTACTCTTGCTTATAAGATTTGGAAAAGACAAACATAAAGCTCAATATATATTTATAGATATGCAAACATACATATCTATATGGATATATAGTAGGAGCCAAGTAGTTGTCTCAAATCAGCCTAGGCTCAAAGGCGATGCCACTGTTATAACACATGACAGTTGTGTTTATATATCCCGGTAGTACGACCAAGACCCTTGGTTTAAATGAAAATAAAGGATGAGGATATTTCCGGAAAGTACTTTTCTGAAACATAAGAGCTCTCCCACTATAGTGCAACTAAATAAGAACATCATTTTTCTTGTAGAAAACACGGAAAATTGTGTGGGGAATCCTTGTAATTTCTTTCAGGGACCAAACATTTCCTCTGCTCCTTCTAAATTCAAGCTCAATACGAAAAAATATTTCCTTCAAATGGTCTCCATCTACAATTGGTATGCAAGTAGCACCCTTTCTTGAGATATAACCAACCCCGGGTCTCGTAGTGAGGGAAATGGTCTCTGCCATATCTTACGAGGTAATAACACAAAATGCATAGTAGCATAATCTTGAATGTTATAAATTCTCACACCCAACACGAGTTCATATGACATTATGAATAAAAATTATTGTTGAAGACCACGGGTCCATAGAAGAAAGAATCTCTCAATCGTGCCACAATCCTTAGTCCCCATAGAATAATCATGAATTTCTATAGTACCATAGCCTACATTAACTCCAAATCTATTAGCGCTTGCTTAAACCAATTTTTACTCCTTGTTGTCATCTCTGCAACAAGAATTCCTAGCACATAAATATAAAGTGCCATTTATAAAGTTGAGATGATAACATCTAAGGAAGCTTGAAGGAGGTTCCCGACTTTAGTGGATTACATACCCTTGAAACATGACTATGACATGAACAAAATAAGATTATCCCTCGATGTGAATCTTCAAACCGTACCCAATCAAAGCATGATAACCATGAAAAGTTGATAATTTTCCATGTTCTACTGTAAAATTCATATCTCAGCCAATGATGACCACGATCATGATTTACAAGTATCCATGGATGTTTGTTCCTTATTTCACTATAACACATGAAGAATCTGGTGGAAGTCATGAGTTCTTTCCATTCCTTAGAAACTAGAGAGAATATGCATATGGATTCTAATGGAATCCAAAGCAAAGAACATGATTTCCATGTTGCATTGGAAATAAACTAAAATGAAGAAGAAATTATGGTGTTTCAAGAAGGAGAAGACAAATCAAAAGGTGTAACACTATATCAATGCAATAGTATCCGCAAAATAAGATGCTTTGCATAAGGAAAAATATATTTCTTAAAACATAAATAAGAGTATCCACAAGAGTATCTCATATATTTGTTGAAACATAAACATTACATTACATATCATAACATAAAAATTACATATCATAACATAGGCATACCAAAAAAGCTATAAGCCTATAACTATATTATAACATAAATATTACATATCATAATATATTTCTCAATTCTTGTACCACTTTCCTAACTGCATCGGTATCGATCTTCTCCGCTAGAGTGTCGGCCAGGGTTAGTATCCCAACACATTATTTATCAATGATAGCTCTACTGGTGTCTGTTAAGTCTTTCCAGGTTTTAAGCACTTCAAAAGCTCGTTGTAACTTTGCAAGGATGGAAGACACCATTTTGACATGATTGTCCATCTGAGGGGTCACCGCTGGGGATTGATTCAGATTGCCATCAATTTCCATATCCACATCATTTGTAGTAGCATGTGGATAATCCATAGGTTCGGGTTTGGGGATTCTGGATAAAGAATAGAGAGTTCCGTAATACTTCAGGAATTGGTGCTTAGACAGGGAATCCGATTGGAGCTCTACAGGATAAGTTCCAAGAGAATGAAGGGGAAAAGTGACAACAGATGAATGGCCAAGAGAGGGGGGGTGGAAGCACCATCAGAAGGAGAACTAGAAGCAGAGAGGGTGAAGGATTACCTAACAATAACCACATGTGGCGCCAGATCGAACTAGAAGAAACCTCGATGTATTCATGGCTCTATACTAGTTCAATGTGCTCAATTTGGTCCCCCATGATTTAGCAAAAGAAAGCAAGTGTCGGAAAACATAATTGCCAAGAAAGTTCTTCGAATGGACCTTGAAACGTGTCCACCAAACCCGGGTATGTATTGATGGTTAATATTAAATACAAATCATGGGTTGTGGTGAAATTTTCGCCTTTAAACCGACGTCACTATCCCACGCGCCTCGCCTTCAAAACATCCTTTTATCATGATAGCCTTGTCCCTTGACCTGAATTTTAATTGAAATTAATTACCTATTCATGTAAAGTGTTCCGCCGAGAGATTTAATCGACACCATCGCATCAAGAAATTCCTTATCGAATTTAATTCTTGGTTACGTTATATTTTCTAGCATGGAGGTCCTAAGGAAGCAAGATATTTAATAAATATGGAAAAGACTTTTTTCATAACTTTAGTCTTTAAAGTGATGCATTTAAATTTTATTATTTAGATTTTTAAGATTTGTTTAGATTTCATCCCATATATCGGGAGATATGTTTGAAAAAAAAAGAAACTAACTACATATATAAAATATAAGAAATGATATTTTAGAAATATGGAAGTGACATATTTGTATTGTCATGTATATTCAAAAGTTACTAAGCTTTATGAAAAAGGCACTTTCTGCAAAATATATTGAAACGACCATCATTGCATTTAGTGATCAAATTTGAAGGGCTCCCACACTTTAATTTAACGGGATAGGTTAAGCTTTACCCTTAGTAAATGAGATATTAGAAAGCACATTACCCTTGTGAAAAAATGAAAATGTTAATTTTCTTTGAATATATATCTCGATTAATTTTGAATAAAATAAATATGAAAAATGTCAAAATTATGAAATATATAACATCTAAAAATAATTTTGAAAACACTATATAAAAGTGAAAACACTATATTTCATTAATAATGACATCAATTTTTTTGAATTCTATTCAAAAACAACATTTTCGTTAGTTACTTCAATTCAAATAGTAAATAATATTGAGCAACATTTGATTTTATTCATATTCATTTTCTTTAGAAAGACTTCCTTCGATCTATTCTCATCTATGGATATTTGGTTTTGTATTTTGAAAATTGAACTTTTGATAGCTTTTTAATTTTTGAAAACTTTAAATTAAGTTAAGAAAGAAAGAATCTAATTTAAGAAATCAATAATGTAAATACACACACATATACAATATATATATATATATATATATATATATATATATATATATATATATATATATATAATACTATATTATTATAATATATAATATTATAAGATACATAATACTATTATATATTATAAAATACTATATTATTATAATATATAATATTATAAGATACATAATACTATTATATATTATAAAATAATATATTTTATATATATATATATATATATATATAATGTATATAAATATATAATATGTTGGGGTCCATCATATATTCCATGATGAACAATGAACAAATAAACTTGGACTCGAAATTTTAATTCATTCGCCTAAATTCGGGAGGCTCACATACGTGGGGGCAAGGCAAAAACAATCCATAGAATTCTTCCGTGTGGCATGGGCAAAAGTAGGGGTGATAGCTTTTAATTTATTGAAAACTTTAAATTAATTTAAGAAATCAATAATGTTTTAACGGCCCACAAAAATTTCAATGACCAAGTCATTAAATGCCCACATCTATCACTTTGTGGACCTAAAACTTTATTGAATCGGTTCATTTTGCGGGCTTGGAGTATGGGGAACACCTTTGCCTCGAGGAGGCCCAAAATCCTGCCACCTTGCCGTCTGATAAGGAGGCTAAATTTGACATCTACAAAGTACATTGAAAGATGTTATCATTTATAGTGATGTGGACCGTGGTACTTAGAAGCTGCTTGTAGGGTGCGAGGTGATATTAAACATCCACTAACAATTGAAATTTTGCTTACGGAAGGCATACTACAAAAGACAGAATAGATTCATAGAAGTTGGGACTGTGTAAAACTCAAAATTTTATATTTCTAAGTAAGTTTCATCTTACATTTGAATCTTGATTCTTTAAATATTATCTTTTATAAGTAACACTGTATAAGCCTTCGCTTTGAAATATTTCAATATAAGGGTTGAGGGTTTCCAGGAGGAAAATCCAAACTTCCAAGCATGTCTACTTCTACAGGACCCCAAAGTAAAATTAAAACCCACAAATGCCCATAAGCCAAACCGCTTAAAACCCCGGAGTGTTTTACCGATGAATATCATGATATTTATAATCTTGTAATTGACACAAGATCGCACATCTTAGATACTCGTTTGAGAATAAGGAAATTGAAAGTAACGGTGTGGACCCATCGTAAATGAAACATAAAGGTTGGATAACATGGGGGTTTGGATTGGGATGCATGATGCTCTAAGGTTTTACCCTATTTAAATGTTTTCAAGGATTGTTAATTTTTAATCAAATTGAAGTCTTTTATACTCCAAAAATTGATCAAATTCTGATTTAGGAATGTTTTCAAACTGAAATTTAAATTCTTTTTATTCAACATTCACTGTTTGATCAAAGCCCAAAATCATTGTTTCTTGATTTTAATCAATTTTCCAAAGTTGTCAAATACTGATTACCATTGCATCCAAATTATTTTTTTGGAATTTAAATTATTGCAAATAATCAGAAACTGAAAATTAAAATTAGAACACAACACCAGATTATTTACGAGGTTTGAAATTCCTACGTCCTCGGGTTCGTGGTGAACCGATCCATTAATAATGTTAAAAAATATAAATAAATAACCTTTACATTAACCAATAATGAATCAAAAGCTTGAAAAACTATGTTTGAACCTTTGAAGGATGTTAATGGAGCTCAGCCTCTATCCTTCACCTTCCTGATCCACTTGCAGCAAGTGTCTCCCTTTGGTTCTATGCCTTCGTGTGACTTTAACAACAAATAAATCAAAAAATCTCCAAATCGGATAAATTATCACACCATTGCAATCATCACAAAAATTTGAGTAAGTTTCATATATAACTTGAGATTTGGAAGTGAGCAGAAGTGCCCCAAAAGTGTATTTTTCCAAAACTCGCCTCCTTATTCCTTGACACGGACTGACACTTCCATTACAAATATAAGTGAGCTTTACTTATACCACTTACAAGAGGGTGGCGGGTTGGTAAGGCATCTTATATTTTTAGATGAGGTGATGGGTTCAAATCCCTCTTCCATAGGTTTAGGTGCCCAATTTAGCCATTGACCCCACATTTGGTGGGAAAGGGATATGATAAGCCTTTAAATAGCTTTTTGTCCACAAAATCCTCCTTATCCCATGGGATTAGACTTATTCCCATGGAATGGATTAAATAAAATATTATTATTATTATTTTAAATCCAAATCCACTAAAAACCTGCCAAGTGTCACATGCCCATAATATGCCATTTGTCCACGTCATCATTTGACCACAACTTTGACTATGCATATCTTTCGCATACGAACTCAGATTTGGTCCGTTCAAAATGCGTCAGAAAGCTTATAACAAGCTCTATACCATGGAACTGATTTTTTTAAAAATTACAAGACCATCAATTTTTTCTTGTTGCCAATTGCCACGTGTCACCTTGCCATTGGTCCACTTGTTGACCTATTGACCAAAGTTGACTTCCCTGTTGACTGAACTTTGACCGGACATAACTTGAGCTCAGAGTGTCCTTTTTTACGTTCTTATAGTCATCGGAAAGATATCTAAAGGCTCTACTACACTGACATGGTTTAGGGAAGTTTAGGGAACTTTTGACACTAAAAAATATCCCCTGATCACTCCTCCCTATTGAGAAGGCTTTTTGTCCACAAAAGCTATGTTTATCAACCCACAAAACATGTTATCTCTTCCTGCATTGCAAAAACACATACAAGAACCCAAAATAACATTATAGGTTAATAAAATGTAAATAGTTGATTAGCTAATTACATAACCGATCAGATAATAACACCCAATTAAGCTAGTGTTCAACTGAAATGCTGCAACCCTGCATCAACTCGCACACAATCCTGATTGTGAATGTCATACCCCATTGTAATGCCATCACAAATAATTGACCAAATAATAACACCATTCTATTATGGAAAGCTAGTGTTCAACTGTCACTTTGTGATATGATCGATTACTTAAATTACAATTTCATAACACAGATCAATATACCAGACATCTAAACTACCCACAATTAGGCTAGTGCCCATTATCCATCTGAAACTATAACAACTGCAAGTATTCACTATCAGAATAAAATAGACTATCAACACCCAAAAATAGCTATAGTCAACAACTAAATCCACATGTGAATCTGCTAAAAACATTATATCACCATCACAAATAATAAGTTAGATAATAACACCCATCTATAATGAAAGCTAGTGTTCAACTGACACTTTGTGATTATGTTGATTACAACTACAAATATTCACTATCCAGAATAATTAAACCATCAACGCCCAAAATGGCTATAGTCAAAATTTGAATCAATGTGAATATGTAAATATTCTATCCATACACTGAATTGTAAAGGGATAGATTATAAACTGTATGCTTACCCAAATTGGTGAACTACCATAATCTTTCAAAATGATCACCTTGTACCTTTACAAACCAATTTGTTAGTGTAATAAATTTACACCCTAATTGCAACCACATCTGATAGTTACAAAAATCAAATTTTCCCAAAATGAGGGTCTTATAAATTAGTGCAAATAACACATGTGGATACAACAAGTTTGTCTATTTATTACAATATCAAATAGGTGCCCGAATGGGTCTTATAAGCATCCATAATATTTGCACAAATGACAACACTATAAAACTACAAGTTTCAAAATAGACATTCTGATGATGCCCATATCCCTGCATATTGTTGTCAGAAATGGAATAACCAACCAAAATGTGAGAAGATGAATATGAGTATGATGAACCTATCACTCAAATCTTTCTCTACGACTACTTCCAAATTATTTCAAAGCTAAATATAAACATAGGATCAAATCCCTAAAATATAGCTTTGAAAATGTTTGCATACTATCACCAAGCATTCTTTGATAATGCAAACATAAAATTGAGGAATATTTTACCCATCCAATTACTTGATTTTTCTCCGTTTAGGTGGTTTTACTTCCCCAGTACTAGAATGAGCATTTACATGAGTTAGATCAACAAATTTTGGTTTGAAATTATTTTCCTTTTAACAACTTTCCAATGTTGCACTGAAGGAACATACCAACACATCTTAACATCATGACCATTCCTTTTACAATGGGAACAAAATTTAACTTCCTATTTTTAGGAGTCTTACCCATTTTTTCATTCCTTGAAACTCTATCTAGGAGAATGATTCCTCTATTTAGGAGAGGTAACATTTTTTCCATTTCTCACCTTACTAGAGGAGAGATTGGTCTTTAGCACCTGCCTTATCATTCACAAAAGGCATTAACTTCTTTATCATATTTTTCCTCTTCCAACAATATGTTGTAGAATGATTAGTACCTTCACAAAATGTGCAAGGAAAACCATACTTTTGTCTACCAAAGCTATATTGTTCAAACTGAAAGAGTGTTTTAGAAGTCTTAGGATTTAATTTCCCCTTAGTGTTATTTTTAGTGTAAGTGGGAGGAGGTGGAATTTCATTACCTCATTTACCTATTTTCTTACACCTTTCATTGTTCCTCTTGATGAAGAAATCTTCCAATTCTAGTGGTGTAGATGTTTGGCTGTTGGAAGCTTGTCTTCCTTCAGCTGATTTGGAACTTTCTCCAATTTTCATTTTCCCACTAGAATAACCCAAACCTGCAAACCGAGGTTGATCCTCTACCTGTACTATGTTAGCATCACCTTGTCCATTTTTACCAAGGCCCTTTCCGTTAAATCCCATTTTAACCATTAGCTTAGACCCAATTCCCTTAGTGTGTTTTTCAAATTTACCCAAAGAAATGTCTGAAACTAAATTAGAGGAAGTATTTTCATGTGAACAACTTACAGTGCATTTTTTTGTCATAGTACCTGCATCTGCTTTGGAAGGCATTTCCTTCTTTTGTTCACCTTGTTGCATCTTTTCCAAGAGGCATCCTTGGTCCGTATTTCTTCTTGCAACTGTTTAAAAAAACCCCTCAACTTCTTGCTCTCTACAAGCATCTCATGAATGTATTCCTCTTTCTTGGTTATAGAGGATTGTGGCTTAGATTTTAACCGCACTATTTGCTCTTCCAAGGAATAAAAATTATCTCTTAGGAAAGATTTTTCTTCCTGGAGTTGGTGGTTTATGGCTTCAAGCTCATCCAGTTGCTCTATTTGGATGACTTGCCCATGATTCCTTGTTCCTGTAAACACAACCTGTACTTCCAAAACTACACACTTGCAAAAGAAGATTAACAAGCCCCAAAATGTTTGCACACTGAAAACTGAAATCAATACTGAAACTGAAGCTAAATTTTCAAACACAATTAGAATCTAATCCAACAATCTAACTGCTCTGATACCAAAACTTGATCCGAAAATGGGTGTTTTATTTTTTCCACTTTTAAATGTTTTCAAGGATTGTTACTTTTTAATCAACTTGAAGTCTTTTATACTCCAAAAATTGATCAAATTTTGATTTAGGAATGTTTTCAAACTAAAATTTAAATTCCTTTTTATTCAACATTCACTTGTTTGATCAAAGCCCAAAATCATTGTTTCTTGATTTTAATCAATTTTCCAAAGTTGTCAAATAATGATTACCATTGCATCCAAATTATTTTTTTGGAATTTAAATTATTGCAAATAATCAGAAACTAAAAATTAAAATTAGAACACAACACCAGATTGTTTACGAGGTTGGAATTCCTACGTCCCCGGGTTCGTGGTGAACCGATCCATTAATAATGTTAAAAAATGTAAATACAATAACCTTTACATTAACCAATAATGAATCAAAAACTTGAAAAACTATGTTTTAGACCTTGAAGGATGTTAATGGAGCTCAACCTCTATCCTTCACCTTCCTGATCCACTTGCAGCAGTGTCTCCCTTTGGTTCTACGCCTTGTGTGAATTTAACAACAAATAACTATCAAAAATATCCAAATTGAATAAATGATCACACCATTATGATCATCTCAAAATTATGAGCAACTTTCATATATAACTTGAGATCTGGAAGTGAGCAGAAGTGCCCCAAAATTACACTTTTCCAAAACTACCTCCTTATTCCCTTGACACAGACTTGACACTTCCATTACAAATATAAGTGAGCTTTACTTATACCACTTACAAGAGGGTGGTGGGTTGGTAAGGCCTCTTATATTTTTAGATGAGGTGCTGGGTTCAAATCCCCCTTCCATAGGTTTAGGTGCCCAATTTAGCCATTGACCCCACATTTGGTGGGAAAGGGATATGATAAGCCTTTAAATAGCTTTTTGTCCACAAAATCCTCCTTATCCCATGGGATTAGGCTTATTCTCGTGGAATGGATTAAATAAAATATTATTATTATTATTTTAAATCCAAATCCACTAAAAAATCTGTCATAATATGTCATTTGTCCATAATATGCCATTTGTCCACGCCATCATTTGACCACAACTTTGACTATGCATATCTTTCGCATACGAACTCAGATTTGGTCCTGTTCAAAATGCGTCAGAAAGCTTGCGACAATCTCTATACCATGGAACTAACTTTAAAAAAAAAATACCATCAATTTTTCTTTGTCGCCAATTGCCACGTGTCACCTTGCCATTGGTCCACTTGTTGACATGTTGACTAAAGTTGACTTCCTTGTTGACTAAAATTTGACCGAACATAACTTGAGCTCAGAGTGTCCGTTGTTTACATTCTTACGGTAAGTTAGAAATTTTTAAGAAGGCTCTCTGTCATCGACATGGTCTAGGAAAATTTAGGGAACTTTTGACACTTGAAAAATATCCCTTGATCACCGAGAGAAGAAATTTTGTCCATTACGGAGGTAAATATTGGCCATGGGTTTGGGTTTGAAATAAAATATTTAGGAACCGTCAACATAAACCTAGAAAATATTTGTAATGATTATCATTCCACCACTCAAAATGCTAAAGATGATTTTTATGAAAATTAACATTTGATTGAACAAAGTATGAAAAGGAAAGCCTCCACACATGCGGTTAACATGTTTAAACCGCTGGTCAAGGATACCATTTTTATGATAGTATTTTCCTTGTCTTCGATAGTGATGAGAAAGTGGATGAAAATCTCTTGGAAATGGTATACCTTATCCATTTCATTTCTCCACCTTGTGCATATAGATTTGTTGGGCACATAGCAAAATCTATGCATAAACAATTCTTAACCATTAAAGAAGGCCCCGACACAAAGACCTTTATGTTCACTTCCTAATTTTTCTATTTAATTCTATTGTGGTTTGCTAAATGGTTTGGCAATAATAAACTTACAATTCAGCCCTATAATGTTAAGGCCCAACCAAAAGTGTTTCGTCCATTAACTGAGTGGACCCCAAGATAAAGATGTTTGATAATAGAAGGGACTACAATCAGCTTGTGGATTAATTTTGGGCTCCAATTTATAAAGCAATTTCAAAAGTACATTTACTAGATTGCCTATGACTGTAGAGATTGCATTCAATTGGGAATATAAATACAATTAATAGATTGGTACTTCATGGAGGAATATAATGTGCTAAGGTTTTATGGATAAAGAGTACAACCTTGCAAATTGATAATACATGTGACAGAGAGAGTTTTTGTCTTGGAATATATATGGCAGTTGGAAAGCACAAATAAATTCTATTTTGTTACTCAACAAAAGAGGAGCATATTTCCTTCCTTATAGTTTTCATGTGGAGGGTTCACATTTGAGATAAAAGCATTCAATATGGCACATGAAATATTAGATATTTTTAAGTTTGATGTCGATTGTCACTTTGGTTGTATGACCCATGTGAGGTGATTAAAGAAAGGGTAAAGCAAGCGAACAAAAACTCGCCACTAAAATTCAACATGAAAGAAAACCCTTGCTAGAAAAATTGAAAAACAAGAAATCTTGGGATGAAATAAAAATAATAATGGATGAAATTGTTGTTGAGAAATGAATTAGTTTTCAAGAGTTGTCAACACAAATTTTAGGATTGCCTCACCCTCCACAAAAATAGGTAGAGGATTTTCAATCTACCAAATTTTATGCAAAATCTGATAAAAAGTCCTCTAAAAGCATGCCAAAGGAATTACATCATGAATTGCAAGAAAAAAATTGGACAAGGTAAAAAATTATTGCCTTTTGGTCTATGAGGCAAGACCTAGGCCATCAGAATCAGTTTCAGAGTATGATTTTATTCTAGAAGATGAAGCATTCAACAAAATGTGGAATGATGTGCATCTTGGAGAGGAAAGTAGTGATGATGACACTAACTCTGAGGAATTACACACTCCCCTTAGAACATATAAACCAAGTCTCAATGAAGGCTTGAAACAAAGATATTATTTAGGAGCAATTATTGTTAAAAAGATGGGTTTTAGTTGTGGTGGTTTGGGTTCAATAGGACAAGGCATTTGATGACAACCACCAGAGGCGAGGCACAACCTAAAAGAGTTTTTGATAGGTCAAGACTTGGAGATTTGCCTTCGGAGAAAGGACCACTGCATACTAAAACATCTACAAGTGGTAATCCAATGCAATTTACTTTGGAGTCAAATCCTCAAGAAACAGTTTCAACCATATATTGAAAATCCTAGAGGATAAGTTGTCCATGAATCTATTAGTATTGCTAATGTTGGCGAGTTCTAGTGATGATGGTACAAGTCAATAGAGTATTGTAAAATTAAAGTGGCCAAGACAGGAGATAGTTGAATTTCCCATGTACATTTGTCCAACAAGGAAACGAGAAGAGGAAAAAGACAAAGGAAGACACAAATAATTCTTTCACAGCATCAAGGCAACTAATTATATAGAAAGCGAGTGCCACTTCCACCCCTCAAGAATTTTCCATTCCACAGGGAAGTTTTCCACAAAATTCAATTACCCCTTCTCCATTCAAGGTGAAACCGTTCATTCCTACAAACACCTCAGGTTTTGATTACAGAGTTGAGTTTGCCAATAAATTAGAAAGAGATTAAAAAATAAGAAGCAAATTCTACAGGCTATTGTAAGTTCATATCTTGCCACATTGATGGTATTGCTAACATATAACCCAATCACGAGATACAATGGAATACATGTTTGTTGTGCCCAAAGTTGTAAAACTAGAGAATGAGATGGTTTCCAAAGTGATTTCTACAAGGTGACCTCCTTCAAATGGATTTTAAGTCAACTGAAACCTTCCGACAAAATTAATGTATCAAAAAGGAACATTGATGTGGTTTACAAAACATTACTAAAGGTAGAGTGGGAGAACAATAAGTTGAATAATAAGATTCAAAATTTAGGGGTAGACCTAGAAAATGAGAAAGCAAAAGTTAAATTGACACTTAATAAGATAGGTGAGTTGGAGAGGAAGATAAAATCATCTACCTCTATGACTACAGTTGTTGTGAATGAACAGAACAGGAGGAACAAGAAGAAGCCAAGAAAATTTATAGGAAACAACGAGTAAGAATAATATATTAGAACAAACATTGGGAGAATTGAAAGAGGTTCTGAAGGAAGAGAAAGAAAATGCCAAAAATGGGAACAAAGCCTAGATGAAGAGAGAAAACTCGGGGCATAATGCAAAAGGAAGAGAAAAAACAAAATGAAATATTACAACAGGAGTTGGTGAAAGTGAAAAAGGATATACAGTCTTCCAACATCAAATTATCTGAATTTTATAAAAATGCATTGATTAATATGATAGATAATGTTTGGGGGGAAATAAACCAAAAATTAATGATTTGATTAGATTGTTTGAATTCATGGTTGATCTATAGAGAATCTATGATAAGCTCCATGAATACATAACTGGTAGTAGAAAAGTGATGGCTTTAAGAGAGGATACAACAAGGAAAATTTTAGAAGCTATCTACAAATTTAGTGACATAGAACTGGCATCTAGAGGAATTTAGAACCGGATTGATGCCTCAATAAAGGTATCATCTATCATTTAGAAGTGTGTGATGTTAGGCGAAGCACATGAATTGTTGAATAAGTGTCAAATAATGTTACAAGAGCTGCATGGAAAGGTACAAGAGTTCACAAAGCTTGGTTTTCCAATGCCTTTTGACAAAACACACCAATTCATTAAGAAGGATGCATTCTAGAAGAATATGAAAGAAAAATGATGCAAGAGAAGAACCGAATTCTTGAGAAGGTAGATGAGATTATTTTTTTGGCTTTGTTAAACCATTGATAACCTTGTCAATAAGTTTGCATACAACAATAAAGGAAAGTTCCAATCTCGGTTATGAAAATTTGCTAACAAAGTTACATGTCAGTTACTCTTATTTACAAAAATTGCAATTCCAACCAGATGAAGATTGGAGCATGTTACGAGAGAAGATGATATAATCAAGAGTAATTTGATTTTGAAAATTGTTCCATTTGTTGCAATCTTCAAATTTTTCATACAAGGCATGTCTCAAGAAGTTGAGTGAGGAATAGTGTTATTTTTAAGTTGAACTTTCACCGTTTTTGTTTCATGTTTTTTTTACTTGTGCAACCTTGTTCTTTACATTCTAGTTCTAGCTTCGTAAGGAGAAAACAAGTTGATGTAACTATCTCGAGACCCTTGGGATTCTTTTTGGACTAGCATAAAGAGTGAAAATAATTATAATTTCATCACTATTACACTTGAAGGATTTCATCACACCGCATACAACACTATTACACTTGAAGGATTTCATCACACTACTTTGCTCTTGTAGTAGAGAAAAAGAACTTCATGAAACATGACAAGGACATTGGACAATATTTTGCTAAATAAATTCAAGCTTGAAGGCTTAAGACCAAGTGTTGGGTCTTTGTGAAACTAGCTTCAGTTGTTTCAATCAAATTGTAACCTTATACTTTTTCCATTAGCTCCCAAAGCTAGATCATGTAAGTAGGTATAGTGATGAACATACACATCATAATCCTATGTTTTGAGATAATTACAAACTTGATGATCTTGAATAGTCATTTCAATTGATATGAAGGTTAACCATGACTACAACTCCATAGAAAATAGTACTAAAGAGGTTTCTATAGGTCAAAGATCAAGGAGAGAAAAAGAACTTCATGAAACTTGATAAAGACATTGAACAACATTTTTGAAAGAAATTCAATCTTACTGCAACACTATTAATGACCTATAGACCATACGAAACTAGAAATACAACCTGTAGGAGAGAAAAAGAACTTCATGAAACCTGCATTGAACAACATTTTGCTAAATAAATTCAAGCTTGCAACACTATTACTGACCTGTAGACCATCTGAAACCAATAATCCAACCTGTACTTTGCCTTTAGAGACCAACCACCTACCAATTTGAGCTTATAGCACCTTGAAACCAACTTGGATGCACTACCAATCAATCTTCATGCCTCCTACTGAGCCTCACTTCATCACTCACTTGATTTTTGATCAATTCCACTTAACATCAATGACAACACCAATAACCTGTGGTTCAACATTTAGGGTTTCTTTTCAACAAATATTTCAGTAAATTCATGTGGGTTTGTTTATTGTTTTCCTTGTTGATTTACCTTTAGGTACATGTAAGTTTGGGGTGAATGATAATCCTTGTTTGAGGAATGTTAATATTTTTGAGTAAGTTAGAGATTAAAGTTGGATGGATGCATGCTCATTTCAATACATACTACAACAAATCAATGCAATGTATTTAAAGTTTCATTCCAAAGACTACAAATCAACACAATGTTTTAAAAAATACAAATAAGGAAAAATATATTATCGGAAGAATGTAGTGAATATTTGAATATATTAATTATTATATGAACATATATATCATGGAATATCCACATATTGAAGCTTCCAACTTGATGGACCCGAATCATCTCTATCATTTGATTCACTAAATCTACGAGACATAATCTCTCTTTGTTGACAATCAATTTGCTATAATAGGGTCATCTTATTTATTTGTGTCATTGTTTATATCCCATCCCCTTTCATTAATCGACCTCCATACTTGCGAGCCTTATCATAGGGAAATTTATCCAATTCGTACTATGATGTATAAATTCTCAAATAATTTTCCAAATTTTTGTCAAGCTTGTTTCATAATTTTGACTTTATAAAGGCCAAGGTATTGAAAATTATCTCATCTTCAACTAAACCCAAAATCATTGTTTGACATAGATCAACCAATGAGAAAAAATCGGACATGGTTTGCTATAAAATAGTACTCACCCCAATTTTTTCCATAGCTGGGTTATTGCTCCACACTCTAAGGGATTATCCAAATCTTTGAATTGTTGAATCATTGTAGTGTCGAATTCATGAGATTGAGCAATCAAACTGTCCTTTCTTAAAATACATGGAATATCCATTCCATTGATATCAATAGGCTTACAAATTTTTTTGAATCAATGTAGTCAACCTCTTAAAGTAGTCTTCCCTGCTTATATATTTCATTTTAGACAAGATTCCAAAAGGTGGGATTTACTACATTCATTGCTTCAAATAAAACATCCCTTCTAAATCACTCCCTTATTTATCCTAGTAGGAAAACTATAATTTATCTTAACCTCGCCCTTGTTGATGATACAATGTTATTAAATAATGACCTTGTGAATTTTACCTCCTCAACCTTATTGGTTTACTACTTTAAACATGTATATCGATATCTCATATCCACGTACAAAAGTGAATACTTCCCAACAAAGTTGATCTTTAGAAAGCTACTTGCATTTCCAATCTTTATCAAGTCCTTAAAACCATCGAACTTTGGACATGTAAAATTAGTTTCATTGAGAAACAAATATTTTATTGTCATACAAATTAGTTTCCTCAAACTAGAAAAATCAACAATATATATAGTTCTTTCTTGTGCTTGTTTAATTAAACGATGCATTTCTTCCAACATGTGAAGGAGACCACACAACATAAAAAATGACTCTATATCGGTAAAATGATGTATCAAATCCGTGCCTTGTCCACTTCCATGTGATTCTATCACATCACTCCTAATAAGGATTGACACTCTTTGTACACCCTACGAACCGGTTGGTACTATGAGATCCATCGGTGTCGACATATGTTAACATTTTACACCCATTTTTAGTCCTTCAAAAATATTTGGAATTCCATGAACCTTTTAGGACTACTTACAGTAAATAAGCATGCGGCTCTCGAACAAGGTCTTGACTTTTGCTATAGGTTTAAATTTTCCAACGATTACGTAAGCTAGGTTAATTCTATAAGACATACAATGAATGCCAATCATATAAGGAAAATGAGATGATTGGAGTCTTACGCATAGGCCATTATGATGACCTTTAATTACAAATGCACCATCTTCCTTGACACATACCATCTTTGATGCAATCTGCAACATCATCCATGTCACCGATCTCCTTCAAAATTTCTATCACGAACTCACAAAAGTTTTCAGCATTGGAGTTCTCTCTCATCTTGTGAATGGAAAGTAAGTGAGGTTGTCTCACGTAATTCTCAACAATATACACATGCATATAGACCCAAGAAGTATTATTTACTATTGTAACCTCATCAATAGACAAAGATATGTATCGTGCGAGACTTCGTTTATCTTTGAAGTCTTCTTTCTCAATCATATCTAGGCATTTTCCCAATCCCAACCACTACTTTCTCGACCGGTGAGAATGAGGAAAGTGTGGGACACCAAGAAAAGTCAATATCTTCTTTTTTTCATTTCACTTCTCTTGTGCTCTTTCTAACCGGTGAGAATGAGGAAAGTGTGGGACACCAAGAAAAGTCCTCTTTTCAAAATGCAAAAAAAGATAGCTAGCCGAACTGTGTTACCCAAAAGATTGTTTTGAATGATCTTGTTGAATTGAGAGGCAATTGTCCCTTAAATCGCAGGAAATATTATTTCATTTCTCTTGTGCTCTTAAAATTATTTTTCATACCTACTATGCAAACAATAATCCACATTTTCCTTTTGGCAACATTCTTCTCAACGCTATCTACAATTATCTTTTCATATATCTTTCATACATGCTTCTCAATAGTATACATTTTAAGTTGCATTGTCTTGTCTCTACCCAATTTCCAACTACAAATTGTACATTTGCATTATTTGGGAGGTTAAAATTTATTATCATTTCAACAGTTCAATAAATGAAAACTTATAAACCCTCTGTAACACGAAACTCCTTCCCAAGTCCCATTTTATTTCCTTTTATCTTTCTTCCGGAAATAGATGTCATTGAGTATTTGCCTTGGTGGAATTTAAATTTCATTGACTTCCACTGCTAGGAGTTCCATCTCCAACATTCACTTGGTCATTGGAAGGTGATGCGGTGTCATCTTCATTCAATTGGATAGGTTTTACTGGTGTTAAAATTGACATGATTCAATGGAATGTCTTCAATGGGAGGCATTTCATTGTTGTTGTCATTGATAACATCGGAAAATAAAAAATGAACACATTCTCATTATGAGTTTCATTTTGAATTTAATCATTATCCCTTGATTGTGATGGTCTTTTGGAGAAGGATGGGTTTCCTCGGATGGTTTCTCAAAAAAATATGATATTTTTCAAATGTCGGTACCACTACTATGAGGGGTTGGAATAACATTTTTTTCCCGAGGTGAGCTTCCCTTTTTAGGTGTCATTTTCCTGAATCAGTGAATCCTATAGAATTGAAAGAAAAAAAGATACAACATGTTAGATTAAATGATATTGATATGTGCATAGACATCTCAACATGAGAAATATGTATAAAGAAAAATATTACACATGTAAATGCATACAGATGAATTGATTTAGGTAGAAAGACAAAAAAGAGAAGAAATTCATCGTGAAGCATCTCAAAGGCACTCTCATTGACTGATTGCTAATGTTAACATTGATTACAAAGAAGTGATTTCAATATCCATATATCATGTTCTCAAAACACTAGATAGTGCATCTCAAGATGTATCATGTAATGGATGTCAATTGACAAAAAATGCACAAAATTTTTGTAATGGATATCATGTAATGGATGTCAATCAACATTGCATCTTACAAGAAATAGAAAATACGAAATAATAAATTAAAAGAAGAGTCATCATGGAAACCTAGAAGAAGTTTAGATGTAAAAATAAGAAATTTAAGGAGAACAAAATGTAACTAATCCCAATGGAATTATTCAAAGAGATTTGAATGCTTTTCAAGTGATTTTTGACATGGGCTATATAATATTGTGTCACTTAACATGTACTACTTTTTGCAAGAGTGTTACATTAGTATACGAAAAATTACATTTTTTTTTCCAATTTTTCATTGTTTCTTGATTGACATGTTAAATCAAATTAGATAAGGATTTCTACCATTTATTAGGTTTCAAGGCACTTGATCTGTATTTGGCTGATCTACATGTTTTAGTACAAAAGTCACAAGGTTTGAATCTTTTGAAAGAAGAAGTTGATATCAAACAAAGTGAAAGGATGATATGATATTTTAAGCTATCTCTCATATAAATTAGTTACAAGGAATAAAATATTACTACAATCAGGCTTAGATCATACGTCAAGCAAAAAAAAGATGTATAAGAGGTTTGAGAAGAGAATAATAAATTTAAATGATTTGTTGAGCAGCCAAAGACACTCTAATGATAATAAATTCTAGTGATAAGAAGTCTTTGTTATGGCTGATCAAACATGAAATAGGTGATCTCAAGGTCTGTGCTCAATTTGAAATCAAAGTATAATATGTATCTGCTCATGAAGGACTCTGATTTCATTGATTCATCCAAGGTATGATCTATCTTTAGTTGATTAATGCAGGAGTCTTGATGATCGAGATCTGTCATAATGTATAGATGTTTATACTTTGTTGTATAGAGGTTCTAAATGTTGTCATGAAGCCAAATAAGGTGTGCATCTTCTCATGAAGAAATTATTGATTCATCATAGGTATGAGGTCTATCATAAGAAGATCCAATTAACAATATTGTTCATCATTTCAAAGGAGCTCAAAGCAGGATATATGGTCTTACATCTATGACTCATTGTGGTATGAGACTGTGAGTTCAAGGTTGAGAATGTATACATGGTTCTTTGGCTTGACAACGAAATTTCAATGTGTCAAAGCTAGCTAAAGTATCATTATTATTGAGAGAATATTGAATGATTTGATTTGATGTTTCACATATGATACAATCATGATAAGGGTATTCTTTGTATCTTTGTCATGTTCCTACTTGGAGAATGAGTTCAAGAAACTTGAAGGATGCGGGAATTAAAAAATCCCCTGGATCTTGATGTTTTTCCTTTATATTAAATATTATAGACATTTTGTGCGGACTACAACAAGGACACAAAAAGATGTCTTAGAGTGATCCCACTTATGCAATCTTCACGGATGAAGAAGAGGTGGTGTAAACCCTTACATTCTTTTTTCAAAAATTCTTGTTGTGGAGAGATACTCTCCAAATTTTCCTCAACATTAATAAAAGTAAATTAGTATTATTATATAGTTTATGATGGATTTATAACATAATTATTTTCATAGGAAGTGCCTTAAGTGAATGTGAAGATAACGAAAGCATTTTCCCTCCTCGGATTGTTGAAGTAAATGCATGCTTGGATTACATTCAATACATTATGTTTCCATGGTTTAAATTTTTTTAAGTAGATCGCAGAGAGGGAAATGGTGGTAACAAGTAAGCATGCTATAACAAGGACAAGAAAAGATGTTGAAGAGTGATCCCACTTATGTGATCTTCATGGAAGAAGAAGAGGTGGTGTATACCCCTACATTCGATTTTGGAAAATTCTTGCTATGGAGAGATATATTCCAAATTTGCCTCAACATTAATAAAAATGAATTAATATTACTATACAATTTCGATGGATTTATAACATAATTATTTTCACTGGTACTTCGAGGAAGTGAATGTGAAGATAAAAAATCATTTTGTCCTCAAATTGTTGTAGGAAATGCATGCTTGGAGAACATTCAATAGACTATGTTTCCATGGTTTAAAAAGTTTGAAGTACATCACGGTGAGGGAAATGGTGGTAATAAGTGAGCATGCTACAATAAGGACAAGATAAGATGTCGAAGAGTGATCCCACTTCTGCAATCTTCATGGAGGAAGAAGAGGTGGGATAAACCCCTACATTCTTTTTGGAAAATTCATGTTATGGAGAGATATATTCCAAATTTGCCTCAACATGAATAAGATTGAATTAGTATTACTATACAATTTATGATGGATTTATAACACAATTATTTTCATAGGCAATGCAGAAGTGAATGTGAAGATAAAGAAAGCATTTTGTCCTCCTTAGATTGTTGAAGGAAATCCATGCTTGGAGTACATTCAATACATTATGTTTCCATGGTTTAAATTTTTTGAAGTACATTGCGCAGTGAGGAAAATGGTGGTAACAAGTAAGCATGTTTGTGACAAGATGTTTGTACTTTTCCCACAACTGCTATTTTCTATCTTTTGTTTTTCCAAATGCTAATTATCTAGTTTTTGGTTCATTTTTGTAACTTTTTTCCCTTTTGCATTTCTTGAATTTTTCATTTTGGACATCTCTGTATGGTCTCTATTTTGTACATTATTGTTTGTCAGCATTTCGTTAACCTCCCATTCCCAACCAAATCCTCCTAGTGGACGTGAACCCTACGGAATGAGCCACAATTGATAAGTTTTGGGTCCGGAGTGGGTCCCGACTCGGGAGGTTCGTGCCAGTATGTGTTGCCATTCCGCCAGTATCCTAAGGAAATGCCTCGACGAATGTGAAACCTATGGAATGTACCACATTTTATATATCCTTTGGGTCTCTGCATGGGACGAGCGGTGTTAGCAGATAATGATAAATGGTCATGGTATTGGTTGTGGAATAAATGGAAAGTGAAACCATAATATAAAAATATATATATACCGAGAAGAGAGAACATTAACAAGGAGATTCAAAGAAGATACACCGATAAAGCAAGGAATATACATAGAAACAATCGTGGAGATGTATGAAGTGATTTTAAACATTATATATATATATATATTTCATAGATGTATTTAAGATATGAAAACTAGTTATGATTCTCTGCCAAGTGGAGGACTATTCTAGATGACTTAAAAATCATAGTGGTTATGAGGATGTTCGGGATTTGTAATAACTTACAAAGGTGAAATTACATATAAAGCAATGCAACATGAAATAAAACAGTCTCAAATAGAATGAGGACTCACCTACGGTAAGTGCTTTTAGGATGTAAACTACAATGCGGTAGCCGGGCCCTAGCAAGACCTAGATTTATTTGAAATTTTGTAAGCAAATTGCAATATGCCAATTCGCTAAATCCCTTTCTACTACTTCGTAAATATGCAAATTGGAAAATTGTGGGAAAACATCACCTCTGTGTATATATCGAGAAAAATTTGGGAATGTTTTCTTGGCCAAATAAGGTTCCATAGATTTCTTAGTGAAACATTAATGTTTTCAAATCCCGACGTGGTCGATTTCTTGGTGAAACATTAATGTTTTCAAATCCCAGATGCGTCAATTTCTTGGCGAAACATTAATGTTTTCAAATCTCGGCGTGATGATCACACGATGATTTAATATAAAAATATACATTGGGATTGGAAATTCCTTGGTGATTCAGATGGGACAGATTATTGTTTATGGAATTTTTGGGCAAAACTTGGGTACTGCCATTGTTGTAAAATTCACCAAAATCAAATTCTTGAAATTCTACTATTCACTAAACTACGAATATTCGCCACTAAAATTTTCCATGATGATAAAGTATCATTGTACACACCCTTTCATTTAGTGTTTAAAGCACGGGAGGTCATTTCTACCGGTGGAATTCATGTTACCTTCTCTACCCATTGTGTGCACAGGAGGTTTGGCTGATGAAAAAGCACTTGAAGAGTGCATTGATAAACCGATGTAGTTGGATGAGAGACACTTTATAGCATGATGAAGTGAGAAGACAAAAATTGCCAGAAGAAGGCATGGCATGATAGACATATTAAGGATAAGAAGATTAAAGTTGGACAAATGGTTCTTTTTATGACTCAAAGTTCTTACGCCACCCTGGAAAGATTAAAGTGCATTGTTTGGGACCGTATATTGTGACTTATATACTTGATTCAGAATTTGCTAGTTATAGGCCTTTGGATGGGACACAATTACCCGATTACTTCAACGGGAGTAGTCAAGCCCTACTATAAATAAGTCTTCTTGGTGTTTTTAATAAGGCTATATTTCTATTAAATTATATTTTCTTAATGCATTTCCTTCTTTGTTGCTATATTTTGTCAATTTAGTTCGGTGTTTTGTGCAATAATCGCACTTACGTGCGAGAAGATGATTACTATCTAAGTATTTTCATGCACTGCAGAGGACCGCACATACCCTTAGTGTGGGGTGGATTATATATAGGGTACATGGACTAGGTTTGAATGTTTTATGAAGATGAATATGCATAGAGAGATATTGAGTAGTGCTTGAAGTAAAGGTGCAGATAGATAAATTTTTCTCATGATTGAAAACTACGTATGGATAGATGGACTCATAGTGTAACACAAGGAGGTTGCAACAATGGTGAAGTACTTTGGTGCATTGATGTGGGTGAAAGGAGGTCTATGGCCAAGAAGTAGTAGGTGAGCCGAGAAGGTTATGACAATGGTGGTGTGGAAAAATCAACGTAGAAAAAGGAAAGAAACACCAAGTTAATGCTTGAGTATGGTGGTAGGTGGAGAGAAATAAATGCACATTTTTTTGAAAATCTATATAAGGAAGTGTTGGGAAATCATTTTTACCTTTGCGATCAAGAGTATTTGAGAGAATTGAAGTTGAGTGAGCTAGCAAGCAAGTTGTGAAGTGCGGAGAGCTACGAACTAGTCGGATTTGTCATATTTATGCACGGGATTTTCTAACGCTCCATTGGAGAAGGTGTTTGAGTGACACAAAGGCATGTGGGAAGGAGAAATCGACTATTAGGGTTTGGATTTGAGCTAGGGCATGCAAATTTGGAATTTTAGAGCTTGAATCGATTACAAAACACACCTTTATCGGTTCTATGACACCTATGAGAGGACCTAGAGTGGCCACAAGGGGAGGGAAGAAGAAAAAAAGTTGAAGTCGAAGTAGAAGATGCCCTTGAAATCCATTTTTTTGAGATGTAATACCCAAAAGGGTTTTTTATGGGTCACGATTGGGATTCTCACATTCACTAGTGCAAAGTGACTATAACCACATGAACAAAGATAATAAAGATGAATTGGACAAGTTGTTGGTAGTGAAGATGACTTTGAGGATAGAGAATGACATGGCCATGTATGATGATGTGGGTGAAAAGTTGTTAAAAAAGGTGGGAGTTTTACAATTATATGAGCTCCCTTACTTTGGAAAACTAGAGAAGTTGTATGTTGAATCGGGTAAGATTTGCACATGGGAATAAAAACAAATACACCGAATATAGGATATATATATATATATATTAAAATCATTACGGATTCTTTATTTGTGTAAGGAGGTTACAATATATAGGAAAATTGGTCCTATAAGGAAAGAGTCAACTCCTATCTCATTATCACTCATATCTCTCACACATCCCTAGGATATCTCACACACCTCCTAAACTATCTCAACCACACCTATTACTAAGGTGAGATAAACTCACGTACAACTAATACTTCTCAATATGAGAAAGTATTATTACAAACATAATAATAATGTTCACAATATTAAAACTCTAATGTCCAAATAACCCAAACCACTAACACTTCATGTTCACACTATAAACATAGAATTCCTAACATTCACCCCCTTAGTGTGAACATGGGGAAAACTTATCTTGCACTGCAACTTGTCGCCTGATGCTGACTCATGATCTAGATGGTTTTACCAACAACCAAAATGGTGGTTTTCAAAGTGGTTTACCACAAACCAAAGAGGTGGTTTTCAAAGTGGTTTACCACAAACCAAAAAATATCATGTTGATTACAGTTTATTTTCAGCCCTCATCATTTTTCACACTTCAGGAGATTACATAGGAATCTATTACAATTGTGAATAGGAATATTACTTTTGTTCTTATTTTCTATCACACAAAACTGGAAAGCAAACACACAACTGAAAAACATGGCCACCAAATCTTCATGCGGCCTCGTCGTTGGTGCCTGACGAGAGGTCACTGAACAACCTCCTTCCTCTGTTGCCTCTAGCCTCCATTCAGTTTATTTAGAATAGAAAATCTTCAGAATTGTAGTCAGGATCTTCTTTCACTGGGTCTTCCTCTTCATTCTCTGACTCTTCTTTAACTACATTTGCTTCATTTGGCTTAAGATTTCCATTGAGTAAATCTTTAGCTCGAATTCTGCAATACAAGATTGTATGCCCTTTTTTCTTGCAGTAGAAGCATTCTGGTTCTTCTTTGTTTTTAAGAAATTTATTGTATTTCTTTTTCCTTACAAATAAAGTAGTTTCTTCTTTTATGTCTTCTGCAGTTCTTTTCTCTTCCGCTAGGAGAGCTGAAATCATGTCCTCAAGTGTTTGAGAAGGCATTTGTCCTAATGTAAATACAACATTGCTGTATTTTGGAGGCAAGCTGTTTAACAATATGGCTTTTGCATCTTCATCTACAACATTAGCTTTCACTTCTATGAGTTGTCTCAAAAGGGAACTTAGTTCATTAATGTGACTTGACATTGTCACACTATCACTCATCCTTAGTTTAAAGAGTTGCAATTTTAGTGAAAATTTAGCATTTGTTGCTTTTGACCCAAATGTTTTGTTAAGAAGATCCCATATCTCTAGTGAGGATTTATCTAAATCTACACAGTGTAATTCAGTATCTGATAAAGAAAGTCCAATAATGGATTTTGCCTTGTCATCCCTGCTATGCCATTCTAGTAATTTAGCAGCATCAGTTGGTTGTGTTTCTTTTCCGCTTACAATCCCCCATAGGTTTTTGTTCATAAGTTGCATTTGGATTTTAACTTTCCAAGTGTGAAAGTTTAATCCATTAAATTTGTCTAACGGGATCTCCATTATGGGTGTCGAACTCCGTCGATAATGCACCCCCTCAATTTGGAATAGTCTTATAACAAGATATTAATACTAAGGTTTATGCCATATTATATTAGATTGATAATTAATAAATGGCATATGGTTTATATACTTTAATAAATTCAAAACTAGAGTTTAATACCTTCCGGAACTAATCTCCACGTGGAGCTGAATGCACAATGGTTGAAGTCGAGAGAGGAGTGGGTGCTACATAGGGCGAGAGAAGCTTCCAAGCATTTAAAAACTTTACACGTAGCCTGCAACATTTAAAAATTTGCACACAAGAAAAGCAATGATGTCATTCGAGGGTGGTGCGGCTCGCACGCAGCGCAGGGTCGAGAGGCAGTGATGCCATTCGAAGGATGCACGTAAGCAGAAACAAGTTCAATTTCCACGCAAAAGAAGACTTCTCAATGTGGTCATGAGTAGGAGAAAGTTTTTATGTAGGTGGTGAGTAAATCTTCCACGTCCAACTTGTGTTTTCTCCTCGATCGCTACCTCTCCACGTAGTAGTAGAAAAATAAATGGTCTCTCCTTTCCAACACACATGCATAGATCAATTGGAGATAGGTGTTGTAAATTTGTTTCCTCCTCTTAAACCGATGATAAATAAGTAATGGAGAATGCCTCAGATTGCGCAGGAATACATGCAGATCACAACAGTTTGATTAAAGTGGATTCTCAATAGAAATAGATGGCACACAAATCTGTAGAGACCTTTACAAAGTAAAATATATATTGATCTTTGCGTTAAATCTTTGTTAGCATTCGTTCGAAGAGATCATAAAATACAGATCCGAAGTAGATTTGAAGTTGGAGAAGAGAGATCTTTAAAACTCCTGAATTATCTTAGACTCTCATTCGAATGACCATGCTCGATACCGAGATGTTGAATCTGGGTAAGATTTTCAAAAGAATAAAAAAATACACTTGAATACAAGATATATATATATATATATATATATATATATATATATATATATATTAAAATCATTCGGGATTCTTTATTTGTGTAAGGAGGTTACAATATATAGGCAAATTTCTCCTATAAGGAAGGAGTCAACTCCTATCTCATTATCACTCATATCTCTCACACATCCCTAGGATATCTCACACACCTCCTAAACTATCTCAACCACACCTATTACTAAGGTGAGATAAAATCACGTAAAACTAATACTTCTCAATATGAGAAAGTATTATTACACACATAATAATAAAGTTCACAATATTAAAACTCTAATGTCCAAATAACCCAAACCACTAACACTTCATGTTCACACTATAAACATAGAATTTCTAACATTGTACCAGTGGTTAATGAGAAGAGTCCATGAGGAATTTTTCTATTTTTCTGGGAGACGAATGAGGCTCACTGCACCCTTGATTGGGAGTTTGACAAGACTAAGGAGTTTGGGTACTAAATTGAACAGTGACCTCATTGACAAGGAGGTGATAGAAGTAACAAAGAAGGCACTAGGATATATGAAGGGAGGGCATGAGATGGATATTCCTAAGTTGCATAAGTATCCAGTTGTTTAGGTGGCATCACACCTCTTGAAAAAGTTGAACAATCAAGAGCGTTGGTCGTAGGTAAAAACGGTTTGGTTACTTGTGGCGAAAAAGATGATAGAAGGTGTAGTGTAAAATTTGTCTAGTTTCATTGTTGAAACTATTATTGAGGAGGCACACCAAGGTGAGAAAATAAGTTTTGATGCGATCCTTTTGTCACTTGTATTTGTGGAAATTGGAGTGCCCAATGGGCCAAAGGATAAAATATGGAAATATCCCGAGGAGAAGAAATATCTAGCAGAGAGATTTTCTAAGTACACATGTGATGGGACCATGAGTGGCCCCTTTAAGTAGAGAGAAGAGTTGTGGTATGAGCATGTCTGTGCCACATTTGAGGAGGAATGGAGAATACCCAAGGATCTACCTTCGAGTATTAGATAAACAAGTATAATTTGTAGTGTATCAACACTTTTGTATAGGGCGCTTCGGGATGAAGGATGGGAAGTGGAGCCCTTGGTGTAAGCTCCCTTATGCCTTCACCACACACTACTTCCAGGCATCTCTGCATAGGTTTTCGGATACACACTTTGGTTACTTTTCAATACGAGATAAGGTATATTGTAAATACCACACCCTCAGGAAGACTTATGTTTATCCAAGTAAGTCTGCATATATTGAAAAATTAATTTCAGATGATATCAACATGAAGGCTATGAGTTTGGCCATTGGGAAGTCTAGGGCATCCCTTGTATATATTCACCTCAAGCCAAGGTTAGAAAATGGAAAGTATGTTGAGAATGAATTCAAGCTCCTTGGACCACCCAAGGGAAAGCATACCATGGGCACATTACAAGATGAAGAAGACACCTTTCCCCTTGAGGAAGAAGAAGGAGAGGAAGAAGAAATTTAGGAAGATAGTGGTGGCTTGGAGCACAAGGGTAGAAAACAACCTACTGTTAGAGAGAAAAGAGAGCGCAAGGTAACCCCTCCACTGCAGCAAGAAGATGAAGTGTTGGAGACCGACACAATGGAGGTGGACATAGAATAGACTACTAAGGAACCTTAATTTAAAAGAGTGCTAAGAAGAACAAGGACTTAGAGCATGGGGACATCACAGCCCCTTAGGAGGTCACCTAGGACTTCACCTATGAAAGTAGAACCTGAAAAGAAGAAAAGTGGTGCAAGTACATTCGTCGAACGATGATGAGGAAGAGTAATATGAAGACAATGTGCTAAATACTCCAGGGTAGACTAAGGATGTAGAAGAGCCTTAGGAAGATGAATTAAACAAGGATACAAAGGAATTGAAGGAAAAATAGTTAGAAACAGATAAGGGCGAGCTTTCAGGTGCACCATATACTACCCAAGATCATACGCGCGTGGTTCTAAAGCTCTTTGGAACCTAAGGAAATTTATGAATGAGAGTGATGGATGAAGACATGACAACTACATGAACATGAAAACAACTATCTTAGAGAATGCAGACTCATATGGATGAGCCTGAATTCAATGTATGTAAGGAATCATGTGTTTTGCGTAGGTTGAAAAAGGAACCACACTCACACCATGTCACAATTACTCCTACTATGATGTCTGATGAACAAGTGAGAAATGCTTTAACAAAGGTATCTGCAGAAGTTTCACGTAGAAATGTAGACCAAGCGAACACTATTCAGTGCTCTTGGAAGATAAGAAAGATAAGGATATTGAAATCAAGTGCTTGACAGAAGAAAAAGAGATAGTCTAGGGAGCAAGTGCGTTCGATACTCAATATGGACAAAAATATTGGGGACGAGATTTTGAAGAAGAGGCTGGATTTGGAAGATAAAGCTACATAAGAGTTTCTGTTTGTTTTACACTACTTACACACTTTAGTTCATATAGTGCTAGATGAGGGCCCGTAAGGATGATGTAGAACAGAACAAAAGGATAAGGAAACAATTACACACAAAATTACAAGTTATGAGTCCATACTACAAACTTTGAAAGATGAACTAAAGAAATTAGATTTGGCATTGAACATGTGCACAACCCTAGATGTGATTATCAAGACAAGAACCATGGCAGAAGAGGATGAGGTTCAAAAAGTAGTAAAGAATGAAACACTTGGCTATGTGGAGATGCTTACTTTGATAAAAGAGAATTGCGATGCACTTGCATCATCCCAAGACTGCATGACAAGGAGAAAATAAAGGACATTGGGAAATTGATAGCATAGCAAATGGATGTCATGGATGGAACAATCTCAAGCATGGCCAATGTTCTCAAAGTGCTTTGCGCAGAATGAAGGTGAGGACATGACTCTTAATGAGATGGGAGCATTACTTGTAGAGATGGAATGAATTAGAGGCGAGATAAAAGAGAAATATCTTGAGTTAATTATTCCCTGTGGAAGAGTAGAGCACCAAGTATTTTCTCATTCTTTGTACAATTATTCTTTCATTCTTTATTCTTTTTCATGGAGACATAAGTTATGATTACCCATTGTGGGGATGGAAATGAAATTAGTGTGGGGTAATGTTGGGCTGATGAAATACAACCTAAGTATGAAAGGTGCAAAAGGATTGAATGCATGTGCATAGGGTACGTAGACGCACACGTAACTATAGTGAAACATGCCATGCACATGAAGGCATGAAATCAGGACTTAGTCGTTTTCTAGTTTGGGGCTAATTTTGGACATGGAGTACAAAGCACATTTTGTAGAAGACTTGAAGAACATGTAAAGGCTATTTTGGACAAGTAGAAGATCAAGTGCCATGCATAGTTTTGGAGCTATTAATAGGATTATACCATTGTTGTATTATTAGATGATCTATTATTAGTGAGATTGCATGCTCTTGTATTTATCATGTAAGGGCACATGGCTATTATTAGCATGTAGTCTATTTTGAAAGGTGCATGGGTGGTGAAGGGAAAGTCCCCACCCCTATAAATATGTATTGATTTTCATGGTTTATACAATTCCATGTTTTGTTAGTGTTATGTTGCGCGTTTTTGAGCACACATGACTATGGTGACTATACTATGTATGTATGAAGCTTCTATGTTTTACAACAATTAATATAATGGATCTTTGTGGCTGGATATTGATTGTAGACACATATGTGAATGGTTCTTATATGGTAAATTTAATCTTGATTCTTGTTTGATTGTTCATATTAATGGTTAAGATATAGATATGGTTTTATGTACTTGCAATATACTTAGTTATCTCGTTATGGATCCGGAGTATTGGTAAAATCATGCTAACTTCTTGAACAAGATGACATAAAAGAGGAATTTGGTACCCTTGCACGCTTCTGTGAGCACTCATATCGGGTTGAGAGATGTGCTAGCATGCCTTGGGTTATTGGTGGTAAAATCTAGGCTACATTTTGGTTTTAATGGACCATCAATAATCCCACCAAACTTAGCATGCCACGAGAGGAGAAATCCCAAACATAATTGTCACTCATGTGGCCAAGCCACATCAACCATTTCAACCTTCGATGTGCCAAACCAAGCAAGAAAAATGAATCCCAAACCGAGTCAATACGTTGGGATTAAAAGTGTCCTAAGGCCACTTAAATATAACCATGACATGGTATTATAATCCCATTTACCAACCCAAAGCGAGAAATGTGGGATTATTCCCATACAAAGAAAAAGGCAAGAGATGGGTGGTTAGGGAGGATCGAACCCCCAACCAAATTCCTTCAAAATATAGGCCTAGTCATTAGACCACACAGTGGTCACAATGCTATATAAGAGCAAGTTTGGTTTTATAGAAGGTGAAGCTATGGACAATTTTTTTGTAAACAGGGAAGTTTGTAGAAAGCGTTGATTTTGAACAAAGTGTAGGGGCATTTTTCAGGTCTTGGTGTAAATCAGTAAAGTTGTTTAGAATTATGAGATGCTCTTGGTACCTTCAATATTTTCCTAATTTGTATTTATTTGATGTCTTTTTAAAGCATGAAAGTCACTTCTTGGTGGAGAATGAAGGGAGGGTATCATGAAGAGAAAGTGCTACGGGAAGGTGGAGGAAAAATGTTGATCATCATTAGAGTCTTTAGAAAGGATCGAGAGCATAGTTTTGTAGGTTTCATGATCCATTATTTTTATTGTAAGTTGATTGTACTTATAAATTTTGACATTTTTAATAGATTGGTTTGAATTCTCTTAGAGACATTGGCATTTTCCGAATTCCATAAACAATTTTTTTGTCTCCTCTTTGATTTTGCATTATGATATTTTTGATACTTTCCACATTATTAAGTCAAATTTTCATCGGATATGTATACTTTAATCAATTACGACAATTTACATAAATTGGGTAAAAATCAATTTGGAGTGTTTGGTTAAACATTTGATAAAGTTGATTTTGGGAAATCATAAGACTAGTCAAGTTCAATTTTTAAACATTAAAATTTCATATCTTAAATCATTTTTAGATTCACACAAGTCATGAAAAATGATAAGTTAAATGATCGTATTGTAAAAATTCAAAATAGTAGGGGATTTAGTGTTGTTTACAAATCAATTTTTAGTATCAAAGTTGTTAGAATGATGGATTAGCTTCTTGTTGTGCTGATTTGATGTTAGTTTTAGTTGGTGTTATAACTCCATCAGATTTACAAAATTTTTGGCTTGATCTTCTATTTGTAGTTGGCATTGTTTTGGAAGTATAAGTTATTTACATGTAGCCATGGGTAAACCCTTAAAAAGAGAGAGGCTAAAAGAGATTGAAAGCAAAAACATAAATATTTAGGAAGAAAGTGCTTTCCTAAGATGTAAGCTCTATTCATTAGAAGATGAGATTGAAAATTTGAAATTAGAGTTATACACCAAGGATAAGCTCTTGATAATATTGCATTGTTGTGATAAGAAGGATTTTCCTTCTACTTCAGATGTAAAAATATGATAGATGATTGCCGTAAGTTTATCACCATGTTTTTCTTCCTCCCATTGATTCGGGTAATGTTTTGGTGAATTTTAAAACATACTAAGGGCATCGAATATAAATTATTGTTTAATATGGGATTTTGGGGAGATGCCTTGGTAAGTGTATACATCTAAAATGTCGACATGGTTAGTTACGATTAACTTTGTCTCTGCAAATATCCAACATCATCCATATAACAATTAATCGCAAGATTAATTATTATCACTTAGACCATTTTATCTTATCTACACTTTATCATTCCATCATATATCCTTTTAATCCATTATTATATCTCATTCCATCATCAATCTCACTTTAATCATATTATCCCATTTTTAATCGTTCATTAATATTTTCTAGGAATTTAATATTCTTATATCTACCTACCCACCTACTCTACACATCCATACATCTAGTTCATCCCAAAGGCGAAACCGTGTATGCTCTCCTCTCACGTCCTAGGACGATCTTGAGAATCAAAAGTGGCTAGCCTTCCCATTTTTATTTTTAGGGGCAACATGATGTGGAAGTGATATCCACACACTTTTCATAGTCAGGGGTCTTGAGACCATGGAATTCATCGCAATGTACGTAGACACACCCCATGTTCCGGCGGGGTATATAAATTCAAGGATAGATGTCATTATTAGCTAAGCACTTGCTTAATTTAAGAGAGACGTGAATCAAGGGGATTTCATGTCCCAATACCTAGGCATCAAAAACATCCTTGTGACAAGGAATTGGACCCCACGCACCGTAAGATATATCAAGGACTCCCCTAGTGAGCTTGTGCATCCTAGACTAGGCAACCTTTTGGCTGCATATCAAGCTATAGTGCAAGGAGGCCATACTCCCAAAGATCACTCTTTATAAAAATTGACATTAACATATAGGTGGAGAGCCAATTGTGGCACCATTGTCGGTGTGTGGTATTGAAATCAGCTATAAGCTTGATTGCAATCCCTCTTGACTAGTTAGGGTGTGTGTTGCATGTTTGTTGCTTATTTGTGAACACCCTTAACCATATTATCACATTAAAATTTTAATCAATCAAAAATCATCCTAATTAACTATCCTTAATCACACAATCTCAATCCTAATCCCACCACCATCCTTAATCCACAATCCTAATCCAAAACTAATCACCCACACATCCTATCAAACCATGACCTTTGATCCTCAATCCCCATCCTCTCCAAATCAACATCCAAACCCCTATCTCTTTTCTAAATCCATCAACCAATTTATCCCATCATCCCCCACCCATCAAATTCAACCATCTCACTTTGACCACAAAGTCCCACACACTATCCAACACCTTAATAAACAAATCTCAAATCTCACATCCTACCTTAACCAATCCTCTCCTCATCCAAATCAACCATCCCACATTGATCCTAATATCCTAGAAATCATCTAACATCTTAATCAAAAAATATCCAATCTTAAATCATGCATCGATCAATCATCTTTTAAGACATCATCTCCCAACCAACCCCATCCACAATTTCCCCTTTCTACAATCCCTACCCCTCATCCCATTGACCTCCTCCTTGAGGAACCCAAATCATCTCAATCCACACCTCGACTTAAACAACATAAACCACTATCCCCACAAGCTAATTACATCGACTTTGACCACCTCACTAACTTTAACCTAGACCAAGAGGACCTCCTTTGTGTGCCTGCTAATCTAGCCACCCATTCCAAACCCTGCACAACCATCCCAAAGCCCAACCTCCAAATCCCATATCAATCATTATAACCAACACCTACCTACCATCAAGACTCGTGAAAATAATCCACTACCATCCAAAACTTTAATTCCTAAATCAAATCATCATAAAACTTATCATCAAGTCCCGTTCACATATCCACCATATTAACAACTCAATCCAATATCATCATCTCCCACATCTAATCTTAGTCCTCCATCCTTGTCATCTTCATCATCCCAATATGATCTATAGAATTTCACCTAGATTGTCCCATAATCCCTAATCCACCATCAAATTTATCTCCTAACTCTATTTCATCCCCTCCATTACCTACGCCAAATCCTATCAAAACTATCTCATCCACCCTTTGACTCCTAAGTCACCCTTCTCCTTTTCTACCCCTAATCACAAACCATCCAATGTGGCTCTTATGCCACCCTAATCCTCTTCATCCACACCTAATCTTCTCTTACCCCCTTCATCATCTAATCCTAACACTATCCTATCCTCTAATCCTATTTCAAATCCACCATACCCCATATTAAAACATCTAACGTGACTCCTAAATCACCAACTCCGAAACCTAACAAATACAATCCTAATCCTCTCCCCATCCCATCTCCTACCCAATCTAATGAGGATCATATGCCACCTTCATCTACTACATTGACTGAATCTAATGTGACCCCCATATCATGTCCCTCCCCTTCATCTAAATATTACCCATCCCCTTCATCTACATCTACTATTCCCAAACAATCTAATCCTAATCCAAAACCATCTACCTTAAAATCCCATACTCTAACCAATCCAAAATTAACCAAATCTACTTCGGCCTCCAAGCCCAAACCATCCACTTTGGCCCCTAGGAATAATCCATCCCCTAAGCCACAACAATATAATCCAACTCATAAATCCAAATCAACCAAAGCATCTCATAATCCACCCAATCTTGTACCTTTACTTCCTACTCCCCAAAACCATTTAATTTAAACCACTTAACTCCTTTAGGAGAATCCTTGACCACCATCTTCCATCACCTAAAAACATTCAACATGATCATCCATCCCCAAAAATCACACAATACAAACCTTCCTAAATCATATTGGTATCGTAACATTACTATTGTGACGCCATCGCACCCATGGACATTCGACCAATCGTTATATGCAACTTAGGTCTTATGTCCAAAACCTCATTCACCAAGGGCTTCTTGTCCTTGTACCTCTTTATCCATAACCTTTCATCCCAATCATCTCCCTAACCATCATCCACCATCCAAACCCCACTCAACATACAACCATCATCAACCATTCAAATATCATCAGATACAATGCTAAACATCCCTCATTGACCAAAACCCAAAAATATCACCCCCATCCTTTCACAAGTTTTCCTCTTAGCGGATGACAAAATTACAACCCCCAGTATCATGATGACCACATGGAATCATATTACCCATCCACTTCATATCCTATATCCAAAAATATGTTCTCTAATATGAAACATCGAGGCAAAGGCTTAGGCATCCATGAACAAGGAATTCGTGAACCCATCTCCCTTCATTAAAATCTAGGTCTTTTAGAATTAGGTTATAAACCTAAAAATAACAACATCCCTCCCACTACTCCACAACCAATCAACCCAACCAATCATTTTTTTGATCCTACTATCCCAAACAATTAACCCAATCAAAAATAATTTAACCCCCTATAACTACTAAACACCTAAAAATAGATTGAGCACATAATTTGTCACTCGCGCATGGATGTTATTTCCTTCCCACCCATCCTCCTTCCATCTATACCCCCTCTGAATTTTTATCATCAAATCCATTCATATCCTCTTCCAATCCATTCATTTTAACACTTGATCAACTTTCACACACATGTTTTAAGCCCATAGTGCCTATTATAATTGTGTTATATTGGTCTATCATTCATTCTAACATTAAAGCACAAATTTTCTCCTATAGATCAGCACACTTTAACACACTTAATCAACTTGTGGTGAAGACCCTTGGGCATGTCTATTGGCACTCTATCCAATGTCATAACTACACTCATTTCCATCCCCCCATCAAGCCACTAGTGATTCTTAACCCCTTGAGATTTTTCAAGAGAGTGGAACCTCTTTATGAAAAAATCCAAATATCAAAAAGAAAAAATCATATCAAAATTAAAAATATAAAATAAAATCCACCTCAAGACTCTCTCTAGGGGTGTTTCTAGCAACTCTACTGGGGATATGGACATTTGGATAGCAGTATAGTAATGTTGTGACAAGAATCAGATGTATCTTCCTTGGGGCTATGGATGTCTAGATGACAATGGAGAAATGCATGACTTAGCCTTCCATTCACCCTCCATCCACCTATTTGACTTAATCACTCCATATACATTGGCTAGTTTGTCTTCACATACTACCCATCAAGTATTCACTTCAAGTGGCAATTAACCATCACAATCATACACACTTTGATCTCGTAGAGACATAATGCTCGCATGTTTCAAGTATTGTTTAAACCTTGGTCAAAATTTTATTTTAGTCCTAATATTTCCTTATAACATGTTCTGTTAGGGCCATCTTTTATTCATCACTGATGTCATTTTCCTTCCATTCCATACATCCACATTATTTTCCCCTTTGGATAAAACATCATGGGTGTAGATGACGATCCTTTCCTTTTCATCTAATCCTCCTCATGTCCCTTTTCAACTATCATCATCATGACTAAGGGCAGTCTTACTATCATCCATTAAGGGCATCATCCATTTTAGATACCCCTCACTTCCCATCCCACCCTACACTCGGGGAAAATCAAACCCATTCATCTATCGACACGAGATAACCCTACTTTACACTTGGGATCACACCACATCTATCCCTCAATCCATCTCCCTATACCTGGGGGCATATCTTATCATCTTCCATATCCCCCATCTTATCCTATACCACATTCCTCATCCTATCTATCTATCTCCCATCCCACATCCCATCTAATCCTAACCAATCAACCCATCCCTATCTTATCCAACCTATCCAATTTCCCTAAATCCTTCCCTTTCATCCTACCCAAACACACTTTGGGACTTATAGGAGAAAGTCACATCCCACCTATCCCATCCCAACTCCTTTCATCTTACCTAATCCTAAACCAATTCCACCACCATCCCAAATCCACAATATTAACATTAAACATCAAATAATCTAAACATCTAAAATCCAAAATCTAAAAAATCAAAAATTTGAAAAATCCATATAAAAATACAATGTTTATGTTTTTTGTTTATGTGTGTTTTTTCTTGTTTGCATTTACATTTTGGCTGATGATATGAGGAAACTTTTGTTTCTTTTTTCTTTTCAGTGGCCCAATGACATGAGGAACATATTTTATATAAGTCAGTCCAATGATATGAGGACCATCTTTTTTATATTAATATATCCAATGATATAATGACAAGGGAATTTGGCAATTTAGTCATCATGGTCTTTATACCTTGATGCATCTTACTTTATGCCACATCAATAACAAATGCGACTAATGATAAAAACGGAACTTTATGGTAGCATTAACCCCTTCTATCATCATAATTTAACCTTATCATCCTCCATACCTAATTATCATCATCAAATCTAGCTAACTATATAATATCCTCATCCTCCTATCCCATCAATCCTTTTTCAATCAATCAATAACATCCAAATTTTATCATCTTGCTCCTAACATCCAAAATCCTCACCCCTTGGTGGGGCATATTATAACATACTATCATCAATCAAACTTGAACATTATTTCTCATCACTTCATCAATTATCATCCCAATCCTCTTCTCATCAATGTCTTATCATCCAAATCAATCCAAAAACCAATCCTTATTCTCTCATCCAAACATCCTTAATCTTCTAATACTCCAAAATCCAACATTCTATATCCTATCATCCGATCCATAAAACCTCAAATATAACATCCTCCACTCCAACATCCTCAAATCTAACATCTTCAAATCCAACATCCTCAAATCCAAATCCCAAATCTTCACTCCTAACCCTCTTGAATATTGCATCCTCAAATATAAATCCTAAATATCCACCCTTTTCATACATCATTGATCGAGGCATCCTCTAAATATAACATCCTCAACATCTCAACCTCGATGGGAATCCTATAATCCAACCTCGTATAATCTTCAATATTCTAATCCTCTAAATCCTCAATCTTCTCATACTAAAAATCCTCTCTCCTAATCCTCTAATCATCTATCCCAATCCTCTAATCCTCTCTTCTAATCCTCTAATCCTCTCTTACAAGTTCTAATTCTTTAAACCTATGTTCTAATCCTCTAGGCTCCTACTCCTCTAATCCTCTTGTCTCTTCTTTAATCCTCTCTCCTATAACCCTTAATCTTCTCATCCCCTAATCCTTCGTCATCTACTAACATTGAGCCTCTCCTCTTTTCGAGCGGTTACCTCGACTCATTCCTCCCGCCTAACCCCTCGAGGGGCATCATACCACCATCTTAACATCTTCTCTTATTTTCTCTTTGAACTTTCATTTCTTCGCAATAAGACTTCAAAGAGGGGAAACATTTAGACATGTAAAATGTCGACATAGTTAATTACAATTAACTTGTCCCACAAATATCCCAACATCATCCATATAACAATTAATCACAAGATTAATTATTATTACTTAGTCATTTTTTATCTTATCTACCCTTTATCATTTCATCATATATCCTTTTAATCCATTGTTATATCCCATTCCATCATTAATCTCACTTTAATCCTATTATCCCATTTTTAATTGTTCATTAATATTTTCTAGGAATTTAACATTCCTATATCTACCTACTCACCTACTCTACACATCCCTAAATATAGCCTTTCTATGTAACCTCACCCCTAATCAAATCCTCACCTCTAAATCTAGGGGCTTCTATTTCTAGAAGCCTCTCTAAATTTCCCTCTTTAATATTTAAAAATTAAAATATATCTCCCTCTCTCCGTTGAATTTTTAATTGAATGGATATTTCTCTGAATTTTATAAATCTCCATTCTAAAATTCTCCATTCCTCACATGCTTTCTCCACCCTTGATCCAAATCCGACATGGCTTCATCTTAGCCATTGAATCCTCCACCCACAAACTATAAATTGAAATCTCATTCTCCATGAGAGATAGTTGGCAAGTTAGTGAGATAGTTAGAAAGCCATTCAATCCATCCATTTTATCCTCTTAGAACTCAATCAATCCATCATTTATCTTTAATCCATCTACAATTAATCAATCCATCATCATTTTTATCAAGCAATCATCCAATGCAAGAAAAGGGGAGGTGCTGCCAAAGTTTGTCCACACAAATATGAAGCAAGCACATCCCATTCACCATCAAATAAATCAAAGGGATCTCTACTTTGGTAAGTGAAGGTATTGCACTCTATTCCCTTTCCATCTTGCTCAATCTAAGGTAGTGTATTAGAGTGTTAGAATAGGAATCAATTTGTTTTGGTTCTTGTTGGAATTTTACACTAACATCTCTTTTTACATCTACGGTATGAATGGAAAAGGTATTTCTAATCCAATATAGGTAGAGGATCTTCCTCATCTTGCAATTTTGGGTTATTCTAGTGGAGGAATGGAAATTGGAGAGTGATCCAAAAATGTTTGAAGGGAGACAATATTTCGATGGATAAGTGATTACCCTACTAGTCATGTAGGAATATCCTTTTAGGAAATTGTTGATTCGTCGTTATAGGATTAAAGGTGTGAGAAATTAAAAATACGAGGTAATGAAATACCTCCTCCTCCTTACACACCTTTGATCACTAAAAGTGAAAATTTTATAAAACTTATGATGATGTACTCTTTCGTATAAACAATATGGTTTTGATTTACATAAAATGAGGTATGATTTTTCATACATGTTTTGTGAGTTAATTAATCATTATGTTTCCTTCTATTGGAAGAGAGTATTTTTTTACAAAAGTGGTTTCTTGATGAACTCATTGATAAAGACCAATCTTGTGATTTAGAGATGAGAAATGGAAAACATGTTTCCTATCCCGGGGAAGATGAATTTTTGCGATCATTGTCATGTAAGTGGACATTGGGTTTAAACATGTTGGTAAATCCATCCATCACACCATTAAATTCATGGTAAGAAAAAAATTACATTTATGTTCGGAGGATTGAAAATAATGACGTTTTAAAACACCAACTATTTAGTTAACAACCCAAGATCATTTAATCGAGGAAATAAAACTAACTAAAAAGGAAAATCCGTTAAAATGGGTTAGTAAAAATTCTTTAGCTTTATGTTTGCATAATTGATGGTTAATAATTGTTATCCATATTTCACCCCGGGAAAATATTGGATCAACCACGACCCGCATAGAGAGGACTTGAGAAAACTCGTCCATATCTGTAAATTGGTCGTAGGTAGAATCAACAATGGAATAATAACAGGTAAAAAAGAAGGGGCATGTTGCAGAGGGGAAAAAATGTGAAGTTTTGAAGTTTTGGGACTCAATGTTAAGAAAGCGAGTCCAAAATCGACTAAGTATGGGGAAGCGGTGGAAAGAACTATGTGTCTACATGCGGCACTCCTCCAAAGTTAAATCAGAAAGGGAATCCCCAAACGAGTGCCGAGGATTCCACGCGCCCATAGCCCCAAAACGTTGTGGGTCTATTGAAAAGTATTCAACTAAGAGAGAAGGTGCTAGGTGTCGGCTCAGCGGAGATATGAAATAGGAGCCCAAGGCGGAGACTCAAACTTGCGCCCAGACCCTCCACGTAGAAAATGGTCAAATAGGGTTAAAAGGCGAGATAGGGCGGGCCTTAAAATTGGCTAAGTATAAAAGTGTAAGTGGAGAGTGCCAAGTGTTAGTGTGGCGCATCTCCAAGAGTTAGTCCAAAGGCGGAGACCCAAATGAGCGCGAGCTCTCCATGTGGCCCAAAGTCCAAAAAGTTAAGAGGGACCATTAAAAATTCCACAGACCTATGGAGGTTGCAAGTGTCAACTCGACGCTCCTTCAAAGGCAAATTTTGAATCGGGATTTCAAGCAAGTGCAGAGCCTCCATGCGTCCAGTCTCAAAAGGGAACCAGAGTCGGGTTGAATAGTCAATGTATGGTGGTAGGCCGACGGAGAGTGCCAAGTGTCCAAATGGTGCTAACTCAAGATTCAAATAGAAAGAGGGTTTTCAATGAACACCAGGTTGCCTGCGTGTCCTCGGTAAGGAATATGACCCGCGAGAAAAGAACTTAGCCGAGAAATAAAGAAATTGAGCAGCCGCCAGGAAGAAGCCACGTGTCACACCACGCCATTCTGAAAAAAAAAGTAAATACGGAGAGGCCCCCTCGGACATGTGCCAACCCCCCATGTGTCCAGTTAAAAGGGGACCCATTTTCAAACTATTTTCCCCCATTTTATATGGACCCAATACAAACTTTGAAGGGCATATCTTTTGAACTCAGGCTCAAAATATTGCAAATATGACACCGTTGGAAGTATCTCGACATCTTTCCATGCCATGGAGATCTAAAACTTTAATTTTTGGGAGGTTAGGTAGGTGAGAAAATGGAGAAAATGTTTAGGGCCATTAATGCGGGATCTATCTGCCCAAAACCAAATCGGATTTGATCTTCTCCACCATTTATTCCTCCTTGAGGCACCAAATAAGGATTTGATGCGGTCAAAGATGGATTTGGGGGAGATTTTGAGAGGCATTAATAGCGGTGGTTGAGCTTCAACCTTTTTTCCCTTCTTCTCTCTCTTTCTTTCTCTTTGATCAATCTATAAATACTAGGTGGGACTCATTGTAAAGGGTTGGACATTTCTTTTTGTTTTGTAGGCTCCCTTTCCTTTTGGCAAAGAAAGGAATTCATGGAGTTCAGGCCTTCCATTAAAATTGCAATATGTTTCTCACCTCCTAGATGTTTTTGTAATGCATTATATCAATCTGTAGAGCAATAAAACATGTTTGTGATCAATCCTAGATCCTTTCTTGTCTCTTTTCTCTCATCTGGTCTTTCATTATAAATTTGGTTATTTGTGCTTGATTATTGTATGTATTTTTTTGTTGGTTTGTGTCTATCAAAAAAACTAGTGTTCATCATTCCTTTGGTGCATCACCTTGTAGTTTAGTCATTTCTTATTTCTTATATCCCTTTTATCCCTGTCTCCTTGGAAAATTTTAGATTAGGTATAGAGATAGATCCTCTGCAAGTTCTCATGTATGCACCTAAATAGAGGAATAGGAACCAACCTTTAATCTAGAGATTTTCCATTTTCAAGGTCCCACACCTTTGGGAAAGTTCAATGTTATGTGGATCACACCAAATGACTCTACCTTAGAAAAGTAGATCTATAGAACTCATTTGGGGTGTTGTGATTTTGCACTAACAGTTTTGGCATGCCCGGTGGGACAGAGAAGTCTCCATCTTATTATAGTAAGATTGATGTGCACTTGTTGTGATTCTAACTTTTAAGAATTTTTAAAATTGTACATCTGGTGACTCCAAAAGAAACAAATCCACTTTGGTTTCAGTAAGTCAAGCAAGTTCATGAGAAGAATACAAACAAGGTCAAGAACAAGAGAGGAGGGATTATTTGTCTATCTAGACTTATCCCCAGATAGAGGGAGGAAGAAGAAGAGCCAGAGGTCTCTATCCCCACCAAATAGAGCCTTATCGACACCTCCTCCCTAGTAGGCCATTCTTTCAATCAAGAGGGTGCTTAGGCCGATCAGGATGGCTCAGCCAAATCCTTATGTCAATTTCACTGGCAGTAGCCCACTCACTCTGAATGCACAAAATCTAGTCCCGATAGCAGCATTAAAGAGCATCCCATATTTCACTTGGGGAAAACAGACTTCTCTGGTGATCATGTCAAGATATTGCAAATGTCTGTACAATCCATGAAATCCATGAGATGGACATTATAGTCAAGTTACTCACCTCTTCACTCAAAGGTAAAGCTTCACAATGGTTTAGGAGCCTTGAAGCAGGCTCTATCAAAATTGGAACCAGTTGTGCACAACTCTTCACAACAGTTTGGAGAAAAAGGTGATAACTTATCTTTGTTGGAGAAACTAACAACAATCAAGAGAGCCCCGAATGAAGTAGCTAACATGGATTTCAACCTCAGATTTCAGTGGACTTGGGATAGGATTCCAACAACAATAAAGCCCACTAATGAAGGTGCCTTCTTATACTTTCTTAGGGCTTTAAATTCTGATATTTCTTTGATGATTCAATCAATGGGGGACAACCTTACCTGTAGCCTATAGCCTTTCCATAGGGCTGAGAATCATTTGATTAGGATGGAAAACTCACTCCTAGGCCATCCATGCCTTTGTACCCCGAGTTAGGAAACCCAGTACCAGACCAAATGCCCACATTAGCCCCTATACCTACTCCTAGGAGTCAAAGCTCAGTTGAAGCCTCCACCTCATCATCTAACACTTCAAAAGAACTCAGGAAGTCATGAAACAACTTTAGAACCTAGGGAATGAGTTAGTAACCATCAAAAGACAACAAGCTCAAAGTTCTAGGCCATATAGACCTCGAGGCTCGTATCGAGGCTAGACCCCCATATCAGCAAAATAGACCACCATCTCAGGCTATAAATCAGAGCCAAAACCAAGGACAACCTCAAGTTCTAGACCTTTTAGGTCATATGATCCAAACATAGCTTCAACATCAAGGGCATTGGTTCTAGCACAGAACAATATGGCACAGGAATATGATTGGTGTTTCCCATGCAATCAGCCACATAACCAATCAATGTGCTTTAATGGTGCACTAAATCAGGCCTTGATGGTGCAAACTAGTATGGTGTCATAGAGAACCTAGCCAAGAAAGAGATCAGCAGCAAGGAGCTCAACAAGAGGGACCTCTAAGTGAAACTATGCTTGTCAATTGGAAAGTTGAGGACTTCTGTGGGATGAATCAGTTCCCTTCTCAAAGTGTAGCTTTACCAATACATGGTCCAAAAAGAGAAATATTGGAGAAGGCCAACCACTGAACTCAGGTAACCCTCAACCTTCCATCACTCCACAAGGTTTTGGTGCTCCAAATATAACTCCCAACATGCAGAACCAATCCAAGCCACCTTCCAAATCCACTCAAGCACCGGTTGTAACAACCCATGTGTAAGAAAAAAATGTGCTAGGAAGGGGGGAAAAAGGATAGCTCATTCAATATCATTGAGAAAATGAAGAGGACAAGTGTGAACATTTCACTATGGGAGTCATTGGCCATTCCAGGGAGAGGGATCTATTGCAGATTGCTATACAAAATTGGTCAAGCTCAAATCACACCCCTAACTAGCAAGAGAAAGTGCTTACCAATACAACTCAACATGGGGAAAACCATCAGAGAACAACAAGGTAAGAACTTGAGACCTCCTCCATTCTATGTTTCATTGATTATTGGAGACAAATTGGTGCACAATTGTATGATTGATTTTGGGGCAAGTAGTTTATGTAATGCCCAAGCAAATAGCTGATCAATTGGGTCTCCAATATGAAGTCATCTCTAGAGGGGTAGTGCAATTAGATGGGACAATAGTGACAACTGTTGGAATCATCAAGGATCTGAGCCTCACTCTGCATGCCTACCCCAATGTGACTATTTTGTAGAACGTATCAATCATAGATTTGCCACCACATTTTGCTTTGTGTTTGTCCAGGGACTTCACTGCCAAAATTGGAGGCTATTTGTATCATTGATTGGTCACATATGCTCTTTAGAACAAGGTATGGGGAAAAGGCCACAATCAGATTTGAGCCCATTGTTGATTATCATATTGAATCTTATGTGCCTAGCCCAATCAATGCCAACTGCTCAACTTTTGATCAAGAAGACCTCCTAAGCACTTGTGAAGCAGATACCAAGGTGGGATGTATCCCTAGACTTGACTCTCGATGAGTGGGCCAAAAAAGACATGCTTTTGACCCCTATAAGGAGATGGAAGAATATGAGCTAGGTGTCTACTATCTACATGAAGAGAATCATCCTCTTCCTGACCTAATTAAGCTAGAATATAAAGATGACAATGAGGTATGGCAATTGTTCTTTGATGGCTCAAGGAGTAGACAAGGAGCTGGAGGAGGAGCTATGATTGTGTCCCCCAAAGGTATGAAATATTATTCAGCCTTCAGATTTTAGTTTTCCTGCTCAAATAACACTATTGAATATGAGGCTTTGGTCCATGGTCTTCATTGGGAAAGGAAGCTAGGAATCAAGAACTTGCAAGTGTTTGGTGATAGTGAACTGGTTGCCAATCAAGTTAGAGGACTTAATGTTGTCAAGAATGACCTGCTCAAGAACTACAAGAGTAGGGTATGGGATCTCATGGAGGATTTTGAGGCCTTCAACATTGTGTCCATACCCAGGAAGGAGAATGAAGCTGTTGATAGGCTTGCAGTAGTTGGAGCAACATTTGATGTGGTTGACAAACATCAAAAGAGACAAAGAACAACCACATATCCATATAGTTGTGAGGCCAAAGTGCCAGATAACAACACACATGTTGGTAGGTGTTCGAGAATGATCAACAGTAGATCATTAATTTTTTGCAAGAAGAAGCTGAATTCTCAGCTAGAAATCAAAGCAGATTAGAGAAACAATACGGGAATCAAATAGTATATGCAGCATGCATACAAACAAGCTTCCCAAAGGCTTAGTGACATTGGAGTCTATCTTCAATCCTAATGATCAGTTTAGAAAAGAGAAGGCTAACATATAGATCAAAGGAGAAGATTCAGAGTCAATCCCTAGTTGGAGAAGGAAAAACACTTCAAATTGGAAAAGTGGCCACTGAGCAAGAAAGGTATGAATTCATACAACTTTGCCAAGAATTTCTAGATGTATTTTCTTGGAGCTATGAAGACCTAAGAGGGTTCAATCAAAGCTAGCACAACACACAATTGAACTAGATCCAGCTGCTAAGCCCATCAGGAAAAAGTAGAGACCAGTCAATCCACACATTGAGCCTCTGATGAAGAAAGAGTTGAAACAAGTTGATAGAGGCAAGTATCATATTTCCAATCAAACACTCAAGTTGGGTTACAAACTTGGTCCCAATCAGGAAGAAAAATGGAGAGATTAGGTTGTGTGTAGATTTTGAGACTTGAACAGAGCTTCCCTCAAAGATCACTACCCACTCCCTTCAATGGAGCAGATCTTGCAAGTGGTGTCTGGATCAGAGAGATTCTCCCTCCTAGATGGCTACTCAGGGTACAACCAGATCATGGTGAAAGAAGATGATCAGTTCAAAACAACTTTCACCACCAAATGGGGCACCTATGCCTACAGAAAAATGCCATTTGGATTGTCTAATGTCGGAGCCACTTTTCAAAGGGAAATGGATATGGCATTCAAAGGGATGATCAACAAAATAGTATTGATCTATCTGGATGACATTACGGTGTTTTCAAAAATGTGCGTAGACCACCTTTTCCACCTAAGGCAGGTGTTTGAAGATGCAGGAGTTTTGGGGTATCATTGAACCCTAAAAAATGCATATTCTTGGCCCATGAGGTAGGCTTCTAGCCATTTGTATCGAAAAGGAAGGATTGGAAATTGACCCAGAGAGAGTTGAAGCAATAAGAGCATTGCCATTGCCAAGCCACAAGAAAGCTCTTCAAAGCTTCTTAGGAAAAATCAATTTTGTTTGCAAGGTTTGTACCAAACTTTTTTGCCCTTGTTAAGCCAATAACGTTGATGTTGAAGAAGAGCTTAGCATTTAGGTGGACAGCTGAAGGAAAGGCAAGCTTTGAGGCCATCAAAGAAGCTATATCACAAGCCCCAACTCTTGTGAATCCATATTTCTCTAAAGACTTCATATTGTATGCCTTTGGTGGCAGTGACACAATTTCTGCAATCTTAGTTCAAGAGAACAAAGAAGGTACAAAACAACCAATTGCTTTCTTCAGTCAAGGTCTAGGAAGACTATGAAGTGAGATACTCCTTCATGAAAAGCAAGTCTTGGTAGTAATCAGAGGATTAAAGAAGTTTAAGCATCTGGTTTCAAATAATAAAATCCAATTGTTGGTCTCCCATGGGAGTTAAAGAATTCCTTCTCAGTAAGGATCTGAATGAAAAACATGTAGGATGGATCACTCGTGTCATGGAATATGACATTGAGATCAAGGTCACTAAGTTGGTCCATGGGAAGGGGTTGTGTGAACAACTAGCCTCAGGTCAACAAGATGAAGCAAAAATAGTGAAAAGGAGGTTATTTTTGTTCTACTGAAATAATCAAGAGGAAGAAAATGATGATGTACCTACTCCTTGTTGGACTCAAGACATGGTGCACTTCCTTCAAACAGGCATGTGTCCTCATGGGATGAGTAAAGAAAAAAGGAGACATTTCAGACTACAGGCCATCCCATATGTTCTTATTGATGGTGTCTTGTTCAAAAGGACATAAATGGCATTCTGCTAAGATGCATTGGGATAGATCAGGTTGAGAGAGTGTTACAAGAATTCCATGTTGAAGCAGTTGGAGGCCATTTTCTCCAAGGGTGACAACACTCAAAATCATGAAGGTGGGTTATTATTGGCCTAGAGTGTTTAGTGATTGCTATGCATGGATCAAAAGGTGTAAGAATTGTGCATTCTTCAAAGGAAAAGAAAAGCTAGCAGCACTTCCATTGCACCCAATTTAGTTGACCAACCTTTCATGCAATGGGGATTGGACTTCATTGGAGTCATCAATCCAAATTCAAGCCAAGGCCACAAATGGATTCTGACAGCAACAACTATTTCACCAAGTGGACCGAGGCAGTGGCACTCAAGGAAGCTAATGAGTCTAGTATACTAGATTTCTATGAAGGGATAGTGACCAGATTTGGAGTGCTAGCCACCATTATATCAGATAATGCATTGGCATTCATAGGTTCCAAGATCACAGGATGGGTTGTTAAGAATGAGACTTACTTGAGCACTTCATCAAACTATTACCCTTAAGGTAATGGCCAAGATGAGTCCACAAACAAGAACCTGCTAAAGATCATCAGAAGAACTCTTGATGAAAATTAGAGAACCTAGCACACAAAGCTCAAATCGGCCTTATGGGCTGATAGGATAACACCCAAGAGATCTATAGGAAGCTCTCCATTCAAACTTGTCTATGGGAAAGAGGTAGTGTTTCCTATATCACTTGAGTTGCCAACATTGGAGCTCGTGAAGTAGCTAGAGATGTCTGAATTTGAACCGATGGAGGCTAGGTATGTGGAGCTGATAGAATTGGAAGAAACCAGAGAGCATGCACTCCAAGAAATAGAGAAGGATCAAGGCCTCAATCAAGAGATGCTTTGATAAGAAGGCAAAAACAAGGACCTTCCAGAAGGAGACCTGGTTTTGAAATGGGATGCAGATCGGGAAAAACAGGAAGGCATTCCAAGTTTGATGCCATTTGGAGTGGCCCCTACATGGTCACAAGATGTAAAAGTAGCAATGCTTTCCAATTGTCTACATTGGATGGTGAGGAAGTTATAGATTCTAGTAAATGGAATCTATCTTAAACACTGCTACTAAAAGGAAGTTCTCACCTTGTACATATTAGTTTAGTTCTCTTTTCCTCTAAGTGCTTGTGCACATTGTCTTGTTGTAGTTTAGGTTGCTTTTCTCCTAAGTGCTTTGCACACTCTGCATGTTCTATTTGGAGCATGTATGATTTCAAATTTTGTATATAGTTGTGGTGTTGTTTTGTTGCTCTTATAGTCCATTCAGAGAGACAGATGAAGCCCCAGTCAAAAACAATTTTCTACTCTCAGAAACCTTCGTTTGAGATTTCTTATGAAAATTGAGAGTGCAAATAGTTGGGCTCATGAATCAGAGGTAGAATCAGTATCAGACCATTGTTTGACTCCATGCCCAATGATATATGACAAGGTAATTGGTCTTTTCATCTAGCAGGAAGATACCCTGTGAGTCACCAAATTGTTATCCATATTTCACCCCGGGAAAAATATTGGATCAGCCATGACCCCCATAGAAAGAACCTAAGAGAAAACTCATTCAGATCTTGTAAATAGAGTCACTTGAGAAGGATCGAAAATGGAGTGGAGTGGGGGGAGGTGAGAAGATTAAATGACCTATGCAAGAAGAAATGACTTTGTCGAGCCATTTCCATGTCTTAAATCCATTTTCAAGTTATAGGTAGACTCAACAATGGAATAGAAGGGAAAAGAAAGAAGGGCGGTGCCATGAGAGGAACCAGGAAGAGAAGGGGAAAAATGGTGAAGTTTTGAAGTTTTGGGCTCGAAACCATTTAGGAAAGAGTCAAAATGACTAAGTATGGAGGAGGTAGCGGAAAGAACCACGTGTCTACACGGTGCTTCTCCAAAGTTGAATCTAGAAAGGGAAGCCCAAAATGAGCGCCAGGCTTCCATGCGTCAGAGCCCCAAAAGTTGTGGGGCCATTGAAAAGTCTTCAACTAAGAGAGAAGGTGTCAGGTGTTGGCTCGACACAAATCTGAAATGGGAGCCTAGGGTAGAGACTCAAACTTGTGCTAACCCTCCATGTAGAAAATGGTCAAAATAGGGTCAAAAGGTAGATAGGGTGGGCCTCAAAATTGGCTAAGTATAAAAGTGTAAGTGGAGAGTGCCAAGTGTCAGTGTGGTGCATCTCAAGAGTTAGTCAAAGGTGGAGACCCAAATGAGTGCGTGAGCTCTCCACGTAGCCCAAAGTCAAAAAAGTAAGAGGGACCGTTGAAAAGTCCACAGACCTACGGAGGCTGCCAAGTGTCAACTCGATGCTCCTTCAAAGGAAAATTTTGAATAGGCTTTCAAGCAAGCGTGGAGCCTCCACGTGTCCAGTCTCAAAAAGGGGGAGAGTCGGTTGAATAGTCAATGCATGGTGGTAGGCTGGTGGAGAGTGCCAAGTGTCTAAATGGTGCTAATTCAAGGATCGAATAGAGAGAGGGTTTCCAAAATGAGTGTCGAGTCTCCGTGTGTCCCTCAGGAAAAGAGTCAAAGGAATACGATCCCCACAAAGCAAATAACTTAGCCGAAAACAAAGAAATTGAAGTTGGTGGAAGGAAGAAGCCATATGACCTACACCATTCCAAAAAGCAAAAATATAGAGGAATTGAAGTTGGCAGACATGCCCTCCACGTGTTTTTACATTTTTTGATTTTTGCGAAAAAGGGACCCCAAATTGTTTTCCCCTAATACGGACCCAATACAAACTTCAAAGGGGCATATGGGTTTTTTTGACTCAGAGGTCGAAATATTGCAAATATGCCCATTTTTCAAACTGCATTTTTTCCCACCCATTTGTACGGATTTAATACAAACTTTGAAGGGCATATCTTTGACTCGGGGCTCAAAATATTGCAAATATGACACCGTTGGAAAGATCTCGGCCTCTACATGCCATGGAAAGATAAAAAAAATTTAAGTTTTTAGGTTAGGTAGTGTGAAAATGGAGAAAACATCTTTAGGGCCATTAATGTGGGATCTATCTGCCTCAACAACCAGATCAGATTGATCTTGTTCTGTCGTTTCTTCCTCCTTTGAGGCTTGAACCAAAGATTTGATGTAGTAAAAAAGGATTTGGGGAAAGATTTTACGAGAGGCATTAATAGTAGTGGTTGAGCTTGACCTACTTTTCCCACTTCTCTCTCTTTCTTCTCTCTGATTGAATCTATAAATATTGGGTCGGGACTCATTGTAAAGGGTTGGACATTCTTTTTTTTTGCAGGCTCCCCTTTCCTTCTAGCAAAGGAATTCATGGAGTTCAGGCCTTCCATTAAAATTTGTAGTATTTCTTACCTCTTGGCTTTTTGTAATGCATTGTATCAATCTGTAGAGCAATAAAACACATTTGTGATCGATTCTAGATCCTTTTTATCTCTTTTCTCACATATGGTCTTTCATTATAAATCTGGTTTTTTGTGCTTGATTATTGTATGTATTTTTGTTGGTTTGTGTCTATCAGCAAAACTAGTGTTCATCATTCCTTTGGTGCATCACCTTGTAGTTTAGTCATTTCTTATTTCTTATATCCCTTTCATCCTTGTCTCCTTGGAAAATTTTAGATTAGGTATAGAGATAGATCCTCTGCAAGTTCTCATGTATGCACCTAAACAGAGGAATAAGGAACCAACCTTTAATCTGGAGAGATTTTCCATTTGCAAGGTCCCACACCTTGGGGAAAGTTCAATGTTATGTGGATCACACCAAATGACTCTACCTTAGAAAAGAAAATCTATAGAAATCATTTGGAGGTTTGTGATTTTTCACTAATAATAATCGCATGCAAATAATTCGGAGAGAAATGTATATGTTAGATGTATTTTAAGACCAATATTTTGGGTAGTGTTTGTAATTGTAATCACAATGTAAAATTTCGTTGTTGCAATACTTTTAAATTTCATGTTTTGTAAGATCCATGTGGGAAATACATGTGATATCTAAATATGGTGACAACATTATAATACATTTTGAGTACATTGAAAAATATATTTGCGGTTGCGGTGCTGTTCTCGATAGTTTCACGGGGTTAGTTGACATTATCCTAACTTTTGGCATTTCAATGTCTATTTATTACTGATCTATTTTAGGTGAAATTACATTTACAAATATTGTCATGTGTCATAAAGAATCATTTGGCACTTCCTCTTTTGGTATTTAATTGTCTATTTTAAAGTCGATCAATTTTTTATGGCATTTGCAGTCAATACTATGTTTAACAATTCTACAGGATTTAATTTTTGTGATAATTTGTAGTAAATTTTTTTCCTACAATGCTATTTCTATTGATCATGTATGTTTGTGATGTGTAGGAAAATTATTAGCGAGTTTAAGTGGGCAAAAACATTTTTTTGAAAAATCCTTCTTAGTGGGGAGGTGTGATCTAGAGGTAAGTTCGGTAGATAAAGTTTCCCTAGATCTCCCAAAATCATTTCTGATACGGCGAGAGGGCTAAAGAGATATTTACGATTCCTGAATTAACATGTGAAAAACTACATTTGAGAAAGATACTATTCATAGAATTTCCTAGTTGAAGGAGAAAAAATAGGGGCAACAAACCCAATCGAGAATGTAGCGGTGGCAGTTCTGAAAAATAATAAAAGGGTGTTTTTCGTTTTCGCCTCCGGTCTTTAACACTTGAGTTTGGACAAGTGGGCCTTCTTGTTTTCTTGTTGGGGACCCTCAGCTAGGGTCACCTCACTCTTTTTAGGAGGGGTGCCTTTGTCCCATTTTCATCATATTTACATTGTCATATCTTTGCATATATATGCCTCATATTGTAATTGTTTGGTGCATGTGGGAATTTACTTGTAATTGGTTTGTAAGCTCAAGTAATTGAGCTCATTCTGTGAAGCCACATGTACACACCATGTCATGGTTTTTTTTTTCAATGGACCGAAAATAATCCCACCAAACTTAGCATGCCACATAGGAGAACAACTCCCCAACATACTTTCCAGCTCGAGTGGCTAATCGCATAACAACCATTTTAACCACCGCGAAAGTGAAACCAATAAAGAACAATCAAATCCTAAATTGATTCAATAGGAGGTGGCTTAACGAAACCTAAATCAACTTAAATATAACCATGACATGTTATTTTAATCCCATTTACCAATCCAAAGCATGAAAAAATTGGGATTACTCCAATAGAAGGAAAATGATGGGTGGTTGGGGAGGATCAAACCTCAACCACATTCCTTTAAAATATAGGCTTGAATGTTAGACCACAACAGGTCACAATACTATATAAGAGTGAGTTTGGTTTTATAGAAGATGAATTTATGGGTGTGTTGTTTTCGTAAACATGGAAATTTATAGAAAAGTGGATTTTTGAGTAGTGTAGGAGCATTTTTCGAGGTCTTGGTGTAAAATGGAAAATTATTTAAAATTTTCAGACGATCCTAGTATATCTGCTATTTTACTAATTTTGAGTTCTTTTGATGTTTTAAAGTGTAGAAGTCACTTTTGACAGAGAACGAAGGGAGGGCACTTTGTAAGTGTTGTGGGAAGGTGGGGAGAAATGTTGATCATCGTTAGAGTCTTCCAAATGTCCGAGATCATGATTTTACGGGTTTTAAGATCCATTATCGTTTATTGTAAGTTGATTGTACTTGCAAATTTTGACATTTCTAAAGTTTTAGTTCGAATGAACTTGAAGACGTAGGCATTTTCTAAACTCGGTAAAAAAGTTTTGTGTTGTCTCTTCTATAATTTTACATTTTAATCTTTCTGATATTGTCCACATTATTAAGTCACATTTTCATTTGTATATGCATACTTTAATCAGTTACAAAAATTTACGGAAATCAGGTAAAATGAAATCTAGAGTGTTTGATTGAGCTATTGATAAAGTTGATTTTGGGAAATCATAAGATTAGACCTACTTTAGTTTTTAAATATTAAAATTTCCTATTTTAAATCAATTTTAGATTCACACAGTCACAAAAACCGATAAGTTAAATGATCATATTGTAAAAATTCAAAACAATAAGGGCTCTATTGTTGTTTATAGATCATCGATCCATCTTGGAATTTCTTATGCCACTATGAAAATCCTCATGTCATCAAAAAAATCCCATAATTGTTGGTTGGATTAGTCCACGGTATCATGTAAACCCTAATATATCACAATCATTACACAAATGGATGGTATCACAATGGAAGTTTCCCTCTTACTAATAAAATGGTCGATATGTTACATGATGAACATCTTTTATTTTTGGGAATTTTTCCTCTCCTCCCTTGTGGATTGAAAAAAACCCATTTTTTTGTAAAATTTCCTCTAAATACACACCTTTTACCTAGATATGATATGCGACTTCATTCCATCTTGGAATTAATTATACAAATATTGATTTCCTCATGGAATCAATGAATAAATCCACATTAATTTGTTTCTTGGTCTACAATAACATATAAACCTTAATATATCTTTATGTTTTACACCAATGGAAATGACCATATTATTAACAAAATTACTTATGGGTTGCATGATGCGAGATGTTTTCTTTCTCTTCCTTTTCCTCTCCTTCCCCACAAATTTAAAAACACAAAAAAGTCATGTAAAATTTCCTCCTACATACCTTATTCTTTGAAAGTTGATATGCCTCTTGATCCATCTTGTAAGTTCATCTATAACTCTACAAATATTTATTCAATCAAAAATAAATGCCACATTAGTTGGTTGGCTTAATATGCGGTAACATATAAACCTAATATATCATTATCCTTATTCTAATATGAGATGTACCATAAGGAAGAGAACTTATACTATAACAATAGCTAATGGGTTACATGATGAGTACATATTATTACTCAAACATTTTGTCTCCTACTTTTTATTGTCTTAAAAACTCAAAAAATCTTATAAATTTTCATAGAAGTACATAATAAATTATCTAGTCTAATATTCCTCTTTAATCCATTTTTCTATTTATTCCATGACTCTAAAAATCCTCATAAAACCAAAAATAAACCTCACATAAGTTGGTTGTCTTGATTCTTGGTAACATATAAACAAATCATCCATAAATCATATTCAAGTTTCATGCCAACCCTAGAAACCATTCTAGATTTAGATATTCATCCAAAGAGAAACAAATACACTGCCTCTCACTGGAGTTCTCAAATAATGCAATAGAAAAGTGTAGTTCTACATTATCATGTTTAGGTAGAATCTCTCATACATATACTTGTATATATGTATGTGAATATATATGCCATAATACGTAATAACATTATCCAATTTAAGAAGTACACACACATGTAAAGGATTATACATACTTGTATAGAAACACAGTAAAGAAGAGAATAATAAAATAAAATAATATTATTGTTAAGTCCATATCCCTATTAGACTATTCCGATATATATCTAAAACGCATATTAACTTAGGGTTTTAAGGAAGGGTTGACATGCTTCAAAATACCAAATGCAACGCAAAGTAATTTTAAACCTTTTTTTGTTTCAATGAGTTTCCCTTATTTTTGTTTCTAAATCATTGTGTTTTTCCTCATTTATCCTTTTATAAAAACACGAATGTATAATATTTTTAACCGATAATTCTAAAGATAGAAATGGAATAAAGTTTAAATAATATTAAAAGCATGATAAATGGCCTCCTAATCTAAATTTTCATGTTTATTGGCTTTTAAAACCCTACTCACCATTTCCTTTTTATTTCAATATTTTCAATCATTTTTTTCCATTAACATGTGAATATTTCACCTTTTTATATCACTAGGGTTACTCAAATACAAATTATTTATAAATTTATAATGATCATTACCATTTTTATTTTAGATGCATATTTATAGTCAATTCTAATAATAATTAATCACATGACCTATAATGAAAAGTATGGCCTTAATTTCCATGTTCCATTTATAAGTTAGGTATCCAAGGTACATTGAGTTTCAAGAAATTATTTGTTTGACATTTTTAAATTTTTACATCGATATATAATTTTACAATAATAATATGAAAAATCTATTCCCAAGGTTAAAATGCAAGCACCGAGTTTGAATCAATAGTGACACATGTAATATAATGTTACGACTCATTTAGCACATAAACAAATAAACATATATTACTAAAAGGTGGATATATAAACCTCTTACCTTTATTATAGATGAAAAAATGCAAAAAATAACAACAAATAAGATACTACTCTTATATAAATCAAAGTGAATCTACACCAAGACTAAGATTGGTCTATATAATCAAGAAATTTAAGAAAAAAACACCCACAACCATAACCATGTGATTATTTTAATGTAACAAACTTATCATACATTACTAAACCACTTCAAGTTTCAAGGGTTGTCACAATCCAGTTTCAAAATGTTGTTCTGAAACTAATTTCATGCTCACATGTAGTGGTTAAAAATAAAAGACATAAAATTTTGGGAGTTATTCTTCCTTATCTAGTTATCATAGGTAGGTTCTAGATACAAATATTTTTTAATCATTTAGAGGTTGATAGAGCTCTACGATATGCTAACAAGTTTTGTCTCATTTTGTCTCACCTTAACATGGAATGTTTTATTCCGACCATCTACTCCAAATTGTTTATTGGCCATTTTATTGTTCTTACAATTGGTGACTTACAAACTCTCGAGAGTTTATGTGTTTCTATGACAAATTAGTACCTTTAAAAACTACAAGAAGCTACCAAGCACATAGTTTTTGACAAGGTTCCTAACATTTATGTTTTTACCTTCGATTCTCGCTTATTTTTCTTAGGATATTATTGACCCTAGTTTACAAAATATTTTTTTATAGAAACCACTCAAAGAAACTCCCTTGTATAATGATTATCAAGGTAAAATCAAGTTCCTTCCTATAATATGGGATCCAAATATCATAAATAATTAGTGGAGTATCATTTTGTTTAATATGTATTACAAAATAATTACCAAATCCCTCTCTCTTTAGTTGAATTTTTTTCCTTATATCATCCGAGTTGAGAAAAATTTATTTACTAGGACATGATAATGGATTAGTTGTTCATTAAGCGATGGAGTTGGCACAATATTCTCAAAAGAAGTATTTTTCTTAACATTATGATTTTGAGAAATCTTGTGAGAGAATTGTGTGTCCTTTCATTTTGGAAATTCTTTGGGATTTTGGTCTTGGGGATAGGTTTGTGAAAAATATTTACAAAAAAATCGTTATTTTGGTGCTTACATTGAGATGAATGGTACTATAATTCTAATAAAATTTCCTCTACAAATTAATTGATCAAGGATTCTCTCTACCCCCATCCCCCTTATGTTAGTTATACCAAGGTTTCAACTATCTCTTATTGGATTATATACATGAGCTAGAATGGTAAATAGATTATAGATTCCTTCTCTCCTCAATAATATAAATTAGGATATAGATAGAAGATCATTGTAGATCCTACACACGAGAAAATATATAACTAAGGGGTGTAAGAGTTGTATATATAGAATGCATCATTCGACACTCTATCAAAGGAATATGTTTACAAATCCTATGTATAAGATAAGGGATGAAGACTTAGTAGGATCCTAGGTTGTAATATGATTGATAAGAGATAATGTATATGTACAGAAAATTATACTAGTGTTTCAAGAAAAATTAGTTTTATAAGAGATAATTAAGTCTTGTAAGAAATAGACAAGGGTTTCAAGCCACATGGTAGATAAAGGAAACATATTATATCAAGAGTAATGCAAATTATAGACAGAATATGCCACTTTATCCTAGTATATATACATGATACATCAATAAAAAATGAATATGGATATAGGAAAAGGAATATTATAGATACTTACCTTTGTGAAGATGTCATAGGTGCATTAAAACCCCACCTTATGAGATATTTGATGTGAGTGACCAATCAGTCCAACTGTTATTATTGTATATCCTATACATAATGATAGAAATATATACCTCCACTTATAATAACAAATAGAAAAAGTTTTGATAACTTTTCACTATATTTATGAGGTAATAATATTGATAAGAAATGATTCAATATATAAACAATTATCTCAAGTGCACATATAAATAGGGGCCATGATTATCCATTCCATCCCTTAATAATAGATGACATCAATCATGGTTGATGTATTCGGTCATTAAAAATTACATCCTAATGATATCAAAACGGTCAATGCTATCACCTCTTACTAATGATTAATTATGGGGTCCTAAAGATAGGGTCATGAGTTGGAAGAAGTACTCAACATAATATGTGAAGGTGATATAATGTAGGTATGAAAGCATTTTAAGTAGATATGTAGGTGATGACAAGATAGTAATACAAATATGTTAAAGGAGGTAATAAAAATGGATGAAAATTAGGTATAAAAGATAGGATATATAAGACATCAAGCACTACGTAATAAATATATTACAAAAATATCACTAATCATCATGACCATTTTTATTACACCTCACTCTATATGATACCCCATGAGAATTACACATGTAGGTTAATACACCAATGTAACTATGGAAGAGAGAATTTAGTAAGATTTAAAAAATAATGTATATACATAATACACTTTTAGTGGTCTTCTTTAAGGTATCTCTCTACCTCATCCATATAATTAGATTATTAGTGACCACTTTAAATAATTATTTACTCATATTGAAGATGTGTCATATCTTTAGGATAACTTCTTTGCTATATTTTATTATTCCATCCAATGGACTAAAACTTAGTATTAAAAAAAAAATTCTCTCCTCTACCGTAGTGGCTTCAATAATACATGTGGCATTGGGTTTATCCTATAATAAATTCAATTTTTTTGGCATGTTGTTTAACTTTGGGAAAATGGATTTTATCTTTGGAGATATTTGTTCAAAAATATGGGAAAAAGTTCTTATTGGATTACAAAACCATTGTACATGTACAATAAGTTATACGTTCACACACTTTTATGTTTCTTCTTATTGGGCTATGTCTAAAGATGTTTATACAAAATTGGATATCCTAATCCAATATTTTATTTGGACTAACTACATGAAGGTTTCAATTAATTTCATAGATTTGCATGGGACATATTTTTTAGACCTAAAGATGTGGGGGGGAGGACGGGGTGGGGCAAAATATCCTCATAAACATATAACTTATAGTATTTCCGTATGTGTCAATTATTTTATTTGGCCACTTTTAGGAGATATACATTGAAAAATCCTTCTTCAAAAAAATATTTCTTAAGAAACTCCCCTTGAAATCCTATAAGGATGGATTCTCTCTTTATTTTGTAGGTTACAACAAATATGATAGGTGATTTAATGGGAATTATTTTTGAAAATATTTGGAAACAATAAAATTCACTTAGTTTGGTACGGGGATGGATTCATAGCACAAAGTTCACTTAAATCACTTTATATGTTGGTCAATGGTTCTCTCCTACTTCAATTTTAGGTGTTATGTGGTTCCCTGTATTAAGAAAGGTATTATTGTAGTGGTAGACCATTTTTACAAGAATGTTCGGGATTGGCTACCTTGTTGTGATAGTAGGGATATGATATAGCTAACTAATAGTGATTTGGGATCTATTACATAAATATAGAGTGCTATACTTGAAGTAAAAATTCATAAAATTGATCTCTAAACATTATCCAAATTGTGTGTGATTGGAAATGGCATGTGTTTATACCTTTCTGCTTGTCATGACCATAAATTGGATATTTAGGTTGAACCCTTGAATTCTCTCTAGAAAGTTAACTACTTCGCAACTTCTTGGGATAAATGTTATCTAGAGTCTAGAAAGATATCACAACCTAAGAATGAGGATTTCCTTTTGTGTATCCTACAAAAACATTTTCAAATAGTTAATCTTTAAGAATTTTGGGGTTTTAAACCCTCACGTTGCGATCTGTAAACACGAAGAGCCCTTATGCATCTATTATGGTTCTCTATGTATGTTTAGATAGCTTAGACGTGAATTCACACTCTTGTTCAACCATTTTAGCCAAATTTCCTTGCTTGGAAAATTGTTTTTATAGGATTCAAATATCCTACTAAAACAATATAATAAAATATGGCATTGTTTCCATACCAAGTTTAGATTTTAGTTATGGAGAGAAATGAATTTAGATGTTTTAAATAATTTATCTATTGAGGTTTATTTCTCTCTTACTAACAAAGTGGTTTTTATTTTCAATGTTATAATTTAGATTCACATTTTAGTAGATAAAACCAAATATATGTGGAACACATTTAGATCCTTATATATCACATGGTGGTGGGGATAAATGCAAAAAGTTGATGGTCTATTTTTAGTCATTTTTGCAATTTTTCATAAAGGGCATGTACAATTATAAAAGATCATAAAAATAGGTTGAAATATCCAAACCAAAAGGTTGTATGAATTATGTAATAAAAAGGGTACATTCCTTTACATTCAAAGGAGCATCACGCCCCTGTAAATCATTAGAAAATAACAAAATTATTTTTGCAAAGGATGCATGCCCTTTGTAAATTTATTTATTTATTTATTTTTAATATTTTTTAAAGGGCATGCACATTTTCAAAGTGTGTGCTACCTTTATTTAAAAATATAAATGATTTTTCCCATCCCAAATAGACTTATGTTTTGTCTTAGGGATTGATCACGAGTGTTGGACTTGCACTAGACCATCCAACATGGATTTAAGAATCTTTGAGAATATTTATTCACCTTCGTAGGTGTTGCACCATGTTGCATTGGCGGTTGTTATCATTGACGTCAAAGGCATTGATGGAAACAGAGAGTGCAAGAGCATGCTACTAAGATGTTTTTTAGAGGTTCAATATGACTTCATATGGTTTCAAGAAGAAAGGGTATTGGAAATTGTTGGTTAGTGCCATTTCGGGGTGGTTTCGAGTTCTAATAAAGTGAAACGAGAATGGTACAGTCAAACCAATAATGGGAGATGCTTTGAGAGAGTATAAAAACATGTGTGAGAAAAGGTTAGGCTCATCTCAGCCCCAAGATTTAGTTTTGTATGTTGGTCAGAAATGGTGTTGAGAACAAGTAGTGTTCTGCATGCAAATGAGATGGGCTAGACAAATTTAGACCTATTATTTTCAAACAATTATGGGGGATGATGGAGGAAGGTGTCCTGATGCTTCATGCAAAATTTCAGGTCAATGTTAGGTTATTTGTTCAATTTATGTGAGTTTTTGTAAAATAAGATTTTTGAAAGCTCATTTTGATTTACTGGATTCTTAGCCTTCAAAAAAATTATACAATATCCTTTAAATAAATCATAGAAGTAATTTTTGGATTAAATTGGCATAAAAATATTTTTTAAAAATAATTTTCTCAAAAGAGTGTGGTTGAAAAGTTATGAGCATTTTGGTGGAGTAGTTTTTCTCTCTCCTAGGTGTGCACCAAATCGATAAGAGAAAAAATGTGAATTTGGACTCCAAGTCTTGTTTCATCACCTCTAGAGTATCTTATTAGCTCATTCATGATGTTTCTCATGCTATAAGGTATTTTAAGGTTTCAATTCTTTCTTGAAGGTAAATGCTCTTGACACCATGTCTTAGTGTGAATGCATCTGACATATGAATGTTCAAGTTGTTTCAAATGGAGAATTGGCTCAATAAGTGCTCAGATAGCTTCCACATGTACATGAAAATGTTTTGAGTTTTTTCAAGTCCTCTTGGTGTATTAAATCATGCAATCCATGTTGGCTACATGTTATCCTAAAGGCATTGGTCTCAAAGCACTTAGAACACTGCTCCAAGAGTCTTATCTCCAAATGAAGTGTCTTGATCAATTTGTCACCTTGAATACAAAGAAATTAGAATTGAACCATGGATATTTTTTGAACATGAGTTCACTCATTTTGAGGTAATATTCTTGAAAGTCTAGTTGACTAATTTCAGAGCTCTGGGTTGAAGTTCTTCACTATCATGATTGTCAAGACAAATCCTGACTCAAGTCCATAACGTTGTGATAGAAAATACACATCTAAACATGAGAAGTTAAAGGTTATCATTCACTTTTGAAATATCTCTTTTAGTTGTAGAAGTGAGTATGGTTTCCATCATTGTATTTGCTTGTTTTTCATCACATATAGTTAGATATTTCATCTTGACATGCAAACAAAGATTTTTTTTAAGGAAATTCCATCAAGTTAATGACTATACTTATGTTAAAAAGAAGGTAACAATTTTCAAGAACCCTCGAAGCATTCTTGCTTGAAAACCATGTAAAAATTTTGAAGAAATTGGCTTTTTAGTTATCTCTTGTATAAAAATTGTTAATACTCTCATCTAGGATTTCTAAAGAGAGTATTTGATCATTGGTGATGTTTCACCCATCAAATTTTGATGAAACTTGCATAAGTATCATTGTATGAACTATGCATTATCTTATGCAATTGTTTGTGGGTGATGAAATGATGAGTGTTGGTATGATATTTTCATCTTATGTCTTTGGAAAACCGTGTTGACTATATATTTGCTGTTAACTTTGTTGATTTTCAATATTTTTGGAGGAATTGAGAAATTCTTCAAATGAGAATTCTTCAAGAAGATCATGATGCTAAAAGTTTTTACAAACCTTTTGAGCTTAAAATAAAGTTTCAAATCCCAAATTTTAAAGTTTGAATATCTTTCAAACTAAGATATTGATTCATGGAATTCTAGAAAGCGTGTTTTCATCATGTTCCAGTTATTCATGAAAAGTATGAAAACATTAAATAACTTGGCTTGGGATGATGTGGAGTCACAAAGATCTACAAAATTTCAAGTAAGTTCTAACAATTTTCAAAATCCCGAATGGTTTAATTGTTGGTTGATCTCAACTAATGATACTTTTGATCTATCGAAAACTTTGCTCGAGAATGGTATGAATAATATCATGTTGTTAGTTATTTGTATGGAGTTGAACACCTAAAATCTGACCTAAATTCATCAAAATGAAGAAATGATTTATTTATCTAAAATACTTGAATCAATTAATAATTTAAGTTTTGAATGAAGAACATGGTAAGTTTAAGAAGTTACAGAATACTAAGAGTGTTGGTTCAATTTCACGAATATTCCTCTATCATCTTATTGAATAGTAATGTGGAAGGTTTGAAAAGTACCTTGTCATGAAAAAACAAATTGGTGACTCTTTGTATTGTATTGAAACATTGAAGAGTTATTTTGTCTTTCTTTGTGCAAATAAGGAAGTACAAGTGTTGTGAGAAGCTTGAATCTAAGGTGTGATAAAGATAAATGAATGAAAGGAATAGTTTTGTTCTTGATAATATATAGTATTGAAAAACAATGATGTGAGTGAAAAACATGTGTGTTTTGAAGAAACGATGAGATAGTGACTCAAGGTATGAGTTTGTGACTATCAAAATTATGACTTAAATACTTTTGAAAGTGTATGTTAGAATGCATATGTGATGGAATTTGGAGATACAAATCGAGAAATTTAGTGAAAAAAATGAGATGAACAATTTTAAGATTTTTTGAAAACAATAAGAATATTGACAATCAGTTAAAAAGAACATGTTGAAGAAATGTTGAAGTGAAGAGAGTGATTGTGACAGGTAAGATTGCATGTAAATAATGTGATACTGATCTATACATGATAATTTAGTAAAGAAGCATGTACACATGAATGATCATGTCTGAATGAAATAGTAATGGAAAATGAGTTGGTTTGAGAAATGTTTTTGTTGTGACAAGTAGGAGAAATCGTGAACTAATGAATATATAAGCCTAAAATGTGAATAGAACAATGAAATATGTCTCCTTGTAGCAAGAGATGATTCATGGTGTGAGAAGAAATTTTAAGAAGAGTGGGGAAACAAGAAGATTGAAGTGACTAAATCAAAGTAAGAAAAGGAATCGGAGAAAGAGTGCATGTATACGGTCATAATAAAATTTTCAAAACATCAAAGTGAAGAGTGATTAAAGATAGTGTATTTCAAAATGAGTTGCAACTCGGTCATCTTAGGGAGTTATTGCTTCCTTATAAGTAAAAAATCTTATAGAAGGTCAATGAGAGATGACTAAATTAGTTGGAGAGTTGAAGCTTCCTGTGAGTTGAAGTTCACTAAAGATTAGTAGAATTTGATTGAATTGAATGGGTTGAAGCCTCCAGATTAGGTAGCAGCTTGGTCAAATTGTGGAGTAGCAACTCCAGGTTGAGTTGAAGCTCAACCTTGAAACTAATGTAACAGAAGCAGGAAAAATTGGTCTAAGCATAGTTCATAGTTTCAGTGGGTTTTCTTCCTATTTGGGTTTCCCACATTAAACCTTGTGTCATTGTGTACTCTCTTGCAAATTTATTTGTGTGTGTGTTTATGGTTTTATCACATCATATTTAAGAAGGTAAATTTGTGGAGACATTGATTCACCCCCCCTCAGTGTCATAGTTTCTAACAATTAGTATTAGAGCTTGGTCCTCCTGAATCAAGCCTAATAACTTGGAGGTGATCTTGAAGACACAAGCATGGGTACATCAGCAGAATCAATGTTGAAGAAGAAGTATGAAATTTCTCAAGCTCTTATAAAGGAGTTAAAGGAAGAAATTAAACTAAGGAGGTTAACCATGGTCATGAACTGAATGAGATGTCCTCATATGTTGAAAATGTATCAAAGGCCTTAAGAAAAAGTGATGCATGTATCAAACTTGAAGAAGAACTCAAGACTTTAAAGGTTGAGTTAAAGAGGTCTCAAGTAAACTCAATGAGTTTCTGGTCAAGCAAACATGCTTAAAAACTTAGTTTGGAAAGAAATAAATCAAGTCATTGAAACAAAGCATGAGACATGTCATGAGCTATACTATTCAAGCCAAGAGTGAAGAATGTGAAAATTAAATGCAGAAGTAGAGACCATGAAGGAAGAGCTAGAACAAACAAAGAAAAAGTTTTGAGAGATGAATCAAGTAATACTTCTTTTCAAGGATGTTCTCAGCCAAGAAGGACAACAAAGAGCACAAAAGATCTTTAGGCAACCAATTGCAAGGAAATTATCAGGTATGTTTCATGGAGTTTGTTTTTCATGCAATATCTTTGGACATAGAGAAAGAGACTATAGAAGAAAGGTAGATGAATACCATCCATGGAGAGATTATAGGTTTGACTATGAGAAGAACATAGTGTGTTTTAATTAGTAAAGAAAAGGTCACATATAGCCAAGAATTGTTTCTGGAATATCTAGTAAATTAGTTTTGGGACAAGAATCAAGTTGTGTGCTTTAACTGCCATGAGCTAGGACATTTTGCAAGACATTGTCATGAGTCACCTAGATTCAACTATAAGTTGAATATATTTCAAGAAACAAGACAAAAGGATACAAAGATAAAATGTAAATTCAAAGAGTAAGACCAAGTCATTATGGCTAGAGAAATATGTTGGAAAAGAAGAAAGAAAATGGGTATGCAAAGTCAAGAAAGAAAAATCAGAAACTGAGACATCAAAGGATGACAAACAAATAGCAAGAGTAAATGTTGAAGAACAACAACAATCCAAATCAGTCACAAAGGAAGCAAGCACAAGAAAGAAATAAGAAAAAATGACAAAGGCAAGAAAAAATAGGAAACAACTCCAGTGTCAAGGATGAGAATTTCTTCCTCAAGCAGTGGTAGAGAAGGTGTATGAATTGCAACATGTATGTTTATCAGGAACTCAAATAGATGATGAAAGCTCAGGTAATGAGGCTATCACTTCTATATATGTAACTAAGAAGTTCAAAAAGATTATGAGGACAAGGAAATGGAAGATGGAGTCATCATGTTGTTATGATGACTTTATGTTGTTTTGAGATGATTCAAGGCTCACAATATGCCTTCTCTAAGCTTCTAGGAGGCATATCTACTTAAATGAAGCATTGGAATTAGAACGAGTCTTATTCATGAGGCATAAGGTATGAGATTGGGATGAGCATGATTGATATTCATTTGAAGAAGTTATATACATGGTTACAGATGTGATTGCAAATTATGGACATTAGCTTTGAGAAGATAAGAGCAAAAATCAATACAAAAAGCTACCTTGTTTCCTTGATTGGGTTTTGCATAAGTGAAAGAAGATGGAAAATCAGTTTTGAATGGTCAAACGAAGGATTTTGAAGCTGAAATTTTTAACAAATCATCTATGCTCATAGGGATAGAGGATGGAAAAGGTATGAGGCCTCAAGTAAGTGTATCTTTTCAGCTACACATGATAGAATTGGAATGTTTTCTCATGATCAACAGTGATGGTGACTCAGTGAGAGTCTACTTGTGTTCCTTGAAGAGAGATGAAGACCTACAATTTTAGAGGAGGTAGATTACATGTTCTTAGAGGCCTGTTGAAGCATGTAACTACATGGTAGCAGTGGTGATAAAGATATGCATTGTTTGTGTTGGAGCTTGAAGTAAGAATTTCAAAATGAACTATAAGAGTTTGAGGTCAAATATCAAGTTCTAAAAGTCTTCAAGAAGAAATGGTTGGTCTCCAAGTTGTGTTTGTGCCCTGATTGACTGAAAATAAAGCAAATAGATGAATTTCAGCCTGTGACAGATGTAGAAAAGTCAAGTCCTCGAATGTGATGAAAGTCTAAGAATCTGATCTAAGATAAAATCAAGTAAAATAGGTGGAGTATCAGATGAGGGGGAGCCCTTACCAAGTCAAGAGGATCTTTTCATGCTACTGAAGGAATCAAATTGAAGAGAATATTTTCCCAAGGGGAGTGCCTTCAAGGTATGAGCATAATCTTTTTGTTGAATTTTTCCAATCTAATCAGTTTGGTGTGATTTTCCATCTTTTTCATAGATGTCAAAGGGGGAGATAATTTCCTCGGGAAACTTTTTTCATGGTCTGAGAATGACAGGCATATCTAATTTTCCATCAAGTTTTAGTGTGTTGCCATTAATGACAAAGGGGAGATTGTTGCCCTATTGCATTGGTGGTTGTTTTCATTGATGTCAAAGACATTGATGGAAAAGGGAGAGTGCAAGATCATGCTTCTCATATGTTTTTAGAGGTTCAAGATGAATTCATGTGGTTTCAAGAAGATAGGGTCTTGGAAATTGTTGGTTAGTGCCATTTCAGGGTGGTTTCAGGTGCCTAATGAAGTGAAACAGATGGTACAAGTCATAACAAGCATGGGAGAGGCTTTGAGAGAGTATCTATAGCATGTGTGAGAAAAGGTTAGGCTCATCTCAGCCCCAAGAGTCATTTTTGTATGTTGGTTAGAAATGGTGTTGAGAACAAGACAATGTTCTTGCATGCAAATGAGATGGGATAGAAAAATTTAGACCTATTATTTTCAAAAAAATCATGGGATATGATGGAGGAAGGTGTCTAATGCTTCATGAAAAATTTCAGGTCAAAGTTAGGTCATTTGTTCAAGTTATGTGAGTTTTTGTAAAACATTTTTGAAAAGCTCATTTTGAGTTGCCTGGCTTCTTAGCCTTCAAAAAAATTATACAGTCTCCTTCAGAATAAATCATAGAAGGAATTTTTGGATTAAATTGGCATAAAATCATGTGCAAAAATAATTTTCTCAAAAGGAGGTGTGGTTGAAAAGTTATGAGCATTTTGGTGGAGCAGTTTTCTCTCTCTTGGGTGTGCACCAAATCGATAAGAGAAAAATGTGAATTTGGACTCCAAGTCTTGTTTCATCACCTCTAGAGTATCTTATTATCTCATTCATGATGTTTCTCATGCTCAAAAGGTATTTTAAGGTTTTCAATTCTTGAAGGTACATGTAATTACTCTTGACACCATGTCTTAGTATGAATGCATCTGGCATATGAATGTTCTAGTTGTTTCAAATGGATATCTGCTCAATAAGTGCTCAGATATCTTCCATATGTACATGAAAATGTTTTTGAGCATTTTCAAGTCTTTTTGGTATAGTAAATCATTTAAAACCATGTTGGCATCATACTTCCTCGAAGAGCATTGGTCTCAAAGCACTTAATCACTACCCCAAGAGACTTATCTCCAAATTAATGTCATTGATCAGTTTTTCAACATGAATATAAAGAAATAGAAGATAAATGGATATGTTTTGAATATGAGTTCAATCATTTTGAGGTAAGGATAAGCTTGAAAGTCTAGTTACTAATTAGGAATGTTAAAATGAAGTTCTTCACTATCTTTGATTGAAGACCATGCCAAATCAGTCCAGCTAAATTGTGTTGTGAGACAAAAATACACCTATACCAAATTTGGAGAAGGTTCAAGGCTATACATCATTTCATTTGAAATCATCTCTTTTGGTTTTGGATAAGTGATTTTGTTCTTCATCAAGTGTATTTTCTTGATTCAACTACAATCAAATCTTTCATCTTGACATGCAAACAAATTGATTTTTCAAGAAATTCCATCAAGTTAATGACTATTCTTGTTTTAGAAATAAGGTAACATTTTTCAAGAACCCTCATAATCCTTCTTGCTCAAAAACCATGCAATTTTTTTGAAGAAATTGGTTTTTTGTTATCTCTAGTATAAAAACTATTAATACCCTAATCTAGGGTTTCAAAGAGAGTTTTGATCATTGTGATGGTTTCACCCATCAAAATCAATGAAAGTTGCACATTATCATTGTATGAACTATGCCAAATATTTTGCAAAAATTTTGGGGTCATGAAATGATGTGCAAGATGAGATTTTCATCTCATTTTGGAAAACATGTGTTGGACTATACTAGTTAACTGTGATTTTGATTTTCTTTTTTTGAGGAATTACTTGAAACCTTTGAAATATTATTCTTCAAGATCATGTGGAGGACTAAAAGCATCTATCACCTTTTGAGCTTGAAATCCCAAATTTGGAAGTTTGAATATCTTTCAAATTGAGACAATCATAGGGAACTTTAGAAAGTGTGTTTTCAATCGTGTTCATCCTCCGATTGATTTATTCAAAACATCAAATATTAGTGGATTGGGATGATGTGTGAGTCATAAAGCTATGTAAACTTTGAAGTATCTCTTTGAAATGGAGTTTTCAAATAATGGCGAATTTCTTATGATCATTGCTCTCAGACTGTGACAGTTCAAACACTTTTGATCTAGTTGAGAATTTGAGAATGGTCATGAATCAATCTTCATGTAAGTGTAATCTTTGTATGGAGTTAAACACATATAGATTGACCTCAATTCAAATGAAATGATTTCTTTAAGACACTATAAAAGATCCATTAAAGATTAATTAAGTGTTTCAAATGGAGAACATGGCATAGTTCAAGAGGTTGAAGAATGTGGAATACTAAGAGTGTTGGTCTAGATTCAACCTTCATTAAATATTATTCCTTCTGAATTGGAATGTGGAAGATTTATTTTAAAGTACCTTTTCATGCTTGAGACAAAAAATTTTTGACTCACGTGAAAATAAGGAATGCAAGAGTTGTGAGAACTTGAATATGAGGTGTGAGCTGAGAAAATTAAATTAGGAATGATAGGGATAAGGTTTTGTTCTTGATAATATAGTACAAAGTGAAAAATAAAGATGTGAGTGATTAACAGGTGTGTGTTCAAAGAAAGATGAGATATTGACTCAATGTATGAGTGTGTGATTTATCAAAATTATGACTTGAAATACTTTTGAAAGTGTATGTTAGAATGCATATGTGATGGTGTTTAGAGATACAAATAGATAAATTCAATGAAAAGAATGAGATGAACAAGTTTAAGAGTTGTTGAAAAATAATAAGAATATTGACAATTGTTGAAAATAACATGTTGAAGAAATCTTTGAGAAGAGAGTGATTGTGATGAGGTAAGATTACATGTAAAGAAGTTATATCTACTTGATCTAGATAGCAAGATAATTTAGTAAAGAAGGATGTACACATGAATGATCATGTCTAAATGAAACAATCATGGAAAAGTGAGATGGTTTGAGAAATGTTTTTGTTGTGACAAGTAGGATAAATCAAGTGAACTCAATGACTGTATCAACCTAATATGTGAATAGAACAGTGAAATATGTCTCTTATAAATATGTCTCCATTCAGGGTGTGAGAAGAAAGTTTAAGAAGAGTGGGGAAACAAGAATATTGGAGTGACTAAATCAGAGTAAAACAAGAAAGTAGAGAAAGAGTGCAAATATAGGGTCATAATCAGATGTTCAAAGCATCAAAGTGAAGAGTGATCAAAGCTAGTGTATTTCAAATTGAGTTGCAGCTCAGTCATCTCAGGGAGTTGTTGCTTCCTTGCAAGTAGCAGCTTGCAGAAGGTCAGTGGCTGACTAAATCATTTGGGGAGTTGAAGCTTCCCTGTGAGTTGAAGCTCACTAAAGATTAGTAGAAGTTGATTGAATTGTAGGGGGTTGAAGCCTCCAAATTAGGTAGCAGCTTGGTCAAATTGAGGAGTAGTAGCTCTAGGTTGAGTTAAAGCTCAACCTTGAAACTAATGTAACATAAAGTAGGAAAATTGGTCCTAAGCATAGTTCATAGTTTCAATGGGTTTTCTTCCCAGTTTGGGTTTCCCACATTAAACCTTGTGTCATTGTGTACTCTCTTGCAAATTGCTTATGTGTGTGTTTATGGTTTTATCACATCGATTTATAGTTTACTATTTTTTTGTGATTAACCAACTTATTGCAAAATTTATATCTCAACAATATACACATTGTAGGCTACTATGCAATATATATATATATATATCTGTGTGTGTGTGTGTGTGTGAAGTTAATCTCAAACATTGTGTATATACATTTCCATGATCATATTTTCAAAATTTCATGAATTTTAACACTATTTAAAATTATTATAGTAATTGGGAAGCGTGCAAAATAATTCTCCACAATCTCCAAATTTTTGTGAATCCTTGTAGAAAATTTCATTCATTTCCTCCAAAATAGTAATCGTAAACATGCACTTTTGTTATGCTTTCATAAAACGTTACTATGAAATTGTTAGAAATATGTAAATTTAACATTCTTATTTCATTGGGTATTACTAAAATTTACATATTTAGAAACTTGATTCAAAATGTCACAATTTATCTTCTTGAAATGTCACAAAATTATTTGAATAGGTGCCTTTAAAAATTTCTCCAAGTCTATGTATTGTTATTTTTCAAAAAAATTCTAGTTGCCTCCTTTGACCTCCATTATCCTACATCTACCTAGCGCCCCTTTCATTTGGATCTAATTTTCTCCTGATTCTCTCCAATGATAGTATTCTTCCCACTATTATGGATTTTGAGCCACATCTAGAGTTGGTGGTCGATGATAAATTGGTTCCCCATGGTCATAGTTTCCTTCGCAAGCCCATAGCTATCAAGATGATGGGTGGATGTGTCTCACAATGTAGGTGGTTGGAGGGAACAATAGTAAGGAAAGTTCTCTAGGTTTCTTTTCTCATATCTTCTCCTAAACATATGTTAGACGAGAGTGATGATAATGATAAAACCAATTATGGTGGCGAACTAGTCCTTGACTCTTCAGATCCACCTACTAATGATGTACGAGGTTAGGGAATACAACAAATGATCCTCTACCTCCATGTGCTTTTTGTTTTATGGTATCAATTGCATTTTTTGTGTGTTATTAGTCTTTTCTTAATTTATTTTAATTGAATTTATGTACATATCAAACTTCATTGTTAAGTTAAAAATTGTTGTGTAAAACTCTTTTGCTAATATAATGATATGCTTGAGGATTATGAGTGTGATGTCATCCATCCATTTCTTGTGCATGATTAGATTTGTATCATTATATTAGATTAATAATATGGGCCCTTGACAATTAGGGAAAAAAACCACCTTATAAATTAGACACCATTTTTAAAATTAAATATGTTTGTTCTTCATATAAATTAATTTAATTGCAATACATATTAATAAATTAATATAGTGCATTTATATATGCAAATCCACTTGTTAACATTTAGTGTAAAATATACCATATTAGATCTATTTAAATACTTTTCTTATGTTGTATTTCATTCTTTAATTTTTAACTGGAAATGTGTGAATCAAGTTTCAAATTGGTTTATGAATCTATAATTATTGGTAAATAATGCCTTGCATCCCAAAAACATCTTTAAAATTTAAGGATAAAATTAGTTTTGGTTTGTTATATATATTGTAGTGGTTATATTTTAATTAGCAATTATTTTCACAATCAAAACTTATCTAATAATATATTAAAAACCATATTTAATATTTTACAAGTTTATTGTTTCACAAATATATATTTTAGTCTTGGAACTACTTCTAATATTCTAAAAATTCCAAATATATATAAGTAAATGTATAAAGAATAATGACACTATTACTTGATCATGCATATGATCAAGTTGCATAAATATTATATTATAATTAACATAACCAAATATAAAAGAAGAATAAAATGTATTAAAGGAGGAAAAACCGGTTTTGAACGTGGACTTGTTGAGCATCATCCAAAGTTTAATTTAGACAACCCTGATTGGATGAGATATAAACTCTATTTATGTGTCACCTAATGTTACGTGCCTAAAGTTTTATATTGTTTAAATGTCAAAGGATGAGACATGCATAGTAACCATATTACTTATTTTAAACAATAACTTAGCAAATTATTCCAACATCCCACCAAATGTTCATATTAATCTAAATAGAATATGGAGCACCACTTTCCAAAAACATATAAAAATATAAGGGAGAACTCATCGTGCATTTTTCTGGTGGTCAACTTTGATGCAAATAGATTTGACATAAGTTTATGGTTGAGATGGTTCAGACAAACATCCATTCTTTTCTGCAACTTATCTTTTCTTGGGTTGTCAATATCCATTTGTTTTTTCCTATTGTTAACATCATTTTGTGTTGTAAAGATTGACATTGAAATGGAATGCATGTGGACAAATCTATTGCAGTTTGAATGAAAGAAAGGCTTTATGGGGACTGCTAAAACATTGTGTGCACGTCTGCTTCAAAAAAGACTTGTGGGGAGGCTCATCTTTCAAATGACAATGATACATTAACTTTAGCTACACAAACGTGTATTCATAATGTTTTACTATAAACAAAAATAAAAGTTATTTCAAAATATTCCAAACTTTACACTAGTAGAAAAATTGTAGATACACGGCTGATAATTGCAGCAAAGTCGTTTCATTTTAGGGATATTGAAGTATCATCTTGTAGTAATTTGTTTATTTGTTTGTTTGTTTGTTTTTTTGGAATTAGGAGCATGTAAATATATTCATTAACAAAATGAACATCACACCTCTATGAAAAATGACTATAAAAACAACATTAACACGATAGATAAGGCCACATGTGCCACCACGTAAATGGAGGAGGAGGAGGGTATTGTGCTTATTGCCCAACCCACCACCGCCAAATAAATATGCAATAATAAGTATGATCTCCCAACCTCTTTTTCGTTCATAATGTGTGGTGTCTCGATCGAAAGATCCCGCATACCAACCATAGGAACCTAACCTAAAAAAGGGGTCTCACAACAACCATTTGATCTATATCCAATCTATATTGAAGGAAAACTTGCAGCCCCTCCTAAAGGAAGTGATTTATTGTGAGGAGGAATGGGTGAGGTAGGGAGTAAGTGGGATGTGTAGTGGAGAAAGACAAAACAATTGCGGGAATCATGATGAACACCACCATGGATTTTATGTCCTTGTTTTTGAATTAGAGAGTTGTGTCGAGGGAACCAAGAGGGATTTCATTTACCACATATAGGGTGTTGCACTAGTGTCTAATTAAAATGTGGAGGTGTTGACCTCGAAGATCGACTTTTTAGATTACACTTGAATTTGTAGCATAGTGTAATGTGGAAATTTTTTCTTACAGGACAATAATTGTTTTCTAAATATTTATCATTGAAAACAAAAAAATGTATTTCTAAAGCTTAAAAACAAATACAAAAAACATGTTGGATATTTGCTATAATTTATTAAGTTTGTAAAACAATTCAAGGTTGATGCATAAGGGTGTGTATAACCATCAAAACACGTGATTGAAACTGGATATTTTTCATTTGTTATAAACAACATGTCATACATGTACATCAAGAAAAATGTAGCTATAAAATACAACTAAATTTCGTAAGTCCATCACTACATTCTAGGTGACCATAATTTATTAAAATCTACGGACATTCGTATTTCATAATGAATATGAAGACACATGATGATTACAAAATTTACTAATGTTTGGAAAATAGAAAAGGTCTTATCATTATAGCCTTATATGTTCAAGAGTATTAGAGATGTTTAATCATTGTGGATCTTATAAATTTTGAAAATGACACTTTTTAACTATTAATCTCTTTAGTAAAATAAATATATTAAATATCATAAATAACTCGCAAATTATCAAAAAATGAATGTTGATATCCATTCATATTAACATAATGCACCTGAATGTTATCATCCCATCATTGGGTTCAATGTGACAAACAAATTTCATACAATTAGTAAATGTATACACTAAAAATTTAATAAAGTTTGTATTTTGAGCACATTCAATAAGGGCATGCTATATCTGGATACATACATATAACAAATAAGGACCATTACTTGTCATATGTTGTAGTTATAAACACCCTAATAGGTATTCATGTAAAATGTGATCACTAAACACAATTGAATGCCATAATTCTATGAATGCAATCCATATGGCACATTTTTTTTGAACTATATATAGACATCCTTACTTTTAGAAGCAATATGTAGGCACAAGAATTTTAAGATCCATTTACTAGTTTAGTGAACATGAAAACTCTTTAGCGTTATGTGATGCAGGAGCATCCACCAAGACAAGGAATATCAACAAAATTGTGTGCATTAACTCCTTAGGAGGGTCAAAGTATACTTGTAGAAGTGATTGGAGGTTTTTGGAGGCCTTTAAGTTTCAAATTTTAGTTTGTAAGTGTTTTCCGTCCAAAAGTCTAATTTAAATTTATTAAGGAGGGAATTTCCACTTTGTGACAATTTTTGTCTTTGTTGGTGTCTTGTGGGAGTCTAGTTTGGTTTAGGGGGTCAAAATACAGCTTGTGAGTCTTCTTTCAAGGTCATACAACCATCAAGTGAGTATACATGTAATTTAAACCCTACTTCTTTCTCTAACTCAATTGTGTAACACGAGTCTTTGGTGTTTTTTGAGTCGAGTCAAGATAATAACTATGAAAAGTTAGTTAGGGATAAGCCATTCGAATCAAGAGAGGTTCACAATAGAATGGGGAGATATTTTCATGAGATAGATATGGAAAATAAATGATGGAGATAGAAACATAAAGGATTGTACAAGACTCAGTAACATGGATTTTGGTATTCATTTTTATAAAAGAAAGGTTAGATTTCAAGTATAATAAGTTTGATTTTGAGAATGAAGGGTATGAAGACCTTGTAGATTTGCGTTACACATGTTTAGACTACATTTTTTTGTGAAGGAAGAAGAAAAGAAATAAACTCAAAACATATGACTCTATAAGTATGTTTTCTAACTCGGTTTGATTGTATTTGTTTATTTTTCACATCTATAGGAAATTTTAAGGATTATAACTCATTCCTATAGGTGTACGTGGGTGATATAAACCTTTCCACAAGATTTCAAGTATTGAAATTTGCATTTCTATTCCTCTTGGGCCTATAGGAAAACCGTAGTTAGGGTTTAAGAATGATTTTGAGTTTGAGGGTTTAACAAGTTTTTTAAAGACCAAGATTTAGTTTGTAGAGACTCTACAGGAGGAGTATTATATGATTTTTGAGGTTTTATGAGAAGATAACAAATTTAACACGTGCCAAAAGATTTAGTTCCTTTGTCAGAACCCTGTTTTAAGCTAAGGAGACCTAATTTGAGTCCTAAACTTAAACATTTGAAGGAATTCCAATTAGGGTTGTGTAGACACTAAATCACACACTTTGGGTATTATTTAGTCCCAGTTTCATACTACTATTCATATGGTTTTTGAGTGAAGAAATTACTAATTAACCCCTGTCTTTTGGCCATTTTTCTTTGCTTTTCTATCGTCATTTGCTAACCTCTCGTACACACATGTCAAATCTGTTTTTATCATTTTGCATCATTTTAGCCTTGATTGGGGTGCATGGGCCAGTATTGGGGCACCCAGAGGTGCCCTAGTCCTAGTCGGGGCACCCTGATCCTTTTTCCAACTTACTTCCATCTTTTGGGCACTTTCTAGCCATTTGATCATTCTATATTTTTGGTGGTCGGACTCTTGGGGTTAATTACAAAATTAGAACAAGAAAACCATATAAATACAAAGTTATAAGACCATAATGAGGGACCAAGCACTAGGTGCTACTATCATCATCTAAGGTTGCATCAATCTAGAGATCATTTGCATCCATCTAGCTCCATCACAAGGGACAAGGTTGGTTCATCTACATCACACATCATAGGACGGAAGTTTTTTCTATTCCATCTACCATTCTATTACATTTTCTACACATAGTTATATGGCTACATTTACTTCACAAAGTGTGGACGGCACAAGAGCACATAGGGCATGATTCACACACACACACACACACACACACACACAGAGAGAGAGAGAGAGAGAGAGAGAGAGAGAGAGAGAGAGAGAGAGAGAGAGAGAGAGAGAGAGAGAGAGAGAGATGAGAACTAGCATTTGGGTCCGAAATGTGCAACACTCGATTAGTAAGTCCACCATTGTGGCCACAAAAGATAGTCGGACCCCTTCATTTGCATATTTATTTTTAAGTTTTGATGCTTATTTTGGGGTTTTACAGGTGATTCCTTATTGCAGGTATTGCAACAACATCTGTCACAGTTTAGCAAAATTGGTGTGACAAAGTGAGAACATGGATGAATATCTAATGACACATCGACGAGGATTTTAGGCTATTTCCATAGATTAGGGTGCCCAAAAAATTAGACTAGGGTGCCCACAGGCACCTGATCCTCTCCCGGGCACCCTAGTCTACTCAGATTTCTTAGTTATACACTTATCAGGACCTCAACACAATCATTACCTCATTCCTTTTATCCAGATCATCTTGCGAGACAGTCTTGAACAACCATTGAATCATCTAAGCTCCTTCTAACCCTACTTGTTAATTATGTTTTTATACTTTTATTTACTTAGTTGCTTAGGCCACTTTTCCTTACTTAGTTTGGCTTTAATTTATTGTTGTCTTGAATAGATTAACTTATAAAATCCAAATTTTAGTTAATCATTTTGGTGAACTTCAAATTTTGAATATATGTACCTTCTTCCATTTTCATCTTCTTATGCCCGTCACTCGTAGTGGTCGTTTTGGGTCTTTTCAATATTGTGAGCTTCCTCCATTTAGCCATTGCATCTCTAAGTCAATGGCTGATATCACTACATCTATGGTTACTGTTGATAACCCCTTAGAGCATTTCCACCATGTTTTCTTCATGAAATAGAAGCATCGATAGTGAGAAGTCTTATGATGAAGATTTGGATGTTGACCAAGATCAACTCAACACCATTATTGAATTTTGAAAAACTACTCCTCTTCCTCATGTCTTGCGTGCTTTAATCACTCTGGTAAGAAAACTCATGAAGCTTGAACCTTTATGTTTGCTCAATCTTTGGCTCCCATGGTCTCCACTCCACCCACTTATGTTTCTTCTCGTATTATTACAACTACCGTTACCATCACTCACCCTAACACCCCCAATATGCATCTTGGATCTTCCTTAAACACCCCTGATTTAACATCTTTATACCAGGATTTGTAAAATCAAATTCACTAGCTCCAATTCACTACTTCTCAAAGATCTCCATCTTTAGATTCTACTTCATTACTGCATACCCCTTTCATATCATCTATATCTACTTATCCATTGCCACCTAGCTTTATCTCTCCCACATTACCCATTTTTAAAGGCCACAGTGACCCACAAGAGCATCTTCACACTTTTCATGTAGCATGTCTTGACTATGTGGATGATCACACTATACTCACTAAGAGTTTTCCTCGTAGTTTACAAGATTATGTGATGTGTTGGTTTTATGACCTACCTGTCCATTTGGTAGTCTCTTTCATGATTTGGCTGATACTTTCCTCGCTCACTTATCTATTAACATTGGCTCTAAGATATCTTATGCTCAACTTGCACAACTTAAACAAGGGTATACCGAACACTTGTTGTATTATATCTTATGCTTTATAAAAATAGCTTAGCAAAGATGTTTAATGTACTTAAGGATGTCGAGCTCCAATATTTATTCATTCAAATTATCTTGCCACCTCTCCAGGAGAGTGTTATTTTTGAGAGCTCTCCTTCATTTGATCATCTTTGTCATACTCTTAAGCTTCATGAAACCAAGCTCTTAGCTATAGGCAAGCTTAAGTACGAGAGAAAGCATCATCATCTACATGATTTCAAGGTAAGTGCACATTCAAGCCCTATACGACTAAATCCTACGATAGAAAGGTTATTGTCAACGTTGTGTCTACTAATAAGGAGCTACTGATCACAACCATTTAGTCATAACTTTTCAGGTTTAACATCCCTCTGTAAATTTTTACCCCAAATGATTGATAGAAATATCATTACATTACCTTCCCCTCTATAAGTTGATCCATCTCGACCAAAAGGGCATAACTTCGATGAAAATTCCCATTGTGACTATCATCAATGTGTAGGACATTCCACCGATCATTTCTTTCAACTACGATTGCTCATTCAAGGTTTGATTGAAGATGGTCAAATTGAGCTTCTGAAATCTACACAATCTCCACCTATCAATGAGAATCATAAGCTCAAAATATTTAATAACCATCTACCAAAACATGATACAAAAAAGCTACTAACTCATCAGCTAATCATGTATATCATATAGTACCTTCTCTTACATCGGTATTTCTTGACTTCTTAGTTGCACATACCGACAATTCACCTCTAGTCACCGCTTTCTCTAACCATTATTATCATGCGAATTTCACCTCTAATCACTTACATATTAAAGCATATGTGGGTTCGAACTCCATCGATAATACTAAGGTTGACTCATCTGGCCCATTAGTGCATATTCTATTCCACTTCTTAAGGCTATCGGCTACCCTCTATCACAAGTTGCATACCTTATGAAAACCCTTTGATGTCATCTAACTACATGTTACGGTTGGTCCTCTTACTTATGCTTGTGCCTTTCCTCATTAGACACACAGTTGATGGAGTGTGACATGATTCTTGGTCTCAATTGGATTCATAGGTCCCAATTTATCATTTCTATGAATCATTTATGGCTTAAATTCATCCATAAAAATCAAGTTATTTATATTAACGGTATTCCTCCATCTATTCCATGGCCATCATCTCCTCGCACGTCGGTTATCACACCACCTACAACATCTAGCACATCACACTCTATGCTACTCAAATTGTAATCTACTCCTAGTTTACCTATTCATGCATTGTTTACACGACCTCATACCTCTTATAGTCATACACATAGGTATAGGTCAATTCCTAGGATAATTATTGCATCTTGAAATTGATCATCACCTTGGTTTATTCTAAGTGGGTGTCCATCACCTTTGCACTCCACATCACACATATCTCCATCTCCAAGATATTTTTCTATGCTTTGCAACATTCATCTTATATTCATCCATCACATGCATGCACATAGGATTCAATCACTAGCACAACATTTGTCTACTATACCATCACTATTGGAGTATGGTCATATGATTTTTCCACCACATGCATCAGATGAAAAACCTTCGTCCTTCACTGTCATTGGATAGTTCATTCATCCTTGTATGTTTGGGGGCATAACATTCACACATCTCCCCCTTCTCATCAATACATCTCACATACTTACATAGTCATACATCAATATCCTCACATAGGCATATTCATCACATGTTTTAGCATCGTCATTACCTGATGACACACTCTTGTGCCTTGGTTCACACTGACTGTTGAGGGCATACTACACATGAACCCCATACACTGCCGATAGGTACTAAAAACACTGCGTCTATTCACACATTTTGCATCATACATCCTACATTTAGACTGCATCATTTCGATCATTGCACATTTACATATCATACATCACACTAATCTTCATCTACGGATCTAGCATTACGTACTACTCATATTACATTATGTGCATCTTACAATTTTTAGTCTACATACACTTCTTTCATTACATCATATACATCATACTTTACAAGTTTTATGCATCATATGGTCATCTATTATCATCACGCATACTATATCATCTTCTACGCGCTGCACTCACTACCCTATGATGCACTTTAGTTCCTCGGTCCATACTTGAATATCGAGGGTTTATAAGTATAATGGACCTTATCATATCCACACAATCATCATTCATCCTATCATCATGCGACATTTTTAGGTTAGTGACATACGCTTTAGGCTAAATGGTTACCTATTCCTTAATCTTCTAGTGGTATATACTTTGGGCTACATTACCACTCCATTTATTCATCTTTTCATGATATACGCTTTCGGCTACATCATCACTCATACGATCATCTTGTCGTGATATACGCTTCATCTATAAGGGTCATGCACACATCATCTCTAGGTCGCATATCATCATCACACATAAACATGCATCACAATGCATTAGACATAGAAAACACTTCAATCATTTCTGACGACGCACTCTCATTTATGGTTCATTCTTGATCACGAGGGGAAAACCAAATGAACCTCACGCATACAATTCCATCCACTCAGGGGGCATGCATCTCCTATCATCCATCTTACATTCCATTCCATCCATCCACAACATGTTTCATATATTGGTTGGTTTTACTCTTGTTTGCATTTGCTTACACATGTTCACTTATTACCCATGCTACATAGATTTATTGTATGTCATTATTTTTACCATACACACATGCACGTTCACACCTTTCTCTAATTGTGATTGTAGATACATGTCTTATACATGTAGAATGGATGTTTTCTTTCTACCACTCTAATACGATTCTTTGGGGGCATCCATATTCATCTCTTCCAGGTGTTATTGTTGAATTTTGTACTTAGCACTTTACATTACTTGCTTATACACACTTTTGACATAATGGTTATCTTTCTAACATGCTAATGGGTGTTTCATGTGTTGTAATTTTTATGCAGGGATATTTTCTTCCATACTTGTTTGTTACATTGTCTATTATTGCTTGTCCTTGTTTGTGGGATTTTCCTTATGTTTGATGTGCACACTTGTTTGTTGTATGTAACCATTATGGCCTTGCATGTCTTGTGACATTGTGAGTGATGTCCCATGTTTGTATCCCACTTTGTGCATCTTACTTTGTCTTCTTGACATGTTTACATTACTATATTCTTTGGTAGCTTAAATTTTTTTACGTAGGGTACACTTTTATTTTACATGCATGATTGTTCGTACTAACACTTATTTTCTAGCCACTTGTTAATGTGTGCCTTGGTTTCTACCAGAACATTCCTTTCCCCTGTAGGGTAGAGTTACATAGTTTATGTGGTTGGTCCTCTTTTGGGGCCGCATTCTCCTATCAGTGACATCACATGTGCCCCAAAGAGGGGGCATCATTTAGGGTTTTAAATTCTACACAACACTTCTACACCGATTAAGTTCAATTCAGTTTCTGCCCTTGGCATTGTGGGTTATACAACAAGTGGTTCAAACTAGTCTACGAACCTCGTACACAACAAATTTTACAGGACATGGTTTTCCTTAGCATTCTGGGGAGCAGTTATAGGTTAGAGGATACATCGGACTTCCTCTCTACACTACTTCAACCAACGACATTGGATCACCCAAAAACTAGGAAATACAGAGATATCTTCACATATATTCGGGGGGAAGCGAAGCATGAGTTGGAGGATACAATGGAATTCCTCCCTACACTTCTTCAGCCTATGGCATCGGATCGACCAAAAAACCCGGGACATGATATTATCTCTACACTCTTTCTCTCATCGTGGATCATGTGCACATGTTCCATTTTTCATTTATGTATTTTACATTTACATGATTTTACATACATATACATGTGTCTTTTACATATATACAAGCATTTTTGACTACTTGATCATCTTATCTTACAGTCCGACCGTATGAGAAGTAAGCAATCAACAACAACAATTATGACAACGACGTCCAAAAACAACATTTTGTGGCATCACACACCATACTAACATCCGGTACATCACACACATCAGCCAACTACACAAGCGTTTCCGCCCTAGGTTTACTCTCATCACTTTTTCTCTTTTGCATCTTTAGTTTCCACAATTCATTATCTTTTTGTCATTCCACGCTTTGTCTAGTCCTTCAACGCATTTTCTACATCAATCTACATCGGCATCGGGACACATCTCTATCTGCTTTTTGTTACAAAGCGTTACACTCACCAACATAAAGTGGGGAAAATTTAGACACTAAATCACACACTTTGGATATTATTTAGTCCCGGTTTCATACTACTATTTATATGGGTTTTAAGTGAAGAAAGTACTAATTAATCCTCGTATTTTGGCCATTTAACTTTACTTTCTATCATCATCTCTGACCTCTTGCACATACATGTCCAGTCTATTTTTGTCATTTAGTGTCATTTTAGCCTTGACTGGGGTGGCCAAAGGTGCTCTGGTCCCAGTCGGGGCACCTTGATCCTTTTTCCACCTTACTTCCATATTTTAGGCACTTTCTAGCTATTTGAGCATTCTATATTTTTGGTGGTCGGCCTCTTCGAGGTTAATTACAAAATTAGAACAAGAGAACCATATACATAAAAAGCTATGAGACCATAATGAGGGTCCAAACACTATGCAGTACTATCATCATCTAAGGTTGCATCCATCTAGCTCCATCATAAGGGACAAGGTTGGTTCATCTGCATCACACATCATAAGAGGTAAGTTTATTCTATTCCATCCACCATTCTATTACATTTTCTACACATAGTTATAGCTCACTACTTCACAAAGTGTGATTGGCACAAGAGCACCTAGGGCATGATTCACACACACTCTCGAACTACATTTGAGTAAAAATGTAGTGCAATGCTCAATTAGTAAGTCTACCATTGTGGTGGCCGAGGATAGTCTCGAACCCTTCATTTACATCTTTATTTTTTAGGGTTTGGTGCTTGTTTTGAGGTTTTACAGGTATTACAATGACATGTGATGCGATTCAATGAAGTTGGTGTGACAAAGCGAAAACACATGCAAATATCGGCAAATGACACCTCGCACGAGGGTTTTAGGATATTTCCATAGACCAAAGTTCACAAAACTCAGACTAGGGCACCCACAAGTGCCTTGATCCTCTCTAGGAGCCCTAGTCCACTCATATTTCCTAGATCTCGTACTTCTCAAGACCTTGACATAGTCGTTACCTCATTATTTTTATCTAGTTCATCCCATGACACGAGTCCCAAACAACTATCGAATCAACTAAGCTCCTTTTAACCCTACTTGTTAATTAGGGTTTTATAGTTTTACCTGCTTAGTTGCTTGGGTAATGTTTCCTTAGTTTAGCTTTCATATATTGTTGTACTTAATAGATTAACTTTTAAAATCCACATTTTAGTTAATTAGGTTGGAATTTTAAATTTCATGTGGATATATAAACCGATAATGGGTATTCAAAAATTGATTTGGTTTTTTAGAGTCAATCTTGTGCAAAAACTAGACCCATAAAACCTACAAGACATGGCTACTAGAAGAGAGACTTAATGAAAAAATGGGATTAACAAGTTAAGGGAACCAAATCCTAAATTTTTGTGAGGAGAAATATTTCTCAAAAAGGTTATCTAATTTTTTTATAGATTTCAAGAGTTTATATATATTTTTATAGACTATAATCTTTTAATGTTGGAAGAACTAATAAGAGGATAGAGCAATCAAAAGGAAAGTCTTAAAAGTTGCAAATTTTCTTTTTTCTCCAACCATATTCTATGTTGAAATTACATGTAAAAGGTAGGTTGAATAGGGCATATTATGGTAAAAAATCATGAAAGGCTTCAAGGAACAAAACTTCATGATTGAGAGACAATTCACAGTTCAAAAATCCCATTCTTATTTGCAAAGGTAAATGACATTTCAAGTGAGTTATTTTTTCTAGCTTATAGAATTTTGGTGATATTAGAAGGTTCTTACATCAATTGGTATTAGAGTATGGTTTTACTCGTCAAAGTGAAATAAATATTGTCAAAAATCTAAGAAATGCGGGTTGAACGAAGAAGGAATCTATGAAATATAAGTTTTCAAGAAGAGAGAACAAAATGGCTTAGAGAGAATATATTAGAAGAGGAGGTCAGAGAGGACAACCTAGAGAGAATAAGTAGGTTTCCATATTGAGAAAGATAAAATATAGATTGGGAGATTTAGACATTTCTTGGTGAAGAGGTATGGTCTTATCAAAGGAAAGTGATAAAGAAGAAGAGGTAGGAAAAGAAGTAGTACAAGAAATAGTTGGAGAAGAAGAAGGACCAGATGTGAGACTTTGTTTGGAATGCTTTAAGAAACCTTTGAAAATCATATAAAAATGAATGTTCCAAACATGTAGATAATTTGAACATATTTTTCTATTTCCTATTTTTTAACTTCTAACTCCTTACGGATCTTCTAGAATCATCCAGAGAAGTCTGGTTTCACTTTTCAAATGAGTTTTCCTTGCACTTAGAAAGTTGTTGTTGAGCATATTTTCCCTGAATGATAAAATATTTGCTAAATATTTGTGAATTACTTCCAACACTTTCAAGGATCCCCAATACGAGTTGTATATTCTTATGATATTTCCTGAAATCTCCCAAAGAGTGTATACAATCTCCAAAATGGCCAAAATTGACCTTTCTAGGCCTCCAATAAGACTAGTCTTTCACTGAACATCACTGAATCAAATCATGAATCTCATTACACTTCTTTGCACACTGAGGAATTATTGATAAATGCATTAAGAATATATTCAATTCTATTATGATATGTCACGGGAGGCAAGGTTGGCCATGGGAGGGGTTCATGAAGATTGGAAGGAAAAATTTTACATTATGGATTAGTTGTCATGATTTAAAGTTTTGAATTTTTGGGCTAGTCATTTTACATGAAAACAACTGGATCTAGCGCGGGGACATTGGACTGTAAGGGTAAATAGACAACCTTTGAAATATCTTGGGGTAACATACTAGTGCTTCATCAAATTAGGTAATAGATTTAGTCCTCACTATTAACACAAGTGACGAACACACAAAAAGGGAAAAGACAGAACACACGAGACATGAAGAAATACACCTAATCTACAAGAAAACACACAACTAAAAGGGAAATTATAGTATATGGGATGGAAGTTTATTGAGGTGGGGGATTATATAAACCCGACAAAGGGTTGAGAGAAATATGTACCATCATGGAATATTGAGATGAATTCATACCATTTTCTCGATCTCGAGGATAATCATCTAATCATGCCATATTATCACAATGGATTTGCATTATTTGAGAATAATGAGAGATACCAAGTTTGCATATTTATACTTGTATTGTATAGAAAACACCTTTTCCTCCAACGACCACTTTGTTACTGTTTGGAATTTTTGTCTTTTGTATTCTCAGTTTGATGCGTTGTGACCATGAGAAGTCATTCCTCCATGTTCTCGAAAATGGAATCAATGTTTTTGAAATTAATTGAGTCATTATCCTTAAGTGAATATTATAGCATGGAATTATTTATAGAATCAACGGGAAGCTGGAAGTAGTGAGAATAAGTTGATTCTCTCCCCACTCATAAGTTTCTTCTAGCTTCTCATTTTTTTGTCATGAACAATTAGTTTCTATACATACCAACTCAATATGGGCCTTTATATTATTTTCTTTGGTGGATGTATTTTCCTTGTGAATGAATTCATTTGTAGGAGATTCAAGCATTTCCTTTACCTTCCATTCACCATTAATACAACATCCTTCACGGAGTGGGAAAGTAAAGGACTTATCTCCACATTCATTCTCCTCCAACAACACTTGAAAGAGAATATTGAGCTTAACTATTTTTTCTCTCTTTATTGAATGTTTGTGCATCAAAAGGAGAATCACCACTAAAATCATACTTATCTTGCATTTTGATGGCATGGATCAAGATATCAAGACTAAATTTAGGGTCTTCAATTCCTTCTCCAATATTCAAAATATCTTGCACAAATGCCTTCTTCAAAGCTACTGTATACTCACTTTCACGTTCATTTGAAGAATATTCATATTGGGCCTCAAGGAGCTAGTTTGAAGTAAGATCTTCATATGGCTAGGATCATTTCAAAAGTATTATTTTTCATTTTTACATTCCTTATCATTTTGGGGTTGCTTTCCCACAAATTAAGGCATGCCTAGTCTTCAACATTTTCAAACAGAGATAAGAGAAGCTGTGTTGAATGGGAAGGGCACACCTTTCAATTCAAGATTCATTATATCATCCTCACAAAATGAGGAAGAACACAATGTTGAGATGTAACACGAGGATAATCCTCATCTCTCCTACACATTTTTCTTCCAAAGGGTTGTGCCTCGAGCCAAAATGAAGTTATGGATGGAGGTTCAACTTTCATGATTTCTTCATTATCTTCTAAGGTGTTGAGTTGATTTCTGTTAGAAGGTTTACGAAGAATAAAATCATGAGAAGCAAATAAGATTCTTTCAGAACAAATACCTCGTAATATAGAGAATCGTTAGAATCTACTTCCAAAAGATGAATCTCTTATTCCTTACCAGTATGGAGTACTTGAGTTGCTCATACATTTCTTGCATATCGTCAATATAATTTAGAACTTCAATACTTGGTTTGAGGATCTTAAATTTCTTCTAAAACACTCAAGATCCTTTACAAAAATCCCTTTTCAAGGCTTCCATTTCTTCATCTACATAGGAAAGAAAATCATCCAAATGAAGAGAGACAAAAGAAAAATCTTTGAGTTTCTTAGTCAACTATGTGGAGTTAAAAACATTACCTTCAAGAGAATATTTATCTTCATGCTTTTCATAAAACATTTTGTATCTATTCTTCATTCTTCTCAACAAGATTTTAGATTCTTCATCATCAGCTGATGTAATTCCCATTTTCTTTCCTCTAGCCATAGTCGGTTTGAATTGGAACCACATGGATTTGATGGTGGGATATTTAGATGTAAAAATTTTATCCACTCTAGATACTCTTTCCATAAATTTTGCGAAATGTTACGGACCTTTCCTTTTTTGATTGCAGATTTGTTTTTGAAGTAAGAGACCTCTTCATTGTTCTGAATATGTACTTTTTCAATATCTGGTCCAAAATGATGGCTGATTAAAATTTTTCACATCTTGATGGTCATCTTCTTGATCATGTTTTTTGTCACTTATTAGTGCCAAACACTAATCTTGAAACTTCATCATCGTGATGAGGGAAATAAACGTGACATGGATTTGTTCCTTAATAGTGTCGCCTTCAAAATATGATATTCACTTTGACTTATGATTTTTTCTTTTTGAAATATCCATTTTTTCTATTTTCCATATATCTTTAAGGGTGCATAAGGGTAGATCTTTCCCGGTGGAGTCACCAAAATTGTTGGTAAAATAAGTTTTCGTGTTGCAAATTATTAGTTTCTACCGACGTTTATGGGGCTAAGCCTCTCCTTCTTGTGTATGGGGAGGATACCATTATTAAATGTAAACTAACTAAAAATTTTGGGTGGTCATTAGAACAGGGATCATATAAGAATACTCCACTAAATTTGTGGTAAAGTGCTTGTAAAAAGTACAAGGAGAAATTTACAATGAATATAAGTAAATTGGAGTTGGGGAAATAAGGAGAGAGGGAGAGGGTTATAGTTGTGAGTAGGCTAATAGGAGTCACATAAAATAACCATAGTAGGTCCACATTTAACTATAAGAACACAACAATGCTAACAATGATAAGACTAACAAACCATAGACATAGAATTCTATTGATTCATTTATCAAAGGCGAGACACCTTTCTCGGTTTTGAAATATTACCATGCTTACAAAGTTGGAAATTAGAGAAAGGGATAATAGAGGAACATAGACAAAGGAATAGAGGAAATTACAACTTTATTTCTTGATGTAGTCATGGTAAATATAAAAACATACAATCAATCAACAATTTCCAACCCCTTGGAATGGAGAAGCCATTCCAATTTATAACATATAAAAATGAATTTTCATCTACCCATACATGAATTTTCACCTATCCCCATCACTTTTGACCTTTCATATTCCTAGGAGGTGATTATTTTTCTTATTAGTGAAAAAGGATTCTTACAATGTTAATGTTGGAGGTCACTTAAGTGAATAGGATGAAATAGAAAAAAGTACATTCTTAATTGAAAATTAGAATATGGAGAGAGGAGGGAGATAACGATATAGAAGGGTTGAATGATCTGATGGAGATGAAGCCTTTGCTAATAAAGAACTAGACATTCATCATCCTTGAGGGATAGTTCCTAGAATTTTCTCGTGTCCATTGAATTATCTCTTAATCTGGATTGTCATAGGTGCTACCTTTTCTTCTTCTAGAATATAGATGTAGCTTAAAACTTTGATCCATGTATTAAGAACATCATTAATAGAATTTAAATGATTAAAACATTCCTTGTGGTTTCTTACAATGTTGTAAATAGAGCTTCTGATGTTGGCAAGGGACTCCAGAGTATCCATGCAAATGTATCTTCCGGAGTAGGCATGGTGTTAGTCACAAGAACACTTTCAAGAGCTTGGTGAGGGATCATATTTTCTCATTATGGGAAGGTTATGCCACTTAGAAAAACATAAATGAATGATAATGAAGGACATGCCGTAGTTATTGATTAATATTATATGTCTCAAAAGTTTTTATAGGGTATTTGATGAATCTTACCTTCTTATGAAGTTTCCTAGAATAGGGAACCTCTGCGTGCCCTTTTTCATCCTCTTTCTTTTCGAAGGTTCTTACCCAATGGCCTTTAGTTTCATTGGAATGAGGTTTGGTTGCAATTTTTTCTCCCTTTGAGGTGTAATAATATTACCAAGTGTTAATTTAGTGTTTAATAACACTATTATGTGAATTGTATAAAGTGAAACTGGGATGGTTTCTCATTCTTGCATACATGGTGATTCACACGAGGTTACCCATTTAACTTTCTTGAATCCATAGTACTTCATGAATGAAATTAGAGTTGGGGATGCTTACACACCTTTTTTATCATACGCCTCCCATGGGAAAAGATAATTTCTTGATCCTTCACATATGATGCCTTTGAGTACATCGATAGCTTGATTATATCACTTCAGGTTTCTTCTCGGAGAGATGATGGAATATTCGAGGATACGATGACCCTCGGCTTGCTTGAAGAGATCCCCATTTCAATTTTGATCCTAGTGACACCATTTTTCACTTCACAATTCAATCCTTTGACCAGGATCTCACCTAAGTGGAAAATTTCCTATGACATTTGGAAACCTTTACTCAATTTTCTCCTCGTGGAAATGGATTTCCTTCTCTAAATGGAAGGATTGACCTATGAATAGAATTTGAGGATGAATCACATGTATTTGACCTCCAATTACACTAAGCTCATAACCCATCATAGATTAAGTTTTAGAAATTATCTAAATAGGTATGGATTATTTTTGAGCTTGAAATGATTGCTAGTATTGGTCATGATGATCTTTTCTCATCATTTTAGCTTCTTGCATCAAGTTCTACCTTGTAGAGATCACCTCAAAAATGATGTCTTGAGATTTTGTAAAGGGATTTAATTATTTTTTGGTCCATGAAATGAATTTCGATGATGGTAAAAAGTAACAATATAGGCATAAGGGGATGCCACAACTTTCTAGATTCAAATCCAAGACTTACTATTTTTAGTAGGTTCATAAAGCGGGAATGTTATTTTTAACAATTTTCATTTTTATTATATTTTTATGTGCATGAATCTTTTGGATTATTGCAATTGATGAAGGTCTACCAATTATAGAAACTTTCTATTTTTAGATACCCCTTTTCCTAAAACTACTATTTTTAGAAAGTTTCCCAAATTACTAATTTTTGATGTTCCTTAGTTTTTAGGATATTTCGAATGTTGAGAGTTCATCACTTTTGGAAACTTATTATTTTTAGAATTTTACTATTTATATCATTTTTTATTTTTAGAAACTAGACTTACAGGTGTCAGATTATTACGAAACCACCATCATAGTGTTCTATTTTACAACAGGATCTCCTGCTCCAATTTTCAATTTTTGATTTGTTGAATCTCTTGGAAATCAAAAAATTAGGTTTTAGGGTTTAGGATTTTAGTTTAATATAGTATAAAATCTAGAGCATCAATGGTTTTGTTGTTATGTTCTTGAGAAAGGTGTTACGGAGAGGAAACTACTAGAAAAAAATTCATCGTGATCAGACTTCTAGTTTGAAAGATATGAGAAAATATTTTTTTAGCAGATATTATTTAGTGAGGAAAATTTGGAAGAACTTATGGTAAAAATGGATTTTTGAGGGTTTACAGTGCAGCAAATAGTGAAGAAATGGTGACTGTGTAGAAGAAATGAGTTGAAACAATGTTTTCATAAGCTTTTAAATTACCCTGCTAACCATGCTTTGAACCTAGGTTGATATTGGGTTTGTTTTTGGTTAAAATATGGTTCTAAATGGAAAATTTGGAAAATGGGGAAAATATGGGCTCCAAAGTGTGCCTTGGAGTAGGATTATGACAAGTGGCAACATGGGAGGAAAGTTGGATGATATGAGGGGCTTGGAAACACACGTGAGCCGGGAGAGGTTACATGGAGGTCTAGGAGCTTCAAATGATCATGGGTATATTTTATTATCTCTCTTGTCCCTTATAGGTAGGAGGTAGAATGGGGAAAATGGGGACACAACATTTAACCCATGGTGAGGAAGTGAGGGTGCACTTTTGTGTCCTTCATGTCTCCCTTGCACTAAGGGGGAAAATAGGACACATGAAAACATGGGACACATAGTAAACAAACGTGAACCTTGGAGAGGATGATGAGGGCACAATTTTTGTCCCTCATGTCCCTCTTTTACCCAAGGGGAAAATTGGGACACAAGGAGGTGAAAAGTATGTTTGGTCTTACATTAAATGTCCATAAATGGCAAGGAACTTTATGTTTCTCACCAAGAAATCTTAGGATAATATTTTAGGGTAAAATATTATATATTTTTACTCCAAAAAAATTATAAGATCAATGAAACTATTTTCACGACTTTATTCTTCCTAAAACTCAAAATTTAGGTCCTTTTTGTTCGAAATGCGAGGGATAACTACATTGTTTAGAATGATTTGAGAAACCTTTGAACATGAGATAAAAATAGATATTCCCACCATGTATATAATTCTCATATATTTACGGTGACTATTTTTTTACCTTCTAAATCCTTAGAAATCCCCGAAATCATTTGGAGAAGTTAGGTTTCACTTTTTGAGTGCTTTTTCCTTGCACCTAAAAACTCACTTTGTTGAGTGATTGTCCCGAATGATCAAATATTTCCTAAATTTATTCTATAAATTTCAATAATACCCAAAACCAAATTTGAATTCTTAATATATTTTTGAACTCTCCCGGAGGATGTATACAGGCTTCAAAATGGCCAAAATTAGCCTTTCTAGGCATTCAGTAAGACTAGTCTTTCACCTAACTTCACTGAATCGACTCATGAATATCATCACACTTTTTTCACACTAATGTATTCTTGAGAACTAGAATAGTAATATCTTCAAGGCCAAGATGATGATGCACGGGAAGTAAGTTGGCCAGGAGGGGTTCAAGAAGATCGGAAGGCAAAATTTTACATTGTGGCTTAGTTGTCATGCTTTGAAGTTTTTAAATTTATGGGCTAGTCATGACATGAAAACAATATTTTAATGATATATTTATACTAACCAGCATCAATATTATAACTTAGGAGTGTAGGTAGTAGATGTAGAAAGTAAAATATAGTATGATGTTAGGAAAATGGTGTCATAAAGGATGTTCAATGTAATTTTAAGAACTTTACATAATATCATGAATGTTTCATTGGATTTCATAGCATGTGTGTATAATGGTGGCCTCAATATTTTCAATTACTTGGGATAGATTTTTATATATTGATAATGTGCAATCTGCATAGACTCCTCCACTCTTATGGACATATATGTTAATATATTATGGTGCATGCCCATCATATATAGAGGGAGGGTAGGGATGAAAGGAGGGATATCAACTTGATTAGGATTTGATTGAAGATATGCTACCTCATATAGTTTAAATGTTATGTGTGAGGATGGGTGGTCTAAGGATTTGGGAATTTTATAGATGATAAAGGGGAGACCAAGTTCTCATCTCATGGTGGAGGAGAAGGTAACTTATATTGATATTGTTTTTGGAGAATTATATTATATTTAGTGAATGAATGAGAGAAAACACCATGATTTTGGTAGAAATACTAAGGATATTAAGTATGATAAGATGGTTTTGGATTATACTTCTCACAAAATTTAACTTCTAGTTTCTTCATGTGTGTTTGATAATCTAAAATTATTTACATCATGCCATGTGAAATACAATACATACTTATCTAAGGAACTTTTGGCCATAGTGGTAAGAGTGTGGGTCTAAAAGAGATAATTTATAGGGTAGTATATATAATCATAGGATGCAACATTTTTTATGGCTTAGGCACCAGGTAAAAATGAAAATAAATAATGGGTGAACTATTAAGAGGAACCAACGAGGAACGTGGTACACACTATGATTCAATAAAATACTTTATAAGGAAAACATTATTATGAAATATTATCTCCCTTTCCTTATTCTCTTTTACAAGTAACTCATCATCATCATAATTTAAGGGCCACAAAGTGAAACTAGATTAGACCATATTAATGATATGGTAAAATTTTTATTATAGGGATTCGATGGAAAATGCATAATTTCAAGTGTTAAGAGAAAAGTTTAAGGATTGATTTTATGGAAGGAAATCCATGTTCTTAGCTTAGGTGGTAGTTAAGTAAGAAGGATTATTCAAGTGAATATCCATCATCATACTTGGGTGCAATGATATTTATTTTAAGGTATTATATGACTAATTCATTAAGTGGTGAAGAAGTAAGCTCCTTGGTAGGAGGCGACGTAGAAGATATAGCGATGGTAATTACATATACCACCTTCTTATAAAAATGGGGTCACAAAAAGTGGGAATTGAGTAATGAACAAATTAGGAAGGTAAAAATTATTGATCTTAATGTTGATATCATCATTATCACTATCATCCAAGTTAAGGAGGTTAGGTTGTATGTTCCTAAAAATCTTGGGGTTCCCACTATATCATCAAAGGGATTTGATGGGGTGGTTAAATTATACTATTAAATTAGTACATATGGTAGTTCCTTGAGATCGAGGATTTTATATACACCACATTGCTGTAATTATTCAAAGTTTCATGGTTTTTTGTTTCTTTTAATATTGTACATAGATCTTAGGTAGGGAAATTTGACGAAATGACATGTGGATGAGGAAGTCGAGCATATATAATTTTTCCATGATCATCCAAGAAAAATTTTATAAGAAAGAGGAATGTTTAATATGATAAATTTCACTCTAAATGAGTGATGTGACATGGTAATAAGTATCCAAATGTAACCAATTGGGGGAATTTTCCTTCACTATTTCCCTTCACACACACGATATGGGTATATTTTAGGTTATCAATTTAATATCCTATGGTTTGCATGAATTCCAAAAAAGTGACAAGTGTAACAAGAATTTTTTCTATAAGATTCTATTGAATTTCATATCATCAATCTTGATGGAGATGAGGAGAGGGGTACTATCCACTCACAAGACTAGCTTATTTGGAATCATATATTTGATTGGAAAGAGAATATATAGAGATTAATTAGCATATCAGTTGATTCATTTCTGTCTAACATATTACATAATATATTATTTACTGAGACCAATTAGTTTAGTCGATTCCTTTTCCCATATAACACATTACATTATTTTTATCCATATGTCGATTGATTAAAAAAATTCTACCCCTTAACATCATATATTAATTATAGGTAGGTTATTTAGGTTTATATCTTTACCTAACAAACATATTATATATTAATGGGACAATTAAGATGAATATTTGAGCTACACCTTTACATCATATATTACCTCTATGTTTATTACAATGGTTGATTAGTTTCCCTATTAACACCTTAACATCCTTATATGAAATTTATTCCCAGATTTTTACATACCTAATTATTAACTAGTTATATATGCTTGTATTTTTCTCCTCTCCTAATTAGTCTTATATCCATATAGTTCCTTAGTATATTTATACACACAACAACGAATACAAGAGGTGACATGTCCCTCTGTTGAGGAAAGGTAAGTATGAGGTAAATATATTTGACTTGGGTTGAGTTCATATTTTTATCTCTTAAGTTTCTACTTCATTTCAATCATTTTAATTTTTTGCTGTATTTTCTATTCCAAAGACCATATCATATATATTTTTATCACTCATGACGATCTTAATCTTGGTGCACTTCATTATCACTCTTACTGATTTTTTTTCATCACAGAAATCTTGGTGCACTAACCACTCCTTGGAGATGTCATAAAAAGTTTCGTTGTAAGTGGGGTGGGATGGTTAGTGGAAACTATTATGAGGTATATTTTATGTGTAGTCCATTGTATATTAGAAATATTATCCTTTACATATCCAAAATATCGCTTTATGGCCTCATATGACATTAGTTTACTATCCTCTTATGATCACTCATTGTTTTCAAAAATTCATATGAAAATGGTGAATTAGGAGAATGTTAAAGGATGTTGTAAGTTTATTTTTCTACGTTATTTAATAAAGTTAACCTAGTAAATTTATAATACATCACTTAATACTGTAACTATGATCAAACGATATAAATATTACGTATAACACACAAAGGGATAAGTAATTAAATGTGCATAGTTGTATAGATACGATATGGGTGTTTAGTCTAGGTGAAAGATCTATTTTAAATATAAGAAAGCTTCATATCTCAATTTGGAGCTAGAGTCTACTCTTGTATAGGACTGTACAACTCATTTTGGGGTATAATACGATTTTGACATGATTTGTAGAGTCTTGGACCTATACATAATGGGGTTCTAACACTATTATTTCCCTTTACTTTCATAGAAATGAGTGTCACTAAGGCTCACACAACTTTGGCACCACCTATATTTACCATCAAAAATATAAAATCTATATGACTACTACAAACATAATGAAATCATTAGATAACAAAAGGATAAATCATTTTGTGGGTGAGGTTGGACCACCCTTGATATTCAACCCTTATTGAACCAATCCAAGTGTTGCACTATATCCCTTTGATTAGTAGTACACCTCATATATTTCTCCCAGTGTAGGTGTAAGTGTGCATGTAAATCTAAGCTAACCCCTATTGGTTCCTTAATTGTTCTTAACATAAATATAGTGAGGTAACTATATAGTAGAAAATGTAGATAACACGATAGTATTATGATGTGGTGTGATTAAAATTACTATAATAATCCCCTTTTCCATTTAATACAATTGGAAATGCATAAATTGAATTTATATTGATAGGACATGGATCTAGGACCTTTGTATGCTTGTAAATGGATGACGATATACCCTTAAACTTGGTTTGAGTGTTTTATACCAATGTGGCGATTTCTTTAAATAATATACAACTATTTTAGGAATATTTAGGAGAGCCTTAATTAATTTAAGGTCAATATTTATAATTGGAGTGCTTGATAATGCTAGGTGAGTTATAAAGTGTAATTTAATTGTTTATATAGGCTTCAATAGGTTAAAAAATCAGCCAACCTAGGGAGGAATAAATCACTCATACGAGGTTTTAAAATTAGAAAAGGGGTTGTTAGATGAGGGGTTTGGGACCATATAGGTCTTTAAAGACTATGGTATGGCCCATACCTATTTTTTACATTCACAAATAGGTAATTAGTGAGGAAATATCCATATTATGGGAATGATTCCTATAGATGGATTACTACTTTGGATAGTTAGTATTTCCTATATGAATAATATAGTAGCTTGTAGAGATGAGTGATCTATGCAAGAGTTAGAAAAGTATGTCAATTGAGCATAAAAAGTAAGAATTTTATTAGTATGGGAACAAAAACCAAACATGTCATTTCCAAAGGACAAGTTGGCAATTTTTATAGTCTACATTTTGACCCTTTAAGTTTGGAATTTAAAATTTCATACCTAAAGTAAAATCATACCTAAGTGTACACACACACTTTGTCTTTGTGTGATTATTTTTATCTTTTGTGTTGGTGTTGGAGCACTCCATAGTGAAACATGAAACACATAGTATAGACAATTTCCATATAAGAAATTGAATTGTAAATCAAATATAAATAATGCTTATAAATTTGAAAAATTAAACTTTCATATTGTAAAGTAAAGAGATGAAAAACATGGAAGGAATAAACCTATTCATTTTTTAGAGGAAGGGGATCTCATTATTTTTGTACTTATATATTTTTAGTTTTGTTGAGATGCCAAAGGATTGGGGGTGATCATTTACCGATTTTTTCTAATGAGTAAGCTAGATTAAAAGATAGAGTTGATTGTGCATAACCCAAAACTGAAGAGTAGAGGTATTGAAGAACCTTGTTAAGAGGGAAGAGAAGTGTACAAATTATCTAGCCATCATGACATATTTGCATCAAATACAAAGAGGAAAGGAATAATAGGCCGAAATATTTAGTCACCTCGATATATTCCAACCCCGTGGATTGTATGGCTATAAACTAATTTAGGTATAATTTTGTAAATATAACACATGATAAAAATTAAATGGATGACTCATGCCCTACTATGTGTTTTATAATTGAGTAGATAAAGTACATGTTGAGTAATGAAAAGGAGAAGAAGGAATATTCCCTAGACCTAGTATTTGTAACTCTATCTGATTAATGCAATGGAGAAGGAATGAAGTACTCATGACCCTATATAAATATTCTAAATTATGTCATTTGTTCTAAATATGTACAAAAAATTGGTAATTTCCTATAAGATTATAAGAATGTTGAATTTTCTTATAAATTACCCAAGGATGAAAATGTTTGGTAAGGGGACATAACATTCTATTTTCTTGTCGTTGGTGGAATTTTTTGGACCAATGCGAATTTGGTCACTTATCTATATTTTATCATATTTTGGAGGATCTATACCTAGTATGTATGTGTGTGTGCGCGCAAGACATGCCTGTATGTGTGTGTATACTAGTTATAGATGCATAATATACCCTAATGAATACTTGAGCACGTGGTATAAATAAATGATGTGTGCCCCTTTCAAATTAATTTGATAATTATGTTTGATCACATGGAAGGTTATAGTGGTGTCCACTATTTGTACCACATTCATGTAAGAGGTTTTCACATAGTTGATACCATGGTGCACAAAGAAATTAACATCCAACACGTAACAAAAAGAGTAAAGGTATGTAGAATAAAAAAGAATAGAGGAAAAGTAATGATCATAAGAAATATCATGTAAAATATTCACATCAAGGAATGTAGCAACAAACATAGAACACCCATAATGTTATAAGATATTCACAAAAATGCATATAGGCCACATGTAAAGAAATTATTACTCATTTATTAAATAAGCATATGAAAAACATGCAACACCCATGGTGTCAGAAAAAAGCAAGGCATGTAGTCAAGTAGTCAAGAAATCAAGTAATAAATTAATGTAGTAATCAAGTATAGCAATTTGTTTTGAAAAATCTCATAGAGAAAGAAAGGTTAGCATGCACAAGACACATGTGTTAGCCATGTTTACCCAAAAAATAGTATATGCATAGTATAATAAATTGAGAATGATGAGGAAGATAAAGTAATAATATGAAAAAAAAACTTATATAGTGTGGAATATTGCCATAAATGTTCATAATCATTAGGAAGGTATTGGGATGAAACACGTCATCATATATTAAATTTGTGTATGTCCTTCATCAATCTCAACATACCTCATGAACATGTGTGTGTGTAAATAATAGATAGAAAAATATGATATTTTTCAAACCAATATGAAAAAAACATATTCAAACTCATAAGATAACCAATCAACTCATATATAGTAGGTATTCGATGTGTACTTTTGTAAATATTATATATATATTTTATTTTATATATATTTGAAATTATCTATGTAAATGGAAGGAGGTACAACAAGATCTTATTCAACATTGAGGAGATTATTTGCACCATGATCAAATCTGATGGGTTTAGGATCAAACTTATTATCTAACATTTGAAAACAAGGGTCATTTAACTATCTTGTTTAAGGGAAATGATATATATCCATGATATATTCATCTCGCATAAGGTGGCCCTTGTTTGGCCATATTATGGGTCCAATTTTCATGTTAGGATGATAAGTAATGAGGTTATTCTAAATTTTAAGCGTAGTGTGGAGAAAAGGAAATATAATACTAAGATTATGTTCATCAATTGTACCTTTTAAAAAGTGTAATGAAAAGTGACCTAAGGAAATATGGGTCGATTGAGGGTCAAGTGTGACCCATATTGTTAGGCATTGTGTCATGGTTACAATTGATCTCAAATGGAACATTAATGTCAAAGGGTGTCAAGATGGTTTAGTTGTCTCCATAGTCTATCGTCCACGAGTTAAGCTGAAGTTTGATTGGTAGTGTTAGGTCTTGGTGTATGGTCAAGCAAGCTAGGTGTTGTAGCTAAGATCAAAAGTTGTTCAAAGGTTGGTATGATTTTAATAATGGTCAATATGATGATTCAAATGTGTTAATGAGTCTGTAAGAGGTTAACATGGTCAGTTCATGTGAAGTATGTGTTGAGTCAAGTCATTTTAGGCCTTGTCCTAGACCTATTCCAAGTAGTAGGAGTGAGTAAAATGAGAAATGGAGCAAAGGAGTATGTTATAATAATGTTTGAAGTATTAATAGGTTGCATAACATGTGTGTTTGATGTATCAGGTCAAGATCTAGAGGTATAGTGCATGTACAAGGTCCTTTTGAAGTAGAAACATGAAGAAAAAGCTAGAAAGGCAAGGTAAGTCATGGTGTTGGACAGATTAAGATGTGAAAATATAAAAATGAGAGATGCAAATCATTAATAAGGTTTTTGTAGTGTTTCATGTCAATTTTTAGTTAAATTTTTGAAGTAATTGTGAGATAAGCCACTTTTGGTCATATCGAGTTTCTAAAAGTGCTTTTCCCATCTCGAGGTCATGTTTTGAGTGCTCATTTTCTCATAAAATATTTTCGTGGTGTCATGTTATTTTCAACATTATTGGGGCATGGAACTAAGAGTGTTTCAAATTTTTAATTGATTTAAATTATTCTCTATCATTTATGAATGATTGTTAAGAAGAAGAGGTGGTCAAAACCCTCCTAAAACCCTAGTAGTAGAGCGATATGAGAGATTTTATTGGTTTGGTCTTCAAATGATCTGGAAATGATAATGTGATGATTTGGGCTTGTATATTATTCCTATATGGTAATTTTTTTGTGGTTTCATGATCCAACTGTTCTGGTAAGGAAAATAAAAACCCTTATTTTGTGGGGATTTACAGTTTTAGGGCTGAGATGGAGGAGGTTTCATGAAGAAAAGTGAATTGTTACAAAAATATTGGGAGGTTTAATAAATTTCCTATAAATTTTTAGATAGGTAAAATGGAGAAAATTTAGGATACATGTCCTCTAAGTCACCCTACTGCTTTTGGCCTAGAAGGGCTAAAACCTAGTCTTATGGTTTGAGATGAGTTTGGTTGAAATACATGTTGGAGAAGTTTTTTTAGCATAGATAGTTGGTAGTGACCTGTTATGATGTGTTTGAGGCCTTTGAGTGATCAAGAAATATGTATTTTGGATTAATCCCTAATGTTCTAATCATCCTATTAGGCTTACCAAGATAGATGACTGAAATAGGTGTGTAAGATCAATTTTCTCCATATGATCTATGATTTTGAATTCTTAGAGAAGTGTATCAGGTTGTCCTTGATATGTTCCATGATGTGGTTGATCCTATTAGTGATGGTTGAGGTGTTTGAATCATGATTCCTCAATACTAGTTCTTGAGTCCCTATTTCCAATTTTGACCTATTTCATACATTTAAGTGGTTGAGTGCCTTAAGCCCTTATTTAGAGTATGAAATGAGTTTTTTCATATAGTAAACATAGAGAAATATCCAATGTTATTTTGCATGAGCCTTTACAATGAGTTTTTATGTGAAATTATTCACTTTTCGGGACCGTTTTCTCGAGTGCTTGAAGACCTTGTTGAGATTTCTTGCTTCTTGGAGTGTGTCATGGAGAATTTGGAGGTTATAGATATTATTGAGCTAGTTAGTGGTGCTAAGAGGTTGTCCCTAGGTTATGTGAATATTTTTGATCCTTGACTAAGTTGTGGCATGCCTTTGAATTCCAACAAGTGTTCTTTGGAGTTGAAACTAGCCTTTTAGGCCTAGTTGGGAGGATTAATGGTGTCTTGTGTGTTTGTGTGACCTATGTCGACCTAGATGGTCTCATGTTATGATTTTATATGATGGAGTAGATTATTTTTTGATTTTTGAAGACTGACCTTATTTTTCTTGTCTAATCTAAAGTGTTATGAGCTAGAGTCATGTATATAAGGATAGTTTATTTGCTCATATGAGTGTGTATTGATTATGGGGATGTGAGTGAGTTATAGAAGGTGGAAGAAGATGTTAGAGGGGTCAAAGGTAGAGATAAGAATATGTATGAAGAGTTGAGAATACTAGAGGGTCATATGGTCAAGGTCATTAGACCTGATCAACAAGTAAAGGAGAAGATTTGAGTGAGGAAGAAGAGAGGACTGTTTGAGAGTGTTTGATGAAGAATGAGCTAAACTTGTGATCACAATCAATTGTAGAGCAACTAATCTTAAGTAATAATTTATTTTTGGTGGCTATGTGGGTTCTTATTAATATTATAGGGTTGTAGCCTCCTTGTAGGGTGGTTTATATACTAAACTAGGGGTTGGTACCCCACTATACAAATGTGGTGTGATGTGTAATATTCAATCAAGTATTTTGAACTAAGTAATATATTCAAAAAATTTAGTGGGTTTTATTCCATTTGATGGTTTTCGAATTTACATCTGGTGTTCATGTGTTCTCTCTCTTGTTTCATGTACTTATGAATGGATGTTGCACACCTAATAAGCTCATATTGAATGTGTATGTTTAATGGTTGTTTTGGATGATGTTTTAAGCTATGGTAAATGAAGTAAAATATTTGTAAGACTGATTCACCCCCTTATTAATGATAACTCATAATCTGAAAAAAAAAAGGAGCATAATATAACCTTGCAAGTTACAAGATGGAACAAGACACGATGTGAGACATGATGGAGTAAGCCTAAGGGTGTGCAATTCCTCATAAGTATATATATTCTTATGTGTATCTAAATTTAGTAGGATATGTTGATCCGAATATCTATCATGAGTATAAAGTGTGGGTGCTTACTTAATTCTACTATATATGATAGATGTGATAATTTTAATTGCAAGAATTATTCAAGGATTATAGTGATGGTTTCATTGGCCTCTATTATATTAATGTTATTGATCATATCTTAGAAACCATCAATATTATGTCTAGATATGTGGTAATAGTCACAAAAGGGTGTGTTAGGCTACCACGAGAGAATTTTAGTAGATAGATGGCTTGTCGGAGGTAAAGTAAGAAATTTATGTTCTAGTAATATATATAAATACTCATGTGGTGATTATAGATGTTCAAGTATGGTAATAGAGCTAAAAATGAGATCAAGTATATTAACATCATGTTTTATAAGATCGGGGCCAATTTTTGCTTATTTTACATGAGCATAATTATTACTATGAGAACCTATGGGGGATTAGAAATGTATGATTATATAGGAGTAATCAAAAGATTATTTCTCATATTATAATTAAGATGATAGTTTGCAAGGCAAATGGAGTTAAAAAGAGAATGAAACATAGACTCATATTCATTGATATGATTAAAATTAGGCTTGTGTAAACACCAATTCATAATTTCAATAGAATAATCATCACTATCGAGTGACAATAAGAAATATTATCTTGTTTTTATGTATTAGCTAATAATTATAAAGGATTAGTAACAATAAATGTATGGATTATGAAAGAATGCACCAGGTCAAAAATGTGTCTATAATAGAAGACTAGGATAGGCTCAAGGGTTACTATATTAAGAGTGGAATAAAATATATAGTGTCAAAATAATAATAATGTCATGAACCACATATATGTATCTAATGTATCCATAATAATGGGATGCATAGGAGTAATAATAGGCACATGCGATATATCTCAATTTTGTAGTATTTTAAAGGCTTAACATGAAAAATAGTGTATTCATAGACATCATGTATAAAATTGACACATTGATGATCAATAGATGAGATGTCTTCTATAAGCATGGATCCAAGGATATTGTAAGAGTATATGTAATGAATAACATTTTCCATGATGTGAAAGGTAGTAGATAAGTTTTAAGGACAAATTAATAGATCGAATGTGGTAGTTCTTAATGTTGATTATGTGATATTATCAAATCCTCACATAGTATTAATTTTTGTATCAATTGAATTTGAGGCAATACCCATTTATTTAAGTAAAAATATAGGGCAACCAAACTAGATTCATCATCAAATTGATAATGTTTGATGATGAATCCTTGATGTCATAAATAGTAAGTAATGGTGTGAAAAGTTTTGGACCATGTGTAAAAGGGATTTTAGTATGGATAAAAGTAATGACCTTATCCGTAGCTTTGAATTTTTCCATGACATATGTAAAGGGAGCATAGTGTATGTCGATAGGTAAAATAAGATATTGCAAAGATTCATATAGAACGTTTTTTTGTAAATAGGTTCCTTTTGAATTAATTCCAAAAGATATCCTAGCAGGGGTATTCCATAATTTTTCTAATATCTCATCGTTAGTGAAATAATTTGTTGCGAGATGATTTTTGGTTTTCACCAATGGTCACAGGTCAAATCCCCTCCTTCTTGGGTATGGGAGGCTCCCATTATTAAATGTAAACTAACTAAAACTATGTGCTTGTTAGGCCTAGGATCACACAAGAATACTCCACTAAACATGTGGCAAAGTACTCATACAGTGTACAAGGGAGGAAATTTCTTGGGAAAGAGGTAAAGGGGAGTAGGATAAATAGGGAGATAGGGTTAATGCTATGAGAAGACTTATAGAATTCACATACATTAGCTATAGTAGGTCTGCATTCAATTAGAAGAATTCAAACATGCAATAAGCAATAAGAGTAATAAATTAGAGACACAAAGTTCTATGAATTCATTAATTAAGGACACAAAGTTCCTTCTTGGTTTTACAAGATCAAAATGCTTGCAAAGTTGGAAAGAGAGTATGGAAGAACATAGGAAAGGAAAGGAGATAGAATAATGTATCTTTTATTACTTATAGTAGTAGTGAAATCCAAAAACTTATAACAATCAACAATTTCAAACCCCTTGGAATGGATAAATCATTCCAATTTATAGTATACCAATGGATCTGCTTCTTCCCCATATATGACTTTTCATCTCAGCACCATTTAACTTTTAAATTCCCTAGGAATGAAACTAAGTCCTTTTCTTATTTTTGAAAAGGGAATTTTACAATGCAACATTAATTCACTTAAGTGAATAAGACAAAAGAGTGAAAAATTACATTCTCAATGAAGGAATAGAATGTTAGAGAGAGAGAGAGAGGAGAGAGAAGGAGAGAGAGAAAAAATCATGATCGGGAGATGGGGAAGCTCTTACTAAAAAAGAATATTCTTCTTATGGACCTTGAATGAAGTTCCTTTCCCTTGACCACCTGTTAAATTGGAACATTAATATTGCAAAATCTTTCACCCCCTATGAGATGTGGACACACTCCAAGCCATCGAATGAGTGTTCAAAAACACTACTAGGTGAATTGCACTATGTGAAATTGAGATGATTGCCCATTTTACAAACATGAAAATACTTTTCAACACAAGGTCAGGAGTTAAACATGGAAATCATCACCTCACCGCCATCGGCTTTAAAATTTACCTCTATGACAACGATGTTACCTTTTCGAATGGAAACATACATAGGATCTTGAGACACATTTTTCCTACCTATTCCTTAGTTAAATAGGTATTCTCCTCCAGATAGAAGGATTTCTCTCTAAATTAAACTCATTTCCTCTAACCTCCTATTGGAAAGATACATTTTGGTTGTAATCTCCTTCTTATGTTAGCTGGAGGAACACTACAGGAATGAATGAGTGTCAAAAATACTATTGCGAGCATTACATTGTGTGGACCTATGATGACCTCTTAATCCTTTGAAACATGATGGTCGTGGGTATTTTGGTATCTTATGGTTCAAGTCATAATATTTTACACATAATGGTTCATTTTGACACGTTCCTTGCCATGGTGTGATTCAAATGATGTCTTTCCTCTTGGAAAGAGATTTGAGAACTAGGTGAGTTGTAATATAGAGATCACCACCTTCCTCCTTATGAATTATTGGATATTTAAAACTTATCTCTATGACAATTGTATGAGTTATTTAACTATGAAGACCATATTTCAGTTATTGTTGGGATGAATTGAATCATCCAGTTTCTTGCACTTTACCTCGAGACTAGGTTTTTGAGAGTTTGTGAGGGATTTCATTCTCTTTTGAACCATAATACAATCTCTTAGCCTTGCAATTTTGGAAAAAATAAATTACATAGGTGGAATGTGAACTGATACAATTTATCTAAGCCTAATTGTGAGACTTTCTATTTTTAGCAAGTCCTGACTAGGATGGCCATTTTTAGTAAGTTTTCACAATTTTCACTTTTTGATGGTTTTTTCTTGTTTGGAGTAACAAGGATGTTGAGAATTTACCATTTTTGAAACATACTATATTTGGAAACATGAATAATTTTACAATTAGCATTTTTAGACGAGAGATCTTTTGGGTTTGATTGCAATGAATTTGGTCTCAAAAGTTCAAGTTTTACTTCATAACCTTCTGGTCTAGTTTTTGAGGTTTTACATTCACCGGATCTCCATAGATCTGAAAAGGAAACTTCTCTGGGATGAAAATTTCAACTTGATACTGTAGAATATATAGATCATTTATGTAAATGTTCTTACATTCCAACTGAATGCATTTTTGGAAGGAGTGCACAAGAAAAGTTTGAAGGAAATCGGGTGCACCATTATGGACATATGAGCATTTTTCAATTTTAGGGCATGTATGTTTGGAAAAAAAACATAAGCATGCCTATGAAAAAAAATAATATTTGGAGGGAATAACACAACATTTTGAAATTTTGAAAATGACTAAGTGTTGAGAGGAGTTATTCATTTTCCATTTATAATATTTTAACTCAATGCTTAACTTGGTAATTTAATTATGGTTGGTGGCTGGTTGACATGGAGTTGCATTGGTACAAGAGGGGGAAATTGGAAAAAATGGAAACAAAAGTAAATTTTTCACTAGATGGTGACAAGTGGTAGTTTCTTGTTAAGTGTGGATGAGATGTAAGGAGTTGAAAGTGTTCACTAGGAAATTAAAACGGGTTTTCATGTGACCATGAGCTAAATGGAAGGATGAGGGTGAAATTTTATGTCCCCTTTTCACCTAGTTTAATCCAATGGGATAGAAAAATATTGAAAATTCACCATAGGAGGTCTTATCATGAGGTGGGGGCATGAAGTTAAGCGGTTTGCAAGTTTGATGTTCCCTAAACGTAGAACTAGTGAGCTATAAGTTGTAGAAATTTTAGCACATAGGGCGGTGCACTTTGTTTCCCCCCTTATCCCCCTTTCACCTTAGGGTTGATTTAAGGGGACACCATGCACTCAAGAATGCGTTATGGGGTCCATTTATCATGAAAAGTGGGCCTTTAATTCAACTCATTACTTTTCTCTCCCTAACACATTAAGTTATGTTTTAAGTGATGAAACTTCAAAATTAATGGGGGTGCACTTTTATGTCCCCCTTGTCCACTTTTCACCCCATGGAAAATCTAATGGGACAAATAATTATCAAAATCCCACTCAATCCATTTTATAATGTTGATGTCACCTTTCAAGTGCATTTGAGGACATTAGGAATGCGTTTTCCACCCCAAGAGCATGGAAGAGTGTTTTACGATCAAACATTGTATGATTTTCACTCCAAATAAAATGTTACAATCATCAAATCCATTATCAAGAGACAATTCTTCCTAAAATTTTAATTTTGGCACCATCCACCCTTTCAATATGAAGGAGTTATGGTAGAGAATCGAGATATCACGTAGAAAACTTTGAAGACTTAGGAAAAAATTTATATTTACATCATGTAGAGTATTATAATACCTTTCTAATGAATAATTTTTTTTCTTCAAGAATCCTCTGTAGATTCCAGATCCATCTAGACAAGTTAACTTTCACCATTGGAGTATAGCATTCCCTGCATCCAAAATGACCATGTCTTGCTCAAGTTGTTCTTGACATAAATTTCTTCCAAAAATAATCCATAAAATACCTTGTATAACTTAATTTATTTTCTAAAAACTCATAGGTGGCTTGAATATCCCCTTTTAGCTTTGAGAGGGTATTCACCAGTTGCAAAATGACCAAAAATGGCCCTTTCTAGGCCTCCAAAGATAGTTGTTTCTCTTTGAAACTCAGTGACTTATTCAATCACCTTAGGAATACATCCCTACACATTAAACACACTTGAAAATATTTTTATCATGTTCCTTTGAGCCATAATGAGGGTGAAATTAAGGATAGGCTAGCCAAAGGAAGGGTTTACAATGACCAAGAGAGGAATTTTCAAGTGGGGGCTTGGTTGTCATGGCTAAAATTTTCAATTTTGCATGCTAAAAATTTAGCATGACAACAATTATCTCTAGCTTAGGGATATTATACCTTAATGGGTAATGAATAACCTCAAGTAAGTCATGGGGTAACATAGTAATTCCTTGACTATTGGGCCATAGATTCACCATACTAAAAACTAGCAAAGCTACAAACATAACTAAGAAACAAATGAAACAAACACATGATAGAGAAAGGAAACACACAATGGAAAGGGAAACACACAACAAAAATGGAAACCATGATACAACATCCTAAATCACCTATGGTACATTTGGGGCATAAACTAATTTCTTTGCATCACCGATTCTTCTTCGAATGTTTACCCATGCACGAGTATCACCAAAATCCTTTGTTCCACAAATCCATTAACGTGCTCACTAAAATATGAACCCTTTCTCAATTTATTGAGATTTTTTTTTTTTTTTTTTTTCTTGTAAGTGAGGGTCCATTCATAAATCTCATTACCTTTATTGTATTTATATCATTGTTACATTTGCTTATTTATTTCTAAACTTATTCAAATTATTGATATTATATTATTTCTACAACAATTAGTTTTGATCATACTAGGATTTTTATTTTCATACCAAGGCTTATGGTCTTTGATGAGAATTTGGAATCTACTTGTTGTCTCCTTCATGACCATGGCATCTATGATCTAGTTCTCTTTAGGCACTCTAAGATTCGAACACTTTCATAATCCTTTTTATGCTCCATACTTCTCAATTGCTCCAAGAAATTATCCTTCATATAATTTTTCTCATTTATGAAATGATTCTCACTATGATGTGATTTGCACATTGCTTCATCCTCTTGGAAGGAAAATGAGCATAAGGTTAGATATGAAAAATGAAAACCATCATCTTCTCCATCTTGGCCATTTGATCCTTAAAATATATCTTCATGATGAAGTCATCCTCTTCTTGAGTAGATTCAACTTAAAGAGGCACAAACATCTTTTCATTTATGCATTCCTTTTAGAAAGAGTCATCCTCTCCCAATGGGAAAGAGAAATCTTTGTATTAAGAATCATAATCATTCAACATTTCTTCATGTTGAACCTTGATAACATGAGACTCATCTGCTAAGAATTTATTTGATATCACTATGTAGTTATGATCCAAATTACTCATCACATCAGGATTAATTTACTGTAAGTTAATATTTCTATAACCATCATCAGAAAATAGAGAACATGTATCCATATCAATGGGAGGTACACACTGAAAAATTATAGCTCTATAAAATCATCATGATTCTTTCCAATTGGCTCAAGTCACACTTGGGTACTCCTCCATCAACATGGGAATCTCATCATCTTACTCTAAATATATGAACAAGTTTCCATATGATGAAACATGAAGCATGATGTTTGCCCTTGGGTTATCTAGTTTGTTAACTATGTATTTCATTTTTCTGATGGGAATGTGATTCTTCATCTTACCATTGACTGATATGGTGGCATATAACCAATCCATATGTATATCTCCACCAACATCCTGATAGAAACTCTAGCTCAACAACATACCATATGAAGTTGAGATGTCTACCACCATTATTTTCATCATGATCTTTTTGTTAGTAAAATATGTAAATGACACTCGAGCATAATTCACTTGGAAAACTAGAGGTAATTTTTTTGGTTTCCATGGAATAATAGTGTCCAATAATGGTAGTGAGAGAAACCAAGGGATTTAACAACTTTAAAAACTTTCACATGAATTGCATATATTTGGATCACCTGCAAGATGGATTAGTCAAATAATAACAACCAAATCAATGCTACTAAAATGGAATGGGTTTATGATGCCATCATTAAGAGAGGAACAATTATGGTTTCTTTAATTGAATAAAGTGGGTAAAATTCTTCATATCTAAATCTAAACCTACATAGAAACACGGTTAGAAAATGTTATTTATTTTGGTGGTTATGGGACCTTTCTCAATTAGATCCCTAACCATTTTAAGGATATAAAATACATTTTATTGATGTAAAATGACAAAACAAGTAAATGAAATGACAAGTATACTTGACTCAAAGTGCAGGACAATCGTAATTGCTTTTCACCGAGAATCACACGGAGATGCAATCCAATCAAATTTTTGTTTCGTATGTGTTGAAATGTCTCCAGAATAGTATTATAGAAAGTTAGATCTATCCTTTGTGCTTCTCATTTTCTTCTTCAAGACCTGTAAACCCAAAATATATGAGTAGAAGAGCAAGAAAAATCAAGTATATTCTTTGTGCACTAATATTCGGGGCCCAAGAGTTGTTAAGAGAAATGAATGATATGTGAGAAGGTGATTTTATAGATTTAGAGTGCATAAGGGAGTGTGACACACATGGGTGCAATGATAGTGTCCATAGTGCATTGGGCATGCACATGGGTAGGTGTGATAAATAAAATTGAATGTGAGTGGGTGAGTTTTAGTAAATGGGTGGTGAGTTGTCTTTTATCCCCATTTGATGGGACTTTATGTTTTTTTAGTATTTTTAATTTTATAATGTTTTTGTATTTTCGAATAAGCGACCTTATGCTTAAGGTGAATTTTCTAGTGTCTACAATTTCCCATTTTTGGGTTGCATGTTAAAGTAGGGAAGATGTAGCGCAAAAAAATTCGAGACGAGATTGGGGTCTTCTAACTATATGACGAAAGTTTACACAATCATGAGCTTAGATGGTTAAATCAATAGATATGAATCTGGAAATGTGATTAATGGATCACTTCTTCTAAAGTTTTTAAAGGTATTAATAGGTTGATTTCATGAGGAAGAGACTATATAGTTAGTTTTTAATGATTTGATGATTAGATGTCATAGAAATGGATGAGAATGGTTGTTTTATATGATTACCCCTTAAGTGAAAATTTTCAGAACTGCAGGTTTCCCTAGCATGATGTGGGACAAAAATTTAATGTTGAAGATGAGAGAAAAAGAACCGTGGCAGGGCGTGTGGAGGAAAAATAGGGACATTGTTTCGAGTCATGTGCGAGTTAAAAAGTGATGAGAGGCATATACAAAAAGTGCATAAAATTATTACAAGTGGTGGTGTGAAGGGATTAAGAGTGGGTTGATTGATGTTGATGATGAACAGGTTAAGTGGTCCAAGAAACAAATGATGTAGAGTCGGTGAAGCAATGAGCTACATAGGTGATACGAAAGGTGACATGGCACGGTGAGGTGATGAGCTACATGGCATACTAGGTGAGTTAGAGGTGAGATGGGAGTGAGTTGAGGGAGGAAATTTTCAAGGGTGACTCAAGACATGAGTAGGGAGAGGTGAGGCTAGGTCGGGATGGAAGTGAGGTAGTAAGGGGGTAGGTTAGCGAGTCACTTGGGGTGACTCATTTGGAGATTTGGTGAGGTGTGAGGGATAATGAGATCGGGGATGGGTGCAAGGTTTGGGAGAGGTGAGTTTGACGAGGCGGTCACAAGTGATGAAGGTGAGCTATGAAAGTCACATGTGTGACTTACTAAGCTCATGTGTGGAGAGAGGTGTGAGGGTCGGGAGTGAAGTGATTAAGGCCAAGTAGGGGTGAGCTCGGTCACGGTAGTGACCGAGATGGGGAGGGCTATTCATAGCGAGAGACGGAGGTGGAGGGTAGCTCGGCAAAAGGTGTGGACAAAGGGATGATTGGGATTGGTAGAGTTTTGATGGTTTGGATGACAAGCCACATGTGAAAATAACCAAGGTAGGAGGAGTATGTGGGCTCACCGAGCCCGAGGAGTCGAGAGAAGGGGCGAGTTGGTGAGGGAAAATCATGGGAGTGAAGGCAAGACAAGCCATGAGCATGACTTGGTGAGTTAGGTGGTGTAGGATGGTTGGGAGGGTGAGACGATATTTAAATGGGGGCTTGGTGATTTGGGAGCTCGAAGCATGGTGGGGAGATGTGGGGATGCAATGTAGCGAGGTAGGGTTTGGCAACTCGGTCATTGTAGTGACTAATTTGGGTGCGAGGAGGTTAGGTTAAACTTGGGTAGGGGTGAATTCGAGTAAGGATGGGGGTGAGTGTAGAGGGTGATTCAAATAGGAGATGAGGTAGTGGGTAAGTAGGGGATGCAAGGTGAGGGAGAAGGGGTTGTGGTAAGGTCGAGCGGGAGAGTGAGGGAGTTACATATAAAACTCTAAGGTAGGCTAGGGTAGCTCGGGGTAGGGGTGTAGGATGAGCTAGGTTGGGTGATGAGTTGTATGAGTGAATCATTAGGTAGGAGGGGTAGGGCTCACCCGAACTAGGGTAGGAGGTAGTAGATTTGGACGGAGCATGGAGGTTGTGGGGTGTGAGCTCGGGTGAGAGGGTGTGTCGAGTTGGGTGGTGAGTTGTACTTGTGACTCACCAAAGGAGGAATGGGTGTGGGGAACTCGGGGATAGAGGAGAGGTCACCCGATTTGCATGGGTGAATAAGTGAGTTAGGTGGGGTGTGTAGGGAGTTGGAGGGTAGGTATTATTTTCTGTTTTTAATTTTTTTAACTTTTTTGATTTTTTTTTGTAATATTTTTGTGGTCTTTGAAAGGGTAGGGTAATGAGGGGTAGCAGAAATGAAAAATATGGGAAAAGAAATGATGTGTCATGGGAGAAACATCGCAATGTCAAGAAAATGAAAAATTATGAAAATGATGTGATGATGCCTTGTGGAGCAAGGTAATGTAAAAAGTCCATGTAATGTAGCATATTCCCAAGGATGTTCAATGAAAGTGGCAATAGAGTGTCATCGCTAAAATGTATGGTTGTGGAAATAGAGCACAATGTGTATGTAGGCGAGATGAATGTAGTTTTAAACACAAGTCGTGGTGAACACATGATGATCATGAATACATGAGACATGAAACAACGAGCACATTAAAACAAAATCTTGAATAAGGACTAAACCATATAAGGAGACATACTATCCATGTGAATCATTGAGATCATGTGTGTGCATGAGGGTTAATTGATCTTCAAGTGAAGACCTGTGAGATAGCGAGTGAAAAAAATCCATTGTGTAGGTGTGATGAAGCAAGTAATTTGTGATTAATAAAATGGAGGGTAATTATAAGTCGCACATTACTCCACTGTCAGTCAGGCATCTATAGCCCCGAAAAATATACATTTAATTCTATTTTTGGAATTTCTTGATTACCACGTACCATATGTCCATAGCCCCAATAGAGAGATTTCAAAGAATCGTGAGAAAGAATGTTTGATATTGTTATTTTTCTGGTTTTGAATTTTGACTTTTGTTTTTTATTTTGATTATTTTGATTTATTTTTCACATGATATTCAGTTCTCTCATTTTTCCAAGGGGTTTAGAACCATAAGTGGTTTGATGGAGGGAGTGAAATTAATTTTGGAGATGAAAATTGGAAAGCATCAATAAAGAATGCCCTGGGGTCTTCAAGACAAGTTATTAAATGTGTAAGTGTGCATGGATCTCTAAGAGGATAGTCATTCTTAATTCACCAAGTAAGGAGAGACCAAGTTCAAGCAATTGTAGTAGAGACTATTGACTCACAAAACATGACAACAAGATGATCAAAGTGTTCACCAAAAGTTGTGAAACAAACTGAAAAATGGAATGTGAATGAATTGTAAATGAAATGTGTAGTAGTGAGTAGATAAGTGGAATGAAATAGGAGTTAAGTGAATGAGAAAGAAAATCCATGGCCAAGTGTTGTTTATTGCAATTTTGAAATATATTGATTTTTTTGGATTTTTAAATATGTTTAGTTGTGTGAAAGTGGGTGTTTGTGTGGAGAATCAGGTCATGTTCGAATCCATGGTGGTTTAAGAGAAGAAAATTATATGGAACATATGTAATGCAAAAGTAATGGATAAAAATGAAACTCCTCCCCGTTTGTATAGGAACTAGGTGAGTGAGAGATGTGCTGTATAAAATAAAGTAATAAATGAGATAGATGATTGAAGTGGTGAGTATGATGTGTATGATAAACAAAGCAATAATGTGAAATAAAATCCATATAAGGATGGTGTGTGAAGAATGTGAACGTGGGAATGAATCACGTAAGAAAGGTGTTGAGTATGGTGGATGTGTGAGAATGTCCGGTGGTCAAGGACATGAGAATAAACTAATGGTATACGATGGAGTGTTATGAATCATGTGGCTATTGATGCTATCATGTGGAAAATGGGTGATGTTTTGAGGAATCATGAGGGATGAGGGCGTGATCTTGGGATTAATTGGTGTAAAAAGTGTAGGACAACATGACATAGGAAGAGGTATGTAAGAAGGAATTTCCAACATATGATAATGTGGGAGAAAATTGGTATGATATGAGGGTGTAATGGGATGTGGAGGAGGTTTGTGAGGCCCATGTGTAAGAAAAAAGGGTCATGTGTATGTGATTGATGACATGGAAAAAAAGGAGGAGGATATTATAATAATGGTGCTTGAATGAGTGGTGTAGAAGACAAGAAGGTGAATGTGAAAGAAAGCTCCAAAGGAGGTGTAGTAATGGGAGTATACAGAAGTGACTTGTGAGGAAGAGATGGAAGAATAAGTGTATATAAGTGATGAGGCATAGATGTAAGAGGGGTGTAAACAACCTTGATAAATGGTAAAGGATGTAATGGAGGCACCGCAAGTGAGAAAATACCTTGAATGAGTGGTGAGGAAGGAAGTGAGACGTATGTTTAAGAAGTCTATAAGGTAGGTGAAGTGATGTGTGGCACCCTATATGATGAAGAGTGGAATGTAGATGTAGTAATGGGTTGTGTGATAAGTGGAGTAGATGTGAGTTAAGAAAAAGAAGATGTAGAATCTATGGTGGGCAATATGGAATCACATGATGATATAGATGGTTAAGAGTTAGATAAAGGTGGTGATAATGTGGAAGAATCGGAAAGGATGAGGATGAGATTATGACCATATTGGAAGTGGGAATAGAATCATTTGAAGTTATTGGATGAGTATTAGTAGATGAAGATGGAGGTTTAATTGCAATGTCTCCCTTGTCAAGTGTTGGCGAGAAAATTTCACGATTGAGAAAATTAGTGGGTTTTCGCCAATGCTATGGGACTAGGTCCCTCTTCTTGAATGGGAAGCTCCATTATTGTGTGTAAACAAAAATAAAACACTATGTGGTTAGATGGGTGGTTAGGGATCCAATAGGTACACTCCATTGCACCCATAGAAAATGATTATAATTTGTGCTAGGGATAAATTTTCTAGGAAGGTGGGAAAGTGGGAGTGGGAAGTTAGGAGAGAGATTAATATTGCAAGTAGGAAAAATCAGATTCTTACAGGGATTAACTAGGAATTATTAACACACAAAATTATATATAATAACAACCTTACTAGTTATGTCAAGACAAGATGAAACCATGAACACAAAATTTCACTTATTCACTCATCCAGAAAAGTATGAAACTCCTTTATTTATTGACATGTTGGAAAAGTCGCATACAATAAGAGAGATTGAAGAACATATGAGAGGGGAAATGGAGGAATTAACTATCTTTTGATTATTCTAAGTAGTTATCTACTCTTGAACATACAAAATTGACAACCCTTTAAAATGGGGAAGTCACTACAATGTGTGTGTGTGTGTGTGTGTGTGTGTGTGTGTGTGTGTGTGTGTGTGTGTGTGTGTGTGTGTGTCTGTGTATTTGAGAAAGAATCTTCACCTACCCCCACGTGACATTTCATTTATCTTTTACAATATGTGACTCTTCTTATTCCTAGGAATAAAAATTAAGTCCCCTTTTCATTATTTGAGATTGAATTATTATTATATTATCAACTATAGTAACCTAAAACAAAAGAGAATAAGACAAAATCAAAGTGCAAATATCCCTAAGGAATAGATATAACATGAAGGAAGAGAGGGAGGGGTAGGTAAGAGAGAGAACTACTCAGATAGAGACAATACTCTTTATTATTCCACCTTGCTCGTTGATAAAGATTCCTCCCTCCGATGGAGAACTTGCCAACAATGATCACAATGTCCTCCTTTAGCATGATGCACAGACACCTTGGACCTCTGAATGAGTGTTTAAAAACATTATATCAATACCTCACAAAGTGAGCTAAGGATGATGATGCATTCTTGATTTCACAATGAGAGTGAGGATCACTCTCTTATCCCTCAGGATTTCATAATTGTCATTCACGAAGCTCAAACCTCTTGATACTTGCATCCATATTATGTACATAGTTCTGCAAGATTGAAAAATTTATGTTTATTTCTCTAAGATATGTGATCTCTTTCCTAGATCAATCTTACCCCACTAAGATCTAGTCAGATCAATCAACTCAAGCATTTCAAACCACCTACTTCACTGGAACACCCAAGTCACCAAGCTCAAATCAGCTCACCAAGCTCAAATCACTCACCTCACTTAGAGATGATGATGGATCCAACTTGACCAATGAGCTATGCTGACCTATTATGTAATGAATCAATTTATTCCTCTACATATTTTTAATCTCTTCTAACCGCACAATGTCCCCGAATTTCTATTGTTGCACCCCTGCGATGCTTTGGCTTGTATACTGGACACAATTGAGCATGAGATATTACTTTCAAGACCCATATGGAGGCTTCATTTTTATGTTTTAGCTATGATATCATCCCATAATCCTTTTAAGAGTCCAATAATTGGAAAGATTATTGAAAATGGATCTATCTACAACTTTCTGCACTCAAAACGAAGACTTTCTATTTTTAGCCATTGGGATCTATGAGTCTGCTATTTGGGGGGGAAAAAAATCTGAAAGTAAGTTTTTGGAACCCCTAACATGATAGGAATACTTTCACATATGTTTCTTTTACATTTTTAACACTTTCTATTTTTAGAAAGTTTCTTTTTGCTTTTTGTTTTTTTGTGTTTTTTTTTTTTTGGCCTGAATTTCCTAGTTTGTCATCTCTGTTGTTTTATGAGTTCACTACTTTGAAGGGTTTTTATATTTTAGGAAATTTATATTTATAGTAATTAAAAGTACCAGGTACTTAATATTTTTAGAAACTTTTCATCCACACCTTGGATTGACATGAAATAAACTTGTCTAGAATAGGTTTTTCTTCCGACTCTGTGCTCAAAATTATAGCTCGAACCGTTTGCCAGAATGGTGGGAATATGAAAAAGTGAGAGATATGGATGAAATATAGGGTTTGGTGACATTAAAGATTATGGGAACCTATGAGTTATATATTTATTTATTCTTGAAGGTTCCTGGGAAACGGAGATTTGTGAAAATTTCATTCAATTACGTCTGGTGGTTTGGGAGATATGAGATTTTCTCGTTTCTAGGGCACGAAAGCATTCTGGAAAAAATATGGCATGGTGTCTAGAAAAAAATAAATTTTATTTCTTATATCTTTTATATAATCATGGAGGAATTGATTAAAAAAATTTTATGGATCAACATCAATGGATTTTATAATTTCTCTCAAGAACACCTTTCTCTCGACACGAGAGAGGGAAGAAGCATGGCAATTGGAATTTTAAAATTTTTGGATTTTTGAAAAATTATTGGGCATAGGATAATTTTTGTGTCCCAAATTTCCCAAGGAGATGGGAATTTTTTTGCAATAAAATGCACCCTCTTCTTAGCTTGAAAAGTGGTGGACAATGATTTCTTGGCGGAGGAGACAAAAACAACACTCAAAAAGCTCTAGGGGCTGAAATCAAGTCACATGGAGGACTTGGGAAGGGGATGGAATTAGGAAAATTTTGTGTCCCAAATATCTCAAGGGTACGAGATAGTTGGTGCAAGAAAATTCACCCTCACTTGGTGAGGACATGTGGCAAAACCGATTCGGTGAGGTGGAGAGGGGAGGGGGCTAAGAATGGCATGTGGAGCCTTCCCGAGGTCACATGGTGAACTTTAGGATAACATGGGCATGGGGTGAATTTTTGTGTCCAAAATTTTCAAAGGGAATGGGATATATGGGACATGAAAGTGCACCCTCACCTGGGAGTGACAAGTGTCACTTCGTGATTGTGTGAAGGGAAGGGTTGAGAAATGGTGAGAAGGAGCTTAGCTGGAAATGTTGGGCTTCGTCGGATTATGATGATCTAGGGGGGGATTAGTGGGCATGGGAAAATTTTTAATTCCCAATTTTCCCTAGGGGATGAGATAGCTAGGACATAAAAATGTACCATCACCTGGTGATGACATGTTTCTATCCTTTAAATGGTTGTCCTAGAAGCTTACCTTGGAGAGGGACTTGTCGATGAAGTTTCTGGAGCATCTGGAGCTATTTTTTGGAACTTATTTCTATGAATTTAACTTCAAAATATTTTTTTGAATCATGGGATGGGTCCCATGCTCTTTTTCAGCTTGAAACCTCTGAAAAATAGCCTTTTCTTGGGACCATAAGATGTGCTTTCTCAAACTAGACCATGGGAAGAAACGTCAATGTCTTGTGAAAGTTATGAAATCACAATCATTTACATAATTTAATTACCTTTCCAATGGTATATTTTTGTACCTTCAACTCATTAAGGAGTTTTCAAATCACTTCTGAAGCTCGGGTATTATTTTGAATTGCAAGCTCCTTCACCTTCAAAAACCCGCTTTAAATGAACTTGTCCCCAAACATTTAAATCTTTAATAAATATTCCTAAACCAATTAGAAATTTTTTTAGATCCCTAATACCACCTCCCTATGAATTTGGGTCTTCAACTCTTCTCTCGAGGGTGCACACCTATCCTGGAAAAGCTAAAAATAGCCCTTTAGGCTCACTTTGAATAATCTACCTTGAAAAGTAATACATCGAAGAAATCCATGATCTTGTTTTCACATTGCAAACACATGGGCTAGGTTGTTACAACACACATTAACACTTGAAATAATAAGATAGGCCTGATGGAGTGGAAATTGTCCTAGAAAAGTGCTTAGGAGGGCTTACATGCAAAAAAAATTGGCATTAGGGTAAACATGTCATGTTTTCATATTGATTTTTGACCTTGCAAAAACACATGACAACAAAGTTGGATCTCATTCAGGGGACTTATTTTGGATATAAAAATGTGAGGATAGGGTAAGCAAGAACTTTAGAATCTCAATATACAACATAGACCAATGCCTTATCCATTGGGATACGAGTCCGTATAATAAAAGTTAAAATAAAAGGATGAATCACACACACAATGAAAAGGAAACACACCACACTAAAAGGGAAAGACATAAAAATGGGAAATGGAAACACATGTCCTAAATCACCTATTGTACATGCGGAGGATGCCCCACTTTCAATGAAGTACTTTTCCCTTTCCAGAAATTACCTTTGAATGGGTAACATTGAGTCATGATATTCATCGAATCCATTAACTAGTTCGAGAAATTAGCCTCCTTTTCTCAACTACTTATGAAATCAAGGTGATTTCATGACTGCCTGTATACTTGGGAGGATTGATCATACCGATCCTTTTGATGCTCAAAGCTTCGCTAAGAAATTCCATTATTCTTGATATCTTGGGAATCAGTCTCGTAATGCAAATTGCCTTCCATGTCCCCCCACACTACTGATTTCTCATTTTGTATCTCATTGCTGCCACAAAGCTGATTTTTTTATTGAATTTATTGAATGTTATGGGTTCTCCTCTTTCCCATGTTCATGCTTATTGAAATTTTTTCATGAGAAGCCTTGAATTCATCCCTTTGTTCTATTTCATTATGAGGTGTTTGGACATTGAATGAAGAATAAAACATGACCTCATACCTATCTTGTATGGCCACAACATGAGTCAAGAGGTCAATACTTATATCGGGATCTTCTGTACCTTCCACATCTTTCAAGATTTCTTGTAAGGATTCCTTCTTCAAAATTGTCGAGATCTCATCATCACATTCATTTGAGGAATATTTGTTTTGAAACTTGATGAAATAATTTGGAGAGATTGATCCATCATCCCAAGGTTCATTGAACTTCACTACTTCTTCAATATGAGAGGATTCATCATCAAAGGAATCAAGGACCTTTGTTTCAATATTTTCCTTGTCGAAAGAGTCTCTATCCAAAGCATTAGCTCAAGAGGGACTGAGATTTTTCACCTTGAAAAAATTCATCATAACTAATATTCAAATTGGTTGAGGATTCAAAATCAAATTCATACCTATCTTGAAAATACATGGCTCACATCAAGATATCAAGGATGAGATGAGGGTCTTTAATTTATTGTACAATTCTTAGCATTTATTTCACAGAGTCTTCTTTCAATCCTTTCAAAGGCTCATTACAAGTTGGCTTTTATTCTTCATAGATGACATGATCAAGATAATATTCATCTTCAAATGGGAATGATAACACCTCCTCATCATGGGTAAACACATTATCTGATTTCTCATCTTAGAACTCATCAAGAACCATTTCATCTTCCTTATGGCTTACATCATCTAGCACATCGGGATTGTCCGGTTGCAACTCAAGATTTCTCCATACTTATTCATGATGAATGCCCCATTAGATAGAAATTCTCATTCATGTTAAGATAGGAATATCATCCTCCTCTTTGGATGTCATGAAATGATTCATATTCCCGCTATCTTGGTACAAGATGTTAGCCTTTGTATTTCCTAACTTTTTGCACGGGTGTATATCTCATCTTTTTGTTGGAAGTAACTTTTCCATATATCCCTTAACCATAATGGTTGTGGAAGACCAATTCATTTGGATTTTTCCTCCCAATATTTTTTAGAATCTTCTACTTAACAACATTCCAAATAAAGCTAGAATGTCTTCTACTAAGATGGTCAAGGACACCTTTTTGTTCGAGAAATTTAGCAAGATCCATTATGCATCTTTGGCAATCCCTATAAGTGGGACTTCCTTTGACTCCATGGAGTAACAAGATCCACTGGCTCGAGACAAGGTAATTTTGAGAGAATTGGTAACCATACGTACCCAAAATTGTATGTACTATAATGTCGGAAAGAGGTTACGAAAACCCTAATGATGATTCAGATCTCTTTGCAAGGTGTTCAGAATCTAGAAAACATGCTAAGCATAAATTTACATCCTAAAATTCCTTATTTAGTGTTTGCATGCTTTGTTTTAGCTCCTTTCCTCTTTTTTCTTGCATTTTGGTCTTTAGTTACAGGACCTCCACCTTGCCTAAGCAACGGTCCGTGACCACTACCCAGGCCAGGCGGTGGTCTGAAACCACTTTGCTTTGCTCTAGGTGGAAATCCTACCCATGTTTTCTAGAACCTTCTGACACACTCGTCAACGTGAAAAATCAAGTTGCGCTTGTAAATCTCAACCACTTCTACTTTGTTTAGAGTTTCCAGCCACTTTGTAATAGTAATTCTCCATTTTAAATGATAGAGGAGTTCAATTCAAACTTGTCTTCTGGTAATTGCAAATGCTATAAATAGCATGCTTGCACTTAAGTAAAAGAGAGGAGGAAAAATACTAGACCTCTTTTCTTGTCCAAGAGCACCATTTTCTTGATCTAAAGAAGCCTTTGATCTAAAGATTTCTTTTCTTATCTCTCCTAGGTTTGTTTATGAATCACTTCATTATTACCTACTGCATAGAATAATCCCACTAGCATGTATTAGAACCCTAAACATTTAGTTACACCTCGTTGTATACCTACAACGATCCTGCTAGGAATCACATAGGCCAAGCTCAGTTCACTTGCGCCATCCCTCTCCTACTTGTACTTTGTTGTGTTTCTCCAAAGTTGTTATTTTCCATTGTTTGAGTACTTGCTACTTCCCCCTCTCTTTCTCTGATTTATCATTTCTGCAATGATCCTGCTAGGAATCGCATAGGCCAAGCTCAGTTCACTTGCACCATCCCTATCCTACTTGTACTTCATTCAATTTACCTTCAAACTACCATTGTTCCAGTGCCTTCTCTTACTACTGCTGCTATACTCCTACTTCTTTTGGATTCACGTGAACACACAAGAATGAAGAGATCACACTGAGGGGACAAGCTACAATACAATTGGATTTTCCTCTATTATGTAAATTCCAGGTTTGAATTGTCAAAATTGTAATTAAATCATATCAAATAGAGTAGTGAATCATTTTATTTCAGTTAAGCTCACTTTCAATATTGCCAGGGAAGCTGTGGGGAATGATAGTTTCTGAGAAGCTATGATTTGTTCCTCATTTCGAGGTAAGATTGAAGGTTTTCAATTAAATTAATTAGCTGTTTTTCATCTAGATTCACACATTTACACAAGTGAATAACCACACCGAGTTATCTCGCTTGTTTAGTTTTAGTATAAAAATATTTTAATTGTTGTTTGTAATTATAATGTTTCAATCTTGTGTTTTGTTTAGATTAGTTTCCCTTTCAGCAGTAGCATAAATTGTTATTTTCAGTTTAAGTTAATTCAGAGACTTCAAACTAGATTAACACTTAGATCCTAGTTAGGAGGACAAACCATAGGGAATTTACACTACCCGTTCATAGCCTCTAAATCTCCCCTTTGTCAATTCAACTACCAAGAGATCACACTACCAAATCTTAGTCACTGATCCTCCTATAGTTAGCTATAGGAAAGTTACTTTTTGATTCTCATCCTCACTTGTCATTTTGGTATCGTAGAAAATTGGCCATAATCCTAGTTGTGGCTATCATCTAAGTCACCCACATTTCAAACCACTGGCTATCTCGGCACGACCTCGGGAGGTCAAGTATGGGGAAGGTCACTTTCTGATTATCATCCTCGCATGTCACTTTTCTATCATATAGTAACCTTTATGGGTATTACATTGTCATGTTAGAATCATAATGGACTGAGAGAGAGGGTGAATTAGTCCTACAAAACTTAATTCAATTTCATATTTCTTACTTAAACCATAAACCAATTAACCATCCATTAATGTGTGCACAACATCATATAACATGCATTCAATTAACCATGAACAAGAGAGATAACACCATAACACAAGATATAAGTGGTAAACCCTCAAGGGAATAAAAACCACTGAAACTTCTTATTATATTACTCAAATCAATTTTTTTTAGTGAAGCATCAACTTCAAAAGGAGCACAAACCCTACAAGGAGCACCAACACCTACTTCATTAAATAACTAACTCCACAAGGAGGATACAAAACCATAATATGATCAAACACCCAATCAATCACGTTTTAAGAATATATCGATGTTTTTATTTCTACAACAACTGATTGAGATCACCTATTTAGCTCACGCACCTCCAAACCCATGGTCAAACCCTAGCTTCTTCAACTCGCTCTATCTCTCTCTTTCTCCACTTCTCTTGGTTTCAAACACTTGCACACAATCTTCGAAGAATTATTCAACTGTCATACAATCTCTCAACTCTAAAACTCAACCTCCGTGCCTATAACACACACTCATATAGGTCACACCGAGAACTAGTTCAAATTTGCACCCAAGGAATCAATTTTATATCCTTATCTTTATTCAAAAACACACCAAGTCAGTTTTCCTCCTTTGGTTTGACCAAGGAAACTTAAAAAATCCCAAATGAATCATTAAAAACTTCACATATGACCCATATAGGTCGGCCATGCCCAAAACTACTCATCTTTCACAAAAGAAGCTCAAAACCCAATCATTGGGATGAGCTAAAGCAAATAACACCAAAACCATTATCAATAAGGCTCTAAAATTCATCTCGCATGTGTAATATATCCTATAAACATCATTCATAGTTGTTAATTAGCTTGTACCAATCAAATAAATTATAACCCAAGATAAAATGCTCATATCCTTCACCAAACATCTACTTCCAACACCTTGTCTTCACCTGTGGGCCTTAAGGCCACCCGACAACAAATAAATATAATTTTGAGGACACGTAGAAAACATCCATGTGTTTAAACCACAACTACTTTCTTATTCTCCAAATCATGTTGCCCAAAAACCAATTTTTAAAACTCAATTAGTTTGCACCCTTTCTACCACTTACAAGACCTAAAATTTCCTTCACTAGGAAAAAAACTCATCCCACTTCACTCTCCAACTAATATCAAGTATCAACTCATTCATCTCATACCTCAATCATTTCATTCTTTCATCCCAATAAATCCTATCCTAGAAAATAAATAATCTTCTTCTCCACAAACTGACCTAAAAGACACATAAAATATCATCATCATGAGACAAAACATATATAAATATAAATCCCTTTTAATTTTATTTCCATAACATATTTAACTCCTTCCAACTCCAAGTGGAAGGCCTTCAAGCAAGACCATCTCTGAAAACTACTTGGAACTGCCCCAAAACTAAATTTTGATTAGTATTCATAAATAAGGAACACTTTTCAATTTAGAAGCATCACCATCATCTTAAACCATCATGTAAATCAAGAAAAACTCCCATGATAAAACAAATGTCAATTTATTTTACAACTCCTTTAGACAACCTTGTCCCAAACTAAAATTCTTAAAAAATAGGCATGTTTGAGTGGGGTCCACTCATCACCACATGCTCTACCATACCTTTCTCAAAACCTAGATGAGTCCTCTACATCATCCAATCATCATACTAGCACTAGAAATTAATTCTAGGCAATTAGAATCAATTTCTCTCCTACTACTTTTGAGCTAGAGTTTCAAACATAAAAAAGTAGTTTACCTTCTTAACATTTGTTCATAAAAATGTGACGATCAAATGACCTCATTATTTTTGTAAAAAGTTTAGAATCAATTTAGAAACATCATTTAAAGCCACTAGGTACCATGTAAGGCACAAAATTCGGGGTGAGCATCGAGAAGATGCAATTCAAGTTGGAAATGACCTTTTTTTACCCCTGTTTCACTAAAAACGATATAACTTGCAAAATTATCATCATCGAAACAAGAAATTTTTCCCACAAAATTATGACACAACCTTTTAACATCTCCAATCATCACCATTTCACAAATAGGTCTCCATATTTTGATCCCATCTCATTTGCATGAGTAGCCCTTACGCTTTTACATAGTCTAGGCTAGGGTCAACTAAAATAACACTATAACTCGTCACAAAACTCTCCAAAATTTCCTAACATCCTTAATACATCATTAAAAACTTAACTACATTCATCCATGAGCTCACGTGGCTCCAAAACTCAACCTCATTCCTTCAAGCACATATACCTATTCTAGATGAGCACTGGATCTTGGTCTTCAACCTGTACCTACACCTAAAACTCATGTGAGTTCTAAAAACTCCCTAATCATACTATCCATGCTTCTACTATTCTCCTCAAGCCTCCTAACAACTTACACACACATTCATCATCACCTAGGATAGCTAGGTCATCTAATTAGGCTTACTACACAAATCCAATCTCATTGAATCACCTCATGCCATCATGTCAACCTATGAATATCCATGTCACCATTATACTAATCATCCTTTGACACTTCACTAATAAATTCTTTATCATTAATGGAATTTTACATCGATGGAAACACCTAGAACACAACATCCCAATAATCTCCCCCTTTGTCATTGATGGAAAACCTCCTAAACATCTCCCCCTTTTACATTAATGATAAAGCATACCTATACTTAAATGAAATTTACCTTTATCATATTCATTGGGTCACCTCTTTGTTGGAAACATCAACCAAATTCTTCATACATTCTCAACAAATTAGTCAATTCTCAAAAATATGATTTAGTCTTCTTTCAAAACATAGAGACATTGTACTCCCCCTAGGAAAGAGCATATACCACACCTAAAATTGCCAACAATGATGATAAATTTCTAGGTACATCTTTCTTACCCCTCTCTTGAGTGCAAGCATCACATGACCTCCTTATTTGGGCTCAAGAACATGTTTTCATTACCTTATACCCTGTTTTGACCTTCTTTATCTTGGAGAGAGCTGTAACAAACCTTAAACCCAAAGCATGCATCTTGTGACCAAGCCAAAAATGATACATCAAAGGATAAAACATCATACCTACCTCATTCATGCCTTTTCTCAACTTGTTTTGCACAATCTTGACCTCAAGTCTTCTATCTCTTGACATTTGCACAACTTTGGAACTAAGTTCCCTAAACCAACTCTTCAGTGTATTCAAGACCAAGTTTAACAAACTCTAGAAGCATTCATACCTCATGGAGTAACTTCTCACCACTCCCTATGGGCACATACCATCTCACTCAAGTAGAAATACACAAAAAATGACTTCTTATCTTGCTTGCTTGTCATATAAATGACTTAACCATCTTGACATCATCCCGAACCTTTTTATTAGTGTTTTCAACATTATTTGGGTGATATTTTACATATTTGATTTATAAATTGTTTGACATTGGAGAAAAATATCATGCCATAATTCACATACCTTGTATTCATCTAGAACACCTTCAGAAAGATAAGTCATGCCATCTTTGTCTTGGAGACACTTTAAAAACTTGTAGCTTTACACTTTTTATCCACATATCTACTAAAGCTTTGTCATAGTATTTGGACCCGAACATGGACCAATATACCTAGGAAAGCACCTCTTTATCATCACACTTTCTCATATACCCTTCATAGCAACAAGAATACATGGTAATCCAAAATAGTGACTCCCTCGACTTGAACACCAACTACGGACACTGTAGGATGTAATTTAGAGCAGCATAACCATCTTTAGTTAAAACACAATCCAACTAAGTTCCCTTAGTAATCATAGCACATGATTCATTACTCATATAGAATTATATTCTTGAGATGGAGGCCACTCAAGCTTCTTCTCATCATGGGTGATAGTAGAGAATCACTAGTCCTTCATTCACTTACTTGAGAAAAAATATTGAGACTTTGATAGCAAAGACAAGTATTAACCAATAAACTCATACATTGGATAACTTATTGCATAAATCATTTTTATAGTTACCTTCACCATCTTTAAAAGTATCTAGGAACCATGGTATATACTCCATACACTTGATCAAAGGTCGACAAGCTTCCCTTATCTTTGATTACTACTTCACACACCTGTAGAAGCTTATACCAAGCTTTGAACTCACCATACCTTTATACTGATTGTCTTTAATAAATATTTTTACAAGACCCAACCACCTTGTCACACCAATGGAATATTTCATAGTCATAAGCACATTTGATACTCCTTAACCATCATTCAAGAGTAAAAAATTCACTTGATAGTTCATATATTTCATAAATAGATCTGTAACATTCATTTTATACTAAAGAAAGTCTATTATCCCTTCAAAAGTGAAATCCACATCTAAATTTTGATTTATTCACTTGTAAAGAGAAAAATTACATGATTAGAGAACCAATTTTCCTATTCAACATTCTATATAAACCTTGTAGACACTCTTCCATGTTTTCATGTTACCTCAAGCAATTAGGTCTTCAAAACCCTATTTCAAACTGGTAAGAAAATAGGATACCGTACAATGAAAAAAGGCCTAAAACTCTCAAATCCGTCTCCTCATTATGTTGAGATAATATGGTGAAATATTTATGTGATTTCAATCACTCCATCTCCTTCGTATCCTTTTATTCATAAACCCTAGGTTAGGGTTTTCTTAGTGCCCAAAAATAACCTTTTTACCATAACTCACTCATTTCACAATTTAGAAGATTCAAATAGACATAAAAATATGTGTTATCATGAGGTGACAAACACCTTCGAGATATTTCTCACTTTGAATCTTCATGATACCACCCAACATGTTGATTTGCTACAAGTGTTTCAAGACTTACTTACCTAGTTTAGACACAACAAGACTAATTCATAACACATCATTTCTTAATCTTCAACCAAAACACTTAACTCATTATTTTACACAAAGGAACCATGAAAAAATGTATTCATTCAGATAAGAAAAGCATTACAAAACATAGATCTGAATCATAACAGAAAGGAAATGCAAAGGGTTTACACCCACTCATATGAAATATATATAAAACCTGATCCATACAGATATAAGTAAAAATTGGAACCACATATATCCATATTAAATATGTTTGGTAATCACATTACATTCATTGAGGCTATCACAGATCCATATAATAGTGTAGACCAATGTCATGCATCAGAACTGGACTTAAGCCCCTCATAGTAAAAAAAAAATATTCAGACCCATCCCCTTGATACATCATACTCCTAGATCCTCTAAACCCAACCCATAGAACTCCCATAATATTTCTGCATAGCTTTTCCTCTTTTCCATTCTCTTCATAGGTATCTCTCTTTTTCTTCTATAGGGCTTGTATATATAGCCTCAGCAAGCACCACCATGCCTTTCTGAAGTTGTAGATCGGTTGCCAAGTGTCCAAGTGGTCCTCCATGGGAGCATGCTCCTTCAGACTCGAGCTCTCCATTCTTCGCCATGATGACCTTCTGGAATCTTCTATCGTAAGGTATATTCCTTTCATGGGCACCAAGTTTCTAGGATGGCACCTTATCCACTCCACATGCGCAGTCGGGTCATGCTTTCCTCATGTTCTTCCCGATATGCCAAATATGGCTAAGTCCCAAAACCTTTTTCTCTACCTTTGTGCATGTGTGCCACTGGTTTCTACTAAACCCTCCTAAAACCCTATCTTGTGTGCTTTCTCCTTGCGTGCCCTTCTTCAAATAGGCCTTGCGTGCCCCACACCTTCTTGTACTTAGCCAATATTTTAGGGGCCCAACATCACCCCACACTATGCCTATTCTTCACCCTTGGGAACATTTTCTCAATGAATAAAGAATGATTATTCCTTGAATAGTTTGGGGAAAGAATAAAGGAATGAAGAATTTGGGGAAGAATGAAAGAATGGGGAAACTATGATTACTTCTACAAGAGGAGAGGGAAATATTTCTTCAAGTCTACCTCCAACTTATTCTAGGCATCGACTTCATTTTGTTGCCTATTGACAGAGGTCACCGACTAGGGCACTCACCTCTTCAAAGCCTAGCCCTTCTCCTTGGGTATTCATTGTTTCCATGATCCCCTCCAATTTTTTCCCAAATCCTGAGTGCGTCCATCCTTCAAGTGATCTGGGGATACAAATCCTTCAGGTTCTTGATTGAGCCCCACAAGGTCTCAATAGCCTCGATTTCTTCTCAACCTTGGCTAGAATTCTATCATTTCACTCTATTCCCCTTGTTCTTCTCTTGGAACTCCTTGAGCTCCATTTCATGAGTGGTGACTAGAATGCTCACCACTCTATCTCTATCATGGTGTAGTTTTCATAGGTGGCCTCAAGTGACTTGGGTGGTGGATTTCACATCAGCGAGGACTTTATTGTACTGAGAAATAATTTCCACAACCTTCATCTTGTCCTCCTTCTCTTTGCATTGATGCCTCTCTTATAGATTCCAAGGCTAGTGGTCACCTTTCCATTGTGAGGATGTGGGTCAAGTCCTCTAGGCACTCTAGGGTGGATCCATACTTCTGTGTTGGTGGTGTTAGATCTGGATGCTTCAAGACAATGGCATCTGTGATCATCTCTACTTTCTTGTAAACCTCACGCACACCCTTCCTTCTCATATTTTAACTCATGCCTTAGTTGAGCACTGATTAGTTCTTCTTGCTTTAAGTCCTTGGTTCTTTTTCCTGAGCTCTTCTTCCTTCTTTTTCCATTTCTTCCTCTAGGAACTTCACCCTATCATTCCTCCCGAAGATCCTGGCTTCTACTTCAACCAAAACCTTGTTTCAAGCGCATTACAGATTTGTTCATCTGATAGCCATTGAGCATTTACCAAGGGGTTGACTCCTTTTGACTCGGTACCTTCATTATTTCCCCTTGGCTTACTTTGAACTCTGGCTCATCGATGTGGGACTCAAATGCCCAAGAAATCATTTTCCTCATCGAGGGTATGCACCTTCCTCATCAAATGATGCCATAGCCAAGAGTTGCTCCATTGGTATGGTGCTTTGAAAAGCACGTGCACAACACCTTGTTTGGATCATCAATGTAGCCCATCCCCTGAACTTGTGATGCTTTTTGTGCTCTTTCTCCCCATGTGCATGGCCTTAGGAAAGCTTACAACCAAACTGGGATCTCCTCCCATGCTGCCATATTCTTTTTCTACGCTCTCCTCCTCAGCTTCCTTCATCACCATGTCCATGTTGCATTCCATTTCTTTCTCTACTAGGTCCTTGATGATTTTTTCTACTTCTTTCTCCATGGCCTCATCTACCTATTCCTTTGTGAGGCTTGGGGTCCTTTGTTCTTTTGTAACTTCTTTGCTTACCCCTTATCCTGAGCATCCTCCTTTTCCTTGTCATTCTTCCTCCTGAAAAGATGTACTCATTTTCTTCTTCCTCTCCTTCCTCCTCTGAGTCATGTACTTTGAATATGGGAGGGCCTTGAACTACCTCAAGTTCATCATCATCATCTCTTTTCCTCTATAGGCCTCCAAGCTCTCTGTATCCTCCGAGTCATCCTTCTCTGTCACCTTTGCTTCTTCTTGACAGGAGATTCTACTTTCTCTCTTCCTCCTCCTCGTGGTGACTTCTCCTGGCACTTCCCCTTGAGTGGGTTCTCTCCTTTCTCCAATTCCTTTTCTGGGGTCTTTTCTTTCACTGGGGACTTCTTTTAGCATGCGTAAGTGCTTGGCTTGGCACTTACCTCCTGCATGCCCACTGATTGTGTAGTCTAACACTTGGGGCCCTTTTCTCTTGCACCTCCTCTCTTTCTCTCTTCTTTGGCATGGGCTTCCTCCTTCTTGTAGGGTCTTTAGGGATGGATACATCATTTTCCAAGTATGTGCCCTTTTCAAATTTTGGCCTGATGCGAAGTATACACTTCTTGCCACCGTGGTCCTTCCTTGATTGGTAAAGTCAGGGGCTTCATCATCTGGACCTCATGGGATACATACTTTTCACATATGCACACTTTTTGGGGTAGACGAGCTTCTGTGTAGCTCTCTATGGTCTTGATCCACCTCACTAAGGTCAAACCTTAGTCTCTTGGCCTCTTTGAACTATTCACCCCGCTTGGAAGTATTGTGTGGTGAAGGAGAAGGGAAGTTTGCACCAGGGGCTCATTGTTTCATCTATCAATTTGAATCTACCAATGTAGAAGTGTTGGTACACTGCAAACTCTACTTCTCCATCAAGAGCCTTTGGTAGTTGCTCTGGAATCCTCCATTCACCCTGAATGCATCCCTCATGTGCTTGTACCACTTCTCTAAGTGTGCCTTGTGAGTGGTTGTCATGGTCTCACAAGTATATTTTGTGAACCTCTTCGGGTGACGGTTCTTCTTTAGGTACTCCCAAACAAACCTTTTTGGCCCATGGGCACTCGATCTCTGAGAAAACAATTGTGAGGAGGACATTGCCAAATAGTATCTTCTCGCCCTCCTGTACACATTGCTGATTAATGATTTCATCCGTGATGAAGGTGGACAAGTTGTAGATAGTCCCCTCGATATTTTTTGGCATACATTCAGCCATGCCTTGTTCACTTGAGTCCATCTTTCTTGATCATTGAGCTTGGTTACCAAGTGCATGGCCATCCTCATCATGGGGTCTGGAATCTCTATGATGTCAAAGTATCGCGATCCTTTCTTGTAGTCATACGTGACTACTATTTCCTTGATGGCCTCCTTGTCACTCATCATCATCAATCTATATCTCTCCCTCATAGATAAGGCATGTGAACTTGGAAATCAACTGGGGAGTTATGCGCATCTTGTGCCCCATGAAATAAAAATGGTCTTCGTGAACACGTGACATCAGCCATTGATAGAGTGCACTAGGTTTTCCGAAGTAGGGTAATTCGTAAAGTTGTAGTAACCCTACCTTCTCAATTTAACTTTTACTTCATCATTGTATATGGGCATGCCCTCGGTGTCCTCTTGTTTGTTGGGTGAACCAACTCCAAAGCCATTTCTTTCTCTTGTCATGTTGGTGTGATGATTATAGTCACTCATAGTCATTTTCTACAAATGAGACTCCCATTATTTTCCTAGCAATACCCCATCGGGTATTGCATCTCCATGTACCACTCTTCATTTGTGCTTGCAATGGAAGCCATTTGCTTCCCCTTTCCCTTTCCCTTCTACTTTTTAGGTGAGATGGTTGCTTTCTTTGGTGCCATTCTTTTGGTTAGGTTACACTTCAAACATCTTCTCCTTGCTCTTCTCTACCACTCTATCCAACCCCAAGACTCAATCTTGTGAAGAAACCCTCCTAACACCATGCCCTAGCCATCAAACCCTAACTGGAACAATTCTTCCACAAGATGATGCTTCTCAACAACTTCCTCCATGCCTGTGTACTCCTTTCCTACTGGTTTGTGGATCTACTCTAGTCACGCCCTCTTAGATTTCTTAAATTCTTCTTCACACAGATCACTTTTGGATGCCCTAGTTTGTGAGATCTCTTTTCACTTTGTAAATGCAAGGTAAAATAATGAAGTGCCCGACTTCTTATTTATAGCTTTTTCCTTCTTTCCAGCATTAAATGCTATTTTACCTACCACCATACTTAACACTAAATGTGGATTTTTCCACCAAGCCGACCTTATCACCTTCACTTATGCGCCCAATCTTGTGTGAAAAATTCTACAACCTTTAGTGCAAACAATCCATCTGATAGAAGACTCTTACATGTGTGTCAACAATGCCGAAGGAACTTCTTTTGTCCTTCACCTGATTTTTTCTCTCACCTACCTCGTGTTGTTCCTGCACTTCTTCCTCCTTTGTATGTGGTTTCTCTAAAGTCTTATCCTGACACCAACCTTTTTCATCCACCCTTCTTCCATGTGCTTCCTTCATCCTTACATTGCTTTCCTATCCATCATCCGGGCCATTCACCACAACTTCTACTGCTAGTTCAACTTTACACTATACTTCGCATCACTCCACCCCACACTAAAATAGATGTGTGGTCCTCTGTGCATGCACAACCTTCAAAAATTAATGTGGTTACCAAGTGCCCAAGGCACAAAAAAAAAACAAAAAAATGACGAGAAAGGGAAACACAAGAAAAGAAATTACATAAAGGGAAATTCTAAACTAACTGGCAATACTACCTTATTACAAACACCAAGAAGACTTATTTATAGTAGGGCTTCAGCCTACTCCCATTGAAATGGCCTAGAAATCTCATCCCATCCAGCGCTCTCAACTGGTACATGCCTAAATCAAGGATGTCGAGATGATATAGGCCCCAACCAATGGACTTTCAACTTTCCCGGGATGGCATGCAAAACTTGGAATCATATAACAATACCATCTACCCAACCTCAAATTGTTTTTTTTTGATGTGGTGATCATGCCATGCCTTTTGTTTAGCCTTTTCAGCCTTTTGACTCCACCTGGCCAATGATCATCTCTCATCTAATTTCATCAATTTTCAATCCTTTCCTCCAGTGCTTGTTTGTCGGCCAATCCTCCTGTGCATGCGTTATACGCAGAGAAGGTAACATGAATTCAATGGGTAGGAAAGCCTCGTGCCAAACACCAATTGAAATGGTGTGGCTTTATTCAACCTCTTGTAGGTTGTCCTATATGCCCATAGAACTGTTGATACTTTTTCATCCCAATCTTGTCTACCAACGTCACAAATTTTGGTCAGGGTATGACTCAGTATTTTATTAAATGCCTGGTAGTCCCATTTCTTGTGGATGGTAAGGGGTAGTCTTATGATGAGCCACCATGAACTCTACTAATAGAATCTTGATGGTCTCATTTAGGAAATGTGTACCCCTATCACTAGTTAAGCTCAATGGGCATCCATACCTTGTAATAATATTTTCCCATAGAAACCTGGTTGTTGTAGCCATTGTACAATCCTTGGTAGGTTGCTTCTTCCCATCTTGTCAAATAATCCATGCAAGTGATTACATAGTGTGATCCCATCCTACGTGGGTTGTGAAAAATGGGGCCTACAAAATCTATGGCCCACTTTTCAAATGGCTCTATACTTGGAATAGGGTGCAAAGGCATTTCATCCCTCCACCCTAGTTTTCCAAGGCACTTGACAATGATCACATGCCTTGCAATACTCTTTGTAATCTTGATATAGGGTCTCCCACATAACCCAACTTACTAATATCTTGCATGTAGTGGCATCCCCTGCATAGTGTCCACCTGCACTTCCTCCATGTGCCTCCTCCATAATAGCTAGTGCTCATGTTCTAGCACACACCGGTGTAACACTTCATCGCATCCTAGCTTGTACAAATCACCACTAACCAGCATGTAGGGTGTGTGCGTATGGCTAACTACTTCCTCTCTAATGCTTTCATCCCTTCTAGCACCACACCCATTTTGAGAAACACCACAATATCCTCTAAGTCTGAGGGCATGCACCATAACCTAAATAGTTGTGCATCTGGCATGGTATCCTCAATGCTTTGTGCATCCTCTCTGAGTCAATTCTAGACAAGTGATCGGGTCCAAAATTACTCTTTCTGGCTTGACAACCACTATGAACTCAAATTCTTGGAATAGTAGGACCCATCGACATATGTGCCCTTACAGAATGGGCTTGTTTACCAAGTATTTTAATGCCATGTGGTCCGTGTAGAATACAAATGGTGTTTCCAGTAGATATTTCCTAAACTTGTGCAACATGTAGATCATGGATAGTGCTTTGTGCTTCGATAGTGGTGTAATTTTTTTCTGTTGATGTTAACTTTTTGCTTGCAAAACACAAGGGATGGTCAATAATCCCTTCACTAGGTTGTGTCTAGTACTACTCAATGGTTGTACCAGAGGCATCCACATGAACATGGAAAGGCTTATCCCAAATAGGAAATAGAGTATGGGTGTGGTGACAAGCCTATCCTTCAAAGTGTCAAATGCCCTCTATTGTGCCTCTCCCCAATGAAAGGCACTCTTGTGTCTAAGAAATTCCTCAAGGGTGGTGATCTTGGCATATCCCTTGATGAACTTCCTATAGTAACCCGTATGCCCAAGGAATCCATGCATGATGCTTTGGCTAGTAGGCTCCCCTAAACCCACAATGACTGCAACCTTGGTGGGATCTACTAGTAAGCCTTCCTTGCATATGATATGCCCCAATAAGGTTCCAAATGGGGTAGCAAAGACACACTTCTTGATGTTGAGGGATATCCTCAACTACCGACACCTTTCAAACATTAGTCTTAAGTTATCACAATGGTCTTTGACTAGACCATACACAGTCCAATCATCCAAATAGACTGAAGAAATTTATGGATGAAGTCTGAAAGGCTTGTACTACAATGCGTGAGAACACAACAGGTGCATTCTTCAACCCAAAAGGCATGACCATATAGGAAAAAATTCCCCATTCAAGTGGTGAAAAGTTGTCTTTCTCTGGTCTTCCTTTGCAATCCTCACCTAGTGGTACCCGAGAACCCATCCGTGAAAGAGTAGACTTTGTGCCTGGACCACTCCCTCTAAGATTTCTTTAGTAAATGGGGTTGGGAAGGGATCGATGACACATACTACATTAGATCCCTGTAGTCAACAAATCCTTATCCTCCCATCCTTCTTGATGTTGATGACCATTGGGCTTATCCATTTTGACTCTTCAACAACCTCAATGATACATGATGCTATCATTTTTTCTATCTCCTCCTTGACCCCCATACACATAAATTTGGATTCATCGATATGGCCTCTTTAGATTGGGTGTGCACCTTCCTTTAGTTTTATCCTCATCTCCCCAAGGAATGGTGGATGCCTTTGAGTTCATGATACCCATGAGGGAATAAATCTTGGAACTCACATAATAGATCAATGATCTTTGAGACCTCCTTCTCGACCAATAGTCTCCAATGATAGCTTCCTTGGGTTCTGCTTCTGACCCAATGTTAACCTTCTTCATTTTTAGGGGCTCATGGTAGTGTGTGTCCTTTCATCAGTGCTATCTATAACATCATGCATACCTATAGAGTGGTTAACATCTAGAATTTCCATTTCCTCCCCATCTATGACATAAACCATCTTTCCTTTTTCCTTTCTCTATGCATGTGCGCACTCAAACTACATCTCCTCTGACTCATCCTCATTGAAAAGTGTGCCTCTAAACTGGGCTCACCTAGAAAATCTAGTAGCCTATCTTCTACCATGGCACTATCCCCCATCGTAAGGCACTTGATCACTTATAATGCCTTATCCATTGATGGCTTTGTGCTCCGATATTCAAAAGCTTGGATGAGATCAGTTGTCAGCTCCTGCCAATTTCCCATCTGGTGGCATGTTTTTGAGTGGATATACCACACGTGCGCACAACCTTGTAGTGTGGAATACAACTTATGCACCCATAATGATGGTGGTAAGGCCTCTATGCCTCCTATCCAGGCCTTCTCACATGCTTGGATATGAAATGAAGTGGTCTCTTTACCATGGTAGTCTTGTATGACCATGGGTGTGTTGCTCTAGAAAACCTTATAGAAAAAATGTGATTCTTACCTCATGCCACTCTAAGAGGTTCTCCTGATGTGTGTAGCCCACTGTGTGTGTTACAGTCCCAAGTAGGTTATAAGTTCAGCATCCCTTCTTTTCATCCTCATTTTTCCACTGAGCTTCCATGTCCCGTAAGAAAATTTTAGGGTATGCCCCTCCAAAGTAACTTGGAAACTTCTTTCCTCCTAGGTGCTTGAGTGAGTGTGCCTTGGTCACTCTTGTTACAGACCCCCTCAAATTATCACCCAATTAACTCATAGGTCCATGTGTGCCCAATTGTCACATGCCATGCTTGTTGTATCACTCATAAAATGAGCATCCTCAAATTGGATAACTCCTTATGTAGGGTGAATTATCTCTGGGTCTCTGATGGAGTGCACATAAATTCTATCAAGGACCTCTTCTCCCAAAGGTTTAGTGTAAGGCACCGACTTCCCATCCATCAAAGGGATGATGACCCATTCTTCCTTGTTCTCAAAACTGATATATCCTTTGTTGAACCTTAGGTCAACATTGTTCTTATAGCACCATGGGTGCCCAAGAAATGTTGGAAAATTGTCTTCCTTGAGAGCACCAAGACTTTCAAAGTCCCAGTAAACTTGGCCCCCTGAATGGTGATCATTGCATCCTTCAATACTCCAATGGGCATTGCCTTAGTTTTTTTTTCCATATACAACACATTCGAAGATGGTTGTAATGTGGGCCTTCCCATTTGATGTAGGCATCTAATGTAAGAACATTGACCTCTTCTCCCTGTGTCAATCAATATGTTACTCAAGTAGCCAACCATCCACAACTTGCATTCAAGTGTGATCTCTTTATCATAGTCAAGGCTATGGGGAGGGAGGTTTGCATGCAACACCTACCTTTCACACTCTACTCCAGTGCGTGGTACCTTCTCCCATAGCCATTCTCCTAGCAAGGGAATAATATTCTCTTGCCTTAACATTTTACACACTTCCTTGACCTCATCCAGGTCCTTCTATGAGCCTCAACATTCCTTCTTTGCTCCTGCTTCCTGGACTGCTCCTTTAGACATTGGATTTCTCCCTAAACTCTGAATGACATCCATTGTCTCTTGATACACTTCCTTTTGATGGGAAGGGTCTGGATACTTCCATGTGCACCACTTCTTCTCTTGAGACTAGAGTCCTTTTCCTTGGTACCTCCTTGGTGTGTGCAACCTCTACTCGTGTTGTCACCAAAATAGGTTCTAACCCGACTCATGCACCACTCTAGGCATCCACTATGTGTGGCCTTCTTTATACTCACCATCCCAAGTGCCCTTTTCTTTCGGTGTTGTTGGCTCATGTGCTCAAACAACTCAAGGGCACTCCTCATACTTATGCTTCTTCCCACACCATGAGCACTGCAATAAATCTAGACACTCGTGCCTGTAATGTTTGTAGATCCATAGTTATAGTAGGTTCCTCATGGGAACTCACTTCTCCCTCCTCCGTGGTTACTATGACCATGGAAATCCTCCATGAAAACCTCTCCCATGCCCCCTCCATCCATGTGTCCTTCATAATGGTGATCATCTTCCTTGGAACTACTGGCAAGGCTGGTCTGGTGCACACCATGATCAATGGCCTCATGGATTTGGTCAATAAGCCTACAATCCTTAGTATCATGGGTTGTAGAGGTGTAAATCTTGTAGTAGAAAGACACATTCTTCTAGATTACATGCTTTGCAACAAGGGACATCTACTTGCATCATGGTCCCCATGAAAAATTTCACAATCTACTACTATGCTATGGCGTGTAATTGACTTGGGGAAACTATCCTTGGCATGCCCCTCTACTTCACAATCTATGCACCAAAGACCACTATGAGTCTCATGTTGAGTTTGTAGAAATTTCTCTAACTGCTTGGCCATTGTAGTGATTTGAGCCTCTAAAAAGGGCTCACACTAGTATCAATGCTCCCAACTACTTCATCATGTAAGGAAGCCTCTAAAGCCTCACATGGGGTTAGTGAATGTTTTATGTGACAATGCCCTCCTAAATGGAGTGATCAACCCTCCAAAAAACCATTGAGCATGTTGTGAAGGGTGAATGTCATATGATAGTTTTGATAGAGTTTTAAACCATGCATCATACTCCCACACACTCTCTACCATTCCCTGTTGGATCTCCTTCAAAGTGTTGATGCTCTTACTCAAACTCTAGGTATATGGAACTCTGCTAGGAAGGCATTCTTCAATGTGGTGTAGTCTACCACCACCATCGATGATGGGGTCATACTTCCTATACCAGCTATATGCATGCCCTTGCAACAATGTTGTTGCAAATTGACTTTCCTTCCACTCCGGGGTAGTGATCCCCTTCGCATGCCATAGTAATTCACACTTGTGCATGTGTTCTACAACATCCTCTATACCTTGGTAATCTAGTAAGTGTAAAGACATCTCAAAGAACACCTGAGGAGGTGGTTGAGGCCCCTGTCCTCCTGATCTAGATCCTTGGTTCCCTCTCGGTGTTTCCTCTAGTGTTCCACCAGATCCACTGGATCCACAGGTCTGTGCCTCCAGATCCACCAGTTCCACCTCCAGATCCTCTTGTAGCTAGAAATGGGCTGAAGTGGTCACCTAGTGTCCCCAATGTTCCACTAAACTACATGCACCAATGGTATGTGAGATTTCTCCACTGCCTAGAAGTGTATCCCATGCCACTCCCAGATGTGTTGCCCAAACCTTGCATACTTGCACTTTGCCCAAAAATTCCTCCAAACACCGGAATGGTATGTGCAGCCATGGATGTTCCAAATGAAAAATTATATCTCTAGGTGCGATCGGTCACTCCCACGATACCAACTGGGTTATCAATACTTCTCCCTTGATTTGGAAAACCAAAGCTAGGGGTTGGTCGCTAGGTGGGTTTAGATGTGCACCGATGGCTCTTCTTTCTCCATGTGATGAAATCTCATCAGAAGCTGAAGGGGCCTCTCTCCCATGCTTTCCAAGATGGGGTAGCATAAACTTCTCAGGCTCCACATCCTCATGTGAACTTCAACACCCTCTCATAATGTCTACCTCCATAGATCCATCACACTTATAACCTCGTGTTGTCTAGTCATCTCCCTTTCATGAGCTTTTCATTATACTTGAGTCATCTCTCCTCCCTTTCCTTTTCATCCGTAATGTCTGCCATCTTCCTCCACCCTAGCTTCCTCTCCCAGCACTCAGAGTAGCTTATCCGGCCATGGGGAATGCTTCTAAACTCAAAGTAATGACCAAGATCTTCATAGCTAGAGGAATAACACTAAAAAATGATCCTCTAGGCTCCCTCAGAAACTCAAACTCAACAATTTGGGAAAGAATACGTCAAAATGGCATATTAAAAGTGTAACTGGCCAGCACTCCCTTCCACCAGTGATCAATAGCATGTGTCCAAGTTAGATCTACATCCTGCAGCCTCTGATAGTCATCTTGGGTCCACACACGTGATCTATAGTACCAACTTGATCTGGATGTATATGTTGAAATCCATTCATATAGCTCTATTGGGAAGTAAAAAATAATGTCTCATATAACTCATGGTATAGGTTCTCTTCTACCCATCTACATGTGCATTGAACTCAGGTCTAGTGTTGAATCTTTGAGAAAACTCATCCTTCGTGCTCTTGAACCATGTTTCAACACTTTCTAAAGTTAGGCACTCTATCATCACACATCACAAGGAAAAATATGCATGCCATTTCTCACAACAACAAAAAAAGAGGTCCCGAAAATGGAACCAAGATGTAGTCATTTTTATGCCTTTCAAAGAACAAGGAAATCCCATGCATGCCGAGCCTATCATCGGTGGGTTGTTGGGTGCTCACTTGAGGCATGCGGTGCCGAGCCCCTCCTTTATGTGAGTTGTGTGAGAATGCATTATTTATGATAGAAACTTAAGTGAAGAGAATGGAAATGAACCATACATTCATCTTAGAGCTCAGAATGGGCTTCTAGACCAATGTATTCATTCAGATAAGAAAAGCATTACAAAACATAGATCTGAATCATAATAGAAAGGAAATGCATAGGGGTTTACACCCACTCATATGAAATATATATAAAACTGATCCATATAGATATAAGTAAAAATTGGAACCACATATATCCATATTAAATATGTTTGGTAATCACATTACATTCATTGAGGCTATCACAGATCCATATAATAGTGCAGACCAATGTCATGCATCAGAACTGGACTTAAGCCCCTCATAGTACAAAGAAAAATATTCAGACCCATCCCCTTGATACATCATACTCCTACAGATCCTCTAAACCCAACCCATAGAACTCACAGTATTTTTGCATAGCTTCACCTCTTTTCCATTCTCTCTATATATATATATCTATTTCTCTATTGGGCACTTTGTATTATAGCCTCAACAAACACCACCATGCCTTTCTAAAGTTCTTCTTGTACTTAGCCAATATTTTAGGGGCCAAACACCCCATGTTATGAATCAACAAAAATTATACTCATTTGGACTTGATGAAGGAGTATACACATATGATACTATACACATACTATGCAACGTTTGACTTAACTTGATCAACATACACCTAGAATTGACTTTTTATGTTAAGTTATCAACCATTCAATCATACTATCATCTTAGCAGCTAATAAACATGTAAAGAGGTTTCACCTATAAAATTTAGGACCCTATTAGAGCCATGAACACACTCTAATGGATAAAAATTATGACACAGTGTCATGACACACATAGAATTAAACAAAACCGGGGACTTTTGTGAGTTTACACCCTTCTTACAATCGTATCAATCAAGAAAGACCACATAACATGCATAGATACTATGCCAACATACCTTGCTACCTTGAAGGAGACAAACACCAACGTAGATAACTCCCCTATCTTCCATGCTTCATATGAACCAATATACCTCTAAGAATCCTAGTAGAGGCATATGACACCATGGAGGATCTAGAAGAAATACTTGAATAGGTCCCAAGCCTTCTTGGACACCTGAAAATCACCTCCATCTCCTTGCTTCTGATATTTACTTTGAGAAACACTTTGTCTATCATTCACATCAGCTCTTTGTGGGCCATGGTTGATTATTCTAGGCTATCATGTCTTTCTTTGACTATTAGTATGCATCCTAGACCTCTGAAATCTTCTTTCTTGCACTCTAGGACCTTGAAAACTCTTGTTTTTTCTTGAGTATCCATGGTGACACTCTCTAGCAACATGAAAAACTTCATTATGACTAAAACACACCACTAAACTCTTCCCTTTTTAGATCTTAACTTTCCTAGGTTGATCATTCAATCAAAAGCTAACAACATGACCTCTCTTATTGCAATTTTAGCATACCATACTCTTAGCTTGCTCACTCCTATTATCTCTCCATGGATGATCATCTCTATCAAAACTTCTACACTCCTTTTACCTATGAATAAATCCATTAAAAGTAAAACAATAACCATTGAAATATATTTCATACCTTGAGGCATTAGGTTAGCCAATGGGCTTAGCCTTCTCAATGTCCTTGATGAACATATATTTCTTTCCTTCCTTGGTACTAGGTCATTTACCATCCTTTCTTGGAATACTATCCTCTTGCTTCGTTTATTTTCCTTTGGAGTCCTCTTTGAAACCTAAACCACTCTATCACATGTTTATTTCTAACTACTAAAAAGTTCATCAAGATACTTGGAACTCTTCTCAAATTTCTGATATGATTTTACCTTGCTTGTTGCATCTGATAACTTTCTATTTAGAATGATCAATTCTTATTCCTTAGATTGTATATTTAGATTCATAGTACTCATATGCATCTCTATATTTCTCACTATCTCATCAAGATTCTCTGTAATAGCCCAATGCTTCTCCTCTAGGTTTTGAATCTTTGCCTCATATTATTTGACTTGAGATTTCAATTTCTTATTGTTCTTTTCAGCATGCTTCTATTCTGATTGGACACATACCAATTCAGTCTCTATGTCATCTTCTTCTTATTCAAAATATTTGTAATAATCTAATATAAAAATAAACCAATACTATAGAACCACCACTTGTAGATATCATGGAATGTTTTTTCATAAACAAGACCTCATCATATAGATCATATTTAGACTCAAAATTTGAAACATCACTCTCACTACTTGCTTCAGAGGAATAACGAGTCTTCATTTGTGTAAAAAATCTTATTTCCCTTCTTCTTGTGATCAAACTTCTTCAATTCCATTTTCCCTTTACTACACCTCATATTTTTCATTTTCATGACCACCTTCATGATCATCATCATTTTTCTTTTAGTGTTTATGAGGGGACTTAGCGGGAAAATGACCTACTTTTCCACAAACTAAATCATTTAAAAGTAAGTTTACCGCTATACTTACTAGATCCAACATTCAATCTTCTAACCACCATTGTAAAGAGTTGTTCATCATCAATTTCAAGAGCACCATCATCATATTTTTCCTTCTTGCATTTGGTATTAATTTCAGACTTGAAAGCAATCTCTTTATTGGCTGGTTTCGAATCATTAATCCTCATTCATATGCAATCAATGTACCATGCAAATCATCCATCTTCAAGGTTTCAAATCCTTAGATTCCTCAATAACAGATACTTTCAAATCAAAATTAGAAAGAGAGATCAAAACTTTTTGAACAACAACCTATTCCTTCACATCTTCACCTAGACCTCTCATGGTGTTGTCAACCTTGTCAACCCTAAGAAATAATGCATAAATTGACTCATCATCACTCATGTTAATGCTCTCAAATTGATTTCTAAAGGTTTTTAGTTTTGTAATTATTACCTTAGAGTATCCTTCATATAAAACTTTAAGCTTCTCCCACATAACAATGGCTGATTTGTAGTGGATCAAATTTTCCATCTCAAATTCTCCTAGACCACACATGATAACATTCATATCCTTTGAATTTTCATTACATGCCTTCTTGTATGCAACACTAGTTGGTGGAGTAGCAGGAACAATATAAACATCTTCCATAACTTTCCAAATATCAAACCCTAGGGACATAATATGAGTCCTCATCCTTAGACTACAAAAATCATAATTCACACCATCAAACAAAGGTTCCTTTCTGGTAGAGAAACCACTCTGTTGACTCGCCATTTTTGTTAAAGGATCTCCTTTGAAGTGACCAAAATTCTTCAAAAAGACCTGTTATGATACCAATTATTGAAATCACAATGGACTGAGAGTGGGTGTGAATTATTCCTACAAAACTTAATTCAATTTCATATTACTTAAACCATAAAACCATTAACCAACCATTAATGTGTGCACAACATCATGTAACATGTATTTAATTAACTATGAACAAGAGAGACAACACCATAACACAAGATATAATTGGGAAAACCTCAAGGATAAGAAAACCCACTGAAAATTATGATTATATTACTCAAATCAAAAGTGTTTAGTGAAACACTAGCTTCACAAGGAGCATCAACCCCTAGTTTAGTAGAGCAACAACCCTACAAGGAGCACCAACGCCTAGTTTAGTGAAATACCAACTCCACAAGGAGGCTACAACCCCCTAAGATGATCACCACTCAACCACATTTGAATAAGATATTTTATGTCTTTTTTTGAAACAAATTGATTGAGATCACCTATTCAGCTCACACACCTTCAAACCCTATCTTCTCCAACTCAATCTATCTATCTCTTTCTTCACTTATTTTGGATTCAAGCACTTACAAAAAATAATCCAAGAATTATTAAACCTATCATACATTCTCTCATATCTGAAACTCATCCTTCATACCTATAACACACACTCACATAGGTCGCACTTTTACCTCCAAGAGCACTAGTTCAAATTTGTACCCAAATCATCACTTTTATATCCTTCTCTTGATTTAAACACATAGAAAGTTGGTTTCCCTCATTTGGTTTGACCAAGGAAACTTAAAACATTCTAATTGAATCATTAAAACAATCACATATGACCCATATAGGTCGGACATGCCCAAAAGTACTAATCTTGCACATAACAAGCTTAAAAGCCCATCACTAGGATGAGCTAAAACCTATAACAACAAAACCATGATCAACCAAGCTCTAAAATTCATCACACATGTGTAATATATCATATCAACATAACTAGTGGTGAGGAAAATAAGGCTTTCTAGAAGTATCCTGATGAAATTCATATGTTGCAAGGTCAACCCAAGATGCAGGGGGTTTTCTAAAATGACCCAAGAAAATTAGTGGCCCTATCGGCCTATGGCCTTTGGCGGACTGTTCATAAAATGTGTATGTTTTTTGTTTCTGGATGTTATAATTTTTCTTGTGTTGTTTTTGGGCTTGGTGTTCTTAGGGTTAAATTGTGTTAACTCGTTTGTTGACATTGTCTCACTCTTTTGTTTCTTTCTTGCTATTGTCACGATGTATCTCTGGATGTAATGGATTTGTGGTGGAGCCACAATCCCTACCTTATTACCTAATATAATAAAAATCATATAACATTAATTCATACTCATTAATTATCTTGGACCAATCAAATAAATCATAATGCAAACCAAAAGGCTCGTATCCTTCACCAAATAGCTGCTTCCAACACCTTGTCTTCACCTTTGGGCCTCAAGGCCAACCGGGAACAATTCAAATATTGAATGTAATCACTAAATGGAATCCTTAGGACTTGTAGAACACATCCATGCATGTTAGAGATATTGACATATACATGTGTTAAAACCACAACTACTTTCCTCTTCTCTAAATCATGATGCCCACAAACCGGTTTGGAAAATTCAACTAGTTTTCATCCTTTATGCCACTTAAAAGACCTAAAAATTCATTAACTAGGATAAAAAATCATCCCACTTCACTCTCAAACTTATATAAATCATCAACTCATTCATCTCATGCCTCAATCACTTCATTCTTTCAGTATGAGCAATCATGTCCTAGAAAACCAACAATCTTCTTATCCACAAATTGACCTGAAGGACACAACAAAGGTCATCATCATGAGACAAACCATATATCCCTAGAAATACCTCTAAATAATATTTCTATAACATATTATAAGTACTTCCAAATCTAAGTGGAAGGCCTTCAACCAAGACCATCTCTAAAAACTACTTGGGCGCTAAAAATTTACCTTTAGACTAGTCTTCATAAATAGGGCCCACTTTTCCATTTAGAAGCAACACCATGATCTGAAACCATCATGGAAATTAAAAAACTCCCATGATAAAAACAATATCAATTTATTTTGCAACTCTTTTGGATGACCTTGTCCCAATCGAACTTCTTTAGAAACAAACATTTTGAGTGGGTCCACTCATCAACACATGTTATACCATACCATTATAGAAACATGTAGGAGTAATCTACATCATCCAATCATCACAATAGAACTAGAAATACATTATGGTCACTTAGAAGAAATTTATCTCCTATGACTTTTGAGCTAGGGTTTTAAACACAAAAAGGTAGTTTACCTTCTTAACATTTGTTCATAAAAATGTGACTATGAAATGACCTAATTATTTTTTTAAAACCTTATAGAATCAATGTATAAACATTGTTGAAATACAAAAGGTCCCATATAAAGAACACAACTCAGGGTGAGCATCACAAGGTGCAATTTGATCTAGAAATGACCTTCTTCTTGACCATGTTTCACTAAAATTGATCTAACATTCAAACTTCTCATCATTGAAACCTGAATTTGTTTCAAAAGTATCATGAAACACCATAATAACATATCCAATCATCTCTGCATCACAAATAAGTCTCTATCTTTCCAGAACATCTCATTTGCATGACCATCCCTTAGGGTTTTACATAGTCTAGGCTAGGGTTAACTGAAATAACACTGTAACTCATCATGAAAACTCTCCAAAAGGTCCTAAAATCCTTAATAAATCATGAAATTTACCTACATGCATCCATGATCTCACATGGCTCCACATCTCAACCTCATGCCTCTAAACACCTAGACCTGGTCTAAATGAGCACTTGAATCTTGGTCTTCAACATGTATCTATACCCTAAAACTCATGTGAGTGCCTAAACAATCATCAATAATGTTCTTTATGTTATTACTAATCTCCTCAAGACTCTTAGAAATTCACACCAACATGCACCATCACCTAGGCTAGCTAGGTCACATGATTGGGCATGTTACACCAAGCCAATCTAACTGAATCACCTCATACCATCATGTCAATGTTTGGATCTCCATGTCACCATCATATTGAGCAACTTGCGACACTTCACTAATAACATATTTTTCATTAATGGGATTTTACATCAATGAAAACACCTAGAACACAACATGCCAACATGTAAGAGGCATCTAAATCTATTATAAAATTATTCAATTTGTATCCTCCAATGAGAAGGGAGACATAGAAAGGATCAATCTTATCAATCTTTTATGCACTCATGGAAATCATGTTTTGTGATGGAGATGTAGGTGGGGTTGGTAGTAGTCCTTTAGAACTAGGATTCATAGTATTGGGCTTTGAACTACTACCCTTGATATGACGGAAAAACTTCTCAAATTGTTTCAGATGAGTCAAGCAAATACTCATATTCAGAAATCTGCACTTTAGATTTGTTCACATGTTCTATGATATCAAAAGAGGTAGATTCAGACTTGAAAGCTGGTGATACTGATTTTGGAGTTAGAATAATATTGAAAGTGGGAGTTGATGTTTGGGGGACTAAGGCTTATTTTTAAGGTGCATTAGAGACTCTTGAAGGACTAGACTTTGTAGGAGTAGAATTAGAATTAGAAGGATCATTAAAAGACTTATTTGGAATATTATGCAGCCTCTTACTTACCACAGGGTTTGGTTTCTCCAATGTAGACTCCAAGGAGGGTGGAAGAGGAGATCCTTAACTAATTATTTTGTTTTGTAGAGTCACCACAAGAGGATCTTCAATCTTCTTCTTTTTTGTAGTAGTGGAGGAAGAATATCATTTTTTATACTGATAATGGGTGAAAACCACATATGAGAAACTAGGTACATCTTCATCATCATCTTCTTCAACTCCTATATATTCACAAAATCTGATTTGTACATCATTATCCACTTCTTCAATTTCTAGGAAATCACCATCTTCACTTTCTTATTCAAGCCCTTCTTCATCTTCTTGAGTTATGCAGCTTGCATTGATAGGTGAAGCCTCCAAGGCAAGCCTTTAGGGTGCTTCTAAAATTTTGTTTCCATTATGAATTTTATGGAATGATCGTTGGGAAAACTACCTCTTCAATATTATCAATTCGTTTTCCAATTTTTGTAATAATGGATCAATTCTCTCATCTTTGGGATGTTGGGACTTATCCTTCCTTGAAATTTTTTTAATATTTCTTGATAGGATGAGGTCATCTTCTACTTCAATGGAAATTTCTTGATCTTGTGTGAGATCTTTGAATGACGAATCTTACCTCAGGCAATTGAGCATTGATGAAGAATCTCTTTACGTTATCATCAGAGGGCATAACTTCAAAGGGTATCCTTTTGAGTAACATGTTATAACGATCTACGGAGTCCCTCATAGTATTTTTAGGTTCCTTCTTCACTTGCACCACTTGTACTAATATGTCTTAGTAGTCTTCAGTGGATTTTAATCTATCCTCAAAACTAGTTTTGATGTCCTCCCAACAAGTGACAAATATAGTAGGTAGGAGATAGAACCATTATGTTGCTTTATCTTGCAAGAATTCTATGAACAACCTCACAGTGAAATTTTCATTTTCAATCCAAATAATTATATATGAGGTGATGAAGGTAGAGATGTGTTCTTCAAGAAGTTGTGTTTCATCACCTTTGAACTTCAGAAAGTTCTTGTGGGAACTTGTCGGTAGATCATGAAGAGGAGGTGCAAGAGCGAGTGGACTTGTATTCCTTCCCCATGGAACAATGGGTTGGGGTATTTCTCCTTCTTCTGCCATTTCTTATTCTTCTTCTAAAAATTCAAAGTTCAATGGTGGGTGGAAGGTAGGAGAAACAAGAGGGTTTCGGGAGTATCAACAGGAGTTTGGATAGGATTTCCAGGTGTACCACTTGAAGAATTGGATGGAGATGAGGCTTGAGAGAAGAAATATGGATCATCTCTGATTTGTTGTTGTGGATTTTATAGATCCTCAAGAGTAGGATCAAAAATTCATCTTAACCTATTCATTTTTTTATATATTCTTTCATCTAGTTTTGGGAAAATCTTTTGACTAGAAAATGGGAGGACACTTTGGAATATGAAGAGTCACTTACAGGAATCAATAGTGCGTTTTCATGCGATGAACTTACATTTTTATTTTTATGGTTTTTTGAATATATATATATATATATATATATATATATATATATATATATATATATATATATATATATATATATATATATATATATATTTGGATTTTGGTTCATATATTGGGTGCATATATGTTAAATCTTCTGCATAGTGGGTGCTAAAAAATAATGGCAAGAATTTTTTTGATAGGGAAAACAAGTTGGTTTCCACAAACACTCTGTGACTAGGTCCCTTTGCTTGAATGGGAAGCTCTATTATTATGTGTAAACAAAAGTAAAAACTTTGTGGTTGGTTGGGTGGCCAAGGATCTAATAGACACACTCCACTAAACATGCGGAAAATGCTTGCAATTTTTGTTAGGGAGGAATTTTCTAGGAAGGTGTGAAAGTGGGAGTAGGAAGCTAGCATAGGGATTAATATTGCAAGTAGGAAAACTCATATTCATGCATGGATTAACCAGAAATTATTAACACACAAAATTAGATAGAATAATAACCTCACTATTTATATCAAGAAAAGATGAAACCATGAACATAAAATTTCACTTATTCACTCATCCAAAAAAGCATTAGACTCGTTTTTTTATTAACAAATTGGAAAATTTGTACAATGAGAGAAATGTGAGAACATATGAGAGGGAAAATGGAGGAAATAGATATCTTTTTCTTATTCTAAGTAGTTATCTACTCTTGGACATAAAAATTGACAACCCTTTGAAATAGGGAAGTCACTACAATATATAGATTTCAGAAATACTCTTCATATACCTCTCACATGACCTTTTATTTGTCTTTTACAACATGTGACTCTTTGTATTCCTAGGAACAAAAATTAAGTCCCATTTTCATTATTTGAGGGAAACTTATTACATTATCAACTATAGTTACCTAAGACAAAAAAGAATAAGATAAAACATATATAAGAAAAACTAAAAGTGCAAACCTCCCTAAGGAATAAATAAAACATGAAGGAAAGAGAGGGGGAGGAAGAGAGATAACTACAAAGATGGAGACAATGCTCTTGTTGATTCCACCTTTCTCCGTTGTGAAGATTTATCCCTTTGATGAAGAACTTACGATGATGATCATAATCTCTTCCTTTGGAATTATGCACAAACACCTTGGACCGTCAAATGAGTTTTTTTAAAAATTGTTTAAATACCTCACAAAGTGATCTCAAAATGATGATGCATTCCTGATTTCACAATGAGAGTGAGAATCACTCTCTTATCCCTCAGTTTTCACAATTGTTGTTCATGACGCTCAAACCTCTTGATACTTTCGTCCCTATTAAGTACATAGTACCGCAAGATTAAAAAAATTATCTTTATTGCTCTAAGAGATGTGAGATATTTCTATCTCACTCCTAGGTCACCGAGCTCTAGCCTGATCAATCAACTCAACCATTTCAAACCACCTACTTCATCGGCACACCCGACTCACTGAGATCAAATCACTCACCTCACTATGAGATGATGATGTATCCAACTTGACCAATGAGATATTATAACCTCTTATTTGATGAATCACTTGAGTCCTTTACATCTTTGGAATATTTTTTGATTGCTCAATGACCTTGAATTTCTATTGTTGAGCCATGCGATGCTTTTCCTTCCTCCTCACGGACATAATTGAGCTTGAGATGTTGCTTCCAAGACCCATATGGAGGATTCATTTCTCTATTTGAGCTATGATATCATCCCATAACCCTATGAAGAGTCCAAAAGAAAAAATATGATTGAAAATGGAGCCATCTACAACTTTTTGCACTCAAAATGAAGACTTTCTATTTTAATCCATTGGGATCCAGGAGTTGCTATTTCAAGAAATATAGTTTTTTCTCAAAGTAAATTTTGTGGAACACCTAACATGATAGGAACACTTTTACAGATGTTTATTTTCCATTTTTAACACTTCATATTTATAAAAAGTTACTTTTTGCTTTTTTGTGCTTTTTTTGTTTTCGGCCTAAATTTCCTAGTTTGTCATATTTTTTGTTTCATAGTTCACTACTTTGATATGTTTTTCTATTTTAGGAAAGTTTCTATTTATAGTAAGTACATACACCATGTACTTAATATTTTTATAAATTGGTCTTCCACACCTAATATTGACATGAAATCAACTTCTCTGGAATAGGTTTGTCTTCTAGAATCATGTGCTCAGAATTCTAGCTCAAATCATCTACCGGAGTGCTACTAATTTGAAATAGCAGGAGCTAGGGCTGAAATCTAGGGTTTTATTCCTTTAATGACCAAGGGAAACTCTGAGTTATCTATTTATTGCTTCTTGAAGGCTCTTGGTAAATGGATTAAAATTTCAGCCAATTTTGTTCGATGGTTTGGGAGATATGAGATTTTTGCATTCTAGGGCATGAAAGCATTCTCGGAAAAAATTCAATTTCCTTATTTATCTCTTGTCTACAATCATGGATGAATGGATTAAAAATGGAGTATGGATCAATAATAACGGCGTTTATAATTTATCCCGACAATACCTTTCTTGCACACACACGGAGAGAAGAAGCATGACAATTGGATTTTTCAAATTTTGTATTTTTAAAAATTATTGGGCATGGGAAAAAATGTTTCCCAAGGGGATGGGACATTTGGTGAAAAAAACTTCACCATGTTCTCATATTCACAAGTGGTGGGCAATGATTCATTGGCATAGGAGAGAGAAGAAACACTCAAAAAGCTCCCAGGGGATGAAATTGAGTCACATGGACGACCTAGGAAAGGGATGGACTTGGGTTCATTTTGTGCAAGAGAAATCACCCTAAATTGGTGAGGAAAATTTGTGGAAATTGATTCGAGTGAGGTAAAGAGGGGAGGGGGATAAAACCTAGCCTACGAAGCCTTCTCGGAGTCACATGGTGAACTTGAGGCTAACATGGGCATGGGGCACATTTTTTGTGTCCAAAATGTCCAAAGGGTGTGGGACATGAAATTATGCCCTCACCTGGGAGTGAAAAGTGTCACTTTGTGATTGCGTAATGGGAAGGGTTGAGAAAAGGTGAGAAGGAGCTTAACTAGCAATGTTGCGCTTTGTCAGGGTCACATGATGATCTAATGGGATTAACTGGGCATGGGTGAATTTTTCTCTCCCAAATATCCCAAGGGAATGGGACAGATGGGACACAAAAGTGTGCCATCACCAAGTGATGACATGTGTTTATCCTTGAAAATGGATGTCTCATAAGCTTACCTTAGAGAGGGACTTGTTGACAAAGTTTATAGAGCATTCAGAGGTATTTTTTTCTTATTCATATGAATTTGACTGAAATTTTTTTTTTAGAAGAATGGTATGGGGCCCATGCTCTGATTCTACCTGCAACCTTGTAAAAAATAACCTTTTTTCTTCGGACCACTGGATGTGCTTACTTAAAATAGACTATGGGAAGAAGCACCTATGTCTTGTGAAAGATTTTAAACCATAATCATTTAGAGAACTGAATTATATTTCCAATTTTTCTTGCTTGATCTCAAACTCATTACGGGATCCCATAATCACTTCCTGAAGCTCAGAAGCTATTTTGAAGCTGGAAGCTCCTTCACCTTAAAAAACTTGATTTTACTTAACTTCTCCCAAACCTTAAAATATTTCTGAAATATTCCTAAACCACTTGCAAAATGTTATTATCTCCTCAATACCACCTCCCTATGGATTTGGGTCTTTAACTCTACTTTGGGGTGTGCACCTTTCTTGGAAAGGCTACAAATAACCCTTCTAGGCTCACTGAAGAATCTTCCTTGAGAAGTACTATATTAGAAGAACGTCATGATCTTGTTTTCAATTTCAAAACACATGGGCCAAGGTGTTACAACACACATGAGAACTTTAAAGGATAGTATAGGCTTGACCCAGAGGGAAAATTGTCTGGAAAAGTGCTTAGGAGGGCTTATAAGCAAAAAAATTGACACTAGGGTAAAGTTTTCATGTTTTCATATTACATTTTTCCCTTACAAAAACACATGAAAACATCAATAAGGTATTAAATGATATTTCGAGTTGAGGACATAATTCAGTTGAATGAATGTCAATACAATGGTAAGAACATGTGTCATTAGAGGAATGTCAAAATGGAGGGGGTGGTTTGGGAGGGAGAGTTATGAGATCGACATCAAGTAACTTATGGATAATAGAAGAAAGTAACGTCATCAAGGTAGTGAAATTGCAAGGAGGCTGGATGAAGCTATGAACTCTAGAATAATGTAATAAATGTGACGATGTGGGTGTTGAAGGTGATAAAGTACATAGAGGATCCAATTAGATGACATTGTGAACATGTGATTGTAAAGGTGTAAAAAAGTGAGGAGGAACTTAAACACATGGTAAGGAAGGAGGATGACCAAGATGAAAATCCTCGAGTTGTTGTGCCATGTGCATGGTCTCATCAAATGTGTGTAATGATTGAATATGTAATTTGTGTGAGATGTAAATTTTGGAAAATATGTCAATGATCTCATATGTGGGATTAAAAATTAGAGGTGGTGAATAGGAGCATGCCAACGAATAATAAAGTTAATGATGGGTTAGCTATGGGATTGACAAAGCATATTAAGGTTAAAAAGATTCACTTTGGGTGTAATATAGATGAAGTGAGATAAAAATATCTGCAATTTGTGTGAAAGTGTAAAGGCTATGTTGTGGAAAGTGTGAATACCAATAAAGTACGCGGTCGGTGAGTGAAAGTGGGAAATTTTGAAGAAGGAGAGAATCATCATGTTGGATGAGGTGGCATGTGTAGTGGAAGTGTTTGCAAATGATGTTAGGGATCCTTAATTCCATAAAATTTGTCAAATGAGGGAAATTTTAAATGTGGTGGATAGGGATGACGTGGTACCGTGGGGTAGAAAGGATCATTGCAAATAGAGTGATAATTCAATGTGGGTGGAAGTCCCCCAAAATGTTGGGAATAAAGCATAACATTGTAGTAAAGAATGTGTTGATGAAAACAATTTAAGTGTGGATAATCATGGAAATGACTAGAAGCCATAGGGAATGACAATGACTACAAATTAGAAACATGAGTGAACTTGTTAAGAAGATGATAAGACCAAAAATCATAGGTCACCACGGTTGGAACTAAATCTGGGATAAATTAGGAATCATATTAGAATACATAAATGATTTGGAAGATACGAGTTCATCAATCATGATTTGCAAATGACTCTAGGAAAATGTGGGGTGGGAAAAATCACAACATGGTCATAGTTGTGACTGATCCTTGGAAAACTAGAACTCGGAAAGAATGACATAAATAGATTCACCAATGTGAGAATGGTCTATGAAGAACAAAAATAGTTACTGGTGTGACTAAAAAAATTTAAGTGATGTTTATCTCAAGGTGGAATAGGGGCTCGATCGATTGACTTCCTATGAAATTTTCTCTCTAAATACAAGGATGATTTGAACAAACACAATGTTATCCAATTTTCACCCCCAAGGTAATTTTGATAACATGCAAGCAATTATATTGATTGAGGCAAAAGTCATGTTTCTAGGGTCCCCTCATATTTGTCTAACTCCCCTGTCCAAGAGGAAGAGAGTAAGTTCTGAGAAAATGCAAAAAAAGGGGTTCAAGAAGGCAAATAGGTCGATCCAGGAAAAATCGTGAAAATTGGCTAAGTCCTGCTCAAGGTCGCCTCCGGGACGTGTGGGACAGAAAGGCGCGAACCGGCCGGTTCGGCCGAAATCAGCACAAACAGTCCGAAACGCAGCAGGGACAAATGGGACAAAAGTACGCGGCGGGCGCGAAAAGCCGATCCGGCCGAAAGAGGAAGAAAATTGGCTAAGTGTTGCTCGGGACGTTTGGGACAAAAAGACCCGAACCGGCCGAACCGGCCGAAATGAGCACAGGCAGTCAAAAACGATTGGGACATCTGGGCCGAAAAGGCGCGAACCGGCCGAACCGGGTGAAAAAGGTCGAGTCAGTCCGAAGGCAAATGGGACAAGCGGGACAGATGGACGCGAACCGCCCGAACCGCCGAAATCAAATCGGGCCAAGGCACCAAAAGCAAATGGGACGCGCGGGCCAAAAGTACGTGAACCGGCCGGTTCGGCCGAAATGGGAAATTTCAGCACTATGCCAAATGGGACAAAGGGACATCCGGGACGCGAAAATCCAAGGATCGAGAGCCAATCGATCATGACACGTGTCACAGAGGAAAAGTCAACGCTTGGTCGGGAAACTTCAAACGGCCATAACTTTTGACTCCGAGCTCCGATTTTGATGAGGGTAGATATATTTAAATAAACGAACACGCCCTCTACGCCACAAAAAAACCATTCGGCTCCAAATGACAGAAAATGCCATTCGCTGTCAAATGACCAAAACGCCCGCCCGCACTCGAGAAGGCCATAACTTTTGCATTTCTCAACGAAATCACACAAAATTGGTACCGTTGGAATCATGGTTCCGAGCCCGATGCACAGCAATCAAGAAATTCCAGATTTGATCATAAATTGATTGAGTTTTTTAAGAAAACGTGGCCGGGTTCAGAACAGTGTTTTATTTGGTAGCTGGGAGTGCAATTAAGAGGCATGGTCATCATTCATTCTCTCTGTGCAAAGACACATGGGACAAGATGGGAGCCTTTTCCAAGTAATGTATACCCATTCCACTCAATTTAATGCCTCTTACAGGTGGTTGAAGGACAGATTTCGGGATTTCCATTTTCCCTTCTCTTTTCCTTCTCATTTTTCTATAAAATGAAGTGTTGGGCTCATTGTAAAGGAGGAGAGTTTTTGGGTAACAAAGCTCTGACAAAATTGCTTTCAGGAAGCAGTGTGTTGCAGCCCTTGTAGTGGACTCCTTGCATGGTGATCCAGGCCCTTATCTTGTAATAGATTGAACTGTGCATATCATGAAGCAATAAAATATCAGTTTGTGGATATATCTTCCCCTGCTGTGTTTCCTTGCATTCTTCTTGCCCCTTTAATCTTTCTACAAGTATATTGTGTCTATTTATTATGTTCTTGCAGGAATTCATTATTATTGTGTGTGCTTGGAATATTGCTTTGAATGCATTTCTTTGGATTATGGTGAACTGTCATCACCTCTTCTAGTGTGCACTTTGCCTCTGTATTTCACACATTTGGAGATTACTCTCACACCCTCTTTTTCTGGTGTATCACCGCTTTAGTGTAGGCTTTCATTTTATGCATTCTCTCTCTCTGGTCCCTTGGAATTTTAGGTTAGAATAGCTAGTTTCTCCTGCATTAGAGTAGATTGTGGCAGGTAGTTTAGGAGCAAGAACCAACTTTCTCTGGAGGTCTATCTCAAGTAGCAAGTCCCACAACTTGGAGATAGTACCCATGTTATCCAATCACACTGGATGCTTAGAGTGATCAAACTAGAAATCTGATCAACATCCAGGGGTGCTGTGATTCGGTGATAACACACAATACATAAGAAAAATTCTAGTCACCACCTTACTTTACCTCCTTGATAAATCAAGATAGACTTTATTCTTCTCGATCAATCAAAATAGGGTCATTACTAAGAATAATCTGGGCACTAAAGCTCATGGGCATAGTATTCGGGTAGGTGGGGGTACCCGTTTTGTTAGCAAGTTCCCTCAATGTGCCAACTACTTTGGGGTTATTGTGGTGCTCCTCATAATGAGTTTCTAAGCTTATGCCCATGAACTTACCATAGTTATACTGACGGGTATTTACCCTTATTTGGACTTTCTCTAAAATGTGTAGTTCATTCCTTTAAGAAAAAATGTGTTTTTAAGTATTTGCAGAAACAAATTTATGGCACAATCATAATTGTGACTACCCCGCAACTAGATTTTAAGGTTTTTATGTTAGAAATCGCAACCCAAATGTAGTCAGTTGTGGACTGGCCTGCAACTTGATTTTTGGAATTTTTATCATACCTATAATAACCATATGTTATATCTATAACAAATGTTAGAAAAAATTAAAAAAAAACCCAAAATAAACCCTAACAAAAACACAACTAGATTCATAAAATGAAAACAAGTTACCCACAACCAAATTGGTCCCACCGTGGTTGCCAAAATGCACTCCTAGATTTGGATCACTTGCAAGATGGATTAGTCAAATAATAACAACCAAATCGGTCTGCTACTAAAATAGAATGGCCATATGATGTGATTGTTAAGAGAGGGACAATTGTGGTTTCTTTCATTGAATAAAGTGGGTATAACTATTCGAGATATGAATCTAAACATGTACATAAGCACACTTGGAAAATATTTTTTTGGTGGCTAGGGGACCTACCTCGATCAGATCACTAACACTTTTAAGGAGTTAAAATAAATTTTATTGATGTAAAATGAAAAAACAGTAAATGAAATGACAAGTATAACTGACTTGGATTGTAGGAAAATCACAACCCAATCACAGTTGGTTTTCCCACTTGTGTTGAAATGTCGCCAGAATGGTATTGTAGGAATTTATATCTATCCTTTATGCTTTACCTTTTCTTCTTCAAGACCTACAAAATCAAGATATGTGAGCAAGAGAGCAAGAAAACTCAAGTATAATCTTTGTGCACTAAGAGCCAAGGCCCAAGAGTTGTTAAGAGAGATGAAATGATGTGTGAGAAGGTGATTTTATAGAGTTGTAGTGTATAGGGAAGTGTACAATGGTGTGAAATTTATAGTATAACTAAGCTACATAAAGAACAATCACATTAATAATGGAGGAAAGTTACAGAATACAAGACTAAAATTGCAGAGGATAAATTATAACAAAAATACCATATATTATTGATAGAATAAAACTTGAGCAATTACATGATGAGAGAGATTACAATATATAGGAGAATGAAATCCTTAAAACAAGGATTCAACTCCAATCTTTAATCCCACAATATCCTCACATATCTCTCCTAGAATCACTCCCAAACCCAACAATCTCTCACACAACTCCCAAATAGCTACGTGAGTTGTTTATTCAACAAACTCATAACTAATACATATTATCCTATATTATTAATAATGAGTTGATTAATAACTCATATTAATAATATTACAAACTTTTATTTTTCTCACACAAATATGATATTAATATCTTACTAACACACTAACTTACTAATGTAATATATGAATATTACATTTAACTATTACAAACAATAATATGAGCACTAATCCATGGATTATTCCTAACGAAACACATGGGTGAAATGATAAGGTTCATAGCGCATTGGGCATGCATATGGGTAGGTGTGATGGATTAAATTAAATGTGAGTTGGTGAGGGTTAGTAAATGGGTGGTGAGTTGTCCTTTATCCCCATTTGGTGAGATTTTATGTTCTTTGTCTTTTTGTGTTTCATAATGTTTTTGTATTTTCAAATAAGGGACCTTAGTGAGAGGTGCATTTTCTACTATCTATAGAATATATGAAAGGAAACTAGATAGAAAAATGTAGATTTCATTACTTGCAAAAGTAGTGAAATCCAATAACTTACAACAATCAACAATTTCCAACCTCTTGAAATGGAGAAACCATTCCAATTTATAGTATTACCAATGACTCTCCCTCTTCCCCCATATGAATTTTCATCTCACCACCATGTTACTTTTGAAATTCCCTAAGAATGAAACTATGCCCTTTTCCTTTTTGAAAAAATGGACTTTTTCAATGTAACATTAAGTCACTTAACTCAATAAAAATGGTGAAAGAGTACATTCTTAATGAAAAAATAGAATGTTAGAGAGAGGGAGGGAGGGAGGAGAGATAATAATAGAGAAGTGATGATCCATATATGGGGAAGATATTTTTGACAAATAATCTACCTCTGATGGACCTTGAATGAATTTAATTTCCCTTGACCACCTGTTCAATTGGAAAATTGAAATTACAAATTATTTTTCCTTCTGCAAGATGCGAGATGCACTCTAAGGCATCACATGGGTGTTTAAAAACTACTAGGTGAATTACACTATGTGAAATTGAGATGATTTCTCGTTCTTTCAAACATGATAATCCTTTTGAACAAAAAGTTAGAGTCAAAACATGGGATCATCACTTCACTCCCTCGGCTTAAAAATTTAACTATGTGACAAGGATGTCTCGATGCATAGACAAAATCCAACTTCAAACAATATACTTCACACAAGAATTAACTTGTTAGTTTTAGAAGCAAAAATCCTTTGAATTAGCCATTTTCTTAAGATCTTGAAACCCTTCCAATGCCTATAAATACCAAAATTTCACCTCATACTTGTTTAAAATATTTGAACACCTTTTACCCTCTCCTTAACAACCAATAAACCTAATCAACTCATTTAAAAAGTTTCACAATGTCTTTTACCTTTACAACCACATTTTCTCTTCTTCATTGCTCTAAGAACCCTCCTTAACTCGCATTTCATTTAGTTCGATGAAGTAATATTGGGGTTCACACCAAAACAAACACTATTAAAGACACTTTTTATGCACATAAACCTATTTACAAGGTTTCATACCCGAGAATCAGACATCACCACGAAAATGCAAAATTTTCACTAAATTAGGTCTCCTTGCCAACTAGGTTTGTCTAAGAACAATTTCAAATTTTTAGAGAAAAATACAAGGACCCATGAGAAAGTAAAAATACTTTTAGACACACAATATTGATTTTTCTCTTTCCACCAATTTGTTTATCCCTACTCACTTTACAACTCCTATAGCTCACCTTCCTCTCTTCCCTTTCTTTAGGTCTTCAAAGCTTGCCATTAGCTCTAAAAAGAGTTATCATCCATTTTAGGTTAACTTATTTGATTCCTTGGCCCTCATTCATATTTAACACCTTATTTCATTCACAATACTAATCTTAGTAAGGGAAGTAGACAAAATTCTTTCATTTGATCCAACCTTGTGTTTTAAGCCCATAAATAAGGTATGTTTGCACAAATAGGACTATATTGTTTCCTTTACAACTATTAACCTTAACTAAATATTCTTCTAACTTCACAGGACTCTTGAGAATGTTTATAACCTCTTAGGTACTAATTTATATATGATTTCATGGAGTGTAAATATTGATACCAAAATATTCCCAACTTCTTGTTCTAACCCTCAAACATAGTAATTAGGTATGTGTTTCGATTTTTCACCCACTTAAAATTTTCCTTTCCTCATTAAATTTTCCACATACTTTCATGAGCCCTATGAGTTTATTTCCTAAAATTTTCATCAAGTTATAATGAAAATAATTAAATATATGATTTTCTTTCTCTTGTTTTAGCCCTCAAACAACTCTTACAGATTCGCATTATGGACTGTTAGAGAAAAGAATAAGTTGATGAATTTTCCAACTCCACCACTTGTTTAGATACCTCCCCTACTCTTCCTAGATGATAAATATCAAGTTTTAACATTTACAATTCAATGTTTTGGTCCTAAACCGTATTTTCTTTCAAATCCTTAGTAAGGTTTCTAGTTTACCCAATACACAAGGGAAGGCTTATAAAAGTAAATATACGTTATTTAAAACCAAAAAAAATCTCTCAAATATCTGAATTCCCCTAATGATCCTTATTTCCTTACCATTAAAATTTATTTTACCTTTCATTAGCTAAGGAAACTCTTTTCTCAAATGTGAAGAGTTCTCAAAATAGGGTTACCAAGTAGATGTCTCTCGGTAGATCAAAACAATGATGATTTTCCTTTTTCTTGGCCTCATGAAATTTCAATGATAATTGTACAATATTCCTATTAGTTCCAATTAAAAAGAAAATTCCATTTTTCTCAACTAGAATCCAAGAATTGTAGATTACCATGACCTCCTATCACTGCCCAGTAGTAGGGTTTCAAAGATAATACAAGAGAAAACAACCTCAAACTATTAATTGTTCCTAAACAACATGAACATGAATTCAAATATTTGACCAAGTATAAAGATAGATACTTTAATATGATTTATCGCTACTCTATTTAAATTTCAATCACATGCATGAGTTGAAAACCAAACACACTGTATCAAACCAATAAAGAACAACTAGTCAGCTTTCTTCAAAATCAACCCTTCTCCTTCGAATCAAAATATTCCAATTTAGTTATAATATATATATATATATATATATATATATATATACACACACACACACACACACACACACCCTTCCTTAACTTAATATGAGAGGATTATTAACATTTTTTCATGTGTTTTTGCAAGGGAAAAATTCAGTGATGAAAACATGACAACTATACCCTAGTGTCAAAAAATTTCTTCTAAACCCTCCTAGGCACTCCCTCGTATAATTTTTCCTCTATGTCAGGCATATCCCCATCCTAAAATTTATCATATGTGTTGTAATAAAATTTCCCATTTGTTTTAAATTTGGAATCAATACCAAGAAGGTCTTCTAATGCGGTGCTTCTCAAGGTAGAATCTTCATGAACCTAGAAAGGATATTTTTAGCCTTCCCAAGACAGTGTACATTCTCCGGGAGTGGGTCAAGGCCCAAATTCATTGGGAAGTGGTATTGAGGAGATAATAATTTTTAGAAAGTTTTTAGGAATATTTAGGAAAGATTTGAAGGTTTGGGAACAAGTTCAATGAAAGCGGGTTTTGAAGGTGAAGGAGCTTGTAGTTCAAAATAACACTTGAGCTTCGAAAGATGATTCTAGGATATCTCGCAAAAATTATAGGTAAAAAAATACCATTGGAAATATTATTCAATGATATAAATTATGGTTCTTTCATATTTTCACAAGTCTAAAGCGCTTCATAGGTACACTCATGCAGTCTTAAGAAAAAAGGATATTTTTTAGGGGGGTTACAAGAATAATTATATTATGGGACCCATATAATTCCTCCCAAAATGTTTTTGGAGTCAATTTCATATAAATAAATTACCCAAAATTCCTCCCTGGAGCTCTGGAAACTTTGTCTTAAGGGCTCTCTCCAAGCTAAGCTTCCAAGACTTAGTCAATTTAATAGGTGGACACATGTCACTCCCAGAATATGGCACACTTTTTTGTCCCATCTGTCTAGTCCCCTTGGGCAGTTGGGACAAAAAAAAATTTCAGCTCCATTTAATTCCTATCGACCATCATATGACCCTAAAAAGATTCGTAATGCAAGTTTAGCCCCTTTTCACCTAATCCTCGCCCTTCCTGTCATGCAATCACAAAGTAACACTTGTCATTCCTGTGTGAGGTCACATTTTTATGTACCATTTGTCCTATCCCCTTGGTAAAATTGGGACACAAAAATTCACCCCATACCCATGATATCCCTTGGTAAACTACATGACCTCGGGAAGGCTCTGCCCGCAGCCATTTTTCGGACCTTTCTCCTCTCTTCCTCGTCAAACCATCTTCTACCACTTACCACTCCTAGGTGAAGGAAAATTGTTTTACCCCATATGTATCATCCCCTTGAGATAGTTGGGACACAATAATGCACCCATGTCTATCCATTTCCTAGGTTCCTCATGTGACCTAATTTCATCCCTCGAGTGCCTAAGGTGTAAGGAGAAGGTAGTTACAACAGGTACCTGATCTTCCACAAATGATTACGAGAGCTTTGTAAGGAGTTAAGATGAAAAAAATACTCATTGTAAATTTTGGTTAATTCTCTACATTATGAAATATTCAAATCCTTCACAATATATAGGCACTTATTTCCACAGCTCATTTTTGGCAAACCCAACCCGCTATCCCGAGAAAGAAGGGGAAATTTGAGGGGGATTCAGGAATATTTTGATCCTAAGTCCTATCTCATTATCTTAATAAGTATCTTGGGAGTCAATATAATGTATTCATTCATTAAAAACGACCTCTTGGAGCTCGGAAACATCACCTTCAAGATCTTTCTTAAGGTATGCTTCCACTGTTAGAAATTTTCACCTCCTGGTACATGGCACATTTTTTTGTCCCATCTGTCCTATCCCCTTAGGAAAGTTGGGACAAATTTTTTTCCCATGCCCATTTATTCCCTCTGGTCCATCATATGACCTTGGTGAAGCTTCATGATGAATTCTAAGCTTTTTCACCTCATTCGAGCCCTTCCCGTTGACGATAACGCGACAACAACGGTTACAATCCAAAGGTGAGGGAACATGGATGATTTTTTTCATCATCAAAGCTTCAAGACTCCATTAATGGCTAATATTATGTAGAAGAAATAGGTCATCAAGGAATCTCTTCACTTCTCAAGGTTCCGGTGGGTGGAATAGTGTGGAAATTGGAGGAAAGATCCCGAAAAAACTAGTTTCGCGTGAACTAGTTTTCGTGCCATGAAGACCCTATTTATTAGGGATATAAATGAATGTGTTTTTCATTAGAATTTTCCCCTATTATATGAGGAACACATAGACCTAAAATTTTCCTTTTGACTTTGTGAAGATCCGACGATAAAAAACCATGAAAATTGGAGGAAATGATCCCTGAAAAATCTAGTTTCGTGTGAAGTATTTTTAATGCCATGAAGACCCATTTTTTTATGAATATAGAGGACTGATATTTTCATTAGCATTCTACATAGATAGATGAGGAAAAAACAGACCTAAAAGTTTCCTTTTTGAATTTTTGAAGATATAGATGAGAAAAACCCATGAAAATTGGAGTAAATCATCCTTGTCAGAAGAAGAATTTTCTAAGACATTTTTCATTGCAATCCGACACCTAAGGTAAAATTAATAAACATAACATGTGTCCATGGTGAGGCATGGATAAAAATAGAAAGTGGATAAAAATATAAATACATCACCAATAGAGGGAAATTGGAATGTGCCAGAAGGTTCAAGAGGTCAGGTTTGAGAAAAACATGTGGTGTATCCCAAAATAAGTAGGTCCCGTGTATTACCTACTAAAAATAGGAAGTCTTCATTTTGGGTGTAGAAAGCTACAAATGGATCCATTTTTACTCATATTTTTGTGTTTTGGACTCTTCACAAGGTTATGGGATGATCTCATAGCTCAAAAATAGAAATGAAACCTCCATATGGGTCTTGGAAACATCATCTTGAGCTCAATTGTGTCCAAAAGAAAGGGAAAAAATCATAGGGTGAAATAGGTAAAATCCAAAAATATTGTGTGGTCATGATTTATTAGAAAGATGTTAAAAACTCAATTTATTAATCACATAAGAGGCCAACATATCAAATTGGTCAAGTTAGATCCATCATCTTCTCTCAATGAGCTTGTTAGAGTGAGCTCAGTGATTTGAGCTCAGTGAGTTGATTTGGTCACTAAGTTGGGTAATCCAATGAGATGGGTTGTTTGAAATGGTTGATTTTTTTGAGCTAGCCAAGACAAGTTAGCTAGGAATGAGCTAGGAAGGATCTCACATCTCTCGAGAAGTAAAGTCAAAAAAATTAATCTTGCGGCAAAGACAAAGGTGTAGAACATGGATGTAAGTATCAAGAGGTTTGAGCTTCGTGAAAAACAATTGTGAAATCCTAAAGAATAAGAGATTTATCCTCCCTCTCATTGTGAGCTAAGGAATGCCTCATCATTGGTGAGGGTCATTTTCATCTCGAACCCTAATTGGGAGTTCTTGAAATAGTGTTTCGTTATCACCGAATTATAGCATCCTCTCGATTTATTAGCATGTGAGTTTGTTAAGGCAAGCAATGTGAATGGGTAACATGAAGTTTCTTCAAGGTGTGGGACCTTGCAATTGAAACAATTATATAGATAAGGTTGGTTCCTCTTCCTAAACTATTGTAACAACTACTCATAATGAAGGGAAATTTAATAAATACTACTAATCTATGATTTCCAAGGGACCAAGGAAGGAGAGAGAGAGATTTTATGGGAACAAAATACTACACTAAAGGAGGTGATAACACCAAGAGAAGGGTGTGGACATCTCTCCAATGGGTGAAAATGAAGGGGAATGCAGATAAGAGAGGGTGGAAGTAATCACCATAGTCTAACAACAACATTCACATCACCATTTCCATGAAGGAATAACAATAATAAACTCTATAAGATGAATAAAAGAGACACAATACACCTGTAACTGAAACAAAGAGCCAAGATAATACAAGAAACAAAAGAAAGGAAAAGATAAATATCAAAAAAATAAAGTTTATTGCCTCATTAATTCACACAATCCATTACAATATAAGATAAAGGATAAGATCATCATGCAAGATGTTTAAAATGGAGGCCTACAACACATTGGTGGTTCTAAAACAATGTTGATGGAGTTTTTTTACAATTAGATTCACCCCTTCTAATGAGAGGTCATTACAATTTATTTGGAATAAGGGAGAAGAGAGAGAGGTTGAAAATCTTGAAATTCCCCTTTCACCTACTTAAAAAGTACCATAAGTAGCTTAAAATAATGATGGGAAGCTTGCAAAATCCATCCCTTGTTGTCTTATAACTTGCAACAGAAGAAAAATGGTTTCCTATGCTCATTAAATGCATCCCTAACCACTTGGTTGCCATCATTTAAAACTGGGATCATTTTCTACATTTTTACACCACCAAAACTCCATTAAATATTTAATTTCTTGATTTCTGAGTGTATAGAATGGAGCCATGATTCCAACAAGTCTAATTTTGTGTGCTTTGGCTGATAAATGAAGAAGTTAATGCCATCTAAGTGCAACCAGCTCTTTATCTCCCTCCAAGCTTGTTCAACACTTCACGGGACTATGTATTAAAAATGGTAGCTGGAATTGATAATTTTTACTTTTCCCTCCTTTATAATATTTTTGCATTTAAATGATGTTGGGAAGCCTTTAAAATACTTTTGGGGTCCACCTATTTTTTAATTTTGAATGAGGGGGTTGGTGTTTGAGTGTTGAGCACTTGAAATGGGGGCCGGCTCAAACCATCTCGCCAAGCTTACACCCTCCATTTTTTTCCCGAGCCCCTGATACACATTGGGCCTTCCGAATTGTGTACCAACCCCGAATGACTTACCCTAGTGCAATTACAAGCTCACCCGACTACCATATTGTCATCCATGTTGGCATTGACCCATAGACCTTACCTTAGAGACCTGTTGTGTGTGCATGGTGTGTTTTCCCGCCACTGGGAACTCCTTCCAAGCTATCTCATTCTTTCTCTCCTCATTGGGAATTATGAGTTCCTCAAGTACCCCACTCATCTATACCTTATTCCTCATGTCCGCATCAGGACCACATTTCTTTCCACAAAATTTTCATGGGAATGAAGGACTTGCCACTCTCGCAACACATTGTGTTCTCCATGCTTCACCTCATGGCCGACTCGACTCATTCCTACCCAATGTCTTAGGACTGTAAACATCTCCACCCAAAACTTCATACTTGACCCTCTTTGTATTATAGGTATGTTAGGTTCTCATGGAACACAAGCCCCTCCACCCATGTTCCAAGCAGCCTCGCCTGTGCCGTATCTCCGCACCTTGTTCCTCACGCCCACATCAAGCCCGTATTGCAATGTTTGGATCACCTTGCTCAATGAAGTAGCTTTCCTAAATGACTCGGATAATAATTAAATTGACCCTCCGACTTCAAAATAGCTCACCGAGATGGAAATAGCTCGCTCAGAGCTTGGTGAGCGCTTTGGGCTCCTTGAGCAATTTTTTTCCTTTCTTCATTTTTCTTCCATTTTTTTGGATTTTTTGGATCTTTTCGAACTAGTGGATGGGGTAAGATTTAATGAAGATCCTCACACCAATTTTTCAAAATTTTCCCCATTTTTATTACTTTTCAAGAGTGTTAAAACTGAGACAAATGAGGTGAAGATATCCCATTTGCTGTAATGTTTTCTAATTTCTCCTCACTTAACCATTTTTGCTGATTTATTTTTGGTCCGAAGATGGGTGGAGATGCATAAAGTGCCCCAGGACCATTGTAACCCAATTTTTCTAAAAATATGTTAATTATTGGCTTTTTCAATACCAAGAAGAGGATAAATTATTTTGAATGACTCCCAAATGCTCCAAATTAACTACAAGTGCTTCTAAATCATGAATTCTTACATGAAATTCTATATTCTTGTCATGAAGCCATGTCTAGTGTCCAAGTTTGATTTCCCAAAGTTGTCCATTTTTATAGGGGGTAAAAATGGATAATAGTTTTTAAACACTCATTCGATGGTCTAGGGTGTTAGTACATCATGCAAAAGGTGGATACTATGATCATCGTTAGCAAGTTCTTCATTAGAAGGAGCTCCTTCAACAAGTTCAATCAATCCCCTTCCCTTCTCTCCATTTTTTGTAATTCTTCCTTGTATGCAATCATGGTATTTTTTCCTATTTAATTAACTAAAAATATTTGTACTTTGTAAAATGTATTCTCTCAAAATTATAAGAGAGAAACTAGATTTGTCCTTCTAGGACAATTGAAAGGTCACAAGTGTAATAGTAACACAAAGATTCATGTAGGGGATGAAATGTCAATTTACAAAGCTATAAATTGGGATGGCTTCTCCATCCCAAAGGATCCTAAAAAAATAGTTCTTTTGTCGCAATGGTGGATTGTGATTTGGGTGTTGAGTTTTGTATTAGCAACACATGAAATAAAGATAAATTTATTTCATTCCCCTTTTCCTTGTATTCCTCTATTTTCTCTCTTATATGCACTTTGCAAGCATAGTGATAAAAAGAGGTGTATCTTTTATAAATGAATCTAAGAACTGTGTTTCTAGGTTTGTTCTTCTCACTAGATAGCTTCATTGTTTCTTTCCTCTATATTGAATGTTGAAATACTCCAGTTATTGGGTGTGAAATTTGTAATTGGCCTACTCATAGCAATAACCTTCCTTTCCTAATTGAACTTTTAATAGTACTCCATTGTACCCCATACACGCACTTTGCCACATGTTCAAGGAAGTTTTCCCTTGCGATCCCTAGCCTATTTGGCCAACCCATAACACTTATATAGGAATAGATTAGTTTAAATTCAATAATGGGAGTTGCACCATTCAATGCAGAGGGGCATAGCCCCATGAGCATTTTGGAAACACCTAATTTTCCATATCGACAAATTATTTCACCAACAATTTTTGGTTACTCCGTTGGGGAGAGATTTTCCCACGTGCACCCAAAAAGATCTATGAAAAAAAAGTATAAAAGGTATAAAAACAAAAAATATCAAATAAAAATAAAAATAAAATTTGAAGGTGAATCACAAGGACTATATCTATGTCATGTTCATTTCCCACAACACAATGAAGAAGTTTCAAGAGTGGGGTTTGGTACCAATGAGTGATAGTGAATAAGAAGAAAAAAGTGACTTCCCATTAATGAAAATGTTTGATCAAACATCATTCGGAATAGTTCTTGTGAGGACAAGAATTCAAGAACAACAAAAGGGTCTCTTGCTTTAGGGAAAAAAATGCAATTAGATAAGGGAAAGAAGGCTAGTAGCATATATATGAAAATCAAGGGAAGACTATGTAGAATGAAGAAAGTTTCTATTTATGAAGAACATGTCATCAATCCTCGTGTTTTAGTTCAAGTGGATTATTGATAAAGGAAATAAATCAGGACTTGTTGATAAGGAAGAAGGTAAGTGTTGACAAAGATTTCCACATTTCCATTTTCAGATTAGGGAAAAGCAAATGAGAAATCAAGGAACCTCAAAATATGAGAGGGTTTATGGAAATTCCTGATGTATACAAAGTGATAGAATGATATGAGCACATAATAAATGATACTCCTCATCGCAAGTCTTCAACATGTGCAAAAACAAATACTAAAAACAAAAATGATTAGAAATGGATATGGTGGGATGCCCAAAAAAGTCAGTTCTCGAAAGAAAAGCTTCCTAGAAAGGATGTCTACCCAAACATTTAATAAAGATAGATGACTCATGATGAAATGGAAGTATACATATAACAAAATCTGAAGTATATATCGATAAGCTAAAATAATATGAAATGATAAGCGATACTAGAAATATCGATAATAAAATCCAAAGCAGAAGGTGATGGAAACCAAAGCAGAATTGATCCAAAATGTGTGGTGTCAAGACAAATGAAAAAATGCTAAGAGACCCGCAGAAGACCCAAAAATGAGAAAGCAAAACAGATGCAATAAAATTAGATGAACATTAGGATGATATTAATGGAATGCTCGGTGAAATGAGAATACTAGCATTTTGATATGATTTTTTAGCTTCTCAAAAGAGGGGGGAAGGCTCTTATTTATATCCTAAGTGTGAAATTAATTTGGGGTTATTGGGTAATCAAGATTTAGAAAATTAAACCTGATTAGGTGAGTGGGGGGACATTATTTGAATATTAAATTCATTAGCGGATTGAATTTGGATTAAATTCGAATATTAAATTCATAAGTGGATTACATATGGATTAAATTTGAATATTAAATTCATAAGTGTATTGAATATGGATTAAATTTGAATATTAAATATACAAGTGGATTGAATATGGATTAAAGTCAAATATTCATAATTCATGAATATGGATTAAATTCAAATATTAAAATATGGATTAAATTCAAATATTAAATTCATAAGTGGAGTGACATGGATTAAATTCGAATATTAAATTCACAAGTGGATTGACATGGAGCATATTAGCATGTAATGAGGATTAGGGATTTAAAAGGGATCAATTAATCAATTAACATTGATTAATTGGATATGTATTTTTGGTGGGAAATGGAATTAATTAAATTTAGGAGGGAAAAAGAATTTGAATGGGCAAGCCTAATGAAAGAGAGAAAACGCAGGGTGAAGGGGAGGAACAATACTAAAAATTGGTGTCTACATATTCACCCATTTTTGATGAGTGGTTTGTGTTGGGAAAGCCACGAGACAAAAATGAGAAAGTGATGAAAATATGATTGATTGGGTGTTCCCCTCAAACTTGGGATTAACAACTCAAAGGAAGTCAATCACGAGTTTGAAAGAGAAAGATGAAGAAGGGTGGAAAGGATGAGAAAAGAAGATATCCTAGAAGAGGATAACAAAAAGAAAAAATGGTAGTGATTATGATATCATGTTGGTAGGGAACAAAGGATAGTCTTAATGGAGATGGTGGCAATGTCCTACGGACCTATGAGTGGTCAAAAATCACTACAATATGGATGTGCAAGCCATGGGACCTGATGAGTCAAAGGTAGACATCAAAGATATGCACAAACAAATGTGAATGGATGTCTAGAAAAGGGTCTAACAAGTTGTGAGAAAAAAGGATGTGATATCCTTCATACATGAGGAATCAAGAAAATATGTATCTAGGTACTATGAAAGTAGTGTTATTTCAAAGAAAGTAGATGGAATGGGTGAATATGCCCCAGGAGAAGGGATTTATGGTTTTGAAGATATATTTCTTAAGGAAGGTATTCCTTCGATAAGAAATTATTAGAGGAAGAAAAGAGAAAGAATTCTCTAAAAAAAAGTAGAACAAACTTTTTCTCATGAGAATGGGGGAAGAATTCAATCTACTTTTTCTAAGAAAAAAGTAGAGAAGACATTTTTAGGGAGAATAGAATGGTGGTAGGTGATGAACGTTATGGTATCCTCTAAGAAAAAAATACCATGGGAAGATGTGATTAGGGACAGATGTGATGATGCCCCCTCGAGAGGGCTGATGAGAATAAAAGAGACAAATAAGCTCTCGAAAAGAGGAGAGGTCAAATTTGTAGATATGAGGATGAGAATATGGTGTAATGGAATGGATCGGCTATGGTGCATAAATGGAGATATTTTAATCACTCTTGAATGTTAATTTTGAAGATGTGTTGAAGGACATAATGATTGAGAGTGGAAAGAGAGAAAAAAATTTATGGACAAGAGTAGTGGTTGATTATGGGTAGGTGAAGAATGAGGAAAGAAATAGAGGGAGGAAGAAAAGGGTATGAAATAGAGAGAACATGGTGGAGGGAGGAGAAAAAGGAAGGAAAGAGATGAGAAGATAATATGATAGAGAAGGATGGGAAGGATGAATAGAAGATGAGATGAGAAGAGAAAAGATGACAGAAGATAGATGAAAGCATATAAAAAGAGAGAGAGATGTGCAATATGAAGGTAGTGGAATAGAAAAGAAAGGAGAGATATGGATGAGATGAAGGAAAGAAATGAAAATAATAATGGAGGATATGAGGAAGATGAAGGGAGATAATGATGGAAAAATGGAGGAGATGAGGAAGATGAAGGGAGAGAAATGATGGAAAATGGAAGGGATGAGGAAGAAGAAGGGAGAGAAATGATTGAAAATGAAGGAGATGAGGAAGATGAAGAATGTAAAGAAGAAAAAGAGATGATAGAATGGAAAAAAGAAAGAAACTATAAAAGTAGGAGGTGAAGAAGACAAGGGTACTACGGAATGGAGCAGATGGAGATGGAAGAGGAGAAAAAGAGGTGGAAGAGAATAATAGATAAGGATGATATGAGAAGGGAATGAGGAAGAATGAATAAGAATGAGAAGACGAGATGAGAGAATATGACAAATAAGAGCGTGAAATTAGAAAAAGGGAGAGAGATGTGAAAAATGAAGGTAGTGAAATAAAAAAGATACAACAAAGGAGGTGAAGAAGATGAAGGGATAGAAATGATGGGAAAATGGAGGAGATGAAGAATATGAATAATTTAAAGAAAAAAAAAAAAGAGATGAATAGAATAGAGAAAAGAAATAAACGAGAGAATAGATCATGAATATGTGGAAAAGATCAAAGAAAAGAAGAGAAATGGGTATAAAATGAAGGAAAAAGGTAGGGGTGGTAGAGAAAAGAAGGGGAGGGGATGAAGGGAGGAAATAATGGGAAAATAATAGATGAAAAAGTGTAGACATGGAGAAGATTGAAGGAACCAAGTTATCATGGGGAAGACCAAGGTAAGGAATATGGTACAGACCGCATGGAAATGCATGTGGAAGGTGGGAAGATAAAAAGAATATGGGATGGTGAGGAAGAAATAGGGTAACAATGGGGAAGTAAGAAGGAGGCACAAGGAAAAAAGAAGAAGATGTAAAGAAAGAGAGAGAGACAATAATAAATATTTGGAAGGAGAAGAGACAACGAAGAAAATGATGCAGAAGGAAGGGAATGAAGAATGGATATATTATGTGGACAATGGGTAGATCAAAAAATTAATGAGGAGAAATAGAATAGGAATGACACAAAGTGGAAAAGTTGTAGAAATTCATGAGATGAGGATAAGAGGATTACAAGAAAATAGACAAAGGTTGTATGATGAAGACAATAAATATATTGATGAGGGTGGAGGGAAGATGGAGAGGTGGTGAAGAAGTGACAAGAAAGGGTGGAGGTGGAGACAAGGAAGCAAAGGAAAAAGAGAATGGATGATGGAGGAGACAATTGTATTCAAAGAACATTAGGAAAATACCAACAATAATTATTATTGGTGAAAGATGAGAGGAAAATTGAAGAAAGTTAAAAAGGGAATGGGGAATGGAATAGGAAATGACAACAACGGACGTTAGGGAAGACCAACAATAATTATTGTTGGTGAAATATGAGAATATAAGTGAAGAAATTTAAAAGGGAATAGGGAATGGAAGAAGAAATGCCAACAAAGACACGTTAGGGGAAGACAAACAATAATTATTGTTAGTGCAATATGGGGAAAGGAGTGGAAAAAGAATGGAGAAGGACAAAGAGAGTGAGAAAGGAAGTGGAGAATGATGCAGAGTGATTTTTAGGGGTCAACTGACAATAATTATTAGAATGGAAATGGAAGATGATGATGGAAGAATATTAGGGGGAAACCAACAACAAGTTTTGGTTAGATATGGAGTGAATATATAGGAGAATTCAATAATATGGATTGTAAAAAGTAAATAAAGGAGGAATGATGATTTTGATAAGATGAAGGCGAGGAGAGGATATGGAGGAAGAGGATGAATGAGATCAAGGTGAAGAAAAAGACATGAAAAGAATGGTAGGAAGTGGTTTGATGGATGATGGATCAAGAGGGGGAATGGGGAAAGGATTATAGTTGCAAGGTGGAGATGGTGGACGTACTCTGTGATTTGATAGGTTGGGAAAGGGTAATCATAGGAGAAAATGTTGGTTGGTAGGAGAGACTAGGAGGAAGGAATGGTCAATGGAGGTAATAATTAGTGATCAAAAGGCATAGTCCATGAAGACAAGTTTACTAAGTAAGATTTCCATGTTGTGTGAATATTTAAGTAAAATTGCCAAGTTGGAGATGAAAAGACTGGAGTGGTGGAAGGGGAAATAATGATGAGAAGGGTGATGTGGGGATAAGTAGCGGATGAGTAAAAATGAGGAGGGAGGACTAATGGATCAAATACTTGTTAACCATTTTGGGGATGAGGAGTTGTAGGATAGTGAACTCTCCTTAAGAAATATCCTCAAGTAGGATTCATAAACTGCAATGGTGATCAAGTAGAATTCCTAAACTAGAAGGTTTATTATGGATGATTAATGATGTTAATAGAATCATGGAATTATGTAAGCATATGGATATTGATGGCATGGTTATTAGAAATGATATACAAATATGTGACCCCAATAAAAGGTGAGCCAATGGGGAAAAAATGACATGTAATCATAGTGAGGAGCGTATGAGGAAACAATGCTTCAAACCAGATTAGAGGTAAGAAAAAAAGGAGCCACTTTAGGAAATTCACTTGCAACTGTAGCAGGTGTTAACACATAACCAATAATAATTAGTTATTCCAAGGATCATTTAGAAAATATGGAGAGTGAACTCATCAACCTAAAGTTGACATGACAAAGGGGTGTAGATGTGACTTGTACATGGGGATATAGGTTCTCCATAGGTTGGTTTCCTAGGTTTATGCTCCATAGATCTGAGTGAAGGGAAATGCAAACTGATCAACGCGGGAAGTTTTCTATGGATGAGAAAGTTGATCAATGTAGGAAAATTTCTTTGGATGCTTACTTTGGATTTTTATGCTTTTACTTTATGAGATAGAAGGCTGATCAATGTGGGAAGCCTTCACTGCCATGATATATAGGGAGTAGGCATCCTTTCGAGGGAGTGGTCTACTTTGTGCTTTTATTATATATATATATATATATATATATATATATATTTTTCTTTTGACAAATGGAAGGGATGACGCATTCATGATAGTTGTCCTTTGAGGGATCAATCTGTTTACTTTTAACTTTTTTGACAATGACCATCCATAGAATTTTGACATGGGGAAGAGTGGAGATATTCATGTATGGAGAATGAATGTAAAAGTTACACCTATAGACCCTTAGATTTTTTCCAATAGGTTAGTAAGAGGGTGATGGATGTAATGGTCATGGATTTCTCATGAAAATGAAGAACCTATTTATAAGGAATATGTTATGAGAAGATCCGTCTTACCCATATTTAAGGTCATAACTAGGAAAGTGATGGTAGAACACACATAATTCTAGATCATTACAATGAGAAATGGAAATGGATAATTATGGATGGATGATCATGGAGATAACTAAGTTCACATTGCTAATTATACTAAGAGTAAAATGGCTACAATTCTAATGCATTAAGAGGTTTGTTTCCGGTTTACCACCAAGGGAAGCAAAATGATAGGCCCTGATCCATAATTATGAATAATAATGTAAGTTCCAATCTAGTTGGGAGCAAACTTTCCATGTAGGCTCCTTTCTAAGTAGCGACGTTTTGATTTTCTTTAAGAACAAGGTCACCGATGTTAAAATTTTTGCTTGAGATGTTTTTTTGTAAGAAAACTTGATGCAATTTTTATAGACTTGGTGATGTTCAAGATTGAGAAGGAGGCGTTCATCTAACAACTCAAGTTGTGCTAGACATTCTTGGCGATAATTTTGAATGGAGATGAATTCTGCAAAGAGAAACGCGCAACAAAGGAATTTGGACTTCAAGAGGAAGAACAACTTTGGATCCATAAACAAGAGAGAAGGGAGCATCACTTATATAGTGCGGATGTTAGTCCTATAAGCCCAGAGAGTGAATGGAAGATGAAGATGCCAATTACGACCCGATTTATCGATAGTCTTGGAAAGGATGATGTAGAGAGTTTTTTTAGTTGCTTTGGTTTTTCCGTTAGCTTGAGTATAGTATGGAGAAGAAAATATAAGCTTAATATTAAATGAGTCACAAAGATTATTGAGATATTTATTTTTAAAGGAATTTTCGTTTCCCATGATGATTTTATGGGGGATGCCAAAGTGACAAATGATATGATGATAAATGAAGTTATTAATTAGATTATCTTTGGTTAAGGTGAGTGGAATTAACTTCTACCCATTTGGTGAAATACTTGATAGTAGTGATGAGAGAATGATGTTTCTATGAAAATAGAGGATTGATGGTGTGAATGAGATCAAGCCCCATTGTGATAAATACCATAAATCCTGGGCCGATGTAGAGCCTAACTAGGGATGTGGATTAGATTAGAATGTTGCTTTGCATTTAAAACAATTTTTAACGTACTCACAACAATCTTGGTTGAGGGTAGGACAATAATAACCCATGTGAAGGACACACTTGGCTACCGCCAAACCACTAAAATGTCCCCCATATATACCATTGTGGACTTCTTGGATAACGCGAGTGGATTCGTGAGACTTAAGGAAACAAAGAAAAATTTCATCGAAGCCATGGTTGTAAAGAATTTACCAAGGATGACATAATGGTTAGCACGTTGAATAAAGGACCTCTTACTATTTTTAGACACATTGGAGGCAATGATGGATTGAGATAGATAATCGAAGATCTAAGAATACCAAATGCCATGCAGATTAGTGTCAACATGGTTGACATGAGGAAGATCATGAATGTGAGTGGATTGATCTTGACATCAAACAACAACAGAGAGATGGTCTTCTTCATCTGTCTAGGGAATGAGAGAAGCGAGGGAAGCCATATAGTGTCTACAAAGGAATTAGATGAACAAGGGATAGTTTGGATTGTATAGAAACAAAATTCTCCAACTAGGAATTTGATGATATCCTGTACTTTTTCAAGACATCATTTTTACACTAATAGATACCTTTGACTTGATTGATGATGAGTTGAGAGTCCCCATAGATATCAAAGATTTGGACACCAAGCAAGATAGTGGTTTTGAGACCTAGGATGAGAGCTTCATACTGGCCATATTATTCATACACTCAAAATTAATTTTTTTGTAATGGGAATATGAGTGTCCTAAGGAGGAATGATGACAACACTAGTGCCTCCCCGCTAACACTTAAAAATTCAAAGAAGAGATTCATCTTAATTAGATGGAATTCATGTTAGAAATTAAAGATAGACTCATCAGGAAGTACTCACGAGGAAGACAATTATCTTAAAGAGAGGCATTGGCTAACTAGTCTATGATAACTTGACCCTTAATTTCCCTTTAAGAGATAAACTCTGTCATGAGCATGAGCCATTGAGTGATGCGATCATTGTGATATGGTTTAGATTGCATGGTTTTGAGAAGATGAAATCTAGTGATGACATAAGTCTTATGATTGAGAAGATAATGACGAAGAAAAGAGCACAACATAGATTTTCAGCTTCAGAGTAGCGAGTCTTGCAATTATGAAGAGTGCAATTGATGTAGTAGATGAACTTATCATGACCTTTCTCATCACGATGCACCAACATAGCTCCTAGAGAATGATTAGAGGTAGATACATAGAGATAGAAGGGCTCCCCCTCACATGGAGGTGTAATCACCGGCGGAGATAAGATATATTTCTTTAGATCTTCAAAGCCCTACCAAAAAACATGATCTCAAATGAAATCAACATCTTTACGAAGAATATGGTGGAAAGGCTGCAAATAATCATACAACTGCAATATGAAGTGACAAATGGACTGAAGATGAATTTTAAAACTGTTAATTTGCTTCAAGTTTGAGGGAGGAGGCATCTCAAGGATGGCCTTAATCTTGGCAGGGTCAACTTCAATACCCCTAATAGAAAGAATGAAGACGAGGTATTTACAGTAAGCACTCCAAAAAAACACTTGGATGGATTAAGGAAAAGGAAGAAACAATAAGGAACTCAAAGAGGACTTTGAGAATGGTGAGATGATCATGTCGATATTTAGATTTTCTGAAAATTTCATTGATGTAGTCCTCAATGGTTTTTTTGATGATATCATGGAAGATATAAGTCATGGCCCGCTAATAAGTGGCTCTCGGCATTCTTCATACCAAATGGCATGATACGATAGTAAAAGCTCCCCAAGGAATGATAAAAGAAGTATTATGTTGGTATTTTAGTGTGATAAGGATCTGATTGTATCTAGAAAAACCATCCATAAGAGACAACATCTCATGGTCTATAGTAAGGTCTACAAGTTGATCGATGTTAGGAAGGGGGAAATCATATTTAGGGAAAGCAAGATTTAAATCTCAAAATTTTGTGTAGATACGGATCTTGCAAGAATATTTTACAACAAGTAAAATATTATTAACCCATTGGGGATAGTCAATGGGGATGATGAAGTTAGTAGAAAGAAGGCATTGTAGCTCCTCTTTAACAAGGAGGGAAACTCAAGGATGCATTCGCGAAGATTCTAGTTAACTAACTTATCATTGGGAAAGGTAACAATATTGTGGACAAATATGGATGAATTGATTCTTAGAATTTTAGATTATTACCATGTAAAGGATTGGTTATGGTGGGAAAGGAACGGTGAAGGATTCAAGCTCTTATGGATCAAGGGATTGGCCTACTTTGAGAATGTGAGGCTCTGAGGAGTCCCGATGTTGATATCGATGGTGGATTCATTGAGAAGAGTGGACGTGTCGAGATGGTAAGATCATATGAAGATAAGAATATTTCTCCCCCATATAAGAAAGAATGGCATTGTCATCAATGCAATTTATAATGGCGATGATAGAAGAGTCATATTATATCATTTCTGAATGTTTAAGAGAAAGGGACCTAGTCTAATTTCACACCGATAAGTGACCATTCCAAAGGTGATAGACACGGTGTCATGCATATCCATAACCTCATAGTATGGATATGATGGAGAGGGCATGTTCATGAGCATTGTGGATAGTGGAATGGGATTGGCATATTGTTCTTTATAACTTAGTCCAAAAATTTCATGGGGTTTGTGTGATTGATCAATAACAAGTTCATGCATGCCTTGCTCATAACACTCCATTCTAAATCCTTTCTAGGCACAATGATAAAGATAGGTGTGAGTGAATTATGGCTTGTAGAGACAACCAAATCCATTGGTGTATAGTTTGGTATGAGGTTGGATGTTGATGTGAGATGAAGGGAGATTGATGCCACCATAGATGAGATTGGTGTGAAGATGAGGTAGACAAAAAGGAATGATATCCCTAACATTTGGTTGGTACATAGGTACTTTTTCTAGTCTACCAAGTCTATTTGTCATGGGAGCATCATTTAGTGTGATAAGGTGATACTCCCCCAGTGAGATCTTATCCATTAGCTTGTTGATATAATCATCACCTGGGAAGATTGGATGTGGGAACATATGAGCTAGTGGATGGTTTAGAAGAATATTACGTGGGTATGAGTACATTGTTAAGATGATAAGTCATATTACATGCTTTAAATGGTGGGGTATTTATGGGGAGAGTCATAATCTTCCCTTCATTCTCATATTTGATACATTGATGAAGAGTGGATGGGAAGCAACGCATAATGTGAATACAAGGTCGTCCTAACAAGACATTATACTAAAACTCCCCTCTAAAATATAGAAGAGTTCATGAAGGATTTTTCACTAAAGCTGATGGGAAGGATGACCTTCCTAAGGAAGGTACAATAAAATCTATGAAAGCATGCAAAATTTTTGGTGATTGGGTGACGATGGATTTAGATAACTTGAGTTGGTCAAAAGTGTGTAATGATATGATGTTAATGTTATCCCCATTGTCAACCATGGATTGACAAATGAAGGTTCCATTGATACATATGGTCATGCAAAGGGGAAGATCATGTTCTTCTAGTGTGATACCCAGAATATCAATGTTGTCGAAAGATATAGAAGACAAGATGGTAAGGGAGACGACAAGAGATGCAAAGGGTTGTGCCTCATCATTAGTGGTAGGGATACATTTAAGAGTTTCCATGAGGTATTTCCTATGATCTAGAGAGCTTTGGATAAGCTCATAGAGTGACATGTTAATTTGGTCCTGATGAAGTTGTTTTGTGATGCTCTATTCAAGAGAAATATGCCGAGGGGCAAATAAGATGGACACTTTGGGTTTTGATGATGAGGATGGTTGGGTAGACTCTTTAGAGGACTGGCAACAACCACCTTGGAATTTGATTGAGTGGGTGGAGGAAATTCACGATAATAACGAGTGGTGACCCAAACAACATCAATGTAGAGAGGGGGATTTCTTTAAGAGAATCTATGGTAGGTGGTGGAATAATGACATAAGTCTTAGATGAGTGGGGTGACTTAGATGTTCTAGTGGATGAGGGTGTGGATGAAGAATTTGATGGTGAAATAGTTGGTCCCTCCTCAAGAAGGTCATCTTGGTCAAAGATATTATGTATGATGGTTTGAAGGGCCTTGCAATGTTCAGTTTCATGCCCTAGTGCATGATGGTATGCACAAACAAGATTAGAATCAAACCATGAAGGTCATGGTGCATTTGGATGAAGGGTTTGATTAATGGTAAAGTGATTGTCGAAGCTTGGAGAAATTGATAAAACATTGTAGTATAATACCCCAAGGGAATAGGTGATGATGTGTCTATAGATGAAGGGGGTAATGATTGTTTGGCTTGAGGTGGTTTAATGAGAGCTTTTAATTTTTTCTTAGATTTTGATGAGGATGGTTATGTTTTATTTTGAGTCTTGGTTGATGATGTGGGTGACTTAGATTTGATTTTAGGGATGGAAGTGGTAGATGGTTTTGGAGGAGGATTTGTCTGGGAAGAAGGTCATTGTTGGGTTGTATTACTAGTGGTGGAAATTTTAGATGAAGGGTGTGGCCCTAAGAGAGAAGAAAATGTTCCTAAAGATGATGATGATGTAGTCTTATGGTTGTTGCTCTTATGGGAAGGAATTTCCTACTTTTCATGCAGAGATATGAAAGAGATTTTGGAGTAGGGACACCAAGGTTCTTAGTTTTCACTTGTAGAGATTTTTCCTTGGTGGAAGTAGTGGCATATTTAGTTGGGGGATCCGTGGTGACTGGTTTTGGTAGCAATGCTTGTAATATTAATGACATAAGAGGTTTCTATATCATGCATTTAACAATGTCCAAAGGGGAGAGTGTTTGTGTGGATTTGGATGTAGGTGTTGTTGATATGACAAATGTTTCACTTATACTTATACGATTATGGGGGTAGGTGATGATTTAGTCATGGATGTTGTTCCAAATTTTGGTTTAGAGATGATTGGTTTTGTAGGTACGACTATCTTAGGTGGAGGTGGTTGTGTCATAAATGTTTCAAGGGGTATCATAGTTATACTTGTGAATTGAGAGGTGGATGTAGGTGTGACTATGTCAGAGGATGTGGTTGATGTGGAAATGGATGTAGAAATAGGAATGGATGTTGGTGAAGAAGGGGATTCAATGGATGAAGTTATAGACGATGAAGATGAAGAAGTGGGTATAATCAAGTCTAAAGAATTTGTGTTCATGGGTGTTGTTGATGAAGGTGTGATAGTTGGAGAAGGATATGAAATATATGTGGGTGTCATAGATGATGGAGTTGGGGATGTTGATATGGAAATTTGATCTATAGTGTTAATGATGTGTGCATTAGGTGCTTATGATGTGGAAGCTTGAGTCTGATTATTACTAGCTGGATGATTTGGGAAAGGTTGCTTGAAGACATCCAAGGGTTGATTAGGTGGCACATTAGGGTTGTCCACTGAGGTTGTTGGGGTTAGCACAAGGTGTACACAGATAATATATTAGATCTAAACATACATGCAATGAAACCAAATATTCTATCAAAAGAATTATACAAAACAAGAGATATAAATCAACACTAGATTTAACGTGGTTCACCCAATGCGGGCTACATTCACCTAGAAACAAGCCAATCTATTATCCAAATCTTTGACAAGATATACAATGAGGATTTACAATCTTCTACACCTCTTAAATGTACAATATTTCTTTCACCCAATCTTTTTCTTCTTCTCAAGAATTCTCTCTCTCTCACAATTATTCTCAAAATAATCATCAACTTTTGCAAGATATTCTTAATTCTTACTTCTAAACCCTAGTTTTCATGCTTATATAGGTGTATACAAACTTAGGGAACTTAGCCATGCAATTACAATCAATAGATCTACTTTAATACTAAAAATAGATCTAATTCCCATGAGTTAATTAAAACACCCACACATAGGTAATCGACACCGGTTAGACCTAACCGATGTCGGTTCCTCTCCTTTCCTTGACCATGGTCATTTGACCAATTCGGTCCCTCCATAACTGATATTGGTTATTGTGTTTTCCAACGAAGTTTCATATTGCATGCTAATCCAAAGTAATTGAGCTCCACAACTCAACAATCTCCCAATTGGAGATTAATTACCGCACCACACCATACATGTACAATATCATTCTTGGATCCTTCCTTAGCTTTGTTTCTTCCTCTTCAAGTCTCAAACTCAAAGACCAACAGAAGTGGAGTGTAGCTCCAACTTCTCCTTTGCTAATGGATTTGTTAGCATATCCGCAGGGTTCTCACTCATATGAATCTTTTCTAGATTCAACTTCCCATCCTCCAATACTTGTCATATGAAGTGATACCTCAACTGAATGTGTTTCATTCTTGAATGAAATGTTGAGTTCTTTGCCAAATGAATTACACTCTGACTGTCACTGAACAATTTGCAATCATCTTGCTCCTTTCCCAACTCTTTCATGAACCTACTCATCCATATCATCTCCTTTCTAGCCTCTGTAGCTGCAACATACTCTTCCTTTATAGTAGACAAAGCCACAACCTTCTACAATCTTGAAATCCAGCTAACTTCCATCCCACCTACTATGAAAATATATCTAGTAGTGCTCCTCCTACCATCCATATCTCCAGCCATATCCAAATCAACATAGCCACATAATGAAATATCCAAACCTCCATAACATAAATACATGCTAGATGTCCCTTTCAAATACCTGAGTATCCATTGGACTAATTTCAATGCTCTTTACCTGGATTGGCCATATATCTACTCACAACTCCCACTGCCCTTTGTAATGTATGGTCTGGTACAAACCATAACATACATGAGACTCCTAACTACTGAAGCATATGGAACTCATGTCATGTATTTGACCTCCTCATGTGATGATGGACATTTATATTTGCTCAATTTGAAGTGTCCAACCATAGGTGTACTAACATGTTTTACATTCTGCATCTTGAAATTTTCTAACACCCTGTAGATATAATCCTCTTGATACAAATAAAATTGTTTGTTCTTCTTGTCTCTGTGTATTTGCATGCCAAGGATTCTTTTTTCAGCTCCTAAATCCTTCATAGAAAATGTGTGAGCTAGCTTTCCCTTAAGCTCACAAATGTCCTGCATACTAGATCCTATAATAAGCATATCATCCACATATAGTAACAAAATAATATAGCTCCCATTTTCAAGCTTCTTTGAAATAAACACAATGGTCAGATTCACATCTCAAGTAACCATGCTCATGCATAAAACTATCAAACCTCATGTACCATTACCTTGGAGCTTGCTTGAGCCCATATAGACTCTTTTTCAACCTGCACACTAATTTCTCCTTACCCTTGACTTCATACCCAAGCGACTGCTGCATATAAATATCTTCATCCAAATCACCATGAAGGAAATTTGTCTTCACATCTAGTTGATCTAAATGCAAATCATGTACTGCAACTAAACTCAATACAGTACAAATAGAAGTCATCTTTAGAACAGGAGAAAATATTTCACCAAATTCAATACCTTTTTTTGTAAATCCTTTACTACAAGTCTTGCCTTATACCTTTTTATGTCCACCCTCTTCTTCCTTGATCTTGTAAACCCACTTGTTCTGCAATGTCCTCTTACCTGTTGGTAACTTAACCAAATCCCAAGTCTGGTTCTATTCCAAGGAGTTCATCTCCTCATCCATGCCATGCTCCCACTAGATGTGGGTCTTATCCTACATTGCTTCTTCAAAATTTTAGGTTCACCATTATCAATCAATAATAAATAAAATAGAGAAGGTGTAAATATTTTGGAGGTTTACTTACCCTTTGTGACCTTCTCACAGGAGTTTGGGGTACCGGAGGCTCATTCTGGACCTCTGGACATTTGTATCCAAATCTATTAGTGACCGACATTCGGTCACCTATAACCGACATTGGTTTTGCTAACCGATGTTGGTTTGGATCTTCTATAATCGATACTAGTTCAGCCACTGACTGATTTCGGTGGGGGTCAATTAACACATCGGTTACATGGTAACCCCCGTCCGTATTACTTTTAAATCCGAGATTTCATTTTCATTCACAAACTTCTCAACCGGTTCGTCCTTGGGTACCAAAATTTGATCCTTGTACATTCTCTTTTCATTCCATTCAATATCATGACTCCTAATAATTTTAGAATTCTCTAAATCCCAAAAATGGAATCCAAATCACCAAATCCATAACCAATGAAAGTGCATCTCTTGGATTTTGCATCCAACTTTTTCCTATTTTCCTTATCAATATGCACAAAATCTTCTAAACTAAAAACTTTAAGAAAAGAAAGATCTACCTCTTTTCCGTCCAAGATTCCTCTGGTATTCCTCCATCTAGTGAACTTGAAGGCCCATGGTTAATCAAATAAACCATTGTATCAACTGCTTCTGCCCAAAACGCAAAGGCAATCATAATGTATTCTCATACTTTTAGCACGTTCCATGATTGTCCTATTCATTCTTTTTGCAACACCATTCTCCTGTGGTGTTCTTGGAACCATTATTTCTCTATGTATCCCATTCACTAAACAATAATCATTGAAATCCTTGCTACAATATTCACCACCATTTTCATATCTAAGGCACTTTAACTTTGAATTTGATTCATTCTCAACAAGGGCTTTCCATATTTTAAAAGTCTCAAAAACATTAGATTTATGTTTAATACAATAAACACATACCTTTCTTGTAGCATCATCAATGAAAGTAACATAATATTGGGATCCTCCATGAGAAGCTACCTGAGCTGGTCCCCACACATCTGAGTGTACAAGCTCCAATTTCTTGCTCCTTCTTAGTTGCCCCAACTTTGAGAAATCTCACTCTCTTTTACTTTCCAAAGACACAATGCTCACGTAAAATCAAGATCTAAATATTTCAAATCTGATAACTTACCCTTAGCCTTTAAGATATACATTCCTTTTTGAACTCATATGGCCCAACCGATTATGCCACATACATGCATCTAAATATGAAGTAGATAATGTAGAAAAGGAATCAATAACACAGTAGATAAATATAACGTTCCTACCTTCTTACCTCTTGCCACAACAAAATCACTCTTGGTGACTTTCCAAGAGTCTCCGTAGAATGTAACCATGTAACCAATTTCACCTAGTTTCCCGCAAAATAAGATTCCTCCTGAGGCTTGGCACATGCCTCACATCTTTCAATACCCATGTATTTCCATTCTATAATTTTATATGAACTTCCCTTTACCAATTAATACTGCAAGGTTCATCATCACCCAAATAAACATGCCCAAAATTTCCCTGGACATAATTTTTGAAATAACCCTTATTAGGGGTTACATGGAAAGAAGCTCATGAATCTAAAACCCATGATTCAATTCTATTATCTAAAGAAATAATAAGATCATCTTGCATTACCTCTGCTGCAACAAGATTTTCTTCTTTACCTTTTCTAGTTGTTGGTTCTCTTTATCCTTTAACCAACAATATTTCTTTTACATGTCCTTTCTTTCCACATTTCCAACAAGTAATTCCCTTACCTCTGGATTTAGATTTGTTATCCCTTGACTTTGATTTCCCATTACTCTTACTCTTGGATCTCTCCTTCTTCTTTCCCCGCTTTCTACATTCAAAGCATTCCCAGATGATGATTCCTCTGTACTCTTCCTCTGAATTTCTTCATTCAAGATTATACTAACCACATCATCAAACTTCAAAATATTATTAACATATGTTGTATTACTAACAACCATTACCAAGTTATCCCAACTATCAGGAAAAGAACATAAGAATAAAAGTGCTTTCACTTCATCATCAAATGGTATATCAACCGATTTTAATTGATTTACAATAGATTGAAATCATTCAAATGACTAGATGCAGATCCACCTTCATGCATCTTAGAACTAAATAGTTTCTTCATCAAATAAACTTTATTTGAAGCACTAGGTTTTTCATATAAATTAGCAAGATATTTCATTAACCCTACCGTAGAAGTCACTTCTGTAATATTGGAAGCCATGGATGTTGTCAAGCTCAATCTTATAGATCCCAAAGCCTTTCTGTCAAGAATATTCCATTCTTCATCAGTCATCTTCGTAGGTCTAGACTTCTCATCCAATAGTAAATACAAATCTCTTTGATACATATAATCCTCAATCTGCATCTTCCATAATTGATAATTTCAGCTGTCAAATTTCTCTACCTTGTATTTGTTTTCTTTTGCCATTGTTATAGCTCCCACTCAATCAGAAAACCCTCTGTGAGTAAATTTTTCAACACATAAAACCCTCAAACAAAGCTCTGATACCATTTTTGGGGTTAGCACAAGGTTGTATAGATAATATATCAAATCTAAACATACATGCAATGAAAGTGGATATTCTACCAGAAGAATTATATAAAACAAGAGATATAAATCAACACCATATTTAACGTGGTTCACCCAGTGTGGGCTACATCCACCAAGAAACAAACCAATCTATTATCCAAAGCTTTCACAAGATATACAATTGAAGATTTACAATCTTCCACACCTCTCAGATGTACAAGTATTGTCTTTCACCCAAGCTTTTACTTCTTCTCCAAGAATTCTCTCTCTCACAATTATTCTCACAATAATCATCAACTTTTGCAAGTTCTTCTTAATTATTACTTCTAAACCCTAGCTTTCATGCTTATATAGGTGTATACAAACTTAGGAACTTAGCCATGCAATTACAATCAATAGATCTGCTTTAATACTAAAAATAGATCTAATTCACATGAGTTAATTAAAACACCCACACACAGGTAACTAACACCGATTAGACCTAACTGATGTCGGTTCCTCCTTTCGGCCGATCTTTGGTCCTTCCATAACCGATGTCCGGTTACTTATGTTTTCTAGCAAGTTTCTTCATGATACCATGCAAGTTTAGGTCATGTCTCACCGAATGGTCTAATGGGTAGAAATGGAATGAGATTGGTCAATATTAATTTGTCAAAAATTGAACTGTATGATTCTCCAAGAGGGGTGTAATTGGGGGTTGGTATAGGATCTCTTTGCGAAGGCTCCATGTGAGAAGTAGGTGTGGATGATGACTTGACTACAATGGTGTTAGCGGAATTCTTGGTTTTATCACCATGTGTGGAAGGTTAGATGAAATCATTTTTAGGTTTGTTCGATTGAAGCTTAAGATGGCCTTGCTCAAGGGCATGAAATTCAAGTTTATGAGCCATAGTGAACGCCTCTTCAAAGGTTTAGAAATATTGAATTTGAAGAGTTGAAGAGATGTGCTTTACCAAGACCGAGAAAATAATTCAATAAGATCATTTTACGTAAGGGGGAATGAGATTTGATTAATGATGCCACACCACCATGCAACGAAGGTAGCAATAGATTCATCATCATATTTTTAGATGGCATAAATGTTGGTGATGGTAATTTTATGTGCAATTTTTATTGAAAAGTGTTTAAGGAATAATTACGCGAGTTGAGTGAATGTGAATAATGAATGTTGTGGGATGTTGTTATACCAATCGAGGGATGTTCCAACAAAAGACATGGGAAACATGTGTAGCATAAGGTCTTGATCATGGGAAATAAGATAGAACACGCATGCCTGAAGGCACATAAATTGTGTTGAGGATCCTCCTTACTATTTAACTTAGAAAATTTAGGCATTTCCTAGTTAGGAGGATAAGGTTTGAACATAACAGATGGGTTGATAGGTTCATTGCAAATTTGGTCATATGAAAAAGTGGTCTTGGATCCCAAAGTTACAGCTTCAAGGCTAGCCATTCTACTCAATAATGCTTGTAAGGGATCGTATATAGTTAAGATTTTGATGGATGAGTTTGAGATGCATACGAGGTGGATGGGTTAGGTTGTTGGTATGTTTGGTAAGTTTGGGGATGTGTTGGTGTTGGTGGAGGTGGTTGATAAATGGGAATATAATTAAGTGGTTGTGATTGAATGGGTTAGGATAAAGCTTGATGTTGAAATATGGGGATATGGTAAAATTGGTTTGATTGGGTTGGTTGTTGTGAAATAGGAATGTTTGATTGATTTTCTAGGGGTTGGTTGGGATGTAATTGGTAGGTGGTTGGGATATTTGAGTTGGTTGAAAGGGGATTATGTATTGATAAGCACTGCAAGGGGTGGTTGATAATTTTGAATTGATTCAGATGGTTGAGGTTGCAAGTTGATTTCATTAGCATGGACATGCAAGGTATAAATAAAAGGAAAGGTAGTGTGATGTTATTTGGATATAGGAGGAATCAAGGATGACTCTTGAGATGGTTGAATAGGATGAGAAGTGATTATGGTTGAGAGTGAAGTGACGGGGATGGAAGAAGGGATGGTAGTGTTGACACGAGGTAGATTGGGTGGAATAGGAACCACCAATTGAGTAGTTTGGTGGTTATTTAGATTGGAAGAAGATGGTTTATTAGGGTCAAATTCATGTTGGGCCCTAGCAAGCTCAGTCATGGATCTAGGAAAAAACACCGCAAGCTACAAAGAGAGGACTTGGGTCATTTCAGGATTGGAATGATAAACATAGATTTGTTGGATAGGTGGCCCATTGATAGGAAGGTGAGTAGACTTATAGATAAGATAATCATGAAGGGAGATGGGGTTAGCATCCATGCATTATCAGAATTCCACGCTTCCACGGGGGATCATGGGAGGTCTAAAGGCTTCAAAAAGAGTAGGTGATGGGGAGTAGCTGGTATGGAGGGGACATAATGATGATGGAAGGGGTTTGTTTCATCACAAGGATTAGATTAAACAACTAAACCTCTTGAAGAGGGGGAAGGGTGATGATGGGTTGAGTGACCATGGTTGAGGTTACTAAGGAGTAGAAGTGAGGATGGTAAGTGTGGGGTTAGTTGGTTGGTTGGTAGTGGAAATTGAAATGTTACTTGATATATTTTTTTCCATTAGCTTAGATTGAGATCTAGTGATAACTAACATGAAACAAACAAAGCTAAAACTATGTTGATTTCTACTTAAAACAAGAAAATCACACAATATTTTTCTTATCTTGATTAATTTAAGATGTGAAAAATAAATGAAAAAGGGGCTAATGGGGTACCTAGGAAATGACAAGCTATGAAGAGTTCCAGGTGGTTGTGGTTTTGGAGTCCTCGATATTCCCAAAGGTACATCAAGCCTAAATCTATACAGAATCTATAATGCAATTGGAACACTATGATGACTTTCCTTTTGGGTGATGAAATCCCAACAGTTCCACCTGGTAAGGAATGTCTAGGTGTGTAAATTTATTTGTGTGTTTAGTTGGGTGTGATGGAGTGAATGGAATGTGTTAAACCCCCCTAATTAGACTAGATTCTGAAGCAAGGATGAAAGGGTTTGTTTTAGATCCAAAACCAAGTGTGAAATTTTGATGAGAACAACCACACAAGAAATGGAAATATGATGCGAAAGGAGAAACTAATACAAAATGGAAATACCTAGTTTTCGCTTTTCCTTTTTATCTGATATTTAAAAGAAGCGTGTAAGAAAAATCCAATCCAAGCAATCCACAATATGAGCCAGCAAATGATGTAAAAATCTATTTTTACGAGGATCCTACAAAAGATGTTAGTAGTTTTGCATGATAATATTTCAAATGATATGGTCTGAAAAATAGGTTAGTAGTTTACCCTGTAGACAGAAGATTAGATAAATGGATAGTAAATGATCATGGTTATTTTTTATTTTCAAGATCACCCGAAAGCACAAGAAAAGAGCATACATAGACACGATCGGAAAATCTGTTTAAAAATGCAGATAAATCTAGCAATTAATTATGATTACTGAAAATGAAGTTGAATATAATAAAATGCAAGTGATTAATAAGCTAATTACAATGGATTGATTAGCTAGCACAAGATATCAACACGCCAGGACCATGAAGTTAATGGTTTTTTTAATTTATAATTATTTAAAATTTTGTGGCTAAAGAGCTAACCAAAACCAAAATCATGTTTTTCATTTTTAAAAATTATTTCTATTTTTTTATAAAATGGCGCAGAATGAAATTAAGCCAAATAAATTTTTATTATTATTTATAATTATTAAAAAATGGTGGTAGAGCCAACCTTGAAGTAGAAATATCTATGGCGGTAGAGCCACTTAAACTAAATAATAGACGAAAAATGATACTATCGAAAATAAATAACAGTGGCGGGAAAGATGTGATTCTAAAGTTATGGTGGATTTGTGTTAGTGGTGATTTTGTTCCATCAACACATAAACAATAGCTATGGATCTGCTTGTCTTTGATAGAACACGAAGGTGGAATATGGAAAAGTTGGCTTGGTAGAAATCAAGAAGCATCTAAATTTGGTGTAAAGTTGTTTCACAATATACTCACGGATGAGTTAGGATGTGGAAATCCAAGCCACTGCAATAGGCTTGTTCTCGCAAGCACAATGAAAATGATGAAAATACTAAACATTGAATGTTATCACGCTTAATGAATAGATCTTATTTTTATTATGATAAAATCCTACAAACAACATAAGATGATGAAGAACAATGATAAAATGACACAAGAGATCAATAAACATTAAAAATTCATTAAAGCATATATCAATTAAATGAAACCATATATATTAATAAGGCATGGAATATGGTACTTCTGACATGATCTATGGGTGTAAAAATCTAGTAATGGATCTTCTGAAAAACACCTGCACAAGTATGAAAAACGTACCTAAAACAAACAAAACTTCTACCATGTATGAGTTAATCAAACAATGATATTTTTATGTGAAAAATCATCATAATAATAAATAAATGATAAACAAGACGAAATATTTGAAAATACAAAATTAGTAATAAAGGGTGTGGATTTTTCCCACCGGACATGCCAGAATGTTGACAAATATTTCCACGCTTGCTATTTCCGTATTAATGAAAACCAAATGAGAAATCAAGGAACCTCAAAGTATGGGAGGGTTTATGGAACCTCCTGATGTGGATGGTGATAGAATGGTACGCACACACAAGAAATGATCTTCCTCACTGTGAGTCTTCAACCTGCACAACAACAAAGAATAAACACAAAAAGGATCAGGAATGGATATGGTGGGATTCCTGACGAAGTCGGTTCCGGGGAGAAAAATATTCCTAGAAAGGATGTCATCCCATGTGTTTAATAAAGATAGATGACCGATGATGAAATGGAAGTATACAGATAATAGAATCTAAAGTATATCTGATAAGCTAAAATAAGCTGAAATGATAATTGATACTAGAAATATTGACGATAAAATCCAAACTAGAGAAGCTCAATAGTGACTAGAGCAGAAATGATCCAAAATTTTTGGTGTCAAGATAGATGGCGAGTAATCTTGAGAGACCTGCAGAAGACCCAGAACATGGAGAAGTAAAAAGGATGTAAGAAAATTAGAAGATTAAGGGGAATCACGTAGACATTAGGATGATATTGGTGGAATGATCAATGAAATGAGAATGCCAACGTTCGATATGATTTTCAGTTCTCAAAGAGGGGGAAGGCTCTTATTTATAGCCTAAGGGTGAGATTAATTTGGGGTTTTTGGGTAATCAAGATTTAGAAAAGTAAACTTGATTAGGTGAGTGGGGGGACATGATTTGAATATTAAATTCATAAGTGGATTGCATATGGATTAAATTTGAATATTAAATTCATAAGTGGATTTCATATGGATTAAATTCGAATATTAAATACACAAGTGGATTGAATATGGATTAAATTCGAATATTAAATTCATAAGCGGATTGAATATGGATTAAATTTGACTATTAAATATACAAGTGGATTGAATATGGATTAAATTCAAATATTAAATTCATAAGTGGAATGAATATGGATTAAATTCAAATATTAAATTCATAAGTGGAGTGACATGGATTAAATTTGAATATTAAATTCACAAGTGGTATGACACGTAGCACATTAGCATGTAACAAGGATTAGGGCTTAAAGGGATCAATTAATCAATTAACATTGATTAATTGGATATGTATTTTTGGTGGGAAATGAAATTAATTAAATTTAGGAGGGGAAAAAGAGTTTGAATGAGCGGGCCTAATGAAAGAGAAAAACACGGGGTGAAGGGGAGGAGCGATACAAAAAATGGTGTCTACATTAAGAACCGATGAAATAGATGCAAATGAGGTACAAGATGTTGTATGAAGTCCATAAAAATAAAGAATTTTCTAAAGGTAATACTTTTAATCTCACATAGTTGAATGTGAAAGTTGGAACTAGGAATTTTATATCTATTCCTTGGGATAATTTCTGTGGAGGAAGATCCTAATGATTGTCTATGCTATGAGGTGTTTATCCCTGAAATATTCTTGGGCACTTCGACGGATGTCATATCCTCGAACCTTTAGAAAAAAATAAAATAAGCACTATGGAGGATGATGAAGAAGACATGACGGTTGAACCTCCATTCATCAACTCATTTTGGATCCAGGAAAACCCCATTGAAGAAATAATGATTTCAAATGAAGAGGATTCTTATTGCATAATAGTATACCCGGTTCTTTCTCAAGACTCCGCAAACCATGAAGATGTGCTAGAAATCAATCCCGCATCCTAGACCAAAGATGACAAATTTGAGATAAGCATGGATAATCTCCTTTCTAATTTTGATTTTTGATTGATGATGAAATAGATATAGTTGAAGAATCAAGTTCCCTTCTTAATGAAACCAAGGATGAACAAATGGAAGAGGAAAATTTAATTTTTGAAGCTTGGGAGAATGATAAATTTGAGCATAACCTCTCCAAGGAGTTGACTCCACAATTCTCACTCAAGGAGAATAATTTTGATCATCATGGTGAGTATGAAATATTTCACTTTCCATATGATCAAGAAGATTCAATACTGAATGATCAAGATAGAGTTAAAAATTCTTCCCATATTTCTACCCCAACATGGTTCTCTACTTCCCATCATGAAGATGATGAAATGGAATTTGAGCTCAAAGGTGTGCCCTTCCCACATAGCCTAGATCTCTTCTCCTTATCAAAGATTATTCCCACTCTTGCAAGAAGGTGAGCCTTGGTTGATAAGAAATGAATAAATGTGAGTGAGGATGTTTTAAATGAATAATGGACATATGTGGATCATATTTTTAATCATCTTTTTAAAGCATAATGCAGTGACTCTTCCAATGAAGATGATAATCAATATATGGTAGGTTTGGAAGAGTTATCCTGTAAGAAATTTTGAAGACTGGTAGAAGGAGCTGAAGATGTTACACCCTTAATCATATATCTTATATTGGATGTATATATCTGACTTGTGGCTATCATAACTTCTTATCATTATGTATCTCTTTCATATATGTTATATTTTCATTAGTGGGTTGGCCTTGGTGTTGGCCATAGCATAGGAATAGTATATATAGGGGTTAGTAGGTAGTAGTTGATCATCATATTCAGCATTTGAGTCTTATTGTCTAGTTTGGAGGTTGCCCCCTCAAAGTGGCTAAGCTATTCTACTTGCACATTGAGATCATTTATTTGAAATATTGTGTTCATTGGTGTTATATTGCTGCTAATAATCAGATTTATACAAGTAATTACATTACAGAAGACCCTCAACTCAATCTAGAGATCTAGATTTAAGCCATGAATTGAAATATATGCATGAGGTAAGTTTTGTTTCTTCCTTCCATGAGCCAATTTTTGACGATGATATGGAGAAAACGGATGAGCTTCATGTTTTCCCATTACACGAGATGAATTAGAGAAAATGTGAAGGTAAGTCTTCCTCTTTCTTTTTTTTTGTGAAGAAGATAATGAGTATAAAAGAAAAAAATTCTTGAATCTCCTATGAATATTCTTGATTTTGAAGATAACTTCTTTACCATAGAGGATGATCATAGGGAAAAGATTGAATTGATATGTATTGAAGAAAATGGTCCGGAACAAAGTGAAAAGTTGCAAGAGTCTTGTGAGTGGATTCAAGATCAACTTGTTCTCACCATTGGTGGATGTCCTCTTGATTGAGTAAAAGAATTCACACCTTGTAATATTTACTCAAGGGTGAAGAATTATTCTATGACCAAATCAAGGATTTATTTTTTCTAAATGATACCAAGATTGATTTTGAACAGATAGGTATTAACAAAAATCATTCCAGATAACAAAATGAGAATGTACATGAATCTTGTGAAAGGATTCAAAATCAGATTACACTCACCATGTCCCAATCTCCACTCTGTCTTGAACATGTTTCCATGCTAAAAAAAATTCTTGAGAATGATGAAGACCTTCATCCCGATAATGTGGACTCTAGTTTTGAAAGTAATTTCTCGAGAGAAACAAAGTGAAAGGTTCTATAAAGTTTTGAATGGGAGGAGAATCAATTTGTTCTCACTCTTTCTGAGTGCCTCACCAATTAAAGGGATGTTTTCATGTTGCAATTCAAGGAAAAAGTATGTTTCTATGAAAAGATCAATGTTTCTACTTTTGAGAACATGGATGAATGGTGTCTCATGATCATAAAACATCAAGTGGGAGCCATAAGATGTAAGAAATACAAGCTAGTAAGAAATTTTTCATTGGATGGAATAACGTTTTCATTGCATTATGAATATGAAGATGGAATCATGTTTTCTCTCCTTCTTTTCTTGCAAAGCTATTACAGTAGTAATGGTATGATCAGATAGTGGCCTTTAAAAATAGGAGGATGGACTGTAATCAGTTGCTCCATGATGGTGTGTACTTATCTCAACCCAATGTTGGGTATGTGTATATTCTTTCCCCACCTCTATAAATATCCCTCAAATGTAATATAATTTCCCTTTTCCATTGTGTGTTGTTTTCCACTTTGGTGTATTTCCCTTTCATGTGTGTGTGTGTGTGTGTGTGTGTGTGTGTGTGTGTGTGTGTGTGTGTGTGTTTGGAAGAAAAAAATCCATAAGCCCAACGGATAAGGCACTTTTCCACACTGTATATTGAGATTCTATGGTTGTTTCTTGTTGTTTCCTCATTTCTCTTGATCTATAACATGTCCTTAATATATAGCCAAATGTTTTTATGTGTTTTTGCAAGGGAAAAATTTAGTGAAGAAAACATGACAACTATAGTGTAGTGTCAAAAATTTTAATTGTAAACCCTCCCGGGAACTCCCTAGACCAGTTTTCCTCTCTATGTCAAGCCTATCCCCATCCTACAAGTGATCATATGTGTTTAGATAACCTTTCCCATGTATTTTAAATGTGTAAAAAAGATCATGAAGGTCCTCCGATGTAGTGCTTCTCAAGGAAGATTCTTCAGTGAACTTAGAAATGTTATTTTTAGCCTTCCTGCTAGGTGTGCATCCTTCGAGAGTGAGTTGAAGGCCCAAATTCATCAGGAAGTGGTATTGAGGAGATAAGAACACTTTGTAAGTGTTTTAGGAAGACTTAGGGAATATTTTAAGGTTTGGGAAAAAGTTGAATGAAAGCGGGTTTTTGAAGGTGAAAGAGCTTAGTTCAAAATAACACCGAGCTTCGAAGATGATTCCAGAGCTCCATAAAGAGTTAGAGATTTAAAAGATACCATTATAAATCTGATTAAATGATATAAATTATGGTGCTTTCATATTTCTCACAAGTCTAAATCATTTCTTTCCGAGTCTATTTTGAGAAGGCACACTCCACGGTCCTAAGAAAAAGTCTATTTTTAGGGAGTTGTAATCGAGAATTAGATCTTGGGACCAATTCCATTCTTATCAAAATGATTTTTAGAGTTAAGTTAAAATACATAGGTTCCCAAAATTCCTCATGTAGCTCAGGAAACTTCATCTTCAAGGATCTCTCCAAGGTAAGCTTCGAGACTTTGTCAATTTCACAAGTGGACACATGTCACTCCCAAAATGAGGCACACTTTTATGTCCCATATTTCCTATCCACTTGGGATAGTTTAGACACAAAAATTTTCCCATCTCCATTTAATCCATCTAGACCATCATATGACCCTAAAAAACTTTGTAATGCAAGTTTAGCCCCTTTTCACCTAATCCTAGCCCTTCTCGTCGTGCAATCACGAAGTGACACTTGTCACTCCAAGGTGAGGTGAATTTTTCTGTCATATCGATCCTATCCCCTTGGGACAAAATTTTTTCCCAATACCCATGTTATCCCTTGGTTTTCCACATGATACCAGGAAGGCTCTGCATGCCATTTTTCATCCCCTTTTCCTCTCCACCTCGTCAAACCATCTTCATCCACTTGTCGCTCCCAATTTGAAGGCACACATTTTTACCCCATCTTTCACATCCCCTTTGGGATAGTTGGGATAAAAAAAATCACCCATGTCCATCCCTATCCAAATTTCCTCATGTGACCCGGTCTCAACCCCCAGGTGCCTAAGGTGTAAGGAGAAGGCATACAAAACAAATACCTAATCTTCCACGGACAATTATGGGAACTCGTAAGGAGTTAAGAGGGAAAAAAATACTCATTGGAAATCTTGGATAATTATCTACATGATGAAATATTCAAATCCTTTATAACATATAGGTGCTTCTTTCCATAACTCACTTTTGGAAGACCCACCCTGTTTTCCCAAGAAAAAAGGACTAATTCAAGCTCTGGAAATGTCACCTTCAAGGTCTCTCTCTCAAGGTATGCTTCCAAAGTTACAAATTTTCACCTTCGGTGCATAGCACATTTTCCTTTCCCATATTTTCCGTCCCCTTGGGATAATTGGGACAAAAAAGTGCTCCCATGCCCAATTGTTCCCTCCGGTCTATCATTTTACCTTGGTGAAGCTCGTAATGTGTTCTAAGCTATTTTTCACCTTATTCCATCCCTTCTAGTTGACCAATGATACAATGCTACTTGTCAATCCAAATGTGAGGGCACATGGAAGATTTTTTTTATCATCAAAGCTTCAAAACTCCATTAATGGCTATCATGATGCAATAGAGAAAGGGAAGTGAGGAACCTCTTCACTTCATAAGGTTCCAGTGGGAATAATCATGCAAAACTTGGAGGAAACAATCCGAAAAATATAATTTCACGTGAACTAGTTTTCATGCCATGAAGACCCTATTTTTAGGGATATAAAGGAATGAGTTTTTCATCAACATTTTACCATGTCAGATGAGGAACACGCGGACCTGCAAGTGTCCTTTTCGAATTAGTGAAGATATAGACAAGAAAAACCCATGAAAATTAGAGGAAATGATCCCTGAAAAATCTAGTTCTCGCATGAATTAATTTTTATGCCTTGGCGACCCTATTTTTTAGGGATATGGAGGACTGATTTTTAATCGTAATTCTACCCTATTAGATGAGGAACATGTAGACTTACAAGATTCCTTTTCTAATTCACAAAGATAAAAATGAGAAAAACCCATGAATATAGGAGTAAATCATCCCGGTGACAAGTAGATTTTTTCAAGACCTTTTTGTTGCAATCCGACACCTACGGTGCACTTGCTAAAAATAACATGTGTCCATGACAAGGCATGGCTAAAAATTGAAAGTGGATAAAAATAAAAATGCATCACAGATATAGGAAATTTGGAATTTTCCAAAAGGTTTAAGAGGTTGGGTTTGAGAAAAACAGTGATATGTCAAAAATAACATATCTTGGTCTTACCTGCTAAAATGGAAAGTCTTCATTTTGGGTATGGAAAGTTGCAGATGGCTCCATTTTCACTCATCTTTCCAATTTTTGGACTCTTCATAGGGTTATGGGATGATCTCATAGCTCAAATAGAGAAATGAAACATCCATATGGGTCTTGGAAACATCATATTGAGCTTAATTGTGTCTAGAAGAAAGGCATATCATCACAGGGAAGAATAGGTAAAATCCAGGGACATTATGTAGTCATGAGAGATTTAAACTATGTCAAAAACTCAATTGATTCATCATATAATAGGTCGAGAATATCTCATTAGTTAAGTTAGATCCATCATCATCTCTTAGTTAGTTGGTTAGATTAAGCTCTCGGAAGAGTGATTTAATGTGAGTTGATTTGAGCTCGGTAAACTAGGTGAGCATATGAGATGGGTGGCTTGAAATGGTTGAGTTTATTGAGATATACAAGATAAGTGAGATAGAAAAGAGCTCACATATCTCAGAGAAGTAAAGGAAATGTTTGCAATCTTGCAACACAATGTGCAGAATAGGGATGTAAGTATCAAGAGGTTTGAGCATCGTGAACAAAAATTATTAAATCCTAAGGAATAAGATATTGATCCTCCCTATCATTGTGAGATCAAGAATGCATCATCATGGGTGAGGTTTGTGATCATCTTGATCCCATATTTCAAGGTCTTGAAACAGTGTTTTAAACACTCATTCGGCGGTCCAAGGTGTCTATGCATCATGTAGAAGGAGGAGAGTGTGATCATCATCAACAATTTCTTCATTAGAAGGAGATTCTTCAATACTCTCAATCAATCATATTCCCTTCTTCCCTTCTCTCCCTTTCTTCTAATTCTTTATTGTACGCAATCATGGTATTTTGTCCTATTCACTTAAGTGACAATATTTTTAATTTGTAAAATGTATTCTCTCAAAATTATAAGAGAGATATTAGATTTGTCCCTTCTAAGGTAAATTGAAAGGTCACAAGTGGAATAAGAATATGAAGATTCATGTATGGGGAGATGAAAGGTCAATTCAAAAAGCTATTAATTGGGATGGCTTCTCCATCACAAAGGATTATGAAAACCCTAAAAATTTACTTCTTTGTATCAATAGTGGATTATGATTTGGATGTTGATATTTGTATCACCAACATTGAAATAAATCTACATTTCTTCCATTCCCTGTTTCCTTGTATTCCTCTATTTTCTCTCTTGTATGCACTTTGCAAGCATAGTGATAAAAAAAGAGTTGTGTATCTTTGATAAATGAATCTAAGAACTATGTGTCAAGGTTTGTTCTTCTCACTAGATAACTTCATTGTTTTTTTCCTCTTTATTGAATGTTTAACTATGGTTATTTGGTGTGAAATATGCAATTGGCCTACTCACAAAAATAACCTTCCTTTCCTAATTTCTCTCCTTCATCCCTCACCACTGTAATTTCCTCCCTTGTACCCCATATAAACACTTTGCCACAGGTTCAGGGAAGTGTTCCTATGTGATCCCCGAACAATTTAGCCAACCCACAACACTTATATTCCTAATAGATTAATTTTCATTCAATAGAGGGGCATATCTACATGATCGTTGGTGGAAAAACCTAATTTTCCATATCGACAAATCATTTCACTAACAAAAACTTACAAATACATATGTTTTATCCAAAATTATATTATTCAAAAAATATAGTCAAGGATTCCTAAGAACTTACTCCAATATATATTTTTCCCTCAAGTCACATGAAAGACCTCACACAAGATCCTTAAAGCTTATTTACACCTTAGAATACCATAAGACATCTTAACTAAACCTTAAGACGCTAAAAATTTAAACTTACAAAATGGAGGGAAAACCCAAAATTCAGATTTTTGAATAACTAGAATCAACTCTCCACTTTAGAATGAGTCCTAACAACTCGAAAGGACTCTAAGACCATAAAAATCACTTTCAAACAAAAATTAGCATTAACAACCCAAAATCATACTTAAGAGAGATATTCTGCATCATACTCCCAAGGTAACGAGAAATTATCCCTATAAATTTTTGATTTACAAGTTAATGTTTTTTTCTTTACTTCTAGTTGATGACGACCTTCTTGAGGTGATCCTTGATTGAGTTTCATGCTTTCCTTTCCTTCATCATCTCATTAATTTTTCTCACATAATTCTTTGTCCTTGGATTGATTATGTTCTTGAGCATAATGATGGTTCTAGGATTGTTTTTGATGTTTCCATCCTTATTCTTGAAAGTATGTATCGATCTTTCTTTATATGAGATAAATATTCATCATATGAATACTAAATTGTCCTTATTATCTTATTTTTGTCCTTTTAAGTCATCCCATCTTTGAATTTTGGAAACACTATTTTTTTCTTGAAAGTATCATCTTCTTTTGACTATTTCTCCACTTTCTCAATTGTCATACTTGCATAAATTACACTCAGAGAGAGATTAAACTGAAAATTTTGATCCCCACATTCTTCTTGACATCTCCTTCCATCTCTTGTTTGTTTCTTCCATATAGATTATCCTCTTAGGATGTTTTCCTCATTTCTTCATAATGTTTTCTTCATTCACAATGTTTGATTGCTTCATACTTCCCTCATGTTTTTAGTTTTGATCATTCATGTTTATCTTTTGTGATCCTAAGAGATCACATTTATCTTCTTCCTTTATGAGATCTAGAGATATACTTATCTCACCTTCATGATTCTCATCTTCCTTGGTCTTATTATTTTGTATACTTGCTTGATACTCTACTTTTCTACCAATCCACTTCCATAGTTTTTAGACTGTACCATCTTTATTTTCCACTTTATCACATTATCTTTCAGTTGTCCTTTCCATGGTTTCATGGCTATCTTCATTCGTCTATTGCAAATATGTTCTCATGCCCATTATCATCACTCTAGGATAGTTATCATGGTATAATTGATTCTCCCTAAGAGGATTAATGTGTGCTTCATTCCATCCTTCACAAGAGTGTAAGTGTTAGCCCATCCATCATGAATACCCTTTTATCAAACTGCCATGGTCTTCCTAACAAGAGATGACAAGCATCCATAGGCATTATATCACAAATTAATTCATCTCTATACCTTCCAATCTGAAAATTGACCAAACATTGTTCACTTACAAACACCTGATGGTTTCTTTGGACCCAATACACATTATATGGCTTAGGATGCTTCATTTTCCTCAAATTCAACTTGTTAACCATTTCAGAAGATACTAAATTATTTGTACTACCATTATAAACAATAAGCCTACAACACTTACCTCCTGATTTACAAATAGTTCTAAATAAGGTCCTCCTCTAAGATGGTTCTTCACTCTTTTTACTTAACTCATCAAAACTCTCCTCATCATTAATTCTTCTCATGTTTCAGGTTCTTATCCTTGAGTTGTTAAACCCACAATTTCTTTTTCTTCACCTTCCACAACCTAATTTATTGATTCTCCTCTAATGTTTCTTATTTTTGAATTCTTTGGGAACTTTTATGCCTTATGACCTACATACCTATGTCATTGAAAACATCTACATGTGAATTTAATTCTTATCCACTCATAGTTACCTCTTCTTGCACTTTGTGTTTGTGAACTAGTCTCTTTACCTTCTTGTTTTTGTGCATGTTGTTGCTCCTTGGTTGCTTGCTGATATGTACCTATCATTTCCCTTACTTTGTACTCTCTAACATGCTACATTATTATCCTATTCATCTTATTTTCAGCCTTCAATGCCAACTGATAACACTCTTCAAGTGTTCTAGGACTAACAAGACTTAACTCATCCTATAAATTATACCTTAAACCATTAAGATACCTAGCTATTTTATCCACATCATCTTCCATTTTGCTTGATCTAATACTCAATTTATAAAATTATTCAATAGACTATTTCAAACTTAACTCTTTTTGCCTCAAATTATGAATTTTTCTATACAAACTAGTCATGTAATCACTAGGAAAGAACTTACCTTTCAATTTAGTTACCATTATGTCCCATGATCTGATCCTAGCCTTGTTTTTCTTCACTCTTTCCTCATGTATGTATTCCCACAATAAAGACATGTGTCCCTTTATCTTGGCTCTTGCAAACTTTACCTTTTGATCCTTAGGTACATTATCCAAATAAAAATATTTGCTTAAATTACTTATCGAGCCAAGAATCTCTTCACCATCTAGGATTCCTACATACTCTAAAATCTCCATTTTAGGTTTTGATCCTTTCCCTTCTACTTCTCTCAACAACCTTTCAAACCTCTTATCTTCCTCATGTCTCTCTTCTACAAATGTTATCTATGGTCTTTGAGTTGTTTCTTCTTCTTGGTCACTCAAGTCACCTGTATCCACTCCTCTCCTTTGATTTTATTCAATGGTTAAGAGTCTTGCATCATAATTCAATCTCAGATTTCTCAACTCCTGTAGAATAGCTTCACCCATTTATAAGGTTTCTCCATCTCTTGCCACATTCCTTCTTGGTGGCATTTTGTCACTTCTAGGCAATCTCAATTGTATCTTCTTCTCTTTTGCAATGAACCAAACATTTTCCAACTTCTTCAAATGTATTTTCCTTCTCTGATACCAAATAATGCAGATATAAAAACCAACTTGAAACAATACACTTCACACAAACACTAACTTGTTAGTTTTGGAAGAAAAAATCCTTCAAATTAGCCAATTTTTATAAGAACTTGAAAACCTTCAAATCCCACTAAAAAAATATTTACACTTCAAACTTGTAAAAATATTTGAACACCTTTTACCCTCTCCTTAACAACCAATAAACTTAATCAACTCATTCAAAAAGTTTCACAATGTCTTTTACCTTTATAACCACATTTCTCTTCTTTATTTCTTGAGTAGCCCTCTTAGACTACATTTCATTTAGTTCTAAAAATAATATTGGGTTTCACACAAAACCAAACACTTTTAAAGACACTCTTTATGTCCATACAACTTTTTACAAGTTTTCATACCCTAAGAATTAGGACATCACCATGAAAATGTAAAATTTTCACTAAATTAGGTCTCTTGCCAACTAGGTATGTCTCGAGAACAATTTCAATTTTGGAGAAAAATACAAGGACCCGTGAGAAAATACAAATAATTTTAAACACCCAATATTTATTTTTCTCTTTTCACTAATTTGTTTATCCCTACTCACTCTACAACTCCTATAACTCACCTTCCTTTCTCTTCCCTTTCTTTAGGTCTTCAAAGTTTGCCATTAGCTCTAAACCAAGTTCTCATCCCTTTTAGGTTAAGTTATTATATTTATTTTCCCTCACTCATCCATAACACCTTATTTCATTAAAAATACTAATCTTATTAAGGGAAGTAGATGAAATTATTTCATTTGATCCAACCTTGGGTTTTAGGCCCGTAAACAAGGTATGTTTGCACAACTAGGACTATATTTTGTCCTTTAGACCTATCAATCTTGACTCAATATTATTATAACTTCGCAATACTATTTAGAATTTTTTTCAACCTCTTATGTACCAATTTCTAGATGATTTCATGGAGTGAAAGTCTTGATACACACATATTCCCAACTTGGTGTTATAACCCTCAAACAAGGTAATTAGGTATGTGTTTTTGATTTTTCACACACTTAAACTTTTCCTTTCCTTGTGAAATTTTCCACATACTTTCATGATTCCTAGAATTTTCTTTCGTCAAAGTTTCATCAAGTTATAATGGAAATAATTAAAAATATGATTTTCTTTCTCTCGTTTTGTCCCTCAAACAACTCCTACAGTGTCAGTAACATGTCTTGTTAGAGAAAAGAAGAAGTTCAAAAAATTTCCAACTTTGCCACTTGTTTACATGCCTCATATGTTCTTCCTAGATGATAACTATAAGGTTTTAAACTTTACAATTCAATGTTTGGGAAAAACCTTAGTAGGGTTTCTAATTCACCCGATGCACAAGGAAAGGATTATAAAAGTAAATCTACGTTATTTCAAACCCCAAAAAAATTATCTCAAATATATGAATGTCATTGATGATCCTTATTTTGATACTAATAAATATTCATTTACCTTTCATTGGCTAAGATAACTCTTTTCTCAATTATGCGAGAGGTCTCAAAATAGGGTTACCAAGTAGATGTTTGTTTGTAGATCAAAACAAAGATGATTTTCATTTTTAATGGCCTCATGATCTTTCAATGATAATTGTACAATCTTCTTATTAGTTTTAATTAAAATAACAATTCCCTTTTTCTCAACTAGAATCCAAGAAATGTAGATTACCATGATATCTTATCGATCCATAGCAGGTTTAAAAGATAATATGAGATAAAAAAACCTTAAACTAATATTTGTTCCCAAACAACATGAACATGAAAATGAATTAAAATACCTTACCAAGTATAAAGAGATATTCTTCAATATGATTTATAGATACTCTATTCACTTTCAATCACATGCATGAGTTGACAACCAAACACATATGTGTATTAAACCAAAAAAGAAGAATTGATCGGTTTCTTCAAACTCAAACCATCTCATTTGAATGAAAATATTCCAATTTAGTTACAAACAAGATATATATGTGATCCCCTTCCTTAACCAAATGTGGGATGATTATGAACCTTATGTTCTATCCAAAATTACATTATTAAAAAAATACAGTCCAAAAGGAGTCCTAAGAACTTACTCCAACATATATTTGTCCCTCAAGTTACATGAAAGACCTCACACAAGATCCTTGAAGATTATTTACACTTTAGAACACCATAAGACACCTTAACTAAACCTTAAGACACTTAAAAATTTAAACTTACAAAATGGAGGGAATACCTAAAATTCAAAATTTTGAATAATTGGACTCAACTTTCCACTTTAGAATGAGTCCTGAAGTGACTCTCAAAGGACCTTAAGACCATTAAAACACACATTCAAACAAAAATTTGCATTAAAAACCGAAAATCATGCCTAAGAGAGAGAGATGTTCTGCACAAATGTCACCTTTTTGAATAGAAACATACTTAGGATACCTTGACACATTTTTGCTCATTTGTTCCTCATTGAAATAGGTATTCTCCTCCGGATATAAGGATTTATCTTTAGATAAAATTATGTACTTTTGACCTCATGTTAGATAGAAACATTGTGGTTGCAATCTCCTTATGTGAGTTGTGGACACACTTTAGAGAATTGAATGAGTGTTAAGAAATAATGTTGCAAGACATTGATGTGTGAACTGCGATGAATTATTTATCCTACAAACATGATTCCCTTACATACCTAGGTATCATGTGGTTCAAGTGGCATTATTTTACACATATTGGTTCATTCTTACCTATTCCTTTCTATGGTGTGATTCACATGATGTCTCTCCTCTTGGAAAGAGATTTGAGCACAAGGTTAGAGTTAAAATGTGGACATCACCACCTTCCTCCTCATGAATTCTTGGAGATTGACAATTTAACTCCATGAAAATTGTCCAAGTGATTCAACTATGAAAACCATCTTTCAATGACTACTAAGATGAATTCAATAATCTAGCTTCTTGCACTTTACCTCAAGACTAGGTTTTGAGATTCTGTGAGGATTTCATTCTCTTTTGAACCAAAAGACCATCTCTTATGCTTGTAATTGTGGAAAAAAATGAAATAGGTGGAATTTTAATTGATAAAAGTGATATGATCTCAATTGTGAGAATTTTTTATTTTAGTAGGTACTCACTAGGATGGCTATTTTTAGTAAGTTTTCACAATTTTCACTTTTTGATGATTTTTGCTTGTTTGGAGTAACAAGGATCTTTGAGAATTTACCATTTTTGGAAACTTAATATATTTAGACACATGAATCATTTCACACTACTATTTTTATATGGAGGTCTTTTGGGTGTCGATTACAATGAAATTGGTCTCAAAAGTTCAAGTTTTACTTCAGGACTTTCTACTCCAAGTTTTGAGGTTTTTCATTCATAAGAACTCCACGATTACGAAAAGGAAACCTCACGGAATGAAAATTTCAACTTTCTATTATAAATTACATAGATCATCAATGGAAATATTCTTAATAAATATTTTTTTGTAAGGAGTGCCTGGAAGCGTTTGATTGAAATCAAGTGCACCGTTTTAGAGATATGAGCATTTTCAGGTTTTGGGGCATGGATGTCTCGAACAAACCAAAGACATACATGTGCAAAAATGGAGGTTTTGGAGGGAATAACACAACATTTTGAAAGTTTGAAAATTACTAAGTGTGTCGGAAATCATTGTTAGTGTTCACATATTATTAGTGTTTTATCGTGTGGTAAAATAGTATTTTCTAGTTAGTAATTAGTAAATGTTAGTAGGATAATTTGTTGATAGAATATATTGTTATAATAACAATATATTTCATGGTTATGTGGTTATAACCGTAATATTAAAATGGGTTTGTAGTTCCTATTTTGTAGGAGGTAGCTATTTAACAGCCTCTGTATTGATTATATTATTAAGTTGAATAGAATATCTTTTTGGTGTTTTGTCTATGTAAATTGTTTGTACCTTTCATTGTGGTATCAGAGTAGGTGCAGGTCATATTTTTCTAGATGGAATTCTAGAATTCTCATGGAGGGGTCGTGTTGTTATGTAGGTTTTCCTGTATATATAAACCAAAGGATTTTGATCTTGAAAAATACAAATGATAAATTGATTTTTCACAAAAACCCAGATTCCAAGTTTTTTCATCTTTATTGGGTTTAAAGCTAATTACATTATGACTGGATAATCAAAATTTTAGAACAAACTAGCTTATATTTTTGAGAAAAATAGAAAACAAATTAGAGGTTCTAAAAAATTTCGGAAAGTCAGATGCAGTTACAGATGTTTCAGTCCTTCCTAATCAATTACAATTGTTTCAATCTACATTATACCCACTTTTGCAGTTGATCACTCAGATCCGTATGAGTAAGCATTCAGATTTGTGACAGTTAATGCATGGCCGGCGATACAAATTCATGTGGATTGGTATTCTTGATCTCAACTTTCTCCAGCATTCATATGTCATTATCTCCATTGTGATCTCGTCTAGCTTGTGCGTTTAGTTGTTATCACTGTACATACCATTTCTATTTTCGTTCATTCCCTGCACATCATTATTTTCACATTTTTGTTCATGTCGTATATTGTTTTAGGTTGTAAGGAATTTGACAATTGTCAAAATAGTTTGTTATCGACTTTTTAAAGTTTAGTGTTTTTTTATCATTTCATGTGTATTGTTGTCTTGTTAATCGAGTCTATAAAAATCTATTCGTATTGTAAGGATAAAGTAAAAAGTTATAGTGTTATGTTGCAATAGTCCATTTTTAAAAGTATTTTTGTAGTCATTTTAATTTGTTATTATTGTTTTGTATCAAAAGTAATCGTTATTTAGTGAGTCAAGTCTGTGAATTATCATTGTTATTTTGTAAGTCAAATCATTATTATTGTCTATTTATTGTAACATTTATAAGTCAAGTAAGTCATCATTTTGTGTAAATATGTCATTGTGAGTTATGGTTTTGTGTAATTGTTAAAAGTACAAACAAATTAAAAAAATTCCTTACAAATGCATTTTTGGTGTAGCCCAAAGTCCGAGAACCATAATTATACTCCATGATCAAATCTAGTTGAGCTAGCAACATCATTGGAGGTCGGAGAAAATAGAGGATGGGGAAATCAACGCCTCTCATTAGTCACAAACAACGGGGGTCGCATACAACACTAGTGGCACCTTTTTATATTATTTTAGTTGTTTTCTTTGAGTGGCATGTGCATAAATAAAACATGGTATTCATTCCTGCTAACGTTTAAAATGCATAGGATGTGCATTTCGAATCTGAGAATAATTGTATAGGAGGGTAGGTGAAGCGGGTGATCCTCGACTTCCGAGATTCTTTGATGCCAAACTTCTTCATCGATCGTCCGGTGAAAGAGCATTCACTTTGGAAGCAAAAGTGGGAAATATTGAGTTCACGTATATAGGTGTATTGGTGGATGTGTGATCATCCATTATGGGATTCAATGTGGTGAAATGGATTGGTCATATGCAGTAAGATCTAGACAACAAGATCCAAGCTAGCAGTATCAGAGACATACGATTATGTTTCAGTTTTTCCGATGTGTTTCTTCCCATATAAACACTAATGGGGGGAATGTTAGGAAATCATTGTTAGTGTTCATATATTGTTAGTGCTTTACTGTGTGGTAAAATAGTATTTTCTAGTTAGTAATTATTAAATGTTAGTAGGTTAATTTGTTAATATAATATATTGTTATAATAACAATATATTGTGTGGTTATGTGGTTATACTTGTAATATTAAAATGAGTTTGTAGTTCCTATTTTGTAGGAGGTAGTTTTCCTACCTCCATGGCTATTTAATAGCCTTTGTATTGATTGTATTATTAAGATGAATATAATATCTTTCTGGTTTTTTTTTGTGCAAATTGTTCATACCTTTCAAAGTGTTAAGACAAGGAGTAAGTCATTTTGCATTTGCAAGATTTTAACTCACCACTTAACTCAACTTCTTAACTATGGTTGGTTGGTGGTTAACATGGATTTAAACCAATGTAAGATGGAAAATTTGGATACAAGCGACACACTAGTGTTCTTTGCACTAAATAGTGACAAGTTGCATCCTCTTATTCAATGTGGATGAGATGTAAGGAGCTAAAAGTGTTCAACGAGAGCTTAAATTTGGATTTGTATGTGACTATGAGCTAAATAGAAGGATAAGGGGCACAATTTTGTGTCTCCTTGTCCCATTTTGACTGTTGCGATCCAAGGGGACAAAAATATTGAAAATTTTCCATGGGGTATTATAATGAGGTGGGGGCATGAAGTTAAGTAGTTTTCAAGCTTGAGGTTCCCTAGGTGTAGAAGTGGTGAGATGTGAGTTACGAGAAGTTTACTCACATGGGGGAGAAAAATTTGGTGTCAAAATTTTCCCCCTTTCACTTGGGGATAATCCAAGGTGAAAAAATGTTCTCAATAATGTGCCATGGGGTCTAGGTATCATGAAAAGTGGGCCTTGCAACTCAACTCATTCATTTTCTCTCCCTAACACCTTAAGTTATGTTTTTAAGTGAAGAAACTTCAAAATGAATTGAAGAGTGCACTTTTGTGTCCTAATTGTCCCATTTTAACCCTAATGAAAATATAAGGGGACTAATCATTCTAAAAATCTTTCTCAAGCCATTTTGAAATGTTGATCTCACCCGATGAGTGCATTTGAGGGCACCGAGAATGTTTTTTTGCCCCATGAGCATGAAAGAGTGTTTTGGGTTCAAAACTTATATTATTTTGACTCCAAATAACCTTTTGAGATCCTCCCACCAATTATCACAAGTCAATTCTATATCTAAAATTTTAATTTTGGCAACATTCACCCTTTCGGCACGAAGAGAGCGTGTGATGAACTAAGCTATCACAGAAAACCGTGAAGACTTAGAAAAAATGTATATTTCCATAATGTATAAGATTCCAATACCTTTCCAATTACTAATTTTTTTCTTCCCTGAATCCTCTCGGATCTCCCACAATCATATAGACAAGTTAGCTTTCATAGCTAGAGTATAGCATTTACTTCATCCAAAATGACCCTATTCGGCTCAACATGTTCCTAACATCAATTTATTCCAAAAAAATTCTATAAAATTCCTTGGATAAATTCAATGATTTTAAATACAATTTCTAGGTTGCTTGAATCTTCCTGTCAACTTTCGAGGGTATTCACCAATTGCAAAATGATCCTATATAGGCCTCTTTAAATATTTGTTTCTCTTTAAAAATTAGTGTCTTCTTGATCACATTAGGAATACATACGTGAACATTAAAAAAACTTTAAAATATTGTTATCACATTCCTCTAAGCCAAAATATGGGTGAAATTAAGGATAGGATAGCCAAAGGAAGGGTTTAAAATGACCAGAGAGGAATTTTCAAGCGGGGGATTAGTTTTCATGGCTAAAATTTTCAATCTTATATGCTAGAAATTTATCATGACAACACTCATACCCTTTTGAAGGAGTACTTGGATTGATGATATGAGTAGTAGATGGTGAAGGAAAATATGGGTTGTCTTCAATCATTTATTTATCACACCTTGTAGTAAATGTATTAACTTCAAGAACCACAAGTGGAGTTGTGAAGTGGGGAAGGTGTTTTATAGTATTAATGATCTTAGATTGTATATTAATGTAATTAGGATGTGATTGATACATGAAGAAACTATTTCTCCTCTCTTATGGTGATTATGAGCATGACCTTAGTTAAATGAATGGTATCCCATATTAAAGTGAGATAATGAACCCTTAATATTGAATTGAGGATGATAAGGATGATTCAAGATGATACATAGAAAAAAATCCTAGAGCTAAGAGAAGAAGCATGTACCAATAAAACAAGGAAAACTCCTACGATAGTTAGGGTTTGAGCAATAGATTAATACATGATTCATGTTCACCAAATTTTTAACAAATCCCTAATTATACATATTAAAATGGTAAATTAGGAGAATATTAATGGGTGATATGGGTTGATTATTTAGAATATGTTAATAAATATTAACCATGTGAATTTTGAATAAATCTTTTAAGACTTCCAACTATGATAAAATGATATAGCAATTGTTTAAAACACACAAATGGGATAAGTACTTAGTTTTGTAATGTTATATAAATATTATGTGGTATGATAGGGTGGGTGAAAGAGATATTATAAATTTGGAAATATTCATCTCTATATCTAGAACTGGAAACTACTCTTGTGCGGGACTACACAACTCAATCTAGGGCGTATTACATTTCTAGCATGATCTATATAGTGTTACACATGTACACAATAGGATTCAAATAAATGTTCCTACCCTTTTATTACAAATAAAAATACTACATTTTTCCATTTCTATGTCTCACATAGCTTTATTACCACATATAGTTACTTACGCAAAAAAATTAAAAAAACCTAGATACTTGTAGTAAAATTTATGAAAGCATTAGATATCATAAGGAAAAAAATATTAGTGTGTGGGTGAGGCTTTACTACCCCTAGTGGTCAACACATTCTAATCTAATACTAGTGTTTAACTACATCCCCTTAAGTGGGAACATGCTCCATGTAATTATCCAAGTGTGTGTGTAAATGTGCATGCAAATCTAGGACAACGCCTTATTGGTTCCCTCGTGTCTCTTAAAACAAGGATAGTGGGATATTATAAAGAAAAAAATGTATCAAGCATGGTAGTAATATGATGTAGTGTTATTTAGATTATTGGACTTATCCATTTTATCCTTTAAAAACATTTAGCAATGTGTGAGTGACTTTCTCTTTCTAATACAAGGATCGAGGACCTTTGAATTCTTGGAAATTGAGGAAGTTAAACTCTAGAACCTGTTTTGAGTATTTTAGATCTATGTGGTGGCTCTTATAGATGATTTGCAAGTTTTTAGGAAGATTTAGGATCTCCTTGAGTGCTTTAATATTGATATTTGTAATCATTAATCTTGATAATGTCATGTGAGTTATAAAGTACAATTGACTTTCTTATATAGACTTTCATAGGTTAAACATTTACATTATGTCTAACCTAAGGAAGAAGAAAATGTAAATGGATTACTTGTTTTGTATAATTAATATTTTATAGATGAATGATAGAGTAGTGTTTAGAGATGAGTAATTCATGAGAAAGATAATATATGTCGATTATGCTTAGATTGTGAACATTTGTCTCATCATGGGAACGAAAGCCAAAATTTTCATTGTCGAAAGATAAGTTATGAAATTTGAGTTTCTACACTTGTATATCCACGTACAAAAATTTTATGCCTTTATAAGATCACCTTTTATTAGTTCCACATTCTTCTTGCATATTCTAAACCTTCCTTATAGGTCCCCATAAAATTAAATTACCCAAATTTGATGATATTGACTTGGCCAATACGATCTAGATTTTATTCCTTATATTTGACTACATCAACCATGGGTGATACCATTAGTTATATGGAATTGTAATAGCTAACCTTGTTCCATAATTATAGGTGACTTGAGTGCATTTAACATCACATCATTATATCTTGTTTATTTTACTTATGCTTTCCAATCTTTTGTTAAAGGTCTTAAGGGTTTAAAAGTTAGTCTTACTTAACTTTGGAAGTCTAGTCTTAGAGCATTAGGTCTATAAAAAGTCAAGAATAGGAGTTAAACTAACTATGGTATACCAATCCTCTGTATTACCTAATAAATGGTTTATTTATGTATTTTTTCTACCCATATTTGGTCCCCCACCTCAATTCTCCGATAAGGTGATGTTAACCACAGGTGGAAATTAATGTATTGACGATGTCTACATAAAGGTAAGTATCTCTAACCTCTCTTTTTCTTTATGTTATTTTAGATTTAAGATATTTTTAATTTATCATTTACATAAGTTAGAAAAGAGTATATATTCTTAATCTATTGCATCATTATCTATTTCCTCTTCCATTACAAACTTCCCTTTGGTATTTATGACCTATCGATTTTTATAACTTGTTGTACACTGAGACTACACCCTCTGCTAACATTAAGCTCATCATCTTAGTGAAACATGAAATGACCTTCAAAGTTTGGGATAATGGTGTTGTTAGTGCAAAATCATAGCACCCCGAATGGCCAAAGATGTGAAGTGGTTAAAATGGGGCATTCAATGTGATTGCATAACATTGGATCATCTCTCAAGCTGTGGGACTTGCAAACCTGAGATGATCCTCCAGAGAAAGCTGGTTCTTGTTCCTAAACTACCTACCACAAGCTACTCTAATGTAGGTAAAAACTAAACTATCCTAATCTAACCATTCCAAGGAACCAGAGAGAAAGAGAGGGTGAAAGAAAAGCCTACACTAAAGTGGTGATACACCAGAGAAGGAAAGGGGTGAGATGCTGTTGAGGGAGGATGAAACATGGGAGAAAGGAAGATGGGAAGGTCAGACAGAAGTGACACAAACCCAGATCCTAATCCATGATCAAAACTCCATGAAACACGGTTCCCTGCACCTAAAATGTGAAATACATGCACAAAAACATATTTGGAAGGGAGAGGCATGGAGAGACAACAAAACAATGTAAAGGGTTGAAGAAACACCAAAAAACATGTTTTATTGTTCTATATGGGTGCACAGACCATTATGTTTCTGCTTAGAGGCACAAAAATGCTTGCAGTGTAGGAGAAGGTTTTCAACTCAAAATGGAGTCGGGAAACAAATTTTGATAGAGTTTCCCTATGCCCAGAATAATCTCTCCTTCTCAAATGAGAAGTGTTATAATATATAGAAAGAATAAGAGAGAGAAGAGGGAAAATTTGAATCCTGCTTCAACTACCACGGGATATGCATTGAATCCTACCTTGAAGACTCAACCACTATCAATCAATGCCCCTTTCAAATCCACCCCAAATATGTCGATTCTAGCTCCCTCTATCGTCTATCCGGCGTATTGAAGAAGAACGACGGATCGAATCGAATCAAATCTAGTAGTTGGAGAAATCGGGCTCTGTATTAATGGCATGGAATACGTTTTCCCATTTTTACCCACCAACACCTATAAAAAATTATATTTTATGTTTCTAAGGCATAGAGGGCATCGAGACGTTTCCAAAAATATTCTCCTGCCCAAATATGAGTTCTCAGTCAAAAGATATGGCCATTTGAATTTTTGGGTCGTGGGCGCGTAATATTTAAATGAGTCTATCTATACTAGGTCCACGTGGCAGCTCTACACTCATTTGAGATTTGAATCCTTCCTTCACTCTTGGAATAGCACCCATGTGACACGTGGTGGCATCCGTAGGTTTCCCTATTTCCTTTGTATTCTTCCTGAGTCTTTTCCGTGGGCGGAGGCACTATATCGACCCAAGACATGTGGAGGCTTTGCGCATGTTTAGAAACTACCCCAGACTTTACCTTTGGAGTAGCATGGATACGACACGTGGAGACCTCCACGGGCCTTTGGAATTTTCAATGGTCGCCCTCACCTTTTCGGCTCGGACACGTGGAAGGCCTGCGCTCATTTGACAACCTACTTAGGGTCCCGCTTTTGAATGTGCATTATTTGGACACCTAACGCCTTCCACCTACATTCATTACTTAGCCATTTTGGGCCCGTTATCCTTTTGACCTTTGTTGACCATTGGCTATGTGGAGGGCTAGCACAAGTTTGAGTCTTGCCTTGGGCTCCCATTTTGGAATTACGTTGAGCTGACACTTGGCACCTTCTCGCCGAGTCGAAGACTTTTCAACAACCGGTGTAACTTTTGGAGCTCTAGACGCGTGGAGGCTTGGTGCTTGTTTGATCCTACCCCTTTGGTTTTAACTTTTGGAGGTGTGTCATTTGGACACTTGGTAGCTTCCATTGTATCCTCCATACTTAGTCAATTTTGGGGTCCGTCCTGAACTATTTTAGAGCCCGAAGACTTTGAATCTTCACCGTTTCTTTTCCTTTGAGTCTCTGGCTTCTTTGACACTGTCTCCTCCTTCCTGAGACCCTTCTATTCCATTTCCAAGCCTGCATGTAATCTGTTTAATGAATTTAAGTCATGAATTCACTTGACAGAGCCATTTCTCAAATTTCTTCTTGCACGGGGTCGTTTTATCTTTCGCAGGCCCCGCCACTCCATTGTAAAGTCCCTCTATAACCTTGTTTGTCATCCTGGAATGTGAGCTCATAGGTTTGAGTTGTTTCCTTCATAATTTCCTTAAGTGTAGGACTTGTCTTGACCAAATTTTCAGGGGTGAATTTGGAATAACAGTGCATTTAAGGACAATCTATATTGAAGGTTGGTTCCTTCTATTTTAGCTCATTGTAGCTAAATCCTAACCAATATTAAAACCTAATACTAACTAGTTCTAACCTATGTTTTCCAAGGGACCACAATTTAGAAGAAGAAATTCTGAAATAAAGAAAGGTGATGCACCAAACTAAATAGGGTTTAGTTCAAATCCTAAGAAACACATATATAACTTATCTTATGGTGTTTTAGAAGAATTCTCACAAGAAATTGCAATGGAATGATCAAACTAAGACTAAAATATTGTAAGAGTAATATAATATTCATATCAAACACATATGAATTCAAAGGAAATATATCACACTTACAAAATTATCAAGAACTTAGTCATTCATAATATCACATATGAGAGACAAATGGAACTTTACAAACACATGAGAGAGGTCTATGAGAAAAATCTTAGTGCTCAAAAGGGTACAACTATATAACTTAATAGAAAATACCATTTTTGTGCCCATACAAACTTATATTTATTAAAAATAGAGAAGGAAGAAGAGGAAAATAGATCGAGCCCAGAAAGTAATAAAATCAACCACTCTACAAACCACTAAGGAAACATTGACATTAAAGTTTACTAACCAAGTATGTGGTACTTGTTTTTATAAAATCACACTCTATCGAGCATCTATAAAAGAGGGAAGTGTTGTTCAAAATTTAATGTTTTTGTTAGAGTGATTGGACATTCGAGACTAAGTTAGGCATGGATTTTCTATACTCGTGGATTTTGGATAATCTTTGGTTTCACATTTCGATTTCTGACTCTTAGCACTTCTTGGTGGATCCTAGAAGAAACACAATTTTTTTCCTAGACTTTTCCATTGACCTACAATTTCCTTCCTTTTCATGACTTTGATTAACATTATGTGACCTTCTCACTCCTTCCTTCCATAACTTTCATTATTTCACATGATTATTTTACTTTATTGTGGCCTTCACCTTGTATCGTGTATTCTCCCATTTTACTTCAATCCACGGCCCTTTAACATTGTGTGGGTTTCAATTTCCCCATGGAATCTTATTTTTCCTCATGATTTCAATTTCTCCTTCCTTTCGTGCTCTTCTTCTTTCCTTTCGCTATCGGTAGTACGCATATTTACTATTTTTTCCATGGCATATATCCTACATCCTTTCTCCTTTGTTACGTGTATTTTCTAATTTATTTGTTACATTTTTCCCTTCATTTGCAACATGTTATGCTTCTTCCTTTCATGTTTTTTCCATCATAAATTATCCCAAGTCTAATATCTGGATCAAGTTGTCCAAATAGACATGAGTGCTTATTTGACAATAGTTTGTCACTTCCATGGGACATCTACCTACTAAATGAATTGATTAGGAGTCCATTAGGTATGCAACTTGAAAAATTGATCTTGATCTTTGAAACTCACCCTAAACTTTTTAGTTTTTTGAAATTTTCTTGTCTAAGTTTCCAAACTTGCACTCTAATTTGAATATTGTCTTTGGATCTCTAAAAAATATTTAATTACATTGAAATTTTTCCAAAGCCTCCAATTTTTGACTAATCTATACCACACGAGCTTATCACAAAAACTATGTACAAATTTAAAAATCACAAATGCTCCAAATGGGGACATGTATAGTGTGTAAAGCGCTTGTTTTGCATAAAAAACCTAAAATTCTCCTAATCTAGCCATGTAAAAATAAAATTAAACAAAACCAACAATGAATTAGGAGAAGTAACTCCTTTTTTGATGAAATGCGGTCAGGAGATCATTTTTGTAGTGAAAAAGGACATTAATGAGAGTGGAAAATTGATCTAAAATTCATCATTTCTTCTTAAAGTATAAACCTGGAAAGAGAAAAAACACCCCCGATTGATCTTTATTTATGTTTGCAAGGTTTTGGATCCTACCTTTAGTGTTTTAAATACATTTCTTGTGCTCTAAAGTGAACATGACATGTGGGAACTCCGGATTAGGATCTAATCTAGCTAACTATTGTATTAGACATCCAACTCTTAGAGCCAATGAACTATTTCATATTATTTTTCCATTTCTCCCACATCCAATTTCACAAACAGAGCTATCACAAACACTTTCCCTCTCACTAATCTATGTCTGATCATAATCAACATTTAATAACATTTCTTTCTCTATTCCAGGTTCAAAGGAAGCCTCAATAACAAGAATATTCTTGTTAGGGAAGAAAAACGATCTAAATGGAATGTCTATAATTTCAATTGGTCACTCTTCCTCATTCAAATATTCAAGATTAGATAACACTTCTTCCTCTTTGTTTTTCATGCATGGGTGAAACTTCCATTTGATCTCATTTCCTTAGATAATTTTTCCTTTGGAGAATCTACGGAGATTTCAAAGAGGTCCTCGTTATTGAGAAATTTTGTGAAGATCTACAACTTCTCTTCCTCATCCTTCTTTTCCTCAATCATTTCCACTTAAAGGTTTGGTTCAGATCTCTTGGATTTAACTTCTTCATCATTTATATCTGATTTCATATTTGTCCGATTTAGAACACAATCACTAGGAATATCATCAATATTTTTATCACCTTTTAATTCCAAATGATCATCTTTGGTGTTGGACATCTCATTATCTTCCATATCATACTCATCCAATTCATTCCCTACTATAGATTGACCAAAATGGCTAGCAAGGATCTCTTGAAAAAATTAGGACATAGCCTTATCATATTCCTCAAATTCATTCCAATTTGAAATAGATATCTCTTGATTAAAAGTAATATATCATACCTCGAGTTGACTTGAATTCACTGAAGGAGATAGACTATTAGATGGCTTATGGGGAATTTGTTTGACCTCAAGCTCCTTCTTCAATATTTGGGACTTTGTAGATGATCTTATGTATTTAAATCCCCCATAGGGTTCCTCTCCAAGAATGTTTGTGCATTTTATTACTCAAAAGGATAGATAACATCCCTAATTTCCACCAAAATTATAGCTTTGTGCTTAGTAAGGATAAGGAAATAGGATGGCCAAATGTTTGGCCACTCAAACTATTTTTTGGTTTAAAATTCATCATGATTTGAATATAGTTCTTCATAAGGTTATTCCTTATTGAGTAAAACTTCTATTGAGTATGGTGGAGTGTTGTATGATAGTTGTAATTTCTCAAGTGTTTAAACACAAGGCTAATACACATGTGAATTTAGATTCATGAAATAGGGGAAGGGATAAGTTATTAACTGATTTTGTAAAATTTCCCATTGTAGAGGAAGCACACCATTTATTTTAGCATGATAATAACTCTCAAGATAAGATGAGAAAAAATTAGGAGCATGGAAATCTGGTTGAGAGGGATGCGGGGATTCTAATGGATGAGTAGCGAGGTTATGTTATTATGGTGAAGGGTTTCCCCACTGATAGGGTTCCTTGAAACTGGGTTTATTTTTCTTTATCTCATCAATCAACTCTATCATTTTATATAATATCTCATCCATTACTTGTAACTTTTGTTGAGGGTTGTACCATCTTGGTAAGGCAACAACCACATGGACGGGGTTCTCTATCACTAGGTAGTTTGGCTGCCATAATTTGAAATAGATCATTTTATATTTACATGATCTTCTCCATATTTTGGATCTATAATTTAAAATCATCATTAGATGTGAATTCAATTCCCTAATAAACATACTCTTGTTCTAGAAATAACCATAGTTAGAAGGGTATGTGATGCGGGTGCATCAATGGGTGGTCATTGAGTATGGTCATGTTAGAGTTGGAGTCTAGGTGGTCTTAGGGTCTATGTGAATATTTCCCTCTAGAATGTTGTATTTCAAATATTCAAACTTGAAGTGTTGTGTGTGAAATCCTAAATAAGGCCTATTTGTTGTATGAAGGCCAAAAATAAGCAAAAACAAACTTTGGGATCATATTCCCACATAGAATTAGTCTTGTAAGCATGTATAGGAGTTGTTAAAATTAGTTTCTAAAGATACGAATGGTTGAGCTATCCTAGGAGGTAGTTGAGTAAATATAGGGAGGTATGTTTTGAATGAAAAAGCTTGGATTTTTGTCCATAATATGAATTATCCTTGATGAAGAGCATGAATAAAGCAATGATGATGGTTTGAATCAAAGATATAGTGCATTTTGTAAGAATTTCCATGTTTTTCTCCATGTTAACAGTGTAAGCTCTGTTCAGGCCGAGAGCTTGAAATATAACAATGGAGTTGTGAGGGAGATTGGAAGACTAAGAAAGGTGGAAAAGTTGCACAGAGGCTAATAAAGCATGATCAAATTTTTATAGTTCTTAAAATGGTCTATTTTGACGTATAACTCCATATTTATCTTCTTGGGCCCTAACTAGGGCATCAATCCAACTTAAATGCACCCATACAATTAGCATGATATTTTGAGGGAATATCTCCCAAGTGGTTTCATAAGGGGATTGTAAAGTTTGAAGACCCAATTCACACGTGTGAAGGAATTGTAGGTAATTCTACAATCTTCATGTAACTGTGTGCTACAGTTATGGAATTCGAGTGCATACATGAGTAGAAGGTTGAATCTAGTCATAGATTATATTATGGACCATCTTGGATACATGGATAAGGTGTTCCAATATTTTTCTAGGTAAGAATAGGGTATCATACCCTTGTAATAGACCTAATTAGGCCTAAAATGAGCTTAGGACAGGTAAAAGAAGTGTCATTCCATAGAAAGGAATAGTAGCTAATCTTCACACATGAGTAAGGACTCAATAAAGGGTATAGGAATTAGTCATTAGAAGGTAAGGTTGTGTCAAAGATATTAGAGATTCACTTGGCATTTGTATACAAGGAGGGCTACTAGGGTATGGAGCTTGTATGAAGGTACCCAGTATAAATTCAAAGGTAAGGGTGGAATTATAGGTTTAGATACATCATAAAAAGTATGACTAGACATTTCATGGATGTTGGAAGTGAAACAAAGCCCTGAGCATAGTATTGGGCTTATTTAGCCTTTATTGCCTATTAGGGTATAAAGGAAGTGAAGGTCTCTCAAAGAATAACTCAGAGATGAAGAATGAATAAGGGGTTATGAGCCATATAAGGAGAGATAATAGAATGTTCAAGAAGAAGGATTTGGCCTATTGGAGTCTATGAAGTGGAGCATTGACATGAGGATGAAGCATTTGCATGGAGTATGGTGGTGAAGTGTGTGATGGGATTAGAAGAGAATGAATGAAGTCTGAGGTGATACAAATTGCATGGAGTACATAGTGAAAACCAGGTATGAAGCTATAGGGTAGGATAGAGGAGTGATGAACTCATAGGAGATATTTGGTATATGGCTATGAAATATGTAGATGTATATGTAGAAGTGAATGAAGGATAGAGATGATATGCTTAAGGTACATCAAGGTAAAGAGGTACAGTACAACTCAAGGATGGATTAGGAAGATAAGGAGCTATATGGCAGTCAAATTTGTGGTCTTTTGTTGACCCATATGCAGATTGAGTTTAGTAGATAATGAATGAAGAGGCAAAATGTTATTTGATAGTGTTTATTTGAGAGGTTCAATGGCAAGGATAAGACAAGGTATAATGTTTACAAGGTGAAGGGATTTTTAGTATATGATGATTAAGACGAGAAAAAAAGAAGGCTAAACATCTAAGACAAGGTATGAATTTTATGTTTCTTCACATATGCTTGAATAAGGATATAGAATGGAATGTGTCAATAACCTATTATAAGTAAAAGTATGATCTACATCAAGGATGTACTCTTACTTGGACCCTCCAAGCAAGGGTGAATGCAGAAGAGACATGAATGCTTAAACAGACGGTGAATTGAGCACAAATAAGCCCAAACAAGGAAGACCCTTGCACCATTTGGTATCAAAGCCTGATTTAAAGGATATAAAGGATATTAGAGTGATGATGGCACAATTGCACTCAAGGATGCAAACCAAGCAGGAAAACTTGTTAAGAGAGATGATGGGACAGTTTCAGCAGATGAAGATACAAATGGAGAAGAGAATGGATACTCTGGAGCATATTGTTAGAGAGAGAATTCCAATGTTAGAGTGCATTAGCAAAGAATACTTTACAATCCATTCAAGGGAAGAATGCAAGTCTTTTTTAAAAGTAAAGAAGGTATGCTTATGATTAATGTAAAGAGTAATAGTTGTCTACATGATAGAGATATGAATGCAAGTTGTAATGATGTAAAATGCCCTAAAAGAATTGAAAAATGGTAGGTAATCAGATCAAGTCAGTCATGTAAAGGGAATGAGAAAATGAAGAGTGAATCTCTTTTGATGAAGAGAGTTTTGGAGCAGCCAAGAGGCAAGAAAACAAATTTAAGAAGACAAGATACAAACATGAGTCAGAGAAGGAACTTGTTCAAGACCAGATGTAAGTCAAGAGGAAAGGTATGTGATGTCATCATAGATGGAGGAATCACTAACAATGTGGTGTTAGAATACATGGTGAAGAAGTTGGGATTGAGAATACTTCCACATCCAAAGCCTTACTACATTTCATGGGTGCAAGCAAAGTCATAATATCTTGGTAAGTGAGAAAAGTATTGTTGATTTTCAAATTGGATCATATAGAGATACAATATTATGTGATGTTCTACCTATAGATGTTTTCCACTTGCTCTTAGGTAGACCTTGGAAGTTTGATAGGAAAGCCAAGCATGATGGAAAAATAAATTTTACAAGTTTTGTAAAGGTGGAATTGAGCATAGTCTCATACCCTTGAAGGGTGAAGGAGGTGATGAAAGAGGAAGTGTCATGTTAATGACCATGAGGAAGTATTTGCATGAAACAATGCAACAGGTTAAGGAGATAAAGGCAATAAAGGAAGTGTCTCCTTGTGATGAGTTGTGGATGAGAAGAGAAGCACCAAGAAAGGTGTTTGGTGACCAAGAAGCTGGTCACATGAAGAAGATGACAATAGAGAGAGGTTATGGGAAAGGAAAAGAGATGGTGGATCAAAAGTACCACCTTGAATGAGCATTCAATTGCTTAAGAGAAGATAAAAAAAAAGTGGAAGAATCTATGAGAAAAGCAAGTACAGAGGTCAAGAGACCATTGAATTTTCTAACTAACACTATGTGGGCATGTTTGTATGTAGGTACAACTCATAACATGTTGAGTTTTGGTGAAAATGCAGGTACAAGAAGTAATGAAGGTGATGTCATTATAAGGCAAGAAGACCAACTTGGTCCTAGATATGATGAAGAGGAAGGAGTGGATGCTCTCATCTTGAGAGAAGAGTTGCATAAGCTAGAGGATATGTTTGAGCCTATGAGAGACCAGCATACAGGTGAAGGACAATAAAATGAGCATGAGGAACTCAAGAATGAGGTCTATGTGGAAGACCAAGCTAAAGAAGTGATGACCACTATACAAACCAAAGAGTCTAGGAAGGACTATGGCCAATGAAGATAGGAAATTAACCAAGGGAGTAAAGGAATTCCTTTGAAGGAAAATAAGAACAAAGAATACCTCGTATAGAGTTCCAACAATCATGGAAGAAATCAATATAGAGTCAGTACAATAGTAAGAAAGAAGAATAAGTAATGGTTAAGTGTAAAGAGCAAGACAAATAATGCAAAGTGAAGAAAGAAGACCAAGAACAAACAAATTGTAAAGTATTCCAAGAATAAGGAAATAGATGAACTATAAATGAACAGAGTATTGATTTGGATCAGACTGCAAGCATTTTACAAATGATATTCAATACACCAAGAAAGATATTCTATTCAACATACATATTACAAATAATACTGAGGCTAATAAATAGCCATGGAAATAGAAAACTGACTTCCTACAAACCAGGAAGTCACACAACAAAACACCCGTTAATATCATTACGGGTACAACAAAATTATATTGTGGAAACAATATAACAAACTGTATTATTAATAATGAGTTATAATATAACTCATATTAATAATATTACAATAATAATGAGAGCACTATGATATTAAATCCTAACATTCCCCCCCTTAGTGCGAACACGGGAAAACACCATCTTCAACTAAGCAACATGCCACTTTGCCTTTGCACATGGTCTCGATCCTCAACACGATCGTGTGGGAACTACATCATCCAGTACCATTCAACCTATTAGATGAATACATGAATTGGGACCGTTCAACCAATTCACATCAACCATCAAATCAGTCTGATCAAGAACACTTCCTGTAATAGTATCAATGGTACAAATCATTATCATCAAGGGGGACACACAAGACCGCATGCACAAAGACACAGAACAGGATGCTCATCATTCTTATTCATCACACAAGACACAAAGATGTCACTAAAGTAGTTTTGCGGCCTCTGAGGTAGTGACGAACTCGAGGACGTTGATTGTCCTCCTGCCTCCGTTGCCTCCATCCTCCAAAAAATGAGTTGCTTAACTCAGCTGAATTTGATCATGAAGCTCAATTTGAAATGACCCCCCTCAATTTGGACTGACGTCGAGTGACACTAAACATGCATCTATTAGGCCTTTTTTTTAATAGACTTTTACAATGACACTTTGACGATATTAAAATCGCCTATTTGATTTTTATGACCTTAACTTCAACAATAACATATGCTTTGTAAATATGAAACTGATTATTTGAAATAACAAAATTTTGACTTAATAAGACTCGACCCGTTATAAACAATGACGAAAAAAGTAAGAAGACTTTATAAAATAATATTATGAGACAACACAATTAGATAACAAAGAAACTTTATAATGGAGACCAAAAACAACCTAACCCATAAACAAATGATGAAAAGACACATAGACCGGGTAATATTGACAAATGACTAACATGACTCTACTTATTTTGATGACACTATTATAAATTAATTTAACTCCATAGTCTAAGACTATATAGAGTTATTTTGACATGAATAAAAAACTAATATCAATTAGACACCGACTGCTAAAATGACAATCATGTAAGACTTCACAAATGAAACAAAGGAAAACGACTACCTCCACTTCTGAATGTTAATTCTGGAAGATTTCACTTTTGTTAGGTGTCTACTGACCAATCAATGTGATCAGAAGACGTATATGCATTAGGATATAAAATCTCAGCCCGCATACACTAACTCCTTCGCTGATACAACCAGGTCTCTCATATACAACTCAGATATGCATACTTTAATTCCACAGCTTAGCAGATAAGACACTTGGATGGCTATTATTGCAAACAAAGCAACGAGATATGTTCGTTTGTAGGATATTTTTTTTTTTCGTTGACCGGTTCGATGCCAGAATGTAGAACGTCTGGAACGTGGAAGACAACTCAGCATGCATTACTGAAAAGGACCAGATCAATATTTCTCCTGATTGCATATAAGCTTTGCTGATTCATTTTCATCCACCACATTATCTAGACGTCTATAATGATGAACAAGTTGAGGGCACGCAAAATCTAAATAGTATGCATTAGAACATATATTACTTTTTCCAGTGCTCAAAATAAGACCAATGTGGATTGAATTTCAGTGATACAGTGAATGGAGATCTCACAAGTGAATCGAACCACTGTATTCAAGAAGACGTCCAACTATTTGAATAAGCACTTACGGGACTGAAAATGCTTTTAAAAAATATTAGGAATGCATACGTGGAAGCTTGTATTCATTGATGCAATCAATATGAAAGTCACGGTTCGAGGATGGTGACAAATCTGAGGAATATAATCTGCAGAAATTCAGATCTATGTGGACAGCATCACAGAAACCTAGATCTGTAGCTATTCTAAAACCAAAACAATAATATGCTCATCGGATGGGACAATTGTGAAGTATGTACAGTGCCCCTCACTCTCACGCAGATCTCATCTCTCTGATACCAAATATTGATTTGGATCAGACTGCAAGCATTTTACAAATGATATTCAATACACCAAGAAAGATATTCTATTCAACATACATATTACAAATAATACTGAGGCTAATAAATAGCCATGGTAATAGAAAACTAACTTCCTACAAACCAGGAAGTCACACAACAAAACACCTGTTAATATCATTACGGGTATAACAAAATTATATTGTGGAAACAATATAACAAACCTGTATTATTAATAATGAGTTATAATATAACTCATATTAATAATATTACAATAATAATGAGAGCACTATGATATTAAATCCTAACACGAGTAGTACCTTTGAAAGGTAAGAAACTCTTCAATCTTGGTCGAAATCAACATAATAGTGAAATAAGTAGATCATTCATATTCAAGCAAACAACAAATGGATCTATCTCTTGAGGTAGGAAACCAAAACCTTAGTTTCAATGCATGCAAGTTTTTAATCAGATAAAATATATCAACTTTGAGTCATAAGGATACATGCTCAGATTTCTCGATCCTAGAAATGGCAGATATGGACTATGCACAAGTTGTCCTTCAAGACCAAGTATCTTTCTATATGTTTAGAATTCAAATTGATAGTGAAAGAGGCCATCGATATGGAATAAGAAACATAATCTCAGTGTGCAATGAACCATACTTTGGTCTACTGAATAATCATTGTGAAGATTTGAATGAAAAAGTACTAGTAAAATAAGGTGACAACATACAAAAGAGGCGAACCAAGAAATGAGAATGAAGCATGATCTCAAGGAGGGACTAAAGTATGGGATTCAAGGTGAATAAACACTTTTCAGTGAGAAACAAAGAATGAATTTCATACAGTCCCTACTAGGTGTCCATATGCAAATGATGAGGGAGGAAGTAAAGGTAAAGAAAAAATGTGGAGCTCAAGAGTATACTCATATGCATGAGTGGGTAGTACAAGTATCTACTGAAGTTAGAAAGTTAAAAAGGTAAACAAGTGGATTTGGCACAGGAGGATATGAAACACCATAAAGGAAGAAAAGTGAAGATAAAAGGAGTTTAGTTCCTAAGCAAATTCAAGCCAAATAAGTCAAGATAGTCTAAGGAGGGATTAAATCATGCAAGCTAGAAAACAATCAATCAAGTAAGAGCCTAGGTGACAAGAAGACCTTAGGGAATGAGACAAGAACATATAGAGCAAGCAAGGACAAGAGTAAACATGACCTAAACATGAATAAAAGGAGTGTATGCAAGTTAAAGAAGACACCTACAGCTAAAAAGGAAAGAAGGAATCCAGAGAATGAGACCAAGAAGCACCATTTGAGCTAGAAGCTCAAATTTTCCTCTCAAGGGTAGAATGATGTAGGCGCATATGTGGGTGGTCATTGAGTATGGTCATGTTAGAGCTGGAGTCTAGGTGGTCTTACGGTCTATGTGAATATTTCCCTCTAGAATGTTGTATTTTAAGTATTCTAATTTGGAATGTTATGTGTGAAAACGTAAATAAGGCCTATTTGTTGTATGAAGGACAAAAATAAGAAAAAACAAACTTTGGGATCATATTCCCACATGGAATAATTCTTGTAAGCATGCATAGGATTTGATAAAAGTATTTTCTAAAGCTAGGAATGGTTGAGCTATCCTAGGAGGTAGTTGAGTAAAGCTAGGGAGGTGTGCTTTGAGTGAAAAAGATTGGACTTTTTTCCATAATAAGAATAATCCTTGATGAAGAGAACTGTAAAAGAGGTAATGGAGCATGAATAAAGCAATGAAGATGGTTTGAATCAAGGATATAGTGTACTTTGTAATAATTTCCATGTTTTCTCCATGTTAACAATGTGATCTCGTTAAGGATGAGAGCTTGAAATGGAATTTTGAGGGAGATTGGAAAAATGTGAAATGTGGAAAAGGTGCACAAAGGATAATAAAGCATAATCAAATTTTTGTAGTTCTTGAAATGGTATATTTTGACCTATAACTCCATATTTCTCTTCTTGGGCCCTGGCTAGGGCATCAAGAAAACTTAAATGCACCCATCCAATTTGCATGATATTTTGAGGGAATGTCGCCTAGTGTTTTCTAAGGGATTGCAAAGTTTGAAGACCCAATTCACATGTGTGAAGGAATTGTAGGTAATTCTACAATCTTCCTGTAATTGTGTGTTACAATTATGGAATTTGAGTGCATGCATGAGTAGAAGGTTGAATCAAGTCATATATTTCATTATGGATCATCTTAGAGACATGGAGAAGGTGTTATAATATTGTTCTAGTTAAGGATAGGCATTAAAACCCCACTGTCATACCCATATGCTTGTAAGAGACCTAATTAGGCCTAAAATGAGCCTAGGATAGGTAAAAGAAGTGTCATTCGTAAAAAGCACTAGTAGATGATCTTGACACGAGTAAGGACTCAATAAAGGGTCTAGGAATTAGTCATAGAAGGTAAGGTTGTTTCAGATATATTGGAGATTCACCGACATTTTTATACATGGAGGGATACTAGTGTGTGGAGCTTATATGAAGGACTTCAAGTATAAATTCAAAGGTAAGGGCATAATTTGAGGCTTAGATACACCATAGAAAGTATGACTAAAAATTTCATGGATATTAGAAGTGAGGTAAATCCCTGAGCACAGTATTGGGATTATTTAGCCTTTATTGCCTATTAGGGTATAAAGGAAGTGAAGGTCTCTCTTGAAGAACTCGGAGAAGGAGAATGAATCAAGGGTTATGAGCATATAAGGAGAGATAATAGAATGTTCAAGAAGAAATATTTGGCTTATTGGATTCTATGAAGTGGAGCATTGACATGAGGATGAATCCTTTGCATTGAGTATAGTGGTGAAGTATGTGATGGGATTAGAGAGAATGAATGAAGTCTAGGTGATACGGTGGATGGAGTACATAGTGAAAATAGGTATGAAGCTATAGGGTAGGATAGAGGAGTGATGAAATCATAGGAGATATTTCATCTATGGATATGAAGGATGTAGATGTATATGTAGAGGTGAATGAAGGATGGAGATGAGATGCTTAAGGGACATCAAGGTAAATAGTTACAATACACCTCAAGGATGTATTAGGATAATAAGGAGCTATAGGACAGTCAATGTAGTGGTCTTGTGTTGACCCATATACATATTGAGTTTAGTGGAGAATGATGGAAGAGGAACAGTGCTAGCTGATAGTGCTTAGTTGAGAGGATCAAGGGAAAGGCTAAGAAAAGGTGTAATGTTCACAAGCTTAAGGGAATTTCAGTATATGCTAACTGAGATAGAATAGAGAAGGCTAATCATCTAAGTCAAGGTATGAATTTTATGTTTCTTCACATATGCTTGAATGAGGATATATAATGGAATGTGCCAATAACCTATACTAGGTAAATGTATGATCTACATCAAGGAAGTACTCTTAGTTGTATCCTCCAAGCAAGTGTGAATGGATAAGAGACATGCATGTTTAAAGAGATGGTGAATTGAGCACAAACAATCCCAAACAAGGAAGACCCTTGCACCAATATGCATGTGGAATAATTTAACCTAGCACATATGTAAATTAATTATAATAAGGTTCATATGTATGATTTTGAGGGAGTATTTGGATAAATTGAGGATAATGATATTACTCTATATAAGAATTTCATTCAGGGGAAATTGAATAAATGACTACTTAACTTCATGAAAGTAAGGAGATGAACAAATGGAAATGGTCCACAAATGAGAGAAACAGGTTTTTGAATCAATGGGGTCACCATATGTGTTGAGATGATGCCTCCAAAGGTAATTTATCACTAAGACATATACCAATCTTAGTGAAATGAACTAAAATTGACTTAAGAGGTCCCATTGAGTGCGTTATAAATTTTTGTCACTTGAGATTATACCTTTTGTTGAGGTCGAGCTCAATTCGCAATGAGACATGGAATGAAATTTAAAGTGTGGTACAATGGCACCTTTAAGGTTAATATCTAGAGAAGGAGTGTTCCTTCCGATATGTATCACTACAACTAAATCTTAACCAACACTAAAGCTACTACTAACTAGTTCTAACCTATGTTTTCCAAGGGACCAGGGTTTAGAAGAAGATATATTGAAAGTAAAGAAAGGTGATGCACAAAACTAAAATAGGGTTTAATTATGACTCTAAGAGACATACATATAACTTAGCATATGAAGTTTCAAAACAATGCGCACATCGACTCACAATGGAATGATCATAATGAGACCAAAATATTTTAATATTGCTATAATATTCACATCAAATATGTATACATTTAGAGGAAAGAGATCAAACTTACTAAACTATAAAGAACTTAGACATTCAAAATCTCATAGAATAGAGGCACATGAAAATATATAAACACGTTATAGAGGTCCACAAGCAAAATTTTAGTGCTCAAAAGGGTAGAGCTCTAGAACTTAGAAAATAATACCCTTTTTTGTGCTCATAAACTTAAATTTAAAGAAAATAGAGAATGAAGAAGAGAAAAACATATTGATCCCAAAAATAAATAAAATCAACCACTTTTCAAACCATTAAGGAACAATTCACATTCATTTTTACATACCAAGTATGGGTTCCTAAGATTTCTCAAATCACACTCTATCATATCATCTAGAAAAGCACTTTCAAGATTTTGTTGTTGTTGGGATGGTTGGATATTTAGACGAGTTAGGAATGAATTTAAAATACTCCATGGGTTTTGGATAATCCATGATTTTTTATTTCTTTTTCGTGGCTCTTAGCACCACTTTTCATATCATAGAAGATCTACAACTTTATTCCTAGCCTTCTTCATTGACCCATAATTTCCTTATTTTTCACAAATTTAATTCACATTATGTGACCTTCCCACTCCATTGTTTCGCATATTTCACCATTTCACGAGTATTTTTTCCGCCTTCTCTTTGTAACACGTGATTCTTCCATTTCACTTCATTTTGTGGTCCTTTAGCCTTGCACAGTTTCAATTTCCCCACATACTTGTTCTTTTCCCCATGGATTTCACTTTCTCCTTCGTTCCACTCTCTACTTATTTCCTTTCACTATGCATTAATATGCAGCTTTAATATTTTTTCGCAACTTTTCTCATTTGATGTGTGAATTTTATAATTCTCATGGTATACTACTCCCTTCATCATAGATACACTATGCTTCTTCCTTCCACATCTTTTCCATCTTAAATCCACCTTAGTCTAATATTTGGATCAAGTTGTCTAAATAAGAAAGAGTTCTTATTTTACAACAAAACCCATGCTTATAGCCTAGCATAGACATCTCTTTTACAATATTTGTAGCATATTTACAATTGAGATACTAGAAATACACCATCCCTTACCCTAGACTTGGGATTTGTTACCTTATTCATTTGATATATAGTGGACATACATCTTTTAAATTCACCACTTTAACACCATACAACCCTCATGTGTATGGCCATAGAATGGTCCCCTTCTTATATTAATATATATTATCACGAAGATATGAGGATATTTTATAGAACATTATTATGTTGCATACATTTAGTCCACATTAATGTTGATAAATAGAAAAACTAAAATCTAGTTCGATAATACTTCCATTTCATATATAAATAAAATTCAGTCAAATATAATAAATGCTTAGCATACATTTAGCTAGTTTTCATAGTAAAAAATGTTAGCTATTGGTGGTGCAAATTAACTTGCAGTAATTAATATGTTGCTCATTAATCTACAATCATTTAATTATCAGACCTAGGGACATAAACTTTCAATATTGTCAGTGATGTATGCACAATTACAAATGTTTGAGGAGTGTAAAGGTAAATTGTTGTCACTACAATTAGGAAATAACAATACTAGAAATGAACTAAACTATGACTAGGAAGTAAATACTATGGCTATGGAAAAGCATGTAAAAACAAAATACAAATAAAGGAATAAATTGCTGCAATTCTAATCATGCAATGAATTAAAAACAACAAACAAAAGGGGAGGATTAGCAAACTACAAGTGGGCACTTCCTTGGATGTTAATCCCTCCTAAATCCTGTGTCTACAACAAAATTGAGAACTCATATTCTTATTTCATCATCATGAAGATTACAAATGGAATAATACAACAAACTCTCTATCTATGGATCTATTTCTATCTCACTCCTTTCTCTATCTCCTTTATACAACATTAATCTTTCCTTTTATATCCTTTAGTCTAAGTAGAGGCGTGAAAAAATAGATTCATACTAGGAGTGCAATTGGCTTTATTAAAAGATCATAACCAAGAAATCTGGAAATTTACATGAGACACAAGCTGTTTAGGAGATGTTTTAATACAATCACAAAACTTAACTAACTGATCGATTGAATAACCAATTATTAAATTATAAGTTCAATCAACTAGTTCTTTTTTTGAGTTGCAATGCATAATCAGGTGATGGCATTGAATATTCTTCTTGTTTGCATAAATACTTCTCTATCAACACGTGTAAGCTCGGAAAAGTGTCCATGTAGTTCAAGCTCCTAGGAATCATGAATTTATATATATGTGACCTCTTTTGGCTGAAGGAGATTCACTCATGTGAACAGATCGCTTTGGCTGCATGTCATTTGTTTTGGGTGACCTGTTTATTTAGTTGCATGTTAGTGGATACACATAACAAATCTTTGGAAATCAAGGATGATACTTATTCAAAGCATTATTTAACATCACATTGCATCCAGGAGCAAAAATGCATACCCATAATCCATAAAATAAAGTAAAATTAGTAATAATTATATTAACTAATATATGTGTTATAAGTTCAAGTCATAATGGAAATGTTTAACAATATCACCGGGAAATACAAGTTCAGGGGTACACATGGATTAAACAAAATATAGGAGATGAGGTGTTTAAATAGGAAATAAAATGACTCATCACACCCCCAGACTTAATTTATTGAATGTCCTCATTCAATATTCTTTGGGTTCCTCAATCGGCTTAGGATCTGCCTAAATGATGTTGCATAGGCACCTGAATTCAATGGGTATAGATGTTCCTTCTAGCTCATTGAAGAAGTACCCTGCATTCTTCTTGTATCTTTCCATTATCTTGTCTGTATGTCCTCATTCATTTCCCTGTTTCCAGACCAATGTGGTATAGGATAGTGGAAAATTAGTGGATAATAACCAATAGGAAACCAAGTTTTCCACATCCCTTAGAGACTTCAATATATGAATTTATCCTCCTAAAAGTGGGGATGATATTATGATAAGAATGCATTTCCTTCCTTTACATCTCTTATGACATTTCCTCCCATCTTTCCTTGCAGGCTTGTACTATTTCCATGCCATTAAATTTAATGTAGTTTCTGGCTTCATCATGAGTTTCATGTCTCATCCGATAAACCCTCTGTTTAATTTCCTAAAATTTCATATACTTCCCATATTCTTCAATCATGGCTTTGGTATTTCTGCCTCTACCCTTGTCATCAATTATTACACTTTACATAAGTGTACTGTATTCAACCATTTCTTCTCTATATATAGATCATTATTAAAATAGGAACACAGTGCCCAAATTTTCACATCCCCAATGTAGAATATAGGGATCTAGTGTATATCATACTCTAAAGCATAATTATACATATATAACTGACATAGAAGTAGTTGGATCTCATGGGGCATTTTCATATATATCCTAAAGAAAGGCCTAGATCCACTAATATCAAATGGGATATCATTGTTGATACATGTATACTTCAACTGCAACATTTTTCTTTCAAGAAGATAGCATAAATGTTAGATGGTGGTCTACATTTAAATATTTCATTTGTCACTTGAAATTTGGATCTTCTTACTTTTTCTTGAGTTTTCGATTTATTTTTCCTTTACCTTGAGATGTTTATCCTTCTCTGCAGGATTCTACTGATGTTGGAAGTATAATTATTCCTTCTCCCTTTACCATCTTCCCTGCAACCTAGCAACATAGTCTTCAAATTTTTGCACCCAGTAATCTAACAAAGTTATTTGAGTGCATATGCTTCTGCAAACTAGTTTTGGGGGTTCCTTGAAAAATTATCTGATAATAACCTATGGTTGTAGGCTATCTGGTGGAAATGTTGGGGAAACAGGCTCTGAAACTTCATGAATTGTATCTTGAATAATTGCAAGATTATCCACTTGTATGATCTCAATATCCTCATATTGGGGTTCTGTCTCAAGTTCATTAACAATATTTTCTATTGTTTCCTCAACATGTGGTGGAAAATCATCCACAATATCTATGTCAACAATATGTGGCTCAAGAACTACATGATCTAGTGCTTCCTCTTTGTGTTCTTCATTAATTGTAGCAAAATTTGGTGTATTGTCAACTTCATCTATCAATGTTTCACCTTCATGTTGTTTATGGGTTTCCCCAGCATGAACGACCTCTGCCTGATCCCCAATTGGTTCAGCAAGGCTCTCATGAACAAGTTGTTCATCATATTCCTCCTCCTTTGTTTCTTCCATTTCCTTAGTGGTGTCTTCCATATCCTGCTTTTCACATGCAATTTCATGACCACCCTGCTCAATATCCATTGGTGTAGGTTCTTTGGTCTTTTCAACCTCCTCTACATCATTGTCTAGTGAGATAGTAACATTTATCCTAGGCTTTGAAGTTTTGGGATTTTTAGTGTGAAGCCTCTAGGATCTCCTAGACATTTAGGGGATTTTCTTGAGGACTTTCATTTTCCCTTAGAGGAAGAGGACTCAAGTGTAGATATATTTAGAAAAGTTTTAGCAACAAGAATCCTATCAGGAGAGATGGGCCTAGGGCCTTGCTCTGGAGATGGAGGTTTTCATGAACATGTGTTTTTGTAGGTATGGAAGTTTCGTAGGAATAAGGGTTTTTGTAGGAATAGAGGTTTCTATAGGAATAGCGGCTTACGTAGGAATAAAGGTAGAAAATGTGGTTTTAGGCACAAGTGTGGAAGAACTAGTTGTGATTTTCCTCTTTTTCTTCCTTTTTCCCAAAAAATCATCAATGTGTTTTTCCCTAGCAAAATCTTTCCATTTTATTGTAGGGTGTTCCCTCTCTAATGCATGTTTAACAATCAAGGTAATAAGACAGTGATGAGATAATGTAGACCTCCCCCTCTGAGACTCCTTACTCATTTTATTTAATATTTCATGTAAGAAATTAGGGACATTAACATGTCTATCATTCTTTAAATGATTAAGCAATTTAAAATGTACAAAGTATTCAATCTTGAGTACCTACCCTCACAGGTGAAGTATTTTATAATGTAGTTTACAACATCAGCCCAAAAGGGTTTTAGGGAAGTGCGTAATGTACCTTGTCTGTCACTTACAAAATTATCATCGTCACCAAATTCACTTCTAGCCTCATCTAGATTTATCTTTGCAGGAAACATATCAACATCTGTTAGAATTCTTGTTATTGTAGCTAGAATTTTTTCATCCACCTTAACTTGAAAACCATTAATAGTGACCTTTCCATCCTTAATTTGGAAAACTTCTTGAGCTTTGAGAGGAAAAATCTTGCGTTTTATGGTGATTATGCAAAAATTTGAGTAAGTGTAAGGTTTTTGAGTACTTGATGATTTCAAAGTTTGTAAGCAAGTCACATGCGGCATGAAAAGGCATGCATTAATTTCATTTGAGGGGTGCAAGAATGTGATGTGATGTTTTGTGATGAATTGAGGTGAAGTGAGGTTGAATATTCTTCTTGCTTGCATAACTACTTCTCTATAAACACGTGTAAGCTCAGGAAAAGTTTCAATATTGTTCAAGCTCCTCGGAATCACAAATTTATGTGTGTGACCTCCTATGGCTAAAGGAGCTTCGCTGCAAATGGGTCCCTTTGTTTGCATGTCATTTGTTATGGGTGACCTCTACATTGTGAATGAGTTTCTTTAGCTGCATGTTAGTGGATACACATAACAAATCTTTGGAAATCAAAGATGATACTTATTCAAAGCACTATTTAACATCACATTGCATCTAGAAGAATAAATGCATACCCATAATCCAAAAAATAAAGTAAACTTAGTAATAATTATATTAACTAATATATGTGTCATAAGTTCAAGTCATAATGGAAATGTTTAGTAGTATCACCGGAAATACAAGTTCAGGGGTACATATGGATTAAACAAAATATAGGAGATGAGGTGTTTAAATAGGAAATAAAATGACTCATCACACCCCTCACTTAATTTATTGAATGTCCACATTCCAAATTTTTTAGGTTCCTCAATGGCTTAGGATCTCTGCTGAATAATGTTACATAAACACCTGAAGTCAATGGGTATATATGTTCCTTCTAGCTCATTGAAGAAGTATCTTGCATTCTTCATGTATCTTTCCATTAACTGTTGTCTATGTGTCCTCATTCATTTCCCTATTTCTAGACCAATGTGGTATAGGATAGTGGAAAATTAGTGGATAATAACCAATAGGAAACCAAGTTTTCCACATCCCTTAAAGACTTCAATATATGAATTTATCCTCCGAAAATGGGGATGATATTATGATAGGAATGCATTTCCTTCATTTACATCTCTTATGACATTTCCTCCCATCTTCCCTTGCAGGCTTGTAATATTTCCACGCCATTAAATTTAATGTAGTTTCTTGCTTCATCATGAGTTTCTTGTCTCATCCGATAAACCCTCTGTTTAATTTCCTAAAATTTCATATACTTCCCATATTCTTCAATCATGGCTTTGGTATTTCTTGCCTCTACCCTTATCATCAATGATTGCACTTTACATAAGTGTCTCGTATTCAACCATTTTCTTCTCTCTATACAACTCATTGTTAAAATAGGAACACAGTGCCCTAATTTGCACATCCCCAATGTAGAGTATATGGATCTAGTCTATATCATACTCTAAAGCATAATTATACATATATAGCTCACATAGAAGTAGTTGTATCTCATGGGGCATTTTCATATATATCCTGAAGAAAGGCTGGCTCCACTAATATCAAATGGGATATCATTGTTGATATATGTATACTTCAACTGCAACATTTGTTCTTTCAAGAAGATAGCATAAATGTTAGATGGTGGTCTACATTTAAATATTTCATTTGTCACTTGAACTAGATCTTCTTACTTTTTCTTGAGTCTTTCAATTTATTTGTCCTTTGCCTTGAGATGTTTATCCTTCTCTACAAGATCCTACTAATGTTGGAAGAGTAATTATTCCTTCTCCCTTTCCCATCTTCCTATAGCCTAGCAACATAGTCTTCAAATTTCTACACCCAATAATCTAAAAAAGTTGTTTGAGTGCATATGCTTCTGCAAACTAGTTTTGGGGTTCCTTGAAAAATTATTTGATAATAACCTATGGCTATAGGCTATCTGGTGGAAATGTTGGGGAAACAGGCTCTAAAACTTCATGAATTGTATCTTGAATAACTGCAAGATTATCCACTTGTATGATCTCAATATCCTCATATTGGGGTTTTGTCTCAAGTTCATTAACAATATTTTCTATTGTTTCCTCAAAATGTGGTGGAAAATCATTCAACATATCTATATAAATAATATGTGGCTCAAGCACTGCATGATCTAGCACTTCCTCTATGTGTTTTTGATTAACTATAGTAAAATGTGGTGTATTTTCAACTTCATCTGTCAATGTTTCACCTTCATGTTGTTTATAGGTTTCCGAGATCCGCACAAGGCCCAAACAGGAGCTCATAGGCCAGGAGACGGAGATGGAGGCGGCATGAATTTGGGGCTCATATCAGAGGATTTGCCTAGGTCAAGGATCGATATCACCTTCAATACTAAAGCTAGGAGCTCCTGTCTGAATAACCCTCTCCCTTGGGGGCGACACAAACCCTAGCCGCGGTCTATTTCAAGCTCCACAGGGACGTTCTGCGGATACGCACGAAAATGAATCTTTCTTTAGATGGTTCTACTCGTCGTGGGCTGGAACAGAAAGATCCACCACTGGATAGAGAGGCTAGTCGCAGCCCTATTGGGACCTCCTTCAAAGACGTTTTAAATGGAAAGGAATCTTCCATGAAACCTGTAGACATTACCCATGTATTACATTTGGGGAAGAGGTCATTTCTTCTGAGATTTACTACAAAGAGCATGCTTTGATTTGTAGATTTGGGGGACTATGGCCCACCTTCCTATTCTTCACGCGTGGATCTCTAAGCATTGGACTCCAATTTTAACTGGAAGGATAGACTTGTATCTGTGCGCTAAAGGTATTTTCATTGTGACTTTCTCTTCAATAGATGATAAAAACATCATTGCTTCCAAGCTCTAGACCTGCCAATCTAAATATTTGGTCATTAAACCCTGGTTCCCATCCTTTAACCCGCTCACAGAATCATTCTCATGGAAACCTATTTGGATCAGGCTGCCCCATTTACCTCTCCAATTCTAGAGTCATGACTGACTATCGACATCCATTGGCAACACCTTGGGATCTACACTCTATATAGATTCTCAAACCACTAATTACACCCATACTACCTATGCCCGGATCCTGGTGGAACTTGACACTGATAAAAATATTCCTGCAACCATAGATCTTAGAGTGCAAAATAGAACTTGGTCACAACCTCTAGATTATGAAGGTCTACCTTCCTAGGTGTAGAAGGTGTTTTTGCTTAGGACACACCTCTACTACTTGTGGAATGGAAAAACGTCAACATGAGAAGCGCAACTGGTGGAAAGATGCACTCCCGGAACACCTGATTTTCGATGCAAAAAAGGATCTAAAATTAAATGCAGATACAATAGCTGAAACAGATTCTTCCTGAAACCCCTTTATCCAAAACTCAAATTGTGAGCAAAGCATGAAAAATGCACAAGCTATTGAGGGCAACAAGGAAAATGATAAATATCTCTCTCAGGACAACAACGTGGCTATCCCAAATGGGACAAATGCGACTAAGGAGAATACTCCTCCTTTGTCTTCTCCTCCAACCGTAGAGGCTCCATCAGGCTAGATAACGGTCAACAAAAATTCCAATGGTGTTGTTGTGCCATTGTTGTTTGTGTGTTGTACTCCACATTTGTTGATGGGTTGTTGGTTGTTGGTTTTTTCTTTGTAGACTATTTTCTGTAGTTTGGGGCATTATTGTTATATCTAGATTTTGATCTCTTTATTGTGCTTTAACTTTCAATTCTGGCTTCTGAGCCTTGTTGTACAAGGGTATAGTCCCTTTCAAAAAACTATTTACCAATAATATAAAAAATTATTGTAGCTTAATAAGTTACAAAATATAGTTATGAAGATTGTAAGACACAAATAATATATAGGTTATAACTAACTATTATTCAAGGCCATGCCAACTTTGTGTTGCATTATAATAAAACTAGAAATCACATATGAGTTGCGAAACACCGTCAAAGAGGATAACAATTCTAAGTTTTTGGAGTTCTAATTCAAGGTGAAGTTTATGACATCTATAATTGTTTTAAATTTGTGTGATGGGGGAGTGAACAATGTAGTACAACTACAATATTCAACAAAAGAAACTTCATATTATGCCTCAATGGATTGATATCAATGTCCACTTTTGCCCTAAAATGGCGAATGGTTCTAACAAAAAGTTCATTTGGTGAAACAATATTAATGGCTCTTGAGGATGACCATGTATTCTAAAAAGTACCAATATAAAGCTCTAAAACAACATAAGCATCAAAAACACCCACACAATTTAAATAAGAAAACAACATATGTGATCCCTGGAAACCCAATTATTGAGGTTTATGATTTAAAGGATGAAATTTTGTACAAACATAAATACATGAAAAAAAGTGCATACCCTTTTGAGAAGGTTGAATCTTTATTTTGTGTACTCACATTTAGTGCTACATTTCCATTTTAGTTAATAAGTGGGTATTATTGTATGGAATCTTGTTGGTCTCCTTCATAATGCATTGTTATCCATGTAAAGTATGTACAATTCTACCGAGATGAAAAGGCAAACTAAAAAGAGGATTAAAAGGGACACATTTTCTTCTTCTTCAAATCAATGAAGTGGTTTCTCCAAAATATTATACCGTGCCCTCAAAAGCAAAATTTAATTTGATTTTATGGTAAAATATACCAATTTATCAATAAATTTTGAGTTGGTGATAACACTAAAATTTGAGGTTGAGTTATTTGAGGACACATGTCATATTCACAAATGTCTAGAAACAATGCTAATACTTGAATTCCCCACATGTGCAATTTAAGAGGAAGTGCCCAAAAATGGCGAATGGTTAGTTTACATATAAAAATATAATAGTTTAGTCACCCAATTATTGAGGTTTATGATTTAAAGGATGAAATTTTGTACAAACATAAAACATGAAAAAAGTGCATACCCTTTTGAGAAGGTCAATTATATGACGTTAAGGCCAACTAATCTTAACTAAATCCATTTGACTTGTATTTATTTTGGAAGCAAAACCATTTTGTGCACATCTCGTATTCATAGTAGTTTCAAGGGAGACCACATTTTTTCAAGCATTTAGTTGAATAGACATGCATATACCAATGCATGCCTTATTTTGTCAAACAATTTATTTGAGGACATGCCTCCACATTTTGTAGACATATCTCCTAGTAGTTTGAACCTATAACTATAACATCTTCCAAAAGTCCCTTATCCATAATGCTTCAATGGATGTATATGTGCGTGCATGCCTTATTTTTCACAATCTAGTAACATTCTAGAAAAGGCTATAAATCAATCATATTGGATACCTATTAATTGCATACAATGAAAAAGTGTGAATGATTTGTGAGGATGATGATTTCCTCTATTCATTGTAGGTCACCATATAACGGTGGACAAACAGATTATGTTGAAAATATATCACTAGAAATATGATACTTTCTAACAAGGTTTGATCCATTGTTGGATTCCTCTCGGCATAAAAAATAAAATAAAAACTTGTTCATAATGATGTCAAATCAATAGATTCTATTGAATGAATTACTCTTGGTTATATTGTAGCCATTGCCAAAAAATATGTTTACTCATTTATAGATCAATCCAAATTTCTCAAAAACATAATAGAATTGGCATACATGTAATTGTAATGTTATGGTTATAGGAATACGATTCATATTGTATATCAAAATCGATAAGTTATAGTTTGAATATCAAAATGACATTCATCATTATGAGTTGAAATGTCACTTGGTATTAAAAAAATCAATTAAAATAGTGATATATTTGAGAATTCATAATAATTGAATAATTAAAGAATGAGTAATTATTTAAGAACCATGTCCTTATATCAATATCTTTTAGCCAACTACAATGATCACCGGGATTACAATTATAGGAAAGATAAAAATGAGTTTACATATATTGAACGATAAATTAATCGATTCCCTATTTTCAATTGAGTCTCATAATCAAAAAGATTTAAAAATGATATATAAGAAATGACCTTAGAAATAGTTCTCAAGGATAATAACATACATCCAACTCTTTAATAAGGTCTCATATGGGTGTCATCAAAACCATACATCAATACATTTCCATGCACCCCATTCTAACCAAAACCGTTAAATATTCTAGTGTTAATTTTAAAAGAGGAAAAATAAGATACAAATATCTTAAAGGATATCTAAAAACATAAATGAGAAGGAATGCATTGCATACCATATTTTCAACAAATTGATTTAACCAAAATTAGAGTGGATGACCCTAATTAGGATTAGAATCTAGCATATAGATAATATAAAATCATATTCACACAATAATATACTGTAATGGAAACTAGAGATAATGACATAAGAATTCAAGACAATCAAGGAGATAAATAATTATGGTTAAAGTGTCTATATGTAAATAAATAATGGCCTAATAAAACATCCTTTTTTTCTCTTGATAATGGGTGATCTAGGCTTGGACAATGAGAGGGGCCATACTAAATATGCACACCTTAAGGTTGTTGTAGACACTCAAATTTAATAATTTACTCTTTTGTGTTAAACACACACTAATACCGAAAGTGGGGATTGATCCGTGAACTACCCAACTTAAGCAATTCACATACCACTATGCTCGTGAATATGAATGAAACATGCATGCATTCTTTATTAACCAATTATTGTGCAATATAACCACAAGTATATCTGTAAATTGAAAGGAAATAAACAAGTATGAGACCATATTTATCTTGGAGAAAACCCAAGGTGGGAAAAACTCCAGTGGGTGAGAAAATTAGCTCCCCTTCACTATGTAATCCCAAAATGATACAACTTACTACCAAATTGGCCTTCAAGGAAGATAAACACTCCTAATTGTATCTACTTGCTCTCAAACTCCCAATCAAACAAGAACTCTTCACTATGAACAAACAAGACAAGAATTCACTCTTCCAACTTTGCTCACACTTGAATTCCACTCAAAACACTTGCTTGAAACCTTGTAAAGGCTTCGAATTTATAGATGTACAACCCCAGGAGGCATGGAAAGCTGAAATGAACTGCTTGAAGCCCAAACATTTGCAACTATTGAGATTCCCACGTTTGGACCATTAATTACAAAACCGCTTTACGCAGACCAATGGTTACAAAACCACCACCCTGCAGACTAGCGCTTATAAACCGCCACCCTATACCGGGGGAAAACTGCCACCTTATACTAGGGGTGGTTTTGTCATCATATAAAGTCTACTACCTTTAGAGGTCATAACTTTTGCATACGAACTCGAAATTGGGTACCTTTTTTTTGAACTTGCACGATTTTTTGAGAGGAACACAAATATGCAATCAGATTTGGATTTTTATGACATATCCATCCTGAAACAAAACATATATGGCCCAAAGTGTCATTCGAGAGGTGTCCGGATCACCCCAACTTGACTAGACCATCTTGTGAAGATATAAAGGTGTTGAGAACCTATAGAGAAAGTACCTGATATAAAGATTACATAGAATTGGGCTATTCTTGATCCATTTTTGGATCATACCTCCCCAATTTGAGGCTTTTAAGTCCCTAAAATCTTCAAGGACTGATGAGGTGAGGAAATTTCTTCCTCACATCTTCTCTGGAATACCACTCCTACATCTGGAGGTGTATCTGTTGGATTGTTCCAATGAACATATCCTCTTTGTGGACTTCACCCCACTTTTCCATTGTCTCTGTATGGTAATCGAAAAAACAACATCAATTGCACTCCTAGGAAAATAACCATAACATGTCTCAAAACCCCGACAAGGTTAACAATTGCTATCTGCATGTTTGGCAAAAATCATACCTGTATAAGTGCTCAATAGTCTCTGTCACACAGAGTGACCAGCCACCCCTAAAGTGCGTGCTTTCTCAAACAAAGATTGTAATGGTTGTTTCTTTTCATAGGCATCCTGCATGGACTTGCCTATGGAATCCCACTTTTCTGGAAGTGGACCATCGGGTAAAAATTTATCACATGCTCAATTGGCCTATTTGGGGGAAGCCCCATAGGCTCTTCCCTGAATTGCTGAATAAACTATCTCCATATGCTTCTTCTCTTTGTTAGTAATCATGTTATGAGTGGTTTCTGTGACAACTTCCTCAACTTGTCTATCCCTTAGAAGAAGTAAAGAAAATATTCCACTAGCATTAAGTTTCGGACTTCAGTGGAACTTACCAACAAAATCTTCGAGTCTCCTGCAAAGGCTGAAATGACGTAGCTCTTACCATCCTTCACCAAATGGTATTGGTTGGCTCTTCTTGTGAATGATGACATCTCTAATAAAAATACAGACTACCAAACACCATGCCACACACATCAAGGGGAACAACATCCACAGTGACTTCATCAATAAAATTTTTATCAATACCAAAAGTAATCTTACACTGTTTAGTAACCTTGACGTCTACACCTTTCTTTACCCAACCCAATGAGTAAGGACTTGGATGATTGTAAGTTTCCAACATCATTTTGTCAACTAGCTCTTTACTAACCAAATTAGCTTGCATGAACAAGAATCAAAAAGAGCATCCACTTTGGTCTTCTTCAACTGAATCTTTATATGAAAGAGCTTAGTAAGTTCATTTTCTTGAGCATTACTACTATTACCCAAACATACCTATCTACAGACAAAGGCACAACACATAGTCTCATCCACCTCTTCACTACAAAACACTTCCTCTCCCTGGAGGGCAGCCATGGCCTTCTTCTTATTTTTCTTATTCTTGAAGGGATGTAATTCTAGGTGGAGCTTCCAACATTTTCCTGGAATGAGTGTCAACATCACAATGCCCACAATGAATTTTAGTATCCTTTTTAGAAATAGAAGTAGCATTCTACTTACCTTTCCCTTTTCCTTTCCTTTGTTTGGTGTCATCTTCTTTTTCTGAAGCATACTAAGAGGTAGATGAACTCTTCTTATTGTCCATCTCTAAATAGTGAGCTTGTGTACAAGCCTCATCTACATCTCGTCGGCTTGGCCAAAAGGATGGGTCTCCTTAAGTGGCTATGGAGTTCCACCAACATATTTCATCAACAAGTCCCGATATGCTACATCCTTTCCCATCTTAATAGATTTCTTCGAAACTCACTAGTGTACTCCTGCACAGTCTGGCCTTGCTTTTGCCTGAGATACGCCAATACATGGACCTCTCTTCCTCATAACAAATAGGATAGAATTGCTTTTTGATTAGATTTTTAAATTCATCCCACTTAGTAATAGGAGGACACTTCTTAATAACCAAAGAATGAACATAAATTTCAAACCAAGTTAAATCATGTTTGGTTAATTTTAACCAAGCAAAGGAAATCTTTTGACTTTCATTAATTTGATGCAAACTAAAATATACCTCCAGTTGAGCTAGCCAATGGTCTAACTTCTTAGCATTCACATCTCCATCATAAGGATCAATCTTGATCTTGGCCTCTGCTTTGAATGGAGGAGGTATGAGAATGGCATGGGATGGTTCTTCTTCACGACCTCTTCTTCATGGTCTTTCGGGGTCTCCTTCGAAACACCAAGCTTCTCCATGAGTAGTCCCATGATGGACTCCAATTTCCCAAGGATGTTGAAATGCTGCCCACATCTTTGGACATATTTTCCACATTCTCCTCTAGCTTGTAGAAATGTTCTTCATTGTTATCATCTGCATCATCTCTTCGAGCCATCTCACGAATTCCTTGCTTCCACTTTCTTGTAGAAATCTGCTTCAAAGGGAATCAAGGCTACCTTCACCGCTTTCTTTTCCCTTTCGGGTAAGGGGCATCTAATTGCAATCTCAACACAAGTTAAAGCACACAAAATACTGAAATCTTAACTGCTCTGATACCAATCTGATCGTAAACTACCCAACTTAAGCAATTCATAGACCACTATGCTCGTGAATATGAATGAAACATGCATGAGTTATTTATTAACCAGTTATTGTGCAATATAACCACAAGTAAACTACAAATTGAAAGGAAATAAAAAAGTATGAGACCATATTTATCCTGAGAAAACCCAAGGTGGGAAAAACTCCAATGGGTGAGAAAATAGCTCCCCTTCACTATGTAATCCCAAAATGATACAACTTACTACCAAATTGGCCTTTAAGGAAGATAAACAATCCTCTTAATTGTATCTACTTGCTCTCAAAATCCCAATCAAATAACAAATCTTCACTATGAATAAACAAGGCAAGAATTCACTCTTCCAAATTTTCTCACACTTTAATTCCACTTAAAACACTTGCTTGAAACCTTGCAAAGGCTCAAATTTATAGATGTACAACCCCAAGGAGGCGTGAAAGCTAAACCGAGCCACTGGAATCCCAAACATTTGCAACTTTTGATATTCCCACGTTTATGTACCATTAATTACAAAATCGTCGCTTTATACGGTTAGAAAAACCACCTTGCAGCCCTGACGGTTACAAAACTTCCACCCTGCTTTGGGGGCACATTTTGTCATCATATAAAACTTTACCTTGGGAGTCATAACTTTGCATACGAACTTGAAATTGGGTGTCATTTTTTTTGAACTTGTATGATGTTTTAAGAGGAACAAAATATGCAATCAGATTTGGCTTTTGATGACATATCAATCTTAAAACAAAACATATATGGCCCAAAGTGTCATTTGGACGTGTCCAAATCACCTCAGCCTGACTAGATCATCTTGTGAAGATATAAAGGTGCCGAGAACCTGTAGAGCAAGTACCTAATATAAATATTACATAGAATTGGGCTATTCTGATCCATTTTTGGATCGGGGATATCAATATTAGACAAAATTTTACTTATTTAAACATTAACATCCATAACAACAACAATCACATAAGATATAACAATTGCACAACACAAGATTTATGTGGAAACCCTTTCAGGAGAAAACCCATAGAAAAAGATTACTTGGATCTACTATCCAAATTCAACCAAAATATCTCAATATACATTTGTAGGCACCAACCTATTGGAGACACCAATCCCCAATGTCAAGCACCAACTCACTGGAGTCACCAATCCCCAATGCTGAGTAACAACTCAACTAATTAATAGGCACCAAACTATTGGAGACACCAATCCCTAAAGTGTGAGGCATCGACCTCAAAAATACACAAATCCACCTTTTGTAGTTATTTCTTCAACCTTATGATGGAAATTTAATCACTCTCTTCATACACATAGATCAGATCCTTCTTCCAACATGGACACTAGTCCAATTAATGAAATCAGATTGCTTTATACTTTTCTCTTCAATTTTGTTCACACTTTCATTTGCTTGCTCTACTTGCACTTATCCTTCCACCTAGAATGCAACTCCACCTCTTCTCAAATTCACAACTTGCTTCATTATCAATTCTTCATGCTCTGCTTTGCTCTTCCTTCAACAAGTTGTCATTTCAAATTTTCTTGAGTTTTCTCTTCCTCTTCTTCATTGATTCACTGTTATTTTATACTAATAAGTATGCATAGGGCTTAGAGAGATATCTTTATTTGTTGCTCCACTCTTTTCCTTTTAATAGTTTTCTATTTCACTTCTCTCGAGAACACACCAAATAATGATTCTACATCTCCTTTTATACATGTGCACACTCTTAACATTGGCATCCAAACAAGATGAAGGTCAGCCATAGTTACAATAAGAAGATCAATTCCAAGATACAAGAGTAAACCAATAAACTCATATCAGCCATAGAATTGTATATCTGGAACATTTTAGTGTTAAAATAGAGACAATCACCCAACAACAAAAAGATCATAAACATGTTTTTGAATTATTGGAAGGTTGACCAAACATGAGAAAAAAATGATTCAAAAAACTTAGAAATGCATTACAATAGTCGACCCAAACTTTGGTCCTAAACTAAGACAAACCACTAACTTTAGAAAGACTCCAAAGCAATAGAAAGAGACTTTGAAGCTTTCCGGTTAGACTCAAAGCTTTCTAAGTTAGACTCGAAGAACCCAGTCAGACTCCAAAACAATAGAAAGAGACTCTAAGGCTAAAATATGAGACTCCGAAGCAACAAACAATATTCTTTCAACACTCTGCTCTATCAGTTAAATCCTATAACATCCTTTGACATCAATGACACCAACTAATCTATTATCTCCTTCAACTTCCTTTGACATCAATGATAATTATTCCAACATTTTGACACTCCTTATTGCAATTGTGATTCTTGGCTAAGAAAAACACCCATATCTTATTCCCACTCAATGCATGTTTTCATCTCTTGTCTAACTTTCTTATTTCCATACACCTATGTGTCGACAAATTATGAATATCAATACACAAGACCAATTCTCAAGATCTTCTTTCCGGGATATAAATTTTAGATTTCATCAAGCTTATCCTTTTCCAAAATCATACGGTTTAATCAAGTTGTATACTTCCTTCTTGACCAACTGTATGGTCTTAAATCAACACATTTTATAGATTTTATTTCTATGCAATATCATTTGTTGGGTCTTTTATCCTCCTGGCTGGCCTTATCATAATAAATTACCTTCAGAACCATATATAAGAAAGTTAAACTCACCTCATTTCATAACCTAGCACTCTTATGATATCTCATTGCAAATACTATAAACAAAGGAACTCAATTATCTTTAAATATTCCTAAAGTTGATGCACATCCATTAGGAAGCCACTACTACAATTCTGAAGCACTCAACCAAGTCAAGGAGTATAACTTCCCTCATATCCAAGAATACCAAGATATGTCTTATCAAGAGCACAATCTAACCAATCATGATCGAAGAGGTTCAAGTTGTCAACTAGCTACATTCATATAGATATTACATGTTAGGTGGAGAACTACATGTGGTTTGAGGCCTCTTTATAGTAGTTCCAATGTAAATAGTGGATGGGGTGCACCATAACCCAAAAACTAACCTTATTGCAGGGGAATTCTACCCGGTTAATGTTTTGGAGTGTTTTTGTTGATTATAAGTGATATTAAGATTGTGCAACAACTAAGGTTTGAAAATGAAGTGCATTTTCAGGCCATTAAAGGACCCAAAAATTTACAAAACCCCATTTTGAAGATTTTCTATAGAATGGGAAAGAATGGATTATACATCCCAACTATATTGTATGGTCTTACACCAAGATATTTTCAAGTTATAGTTTCGGGAGTGAAGTTTCTCCAAGCTCTGCACTTCTAGATTCTCTAGTCCATCTTCCCATATTCTTCTTGTATAGATATGTATAGCTAAGTCTCTCTCTCTCTCTCTCTTGCATATTTTGAGTTTGTATACAAACAATTGAAAAAACTAATAAGTCATTCTAATTTTGTACCATTAATGTTGGAAGTTAATTTATCATAAAAAAATTGGTGTAGGATATTATTTTCCTCATATTTATTTACTTGGAATAAATCCTCACCCTTGGTGACTCATCTTTCTTAGGTGTATTATGCATCATAGGAGTTACTATGACATGTATTACATGTCATAATGTGTCATAGTATGTCATAGGAGTTACATTCCCATTCTGGAGTGTAACTCCCCTTCCTATTCTAGGAATATTCTCATGGAGGAGTTACACAACACTCCTATTTGTACACACCACTTGATCTATTGAGAGGTTCCTGATTTTGCACCATTCTTATTTTATGAGTTAATTTCATATTGCATTACTTGGTAGATCATTCTTGGAAATTTTACAAATACATGTGTGGAAGCATTCTTTATTATAAATTATGGCTAAAACTCGATAAAATTCTCCTATTTTCCTAACATTACATTATTTTTTATTGTTGTGTATTGCATAACAAAATATTATAATCTTAAAAAGGTGTAAACATTTGGTGAACCTGATTTCGATTCAAATATTTATTGCTCCAAATCCTAGTTTCCTTAGGGTTTCTTAAGTTTTATTAGCGTAGGCTTCTTTCCATCATATGGCTTATTCTCCTCCTCTTTGTCTACCTTCATGGCCTCTCCTAGTGATTCTATTATATCCTTCCTTGACTTTGTGAAAATTTATCTTGAATATATCATTTTTGAATCCTTTTAGTGTGCTCGCATATATGTATGTGTTCTTTGTGAGAACCATATATGTGAATCTTTCTTTACAAAAGCCATCTCTTATACCTATACTGATTTACCCTCATCATATATCAACCATAATGGCCTTACTTTATATATTCAAGCCACATTAAATACTACATTGGTTAAGCATGTCGTAATTGATCATGTCTCAAGAATTAATCTCTACAACATTTTTTTCGTTGTCTAGGTATATCTATTAAGGATTTCTCCTCTTCCACTATGACTATTTGAGATTGTACCAATACCACTCATGAAATTCTTCACCAAACTACCCTAACCACTACGTCGGTTTAATATCACTCGACACATTATGGTATGTTATCCCGAGATAATCGCCATTATAACATCCTCCTTGGGAAACCATGGGTACATGTTATGGGTATCACAATTATATCTACATACTTGTAGTTCACTAATCACGGCTCTACTTTTATTTGTTCACAAGACCCAAACCCTTTCCAATTTTATGCATAAAGACAATTTATGCATTTACTCTGTTCGTTAAACAACATTCTTACATAATTACTTGAGTGAAACCTTGTGTCTCTCCCTCCACCACTTGAGGTTAATGCAAGCATGCACTTATAATAAGAGTTTCAATCCTAATGCTTACTAACTACCATAGATGTATCAGTCACCTCACTAATTGGTGCCTCAAGCTTTAAAATGTTATACAAGATCTTAATGGGAAGATCATGGGGGAACTCATTCTCTTTAAACATTGTTTTTATATACTTAGAAATTATTCCTAGATCGATGTGCAACAACAGTGTGGCCCATGGGGTTATGGAAATAATCAAATAAAATAAGTTCTTCATAGGTATTCTTTCCTCTCCTCATATTAAAGGGAAGATATCAAAGTTACTAAGGCATTTGATATATGGTCATTTTCCTTCATAGGTACGTTTTTACCTCTCATCTCTTTACCTTCCATTTGGTGTTGGGTTACATGTACCCAATACTCTAATTTCTCCTTTGACACAATTGGGGACTAATCATACCATTCCTTTAGTAAACAAAATCTCCAAATCTCTAACTACAAGCAAGATATGAGAAGCTCTTCCGTTCAAAAATCAAACATTTGTACTCTTTCCATGGTTTACATCTCTTTACTTCACTTTATGCAAGTTAAAATTATATAGTTACTATTGAGTTACAATTTAATTTATACTATAGATATTGAATACACTTTGTGTTGCAGGTTTCATCATAGAGTGTGCCAACACCAACACATCTGGACAACAAAAATATGAGCAAAGACAAAATGTATCTACACACTCATGTATTTTTTCTTTAAGCATGTAATTTCATGTCATACTTAGAGGGGGTAAATGTAGAAACTCAAATTTAGAAATTTACCCTTTTAACACTACTTATTTTAATTGTGCTTTGTAGTGAGACAAACACCCATATCATATTCCCACTCATTACATGTTGCCATATCTTGTATAAATTACTTATTTTCATACCCCTATATGTCAATAAATTATGAATATAAATACCTAAGACCAATTCTCAAGTGCTACTTTCTAGGATCAAACTTTCAGATTTCATTGAGCTTATCCTGTCCAAAATCATATAGTTTGGCCAAGTTGTATAATTTGTACATGACCGAACTATATGGTCCTAAACTAACACATTTATAAATTTTCTTTAATGAAATATATTTTTGGGGTTTTTAATCCTCTTGAGATGGCCTTATCATACTAAACTACCTTAATAACTCTATATAAGTAAGTTAAATAACCTCATTTCATAACCTAACACTCTTATGAGATCACATTGCAAATACTAGGACAAAAGGAAATCAAGGCTCCCTAAAAATTCCTAAATTTGATGCATATCCATTAGGAAGCCACTAACACATTTACAAAGCATTCAACCAAGCCAAGGAGTCAGATTTCCTCACATCCAAGCACACAAAGTTTACATTTCCAAGTTTTTACAAGAGGAAAATCCAATCAAGCATGATCAAAGAGCTTCAAGTTGATAACTAGTTGTATTCATAAAGATGTTACATGTTAGGTAGAGATTACATTTGGTTTGAGGCCTCTTTGGATTAGTGCCAATGTATTTGGTACATGGGGTGCACCACAACCCAAATACTAACCTTCTTGGGGGTATTCTACTTGCGGTTAGGGTTTTGGAGAGTTTGATTGATTAAAGGTGATATTGAGATTGTGTGACAACTAGGGTTTTCTAGAAAAGTGTATTTACAAGCCACCAAAGGATGCAAAAAGTTACAAAAAAACATTCTAAAGGAGTACAAGACCGTAAAAATGGGCATGAATGAATTATATGTCCTGACTATTTCTCATTGTTACACTCTTGCTTCTTGTCTATCTCTTCAATCTCCACTTTGTCATCTTCTTGCTGTGAGCTTCTAGATGTTATTCTTTCTCTAAGGAGTGAAGTTTTTATAGGATATGAACATCTAAATCTTCTTTGTCTTCCTAGAAATTATTATTGTATAAATATTTATACTTAAGTATCTCTCTCCCTCTCGTGTGTATTTTGATCTTGTATACATACATTGAAAGAACAAATATGTTATTTTGATTTTTTAATTAATGATGGAATATAATTTATCTAAATAGCTCTTAGTTTCTTAAGCTGTTCATTATTTTTTATTGTTCTATATTGCATAAAGAAATATTATAATCTTAAAAATGGCATAAATAAAACTTGTGAGTTACAAAATACATGGAAATAGAAATAAAATAGTCTATAGTATATAATAGATATAGGGTTTAAAATCCTATATCTAGGATAAATGGTGACATATAACTATGTCATAATAGTAACTTGAAAATAATGAGCCTGTAATTAGGTAATAATTAGGTAGTAACACTTGATAAATATTCTTATGTTAGGGTATTAAACATAGATTATAAGGATCAATAAAGGTTGTGAAGGGTTTTAAATGCAAAGGGAAGATTATAAAACAAAAGATGATAGATAAATAAAGCAATAGAATACATATGTTGCTCTACTCTAAAATATGCATGACCACATAAAAAATACAAATATAGAATGACACAAAGAAAAATAGTGGTTAGAGATACTTACCTACTTGTAGACACCATTGGTGCAGTAACTTCCCCTATAGTTAGCAACACCTTATGAGAGATTTGATGTGGGGGATCACAAGTTAGAATAAGAGAATACCTATAAAACCCTAATTTTGAAGAATCCAAAGAATATAAAGGATGGGTAAAGCATAATATGTGTATCTCCTATGCTTGAATATATTAATTACCCAATGCTCCAAGTGTAGAATCTAAAAATACAAGTAAGATAAACTTTAAGACCTATAAATATTTAATGGAAAATTGGTAAGCACTAGTAGAGTGAATGAGTGATGATAATGACTTGGAATGAGACCTCAAATACCGAGTATATATAATAATCATGATGGGGCATTATAATTTATCCTAGATAATGTTTTCAACTATAGTTGATGTTGTCAACTATTAAAATCCTAAGCCAGATGGTCTCAACCATGGTTGATATCATCGACTATGGGAAATAAAAATCATGGCCGGATAAAAAGAAGTCCTAGCGATGGAGGGATAATTAGAGCTACTAAAAGGTGACATGGTGAAGGTATGTGTGTTATAAAAGTAGGTATAGACATGAATGCAAGATAATGGTAATGTAATGTCTTAGGAAGGCTATAAAACATGATTGTAAAGATATTATAACCTTTGAAATGAGATATAGTTGGACTACACATCAATGACTTCTCATAAGTACCATTGCTAACTAGCCCAATGCAATTAGTGAATGTTTCATGTAACCAATTATGGTTACTCCTCACTCCTAGTAGTGTCCTTAAGGCCACAACTATGGGGAAGCCAATGCACCAATACCACCTATGAAGAACAAATGTAACTAAAGTGGAAACTTAGGTGTATATTTATGCCCCAAATAAATATCACCGCATTTCAGAAAAAATTGTACACAATATTGTGTTAGAAAAAAATAAAATACATCAATAATATCACAATAACTAAAATGAATGTGTAGTAGAGAAAGTGACTAAAAATGTGAACTCAAATATAACATACCTACTTGTATACTTACCTTCCCACAAGTGTGTTTGCATAGTGAATCACCATAACATAGAAATAGATGGCATGAGAACTCTAGTAATACAAAAATGAAAATAAGAACTAGAATATAAATTAGAAAAATAAAATAAAAACTCTAGGCTATGTAGATTTTGTCTAAGATTACATAAGATAATAACATAATTAACACTAAAAATAAACTTATATACAAAAATATTTCACTTCTTCATTATTGTATTTAGTGTAGAGAGCTACATATAAATAGTGTAATTTTATCCTATAAAGGAGTCAACTCTTATCACATTCAACAATCGTAATAATATCATGTGTCATTCCAATCAAACTATAAAGTGTAACGTACCCTAGAATCTCTCTCACACCTCATAGATGATTAGAACACATAATATTTATATAAGTTGTTATTACAACTCATCACACCACATACAATATGATAACAAATGGAATTAAAAAATATTGAAATTTTTAAAACCCTAATTGTAGAGTCACATATGATAAATAAAACACTAAAGTACATATCTAACCTAAGTAATAAGCTAGATAAAAATGAAACCCTAGGTGTAAAGAGAGGGAATAGAAGACTTAGTTGATTTCACAATAAATCTTGAAGTGTTCTAAAATGGAAGACTATTGAACAGGAGGAGGAAATTTTGCAACCAAACATAGAAAATTGTATAACTATTGGAATAAGCTAAACCAAGGTGCATGGGCTAGGTTAGGGGCACCTAGGCGCTAGAGACTACTTTTGGGCGCTGTGTCTCTGTGAGAACCTTAGAAACAATTTTTCTTGTGTCACACCAATGTCACTAACCTTCACTATTTGTCACATGTATTTCATTGTATCATCACAAATTTCACTCTGTAATGAAAAAATGATCTCTTGTAAAACCCCAAAACACATCAAATCATAAAAAAAAAAATTGAAAATGGGGAGTCAAAATGACGCCAATAATCATTCGACAAAGTGAACTTTGCAACCGAAAGCACTTGCACTACATCTTAGACTCCATGTAGTTCTTGTGCGTGTGTGTAGAAAATCATGCCCTATGAAGCTCTTGTGTAAGATGCACTTGATAATGAGAAATATCTAGATGTAGCAATGTAAGTAAATGTGTGGATGTCAAAATGAACTTCCCCTCCTATGAAGTGTATGTAGAAAATACAGTCCCTTTTCCCTTGAGTGAGTGCTAGATGGATGTTTTTATGCTCTTAGAATACATTTGGATGCAACCTTAGGTGGTGATAGTAGATTCTTAGAGCTTGGTCCTTTATTATGGTCACATAAATTTGTATTTATATGATTCCCTTGGTTGAATTTCGCAATTGAAAACTAAAAGGTTGACCCATAAGAAAATAAGATGCCCAAAATATAAAAGAGGCCCAAAAGGGGCGAGTAAGATACAAAGAGGTTGGGGGTGCCTAGAGGGGATGAGGGTGCCTAGGCACTGATGTTCAGCTAGGCGATGTTGTCTAGAGTCAAGAAAAAAGTAAGTGAAATACCGACTAGGTTGTGGGGTGTGTAAAACTAGAAAGAAAGCAAAAAGACGAGAAAGAGGCCAAAGACAACAACCAATTACTATTTTTCTCTCTTATGAATCATATGAATAGTGGTATGTGATTAGGACCTAAAAATGTATCCAAGCACATGATTTGATGTCTACATTTTCTCCCACTTTATTTTGTTGAGTGAATACTTGATAACATAGAGTAGATAAGAGATGCATATCTGATAACCATGTAGATCAATGGAAAAAGTGTACTAAGGAGACAAGAAAAATTGTGGAGTGATAAAAGTAAAATGTGGAAGCTAAGGAAGAGGAAGTGACCATAGGGGTGAAGCATATGTGTTGTGCTATGTTGTACTGTTTTCATTGTCGCTTGTGCTCGATGATGTAGGGATGCTTCTTTCTGTGTTTTAAGGACAAACCTACAAAAGAAGAGAAAAAAGTAGTCAAAGTTGTTTATATATGAAAAAACCGATGCAAGTATGTAAAAGGTATGTGAAAATGTGCAAAAGTAGTAAAAGGAACATGTGCACCTAATCCTTGATGATTAAAAAGATAGAAAATATCTTGAAAATGTTGTAGAAGAACATGTTCTTTGGGCGATCTCATGCCAAAATGAGTTTTTTTGGTCGATCTCATGCTAAGTGAGAGTTTTTTGGGCGATCTCACGCCACTATAGAAGAGTGTTGGGGAGAAAGGTATAATGTTATTCTCCATCCCTGACTGTTTCCTAAAATTTATATACCACTGCAGATGGTGTGATCCATCTTATTCCAGTTTGATCTAGTTTGATCTAAGTAGAAAGAGAATAAAACAAAGATAGAATGCATTCCGACATGGAGGATTTTTCCTCTAATGAGAAAATTTCTCTGTGCAATGTCAAAAATTGTGCCAATATGTGAAAGTAATTGCAAATTCCCCTAGTCATAAGTGCCCAGGAAAGGTCAAGAACACCCAGGCTCTCATGTCTGTATCTAGGCACTAGTGTTTGTGTTGTGCTAAGGACCCAAGTTAAAATCTAGGTCATTTTTATAACTATAGATTGTGTCATTCCTGTACTATGTAATCCTAAAAAATAATTGTGCACTATTGCATGGGGTGACTGATTCACCCAATGCATGCCTCCCTTGTTTGGGGTGTATGCAATGTTGTTAAGAGGATGCATCCTAAAGGAGAGAACCACATGTTGATCTAAAAATGATTCCATGCAGGGGAGTGAATGTACATGGTAGAAACCAAGGCACATGCAAAAAAATTTACTAGTAACATGTGTTAGTGCAATCAAGAAAAATATGCATATAGAAGACAACGTGTAATCTAACAAGCAAAAAAAAAATGTAGACCGTGAAAAGTGGGTTTTAAATATGGGACATCGCTCACAATGTCGCAAGAAAATCGGGGCGAAACAACCAAAAGCATATAAAAATTGAACAAGAAAGACATAGGGCATAACCCACAAATAATAACATACAATAGAAGACAATGGAAAATGGTAGAAAGTAAAGTATCAAATTACCAAGGTAGTAAATAGCTCTGCAAAGAAAATTATGCACATGAAGCACCCATTAGAATGTTAGAAAGATAAAAAGGATGTTAAAGCATGTATATATCGATAAAGTAGTGTGCTAGTATGAATAGGAAATAGTATAAAATGAAACAATAACACCTATAGTGTGTACGAAAGTAGATTCCCCTAGGAGCCTTTATAGGACTGGTAAGAGGTACAATGCCAATTATCCATGATGCATGTAAGGATAGGTAGAAAGTATGTATTCACAACTAGAGATCAAGTGAACTCACATGTGTATAAATAAAAGATAATGACATACAAAGTATCTATCTAGTATGAAAACAAAGTGTACATGTAACTAGTATAAGCAAGCAAGAGTATGTGCAACCAAGATATGTAATATGTTGTGAGTGTGAATGGAATTAAATGCAATGTGAATGTGATAGGATCAGCATACCTATACGATAGAATATCAACACATGACCTTCTTCACATCCGACCTCCCGAGGTCATGCCGAGACAATGGTGTTGATTTTGAAATGAGAGTGACAGTCATGGTGATGACCAAGCTAATTGGGCAATCTTATATCTTCGCCACGTGATAACAGAATATGTGAATCTAAGGCAAAGAATGCTCTCCTAACCTAAAGGGGTGTGATGGTAGGGTCTGATATGATAGTTATTCAGAGACTCCAATCGATGTATAATTTATTTGCCGAGATTCTATTTATTGGTTGCGAATGCGTGGAAAAGTAACTATGCAGTGCCTTGTATGGGTTTCTAGACAAGGTCATGGAAATTGAGACAAGAGATGCAGGAACTAAGGGAAATTCTCTAGTCTTGTCCAGAAAGTATTAGCCTGATCGGTTGCTATATTTAACAATGAAAGTTGTGTGATAATATCAGGTAGAAGTGGTGAAGATATGAATACATGTGTGCATAAGCTAGTGTTGATATCTAATCGATTAGAGGCTGTTGGGTTGCGGGACTGTGGGTCACAACCAAAGACTTGTTGAGGCTGAGGCCCTTGTATGGTCATGCATGCAATCAAATCCTATTTCTAGGAGTAGTCCAAAAGTCGTAGGCTTGATTAGCAGCTATGTTCAAGGTCTCTAACTATCTTATTTTCTCTGCGTATGTGGCGGGTGTGCGTAAGATTGTTAAGCGTAGACTTGTGTCAATGTCAGTTATTAACTCTGGCCCATTGGGTTGTGGGACTAGAGGATCACAACCATAGGTCTTTTCCTATTATAGACCATTGATGGTCATGCAAGATGAATTGATTTTTTCGGTAAATAAACTATCTATCAAAGGAAATCTAAACTATATTTTTGGTATTTTCTCAATATATCAGGACAAAGCAATAAAACAAACTAATCTATGGAAATAAATATTTTTGTGCTTTTCTAACTTTTCAGACAATGCATCTAATCTAATAAACAATTTTAAAACAAATAACTGGCCGGATGTAGCTAGCTATCTGTGCAGATGTGGGAATCTAAATCTAAAATCTACTCTAATTCAAATAAAATCTCTCCAACCCTACCTTAGAAGTGAAGAACAAATCATGACTCTAAAAGAGCTATTGCTCACCCACAACTTCCCTGGTAATATTGAAGGGAAAAATTCCTATTGATTTGATCTACTTGTAACTATCTGATTAATTGAAATGAATTGTTTCTCTACTCTATTTGATATGCAATTGAAAATTTGACAAAACAAAGCAAACAAATACACAACTCCAACCTGGAAGAGAAAGAGCTTTGGAAAATCAGGTAGTATGAGTATCTATCCCCTCAGTTCTTTCCTTTCTTTCTCTAAGTGTTCATGTGAGTCCAAGGATTTGGGAATGCAAAGAACAACAACAAGAGGATGGCGCTTGAGTGATGGCAGCTTGGAGGAAATCTGGACATAATGCAGGTAGAAGAAAGATAGCACAAGAGATCTGAACTTGGCTATACAATTCCTAGCAAGATTATGACAGCACAACAATGCAAGATACACAAAATTCTTAGGCCCTTTGCTTGAATACAAGCATGGAATATATAGGAATGAAGGATGGAAGGTTACTTCATGCAAAAGGAATTGAAGAGGCAGTCCTACTCATTAAATCTATTTAAAGATAAAGGAACAAGAAGAACCAATTGAATAAAGCTATTTTTAGCAAATTTGGTTCACGAATGCGTTTAAAAAGCAAACTTAAGTGAATCGTCGCATGTAATTTCTTGCATAAAGATTCTAGAAAAAGTGGGCAGGACCTCCGCCCTACGCAGGGCAGCCGTTTGCGAACCGTCACCTAGGCAGGGCGGCGATCATGGCACTAAAGCCCAAAACAAGCACAAAAGAAAGGGGAAGCCCGAAAAATGCAAGGAAAAGATAAGTAAGGCCATCTAGGCTACAAATATATACTGCAAATGGGTTTTTGGAGCTCGAACACCTTCTTGAAAGGATTTTGAATCATCATTGGGGACTTTTATAACCATTTTCCTACCAATGTAGCACATGCAATTTTGGGTGTGTACATATTGCCCCCTCAGAGAAGCGTCTTGGCCATGAAAGAGACGTCAAATGTAGATTTTGAGTATGGTGTTCCCGAAATGGGGAGTTAGAAGCTATACCTAACACGCCCGTGTGTCGAAATCTTGCCATCCAAACTCCCGCTACTTGCACAAAAGAAAAGGAAGACTCAAGTGCAGATAGACAAAACATCAAAAAATAATAAGATACTAGAACAAGGGGAAAAAAAAATATTTTATACAACGTTCTCTGTTCTGAATTATGTAATTCAAACACACGTTCAAGTTTTAATAATTGTTCTCTGTCCAATTAATGTAATTCGGATCACACAATTTCTTTTTAAAACCAATGTTCTCTGTTCGCATATTTACAATATGGAACACACATTCAATGCCATTCAATCATATAACAGATACCATATGCTACTGTAAATGACTCAAAGAACTACCGATCTCCCATTTTATGGCTCGGAGTTTTAGCGATCTCTCATTTCATGACTCGGTGACTTACCGATCCTTCATGTTAATCCATGCATTGTATAATAAGTATACAGGGTTCTTTACCATTTCCGGTTATCGAAGTGATCCATTTAAGAGGCCTATCTGAATATCTGTTACTGATATTCATCTGACATCCTGCTTCTTAAACTAGGTGATTAGGACAACGCAACCAACAACTTGCGATACTTTGGCCAAATATTTTCACATGCTTTGCATGATCATATTCCCAGATGTTATACACATCAATGGAATACGTCCTTCACCTCACTTCATCTGTTATCTAGAATGGTCTTTCCTGATCTCTGTCAGTCCTTCCATCTAAGGTCAAGCTCTAACCCCAACTAGCAATATGATCGAGTATAGGAAGGCACTCATGGTAACTAAAGGTACGCAGACATACTATGTCATCCCTAGGTGACTCCGTGTGTCTAGTTACCTTTAGTCCTCCGGAGTCACTCCATATACGCGATCACATTCCTATCCTCGTCTAAGTAACTTAGTCCCAACTTATGTAAACTTGATGATTTGATTTGGGAGGGCATTGTAACATGTCAGCTACAACATTGTGTCGTCATGAAGGCCCCGCCTTCATGAAGACACCATATTGCAGATGACGTGTGTCAAGGTCCCTGGAATCCTCTCATCAAAGAATACACATCCAGCTTGAGTGATTGGATTTAATCTTAAATATTTAAGATCAATTTTCAGCAACTGTGCTGATCCTTTAACCTCATTGTTCGTTATAGTTGTATATAGCTAAGAGAGACTCAATTTGTCTTATAGCTTAATATACGTTTACTCCTCCATACCGAAGGATTGCATATTTCCATCTTGGTTCTTTTCTTTAAGCTTCGGACTAATAGTCCACTATAGCTTAACGTAGTAAGTTCAACCTATTAAACTTAACCAAGTTTTACTCCCAACTGTAATTAAATTTAGAATTCCATCTTATTAGATATCATTTACATGAGGTCTATTCTTAAAAGAAGGTATTCAATTATTCACCTTAACCTTACTTCAGTTAAGGTTTGTTACGAATAGATATGTTTCCTCATATCTAATATCCTCTGAATTTAAACACTACGAGGATATTAACGAAGTCCGAATACAAGGTTCAGCTACTCCTTTGTTATTTGATATTCCTTAGCTTATAAACTAATCCCGAATATCATTCAATTAAGAGTTCATATTCATTTAATTCCTTTTCAATGTCAATCCAAATTTCATATTAACCCAAGTATGAATTAATTGCACATTCCAACTTAAAAGTTGTATTCAAGTAAAGAATAGATATTATGTCCTTTTAAAATCTATCCACTATCATTTGAATAATTCCAATCAATGAATAATATTATATTCTCAATCTTATTCAAACAGTTTCAAAGTGATACAGCCATTAAAATATCACACATTTCCTTGTATTCATCCATAAGATTTACAATCTATACAATTACAGTCCAAAAAACTGGACTTCATTTATATCAAACAACATTACAACACATAAGGAAAGAAGAATGTAACTTCTTCTTTTCCCATTTCCTCGTAGAGGAATAATAACTATCAAATACGATCCATCCTTAGCTACTTCAGAAGAAGCATCAAAAAACAACCATGTCTTCATTTACTCAAAGGACCATCTGCAAAATTTACTTGCACGGGTCAGTTCATTGAACTGAGCATATTAAGCACTTATCATTAAAATGAGGTGCTCTTAATTAACTGTCTCAATAAAAGAACCCTGCTTTTATGAAACGTAAACAAAATATGAGATGAACACCATCCAAGAATTAAGTGTTGATAAGGATGAACAACTTAACAACCCAATCATCTAATTACCATCCCAATCAGACAAAAGGATTACTACCCTTTTTCCCAAATAATTACTACAAGAAGTAATTTCCTTCAAACAGTTCCAGATTAAAACATCTGTAAGAACTAATACACCTATGTATATACTGTTGTTCTAATGTAAATGCTATCAATTCCATTCCCTTACAATAGTTAAAGAAAAGATTCACGAAATAGATTTTAAATAAGACTTCCAACATAACCACTTTCCTTTCCTTTCATACTACTCGTCTAATTTCAAACAATCAAATGCGTTGAAGAGAAAAGTAGTCATTCACCATGAACTCATTGGTGTCAATCCTCAAAATTCAACAACAGAATAATACTTCTTTCAAATCAGAAGAAAGTAAACAACAATTAAATGCAAATGATTACGCCTTAGGCAGTACAAAATTCATTTCATAACAAGTATAGAATTTCAACTGTATAAAAGAAGAAATGATCATTACTTCAAATTACCCATCCAACACTCTCTTTCCTTTCATCATAACTGTACTAAATAATTTAATCCAGACATGATATCAATCAATGATAACAACCCAAAGAGAAGTAAATAAAATCAATAACCGAATAAAAGGAGGATCATATTACCTCTTCTTACTGTCTAACCGAATATTCACTAGTTAGAACAGACCTGATCCACTAGTGTGTTTCCTTCTGAATAAATATATTTCAGTATTCAAAACCCACTATCTACCTTTCTAGAAAGTTGACCAGAATTCATTTCAATTGGTCCGTAAGCATTAGTACAAATAGAACCTCAAAATACAATCATTTCCTTTCATATATTTCTCTCAAGCGAGACTTTCTCATCCAGGATATAAACAAGCAAGAATGTACAATAGTTTTATAACCAAAACATTTCACTAAAAATGAACATTTCAGCTAGGCACGAACAAGCAAAAATGTATACAACTAGCTAAAAATCATGATTCTTATCATAATAGTAAAAGAATCATTTTTCAAACATTCAAAGTAAGAATTCCACTTGATTCAGTCTTGATGAAACAACAAAGAGTTTTTAGATGCAAATTGGATATATAGTTATATATATATAAAAACATACGTGTTTCTAAAAACATCATACCTAGCTTAGTCGAAATGAGTAAATGTACGGCAAAACATATTACCATCATTTTTTGTAATAAGTAAGAAACCCCCTTCTTTTTTTTTACAAGAACAAGAATCTATTCAAGTTCAGTTCCAACCAAATGCATTGAAGGAGTTCAAATAAACATCTCTGTTATTTATATACCCACTAGTCCAAAAAAAAAAATTCAAGCAAGATAACAATACCTTTTTCTCACTCATTAATTAACCCAGTTCAGTGTTCAAATAATTTATTTCTCCAATAACCAGTCCCAACCTTCAACCCACATGGAGATATTAACTCATTTTTAACCAGCAAGGGTAAAACATGGGCATGAATTCACTGTCCCAGGTGAATCGTATTCTATGCAATGTAAGCAACTATGATAATAACCTTCACAACAGTTTCCTCAAACGTTATCATAATTTTTTTTTTTTTTTCCCAAATCGTTTTCACACACAAAACTCATAAAATAATACACGCATAGCTAATACATTCAACAACTCAACTCATATTGGGTAAAGAAATGATTACCCAACATTGTCAAACAACTCACACATCAAAACAAGATTTATTTCATTTACCCATTTTGTGAAGAAATACCCAAGTCGTGTTCAGCAAGGGAAAAACGACTCAACCCAGAAATTACTTCATTCAAATCAACAACATCATTTAACTAAAACACCCATCATAAGAGTAGGGTTGTTTTAATGAGACGCTTAAACAAAGCAAAAACCGGTTTAAGGAGAAGGGCTCAACATGCCTATTAATCTTTCTTGTGGCTCGAAGAAAACCACGCCCACAGGAGCTATTCTTTTCCATGGCGACAGTAGTAAAGCTTTCCAAACAATCCTCTAACTTCCTCAGGCTCAAAAATAGCCGTGGCTACTCCAAACAACAAAGCAACAATAACCAAAAATAATAGCAGGTTCGACAGAACCATGGAAGAAATGCAGAGCAACTAAAAACCGAATGAACACAATGACCAACAAATTTTTCCTCTATCCTCTTTCCAAGGCGAGCTGGTCGCTAAGGCCAAGATCATTAATGCATTGAATGCATTGCTTTTTCCTAAATTTTCACGCCACCACCGACTCGGGTTTGCGAGTTTCTTTTTCAAATTTTTGCATGTAATTCCTTCTTAGCTTCTTAGCTAGTTGGATGCCTCCAACTTTTCCCATGTTCCCACCAAACTTGGCGCTGAAACTATAAGGACATCATTTATTGTCCTAATAAATCTCTAACCTCTCCATCTTATCCGCTTTCCATCCACATGGGTCCATAAGTCCCCTTCCATAGGTTAGTAATAGTTTAGGATTTTATAGTCCATAGCTAGGTTTTTCACCTAGTTCTTAAGTTATTAGGATTTGCATCAATTTTCATCCCATGCAATTTAAAATCCACGTAGGGTAGTAGTTAGGTTATAGGATAAAACTTAGTTGTAGGTTAGGGTTTAATCCTCATACTATTTATTTAATAGTTTCCAACAAGTCTTTCCGACTGGCGTTCACATTCAACACAATGCAGGACGTTTCATCCTATGTTCAACACATACCTGTGTCACTTGCATCCAGGCTCTTATTGTCTTACGCTGTCTAGCGTTACAACTTGTATGTGGTTTGGGAATCGAACCTTTTCCATTGGCATCTATGTACCGGATATTTATACTGAAATCAGGTGCTGCAACATTTATATCAACCTTCAGTCTGGTTTAGACTTCATTCCGTTTTAGAAGTAAATCGACAAAGCGATCACAAGAAGGCCACAACATACCTTGGATCAATGGAATTGATTCAAGGTGTGCTATCAATCAGCAACAAGAGTTCATCAACATACAACAAGTCTGTTGTCTCATTTTGCAAAACACAAGCTATAATAACCTCCGTCCCAAGTAAACAATTTACAGTAAACAAGGTCCAAATCAGTAACACATTCCTTTTAAGATTAAAGATATATCTTAACATAATTATCTTCATTTCAGCAGTTACAACATCATGAAAAGAGATTACCATGATAGCTCATGCAAAAATCAAGGCGTTACATTCCTCCCTTCTTAAAGAATCATCTTCCGATGATCAAATTAACCAATTCAAAGAGTTAGGAAAAAATTCAATTATCGTCCTTCCATTCATAAGTTCATACCAAAAATAGATTTACTCATTAAAACAGTGTTTTAAGATAACTGTAAAATAGACCAGTAATTGTCTATATTTGGTAGAATTATCAGTTTTTCAAATTCAATTTCGATCAAACAAGTATGGAAAAGCAGATCTCATTTCTTTGAGATTTTCCCAAGTTGCACTTTCTTCGCTAAACTGGTCCCATTGGACCTTACATTGGTTCACTTCATGATTTCTTAAGTACAATTGGTGAGTTCCCAGCACTCGAATGGGCTTAACCATGATTATTCCTGGGTCTTGGACCTGCAAGGAATTCAATTCAGCACATGTGATAAATCGTTACGTATTTCTTAAGCAAAAGAAATATGAAAAACATCATGCATTTGTGATAAAGCAGGAGGTAATGCTAGACGATAAGCTACAGGGTTGATTATTTCAACAATTTCAAAAGGTCCCACATAATGAGGTGATAACTTGGCAGCCTTGCCAAAAGTTATTGAGCTCTTTTTCAACTTAACCCAAAGAAAGACCTTCTCACCAAGTTTATAATTCCTATCAACCCGCTTTAAGTCTGCATAACTCTTTTGCCTATTGGCAGCCTCCTTTAGATGTTCCCAAATCATTTTAATTTGTTGTTCCATTTCGTGAGGATTTCTGGCCCAATTACCTCTCTGTCCTCTACGTTGTCCCAGCTAATAGGGGTTCTGCATTTTCTTCCATACAATGCTTCAAAAGGCACCATTTTTAAAGAGGCATGGTATGTATTATTGTAGGCAAATTCAACCAGCGGAAGGTATTCCTCCCATTTATACTGCTGGTCCATGCAATACATTCTTAACATATCCTCTAAAACTTGATTGACTCTTTCGGTCTGTCCATCCGTTTCGGATGATATGCAGAACTAAAGTTTAATTTAGTTCCCAAGGCCGCATTAAGCGTTTGCCAAAACCTTGATGTCATCCTCGGATCTCTGTCCGATATGATCAATTCGGGTATTCCATGCAATCTGAAAATTTCATGTACAAATCTTCTTGCTAACACTGGTGCATCATCTTTTAAATTACCAATGAATGAAGTGTGCCACTTTGGTTAATTTGTCGATGACAACCAGGATGATATCATGCTTATTCCTTGACATAGGCAATCCTTGAATGAAATCCATCGTTATCACTTGCCATTTGTCTTTGTGGAATCTTTGTGGGGATATGAGTAATCGGCGGGATGCATATGTTCTGCCTTAACACGCTGACATTCCAAGCAGTGTGTTACAAATTCCACCACATCCTTTTTCATTCCCTTCCAGAAGTATTGTTGCTTGAGATCAGCAAGCATTTTTGTAATGCCAGGGTGTCCAGAAAAAGGTGAATTATGAAATTCAGTTAACAATTTCCTTCTTAAATCATTTTCCAAGGGTATATATACCCTATTTTCAAACCTCAGAATTCCTTCATTATCAAAATGAAATCCCTTATACTTCACATCCTTTGGATCTGCAAGCAAGTGCTGTTTTAACTTGCTAGAAATAAGAGTCAGATTCCATGACATCTTTCACCTCATCCTTAAACTGAGTTCTTAATGTTATAAGAGCAGAGATGTGCTTCCTTCGACTCAGAGCATCTGCCACTCTATTTTCCTTGCCTTTTATGTAGCTTATATCAAAATCATACTGAGACAGAAATTCTAACCATCTTCGTTGTCTTGCATTCAGAGTTTGGTTGAGTAAAAATATACTTCAACCCCAGATGGTCGGTTTTTAACTCAAAGGGTTTGCCAAGAAGGTAATGCCTCCACATTTGAAGTGCATGTACAATGGCAGTGAGCTCTAGGTCATGTGGAGCATAATTTTGTTCATGTAACTTAAGCTTTCTGCTTTCATAAGCTATGACATGGTTATTTTGTAACAGAATGCCTCAAGACCTTTCTCAGACGCATCCGTTACAACCAGTAAAATTTCCATTTGGGTCAGGTACAGTTCAGAATAGGTGTTGTAGTTAGTTGTTCCTTTAAAATTTTAAAGGCAGATTCACATTTGTCAGTCCAGACAAATTTCTTATCTTTCTTTTGTAGTGAAGTGATTGGGGCAGCAATTTTTGAAAAGTCCTTAACGAACTTTCTATAATATCCTGCCAAGCCCATGAAGCTTCTTACTTCATGCACATTCTTAGGTGCAGGCCACTCGGTTATAGCTGCGATCTTTGAAGGGTCTACAGCTATCCCATTCTTGCTTATAACGTGTCCCAAATAATGCACCTCTGCATCATAAAAGGAACATTTAGACAATTTACCATACAACCTTCTCTTTCTCAAAACTTCCAGCACTATCCTTAAATGCTCTTGGTGCTCTTCGACATTTTTAGAGTATATAAGAATGTCATCCAAGAATACAAGCACGAACTTGTCTAGGTATTCTTGAAAAATATTATTCATCAAATTCATGAAGGTGGCAGGTGCATTCGTCAACCCAAAAGGTAACACAGTGAATTCATAATGCCCGTACCTTGTTCTAAAAGTTGTTTTATGAATATCATCTTCCTTTATTCTTAGCTGATGATATCCAGATCGAAGATCTATTTTTGAATAGATTGATGCTCCACGCATCTGGTCGAATAGATCATCAATCCTAGGAAGTGGATATCGATTCTTAATAGTTTCCTTATTCAACATTCTATAATCAATGCACAGTCTTAGTGTGCCATCCTTCTTCTTTACAAAAATTACCGGTGCTCCCCATGGTGAGATGCTCGGTCTTATCAGCCCCTTAGTCAAAAGTTCCTGTAATTGAGCCTTAAGCTCCACCAACTCGAGGGTGGTCATTCTGTAGGGTGCCTTAGATATGGGTTCGGTTCCTGGCTTGATCTCTATTGCAAAGTCAAACTCTCGTTTGGGCGGAAGACCTGGTAATTCTTCCGGAAATACATCACTGAAATCCCTTAATAATGGATACTTTTCCATGAAATCATTATCTTCCTCAGCATTTTCTGTCATTTTTACGGCATACAAGGTGTAGCCTCTATTTTTAGCCCTTTTCAGTTGCATAGTTGTTAACTTTCCTAACTGCAACCTCACGCTTTACTCCTTGAATGACTGCTGCTTTCTGCAGGTCATCAAAACAACAAATCTATTTTTCATAACAGTCGACCTTTGCCTTATGTTCCGCCAACCAATTAACTCCAATAATGATATCATATGACCCTAAAGGAGTGACATACAAGTCAACTTTGGTGGAGAAACTGGGCAAGTCAAGAATTGCCCCAAAAAGGCACATTTCGACTGTATGGACAACATTATTCCCATAATGCACTATCCAGTCTTATCCATTCGTTCAGCTTTCCTTTTTAATTTCATTGCAATTTTAGTAGAAATAAAGCATTCAGTAGCTCCAGTATCAAAAAGTATGACTACAGGTGTACCGAATAACTTACCCGGAACTTCTATGGGTGTAACTTGCTTTTCAGCTTGTTTGTTAGCCACCGCAGCATGTATCCTATGCTGCTGATCACGATCATCCTTCTTCAGAGGACAGTGACTCACGTAATGGTCCTTTCCACAGTTGAAGCAACCTCCAACTGGCCCTTTCCTAGGCTCGAATTTTCTACCAGCCTTGAAGTTATCACTCTGGCTTCCATAGGACTTTTGTCCATTGCCACTAACTTTTGCAAAGCTGCTCCACACACTATTTACAGGTTTGTTCATTACTGATTTCTTGTTGTTATCCACAACAATCTTGTTTCTCATTCCAAACCTTTTCCAGGGTCCCTTTTTGGGTGCGAGAGATGAAGAAGAGTTGGGAATCTTCTTCCTAATCTCCTCCCTATGAGTAGAAATTGCTCTCAATTTATGTTCCTGTCTTATTGCCTTTTCGACAACTCCTTCCATAGTGGTTGGACCGTGGACATCCACTTCGCCACCAATGATGGGATTGGTCCCATTATGAACTTTCATATTCGAACTTCTTGTAACTTGTGCTGCGGCACATACTTAAGGAGTTTAGTAAACCCTTCCCAAGATTCTACGTCACCATCGGCCTTCCTTGCGACCGATTCGAAATTCGGTCATTTTCCTATCAAAATAGAGTTGAGGCAGCCACCATTGCCTAAAATAACTCTTAAATTGATCCCAAGTTATGTCTATTTGACAATATTCAACTCAACCTTATGGTTGTCCCACCATGATGATGCTTCATGAGAAAGTTGATATGCTCCCCATATCGCTTTGGTCTCCTCGGAGAAGTTTCTTATTGTAAAGTACTTCTCCATTTCAATGAGCCAATTTTAGCTCCGTCCCCAAGTGTTGTTCCATCAAACTTTGGAGGACTTATTCTCTTTATATCATTTGTAAGTTCAGTTGCTAATCTTGCCCTTTTATTTTCAGGGTGATTAGGAGCGTTCACATTACTATTATCAACACCGGATTCCCTCCATTGGTGTTGTCCACAGGAGGTGGCTGATCATTTATATCAGCTTCTTCTTCCTCCTCCTCATTGCCCATTGATTGTTGTTCCAAAATAGTCAGACGATCTCTCGTATCTAGTAGGGCAGCAAGGATTTCATCCATCTTTTGAGCAGTAGTTGCTTCTCCACCGGTAATGGGTTGTTTGCAGCATTTCCTCTTGTTCTGACCATTTTCTATTCAATAAGAAAATGTAAACCTTATTAAATTGTGGACTCATTAGGTCCAAGAGCTGCAACCTTCAGCTCTGATACCAAGATGTAACATCCCCATTTTAAGATACTAGAACAAGGGAAAAATTTTTTTTTTTTATACAACGTTCTCTATTCTGAATTATGTAATTCAAACACACGTTCAAGTTTTAATAATTGTTCTCTGTCCAATTAATGTAATTCGGATCACACAATTTCTTTTAAAACCAATGTTCTCTGTTCACATATTTACAATATGGAACACACATTCAATGCCATTCAATCATATAACAGATACCATATGTTGTTGTAAATGACTCGAAGAACTACCGATCTCCCATTTTATGGCTCGGAGTTTCAGTGATCTCTCATTTCATGACTCGGTGACTTACCGATCCTTCATGTTAATCCATGCATTGTATAATAAGTATACAGGGTTCTCTTACCATTTCTAGTTATCGAAGTGATCCATTTAAGAGGCCTATCTGAATATCTGTTACTGATATTCATCTGATATCCTGCTTCTTAAACTAGGTGATTAGGACAACGCAACCAGCAACTTGCGATACTTTGGCCAAAGATTTTCACATGCTTTGCATGATCATATTCCCAGATGTTATACACATCAATGGAATACGTCCTTCACCTCACTTCATCTATTATCTAGAATGGTCTTTCCTGATCTCTGTCAGTCCTTCCATCTAAGGTCAAGCTCTAACCCCAACTAGCAATATGAACGAGTATAGGAAGGCACTCATGGTAACTAAAGGTACGTAGACATACTGTGTTGTCCCTAGGTGACTCCATGTGTCTAGTTACCTTTAGTCCTCTCCGGAGTCACTCCATATACGCGATCACATTCCTATCCTCATCTAAGTAACTTAGTCCCAACTTATGTAAACTTGATGATTTGATTCGGGAGGGCGTTGTAACATGTCAGCTACAACATTGTGTCGTCATGAAGGCCCGCCTTCATGAAGACACCATATTGCAGTTGACGTGTGTCAAGGTCCTACGGAATCCTCTCATCAAAGAATACACATCCAGCTTGAATGATTGGATTTAATCTTAAATATTTAAGATCAATTTTCAGCAACCATGTTGATCCTTTAACCTCATTGTTCGTTACAGTTGTATATAGCTAAGAGAGACTCAATTTGTCTTATAGCTTAATATACGTTTACTCCTCCATACCGAAGGATTGCATATTTCCATCTTGGTTCTTTTCTTTAAGCTTCGGACTAATAGTCCACTACAGCTTAACGTAGTAAGTTCAACCTATTAAACTTAACCAAGTTTTACTCCCAACTGTAATTAAATTTAGAATTCCATCTTATTAGATATCATTTACATGAGGTCTATTCTTAAAAGAAGGTATTCATTTATTCTCCTTAACCTTACTTCAGTTAAGGTTTGTTACCAATAGATATGTTTCCTCATATCTAATATTTTCTGAATTTAAACATTTCGAGGATATTAACGAAGTCCGAATACAAGGTTCAATTTCCTCTTTTGTTATTTGATATTCCTTAGCTTATAAACTAATCCCGAATATCATTCAATTAAGAGTTCATATTCATTTAAACCCTTTTCAATGTCAATCTAAATTTCATATTAACCCAAGTATGAATTAATTGCACATTCCAACTTAAAAGTTGTATTCAATAAAGAATAGATATTATGTCCTTTTAAAATCTATCCACTATCATTTGAATAATTCCAATCAATGAATAATATTATATTCTCAATCTTATTCAAATAGTTTCAAAGTGATACAGCCATTAAAATATCACACCTTTCCTTGTATTCATCCATAAGATTTACAATCTATACAATTACCAGTCCAAACAACTGGACTTCATTTATATCAAACAACATTACAACACATAAGGAAAGAAGAATGTAACTTCTTCTTTTCCCATTTCCTCGTAGAGGAATAATAACTATCAAATACGATCCATCCTTAGCTACTCAGAAAAAGCATCAGAAAACAACCATGTCTTCATTTACTCAAAGGACCATCTGCAAAATTTACTTGCACGGGTCAGTTCATTGAACTGAGCATATTAAGCACTTATCATTAAAATGAGGTGCTCTTAATTAACTGTCTCAATAAAAGAACTCTGCTTTTATGAAACATAAACAAAATATGAGATGAACACCATCCAAGAATTAAGTGCTGATAAGGATGAATAGCTTAACAACCCAATCATCTAATTACCATCCCAATCAGACAAAAGGATTACTACCCTTTTTCCCAAATAATTACTACAAGAAGTAATTTCCTTCAAACAGTTCCAGATTAAAACATCTGTAAGAACTAATACACTTATGTATATACTATTGTTCTAATGTAAATGCTATCAATTCCATTCCCTTACAATAGTTAAAGAAAATATTCACGAAATATATTTTAAATAAGACTTCCAACAGAACCACTTTCCTTTCCTTTCATACTACTCGTCTAATTTCAAACAATCAAACGCTGAAGAGAAAAGTAGTCATTCACCATGAACTCATTGGTGTCAATCCTCAAAATTCAACAACAGAATAATACTTCTTTCAAATAATAAGAAAGTAAACAGCAATTAAATGCAAATGATTATGCCTTAGGTAGTACAAAATTCATTTCATAACAAGTATAGAATTTCAATTGTATAAAGAAGAAATGATCATTACTTCAAATTACCCATCCAACACTCTCTTTCCTTTCATCATAACTGTACTAAATAATTTAATCCAGACGTGATATCAATCAATGATAACATCCCAAAGAGAAGTAAATAAAATCAATAACCGAATAAAAGGAGGATCATATTACCTCTTCTTACTGTCTAACCGAATATTCACTAGTTAGAACAGACCTGATCCACTAGTGTGTTTCCTTCTGAATAAATATATTTTAGTATTCAAAACCCACTATCTACCTTTCCAAGAAAGTTGACCAGAATTCATTGCAACTGGTCCGTAAGCATTAGTACCAAAAGAACCTCAAAATACAATCATTTCCTTTCATATATTTCTCTCAACGGACTTTCTCGTCCAGATATAAACAAGCAAGAATGTACAGCTAGTTTTATAACCAAAATGTTTCACCAAAAACAAACATTTCAGCTAGGCCTGAACAAGCAAGAATGTATAGCTAGCTACGAAATCATGATTCTTATCATAATAGTAAAAGAATCATTTTTCAAACATTTAAAGTAAGAATTCCACTTGAGTTCAGTCTTGATGAAACAACAAAGAGTTTAGGCTCAGGGAATTATATATATATATATATATATATATATATATATATATAAACATACATGTTTGCTAAAAACAGTCATACTAAACAAACTTAGTCTCAAAAACGAGTAAATGTACGGCAAACATATTATCATCATTTCACTGTAATAAGTAAGAAACCCCCTTTTTTTTTTACAAGAACAAGAATCTATTCAAGTTCAGTTCCAATCGAATACATTGAAGGAGTTCAAATAAGCATCTCTGTTATTTATATAAACTAGTCAAAAAAATTCAAGCAATACCAATTTTCTCACTCATTAATTAACCTGATTACTTCAAGTTGTGTTCAAATAATTTATTTCTCCAATACCTTCCATTTTTCTGCACCTTCAACCCACATGGAGATATTAATTGTTTTTAACAGCGTAAGGGTAAAACATGGGCATGAATTCACTGTCCCATGTGAATCGTATTCTATGCAATGTAAGCAACTATGATAATAACCTTCACAATAGTTTCCTCAAACGCTATCATAATTTTGTTTTTGTTTTTCTAAAATCATTTTCATGCACAAAACTTAGAAAATAATACACGCATAACTAATACATTCAACAACTCAACTCATATTGGGTAATATAATCGATTACCCAACATTGTCAAACAACTCACACAAATAGAAGCAAACAAATTTATTTCATTTACCCATTTTGCAAAGAAATACCCAAGTCGTGTTCAACAAAAGAAAAATGACTCAACCCAAAAATCACTTCAAACAAATCAACAACTTCATTTAACTAAAACACCCATCATAAGAGCAGGGTTGTTTTAATGAGACGCTTAAACAAGAGCAAAACGGTTTAAGGAGAAGGGCTCAACATGCCTGTTAATCTTTCTTGTGGCTCGAAGAAAACCGCGCCCACAGGAGCTATTCTTTTCCACGGTGACAACAATAAAGCTTTCCAAACAATCCTCTAACTTCCTCAGGCTCAAAAATAGCCGTGGCTACTCCAAACAACAGCAACAATAACCAAAAATAACAGCAGGTTCGACAGAACCATGGAAGAAATGCAGAGCAACTAAAAACCCGAATGAACACAATGACCAACAAATTTTTCCTCTATCCTCTTTCCAAGGTGAGCTGGTCGCTAAGGCCAAGATCATTAATGCATTGAATGCATTTTTTTTCCTAAATTTTCACGCCACCACCGACTCGGGTTTGGTGAGTTTCTTTTTCAAATTTTGCATGCAATTCCTCCTTAGCTACTTAGCTAGTTGGATGCCTCCAACTTTTCCATGTTCCCGCCAAACTTGGCGCTGAAACTGTAAGGACTTCATTTATTGTCCTAATAAATCTCTAACCTCTCCATCTTATCCATTTTCCACCAACATGGGTCCATAAGTCCCCTTCCATAGGTTAGTAATAGTTTAGGATTTTATAGTCCATAGTTAGGTTTTTCACCTAGTTCTTAAGTTATTAGGATTTGCATCAATTTTCATCCCATGCAATTTAAAATCCACGTAGGGTAGTAGTTAGGTTATAGGATAAAACTTAGTTGTAGGTTAGGGTTTAATCCCCATACTATTTACTTAATAGTTTCCAACAAGTCTTTGACTGGCGTTCACATTCAACACAATGCAGGATGTTTCGTCCTATGTTCAACACATACCTGTGTCACTTGCATCCAGGCTCTTATTGTCTTACGTTGTCTAGCGTTACAACTTGTATGTGGTTCGGGAATCGAACCTTTTCCATTGGCATCTATGTACCGGATATTTATACCTGAAATCAGGTGCTGCAACATTTATATCAACCTTCAGTCTGGTTTCAGACTTCATTCCAGTTTTAGAAGTAAATCGACAAAGTGATCACAAGAAGGCCACAACATACCTTGGATCAATGGAATTGATTCAAGGTGTGCTGTCAATCAGCAATAAGAATTCATCAACATACAAACAAGTCTGTTGTCTCTCTCTTGCAAAACACAAGTTATAATAACCTCCGTCCCAAGTAAACAAATTACAGTAAACAAGGGTCCAGATTAGTAACACATTCTTTTTAAGATTAAAGATATATCTTAACATAATTATCTTCATTTCAGCAGTTACAACATCATGAAAAGAGATTACCATGATAGCTTGTTTGATTGATTTGGAGCTCTGGATTCACGGTGACCGTTTTTTATGAGAATACAGTCAATACGTTCGTGTCGAGATCATGATCATGCCTCCATGAGCGGGAGATTAACCAGCGCGCTCCCAGGTTAGTTATTTCCTTCTTTGTCTTTTTGTACCCTAAAATTTTAAATGTTGAAAACTTCACCTAGGGGGATTTTCAAAATTTCTTGTCTTGAATAGGTCTTTAGGGGGCGCCTATAGGGCATGCTTTTATTTTAGTGAAAATGGTCAATTTTAGCATTTTTGGTCTTTTCTAGGGTTAAGGGTGTGTTTTGAAAGTCGGTTCAGGACCGCCACCCAAAGCAGAGCGGCAAGTGTCACGGGACCACCGCCGAAGATAGGGCGACGGTTCTGAACATAGTGTTAAAACATGCTCGAAACTTAATTTTTATTTTATTTTTGAGAGTTTACTATGTTTTTGATGAGCTTATTATGTGATATGCTTTACTAACTTTCTCTTTTCTCGTGTTTTGGTAGATGCAGAAGAAGGTTGAATACATACATTGGAGTAGGGAGAGAGAGTGTGATTGGCTCCCTAGGATTCTATACCAGTTGACCCAAGCTGAGATAGATTTTTTATAGCGGGCGAGGCATCGGCGAGATAGCCTAGATGCCCCATGTTGCTCCTACTAGTCACATTTTGTGTGAAATATTTTCTTATTGGGATGCAAACCGGAACACTTTCGGTTTCTAGGTGTCAGAGGGGAGTGGACCATCACTCTAGAGGATGTATACCACATTCTTGGTCTCCCGATACTTGGTAGGAGACTGACATTAGTGACAAAGCGGGATCTAGGGCCATGATGAAATAGTAGGCCACATACATGGGAGACGCTATTGTCTCTTCTGGCTCGAAGAAGGGAATGAAGGTTTGGTCTATCACTACTGCTCCCATTCCCATCCTTCGGAGAGCCATTATGGGTATCCTGTCCTCGAGACTGATTAGGGACAAAGGGGGAGATACACTTTTGTACTATTGGGCCCCCATCATTACATAAATTGAGGCTCATGGCTGTAAGTATGCTTGGGAGAAGATATTTTGGGGACTATGTACCATGATTTATACAGAGTCGTCAGACTACAGGCCGGTCCATGAGCCACCGCACTCTGGTAATGAGTTAGGTCTATGAGCGCTTCATCCTGTATGGCAGAGGGGTGTAGGTATTAGATCTAGAGGCTATCTCGGTAGCTAGATGGACATGCATGTTAGCACTCTGGACTCCGCATAAGTCAGTGGCTTCTCTAACTACAGTTGACATGACCCCCACACCCTATCAGGACATGACAGGGATATGGGGTGAGGAGACCATGACATTGGCAGCTTGCTCTTCCACGAGCTAGCTAGTTGACAAAGACGGAGATTGGAGATTCACCCCTTTGACCGGGTACCCCAGCAGTTTGGTCTTCCCTACTCTACCATGCTTCCTCTAGTGATGCCTATTTACAGGACCATTCAGGAGGCACAGAGAGGTCCTAGAGGGGATCTTGGTTAGACAGCGGTTGTTATTCCTAGCATGCCTATTGTTATTAGGTGCATAGTTCAGGATTGATAAGTAGTTGGTGCTCCTCAAGCACCCTTACTTCAGATTAGGGTGGCTCCTACTCACAGTGGGGAGGAGGATGAGCCGATTGACTTAGACTTGACTCTGAGGAGGAGGTGGGAGATGATACAGAGGGGAGTCGAGGTGGAGATGAGAATGAGGGAGCAGGACCTTTGGAGGGAGCTGATAGTGATCCTCAGTGGCATGACACTTAGGAGATCCTCATAGTAGCGCATGAGGAGGCGAGCGTGGAGGGAGAGAATCTTGTCTCAAAAGAGACCCTTGGAGGAGATGATGAGTGCGTGATGGGAAATCACCACACCTTCAAATTCGGGGAGGCTCCACAACCACCAGCAGTAACCTGCCGCAATGTAGGCTGATCCCGTATGGATTCCCAGAGACTCGAGTATGTTCAATACTCCTTTCTCTATTCTCTCTATTAAATTCCACATGTTTATTTTAGCATTCTCTTTTGATTTGTGTTCTTTGGTTTCCTCTTAGATTTTTATTTTACAACTTCCACACATGAGTGGCGAAAACTCATTCGTCGGGTGTGTGTAGATACCCTATTGATCCCTACGGGGAAGACCTAGGTTGAATTGATCGCTGATTTGGAGAAGCCCTTGGCTATCGGTCAACATATTGATGTGTTTTCTCCTATCTGGAAGATCGTGGAGACGGTGACCTCCCTTCACACCATAGTAGTTGGGTATGAGACCGTCGAGTGCCTAATGAGGCAAATCCACTCTCATCGTGAGGCTACGGGTAGCGGGCACCACCATGATCACTCACACCATTCATTCCACTCTCAGTGCCATCATAACCACGGTAGGATCCCTAGACACGGCCGCGTGCCATCGAGGGATCCCATGGGGATGACAATCCATTGAGCCTTTATTGCTTTGATGCCATTTTTTCACACTATATAATTTTTTTTGTATGTTTCGGGCCCGTTCCAAGCGTTTTGACCATGCCTAGCGCATGATGACATTGTATACAAACTCGATTCACTATGATATATCTGAGACTCTATTTTTGGTTTGGAATTCTATTATATCCGAGTTGACTATCTTTGGCTTATCTCTCATGTGTACTCTAGATATTTAGAATTTTTGCTTTGCCATGCTTTTCGGGATGTATGCAATGGATGTGGAATGATAACAAAAGCGACCTCTTTTTTTTATAATGCTAATATATGATGATGCAAACACAATGTGATCTTAAACTTAGCTTCTTTTGCAATTTTTGATACTTCCTATTTGTCTTGAAAAAATGTGATGATATAATGATATGATGAATAGATATGCTTTCCCCACTCCTAACCCCACACAACTAGTAAGATGCGAGGGCTCAACACCGAGAGTTAGAATAAAGCGCAAGCCATAAAGTTTGAATGACGGTGATGAGAGAAAGACAAAGGTTTGACAGAACCAAATTGGGATGCTACAACCTTACCATACTCATGTTACCTCAGAGTTTAAAATGTGAATTGCTTTACAGTTTATCTAGACTTAGATCCGTAGATAGCCACTTGGTTGAAAAAATCTAGTTTTAGGGTATTGAATTCTCTTGGAATTTTGAACATCTAATTCAATTTGTTTTGACTTAAGATTTCATAGTAATTGATTTAATTATTTATGAATTTCAGGTTTGTTAAAGAGACCCCCATACCTTGCCCCATGCTACTAGTAGGAAGCACAGGCTTATCACGATGGACAAATCATAGACGAGTAACCCCTTGAGTTATAGACAAATAGGGATTATGAAATATTTTTACGATGGCCAAATGACCTCATTCCACTTGGAAAATATTCATAACTTACCTAATTAACTATTAAAAATATCTTCGTTCCCCATGCAAATCATATAGTCCACTACGAGTATGTGAAAGTCATATTTTTCCTTAAATTCTCACCTTTGGAAAGTGGTTTTTGTAAAAAATAAATATATTCAAAAATACTCATCACTTGGACCTGAAACTTGACCCAAATCATCATAAAAACCTCCTATAACTTTCCCAAGTCTCATTTTAGTCTTCGTACTCTAAAAATTCTCAACCTTTGAGAGTTACCTATGTCTACATGCCTTGTTCTTAAGAAACATGTTTCAATGTACCTTGAAATGTCATAAAACCTCTTAATATTGACTTGAGATTCATTCCACGCTCTATATTAAGTGTAACAACACTCTTACAATTCTCATATCATACTTCCCTTCTCTATACTTCATGTTGCAATCCCATACACCATGCACTAGTTATAGGAATATGCTTAGAATGACTTGACTTAACCATGAATCTTCATGAAGCGGCCATGATGACACCTTATGAGACACTTTAAAACCTTTTCCACATCACAATAACCATATTTTTCCTCTTATAATGCTTATACCACCTTTGGAGGACTTAGACTATGACCATACATATTATCCCATGCTCAAAGACACCGTGATTTGACACTACCAATCAAACTTCATGTTTGACCTTGGTTAACACCTCATGAAGTCTCCTAAACACTCTTGAATCCCTTTTCCATAAATGAACTTTGACATCAATGAAAAAACCATAGACACAATGGCCAACAATCTCCCCTTTGTCATTGATGGCAACCACCTTCAGAAAAATTGATGGAAACCTCAAGACAAAACACCTACATGACTCCCTTTTTCATGTTTCTGATGCTACTCTCCCCCTTTGACATCTATGAAAAAGGATAAAATTACAACTCAACATGAAAAATGATGACAAATCACAAAGAAAACAATACACATGAGAATCTTCCTTGCTTCAATAGCTCCCCATTATCAGACCTTGTATTTACATTTCTTATGTCCAACAAAAACAATAAATGATCCATGTACCTAATATGAGCATCAAAATAGATCCCCTGAATTGATACATCATAATTTAGATTCAACCTACTAAACATCATCATATATACTACTTGTGTCACTTGAAAATCATGTAAGTTCTAGCTCCATTATATATCATATCATCTTTTAGAACCATTAGTCCTAAAGAACTCCCTTAATCCAAAATTTTCAAACTTTTCAATGTAATAGAGCCAACCATGTATGTGAAACACAAAATAAATGCTCTCTTTTACAAAATACCATCACACCTTGATTTGTTTATGTAAAAATAGTAGTACGGACCTAGATCTCAAGTCATGGAAATGGTTCAAAACTAATACCACATCCCCGAATTTTTTTCTCAATATTCTCTACCCTATTTCCATGAGATCACAACACATATAGACTGAAATACATCCTTCCATTTGTCACGGTCTTGATATTATGTTATTATCTCCTAAATTTTGTTCACTTGATGCTCTTCCTACTAAGAGTGGTTATCAACTTTGTGGATATTGATCACAAAAACTATTTCCTTTCATATGTTCTATGTCCTTTGAAAAAACACTTCTTTTTACCTTATAGATTTACGAGGCCTTGTTCATAACTATCCTCATTTTAGAATTAATGCTCATACCTTCAATACTCTATTATGTCTGCTAGATCAAATATCTAACATGTCTTCAATGTTTGAAATCAAGATTGAAAGAACAAAATTTGTTTGCCCTATTCTAATGGTGAGCAAAAACTTACTACCCCGAGATGATGAAATGCAAACTCCAAACATCACATATAGATCAACCAAACTTGTATAAGAGTTCACACAAGACATTTCATGAATGAAACAACATTTCTACACAACTACTTGGAACCACTTATGACCTTACCATACTAAGACCTTTAAGAAATTTTCGCTCTCATATAAACTCTACTACTTATGGTATTCAAGAGAGACCAAAACACTTTCAAGATGAATTGAAACAGTATATTAACTCAAACATTATTTTTGTACTTGAAATGTACTTTCTTTTGATTTTTCATGATGAGGGACTATTTGCAACACAATATTAGTGTACTTGCACATGACTTCTTGAAATTATTTTAACCTACTGATCTAGTGAGACTCTAAAACACATGATGGAAATTTTTGGAGTAATGAAAGGACTCTTCACATCAACTATTGGGACTTCATATTTTTCTTACTTTACATTAGATGACACAATATTTAGTACAAAACATCATGATCATTGCAATTATATGCCAGGTATAATAGTGTCAGACCCATCTATGGCTCAAACTCTTCAATCCATAGTCACCACACTTCTCAAAACTTAAACACTAGTGTTCTCACTTATGACATATTCAATGTAACCTATCAAGAAAAAAATTCATACCTTCAATATTGTTCCACTATTATAATCTGACCTCCAAATCCTCATATGAAGTCTACAATATTTAACTTGCACTCTAAAATCTACTAAAATCATATGCCTCTATCTTGAAAAATTCTTCAAGGCTTATTAAGTATTCTTAGAGCTACCTTGTTGACATATTTGTCAGACTCCTTCATACTCAGATGTGAGACTTATAATCCTGACCATAGATGGCACAAATCATACACATATACTCTGGTTTTAAGATGTATATGACCGTCAAACAAATTCAATCAACACTCTTTTGCTTATGGAGCTTCACAATCCAACCTTTCAAAAAGCTCTAAAAACTATCAATTAGGGGCATCATTACTCATGTATTTATATTCATGTATAAGAACCATTATCATAGAATAAATCATCCTAACTTCATGCAAATATTTACTTTCATGCTAGAATCCATGACATTTCTCAAATATTCTACCTAGATCTAAACTCTCCAAGACGGATACTAACCTAAATAGGTCACCTAAAGCTACTAGAGACTTAACAAAGAAAGAGTAAGATTTCACAAACATACCTCTACTAGACAGGAACAATTCATCATACCCGGTTTTCACATGCTCTGTCACCTTCTCAACTTGTTTTGCAACTTATGTTTCCACAATAGTTCTTAATATGACTCACCATACCTTGATGCATAGATCTTGAATCACTCAAACCATATTGCAACTCAATCCATCTTTTTTTATCAAAAACCATGTTACTTATCACATTCCAGAAATTTTGAGTTCTTGACACTTGATCATAACCTTAAGAGCACAAACCTTGTAACACATGACCATCTTGATGATTTTGAATGTAAAAAGGACATAGACATATTGTACTAATATTTTTATGACACAAGATGAAACCATGACTACTTCTTCATACAATGTATTATAGACACACAAGACCATGATGATATTTTGACAATTATATCTCTCTCGGAATTGTCACATGACCATAATGATATTTTTCATAGGATGGGTTAAAATACCATTCCAAAATTGATAATTTGATGGAAAAGAAACTTTTTATTTTAAGACAACCTTTAGAATCCTTATGAGAGCATGATACATTTCATGGTTTCAAACAGATGTGACCTTATCTAAGACTATACGCATATCATTTTGACACACTTAAGACCCTGACTAGATAGTGAATGGAAATGAAAAATATCATATTCTCATTTAACACAAACTAGGAGACTCTGCAAAATTTTATCTCCTTTGTGATGCACGCCATCTATAATATGAATGAAACAAGATACATTATGACAAACTTTTCAAAACATGCCTCTCCTTTTTTATGCAATCTTTATTATGAAAATGCACTTTGATCATGATTATACATACCTCATTTATTCAAATCTAGACACTTGATGACACACGCCAACATAATCACTCGGACCTCTTCAAGGATGATATAACGATACTTTTATCTTCTTAAAAATGCATACCTAGGATTCTTCTTTAGGATCGGATAATCAATCACATAACATACAAGCTTGTCAAGAAGCAACACCATATTAATTATTGGACACATATTCAAAGGACTTCACATATCTCTGGAAGAATCATATGACACTTGAATCAGCCATTTTCACCTTACAATCTCAAGTAGACATCATGCTTTAATTATACAATAAGATGACTCCATGAATCCTAATGGAGGCACTTCATACACCTCGTTATGTCTAGCTATGCAAAAACATTCATGTCTTCATGGGATAAGTTATCAAACTTGAGATTCAATTCTCTTAGCTTTTGTACCTTTGTTACTCTTTCATAAACACGACAATATTCTTGAAAAATAGGCTTCTATGACTAGTAAATGCGCTCATCATGATTAGAGAAAGTTGTATTAGATTCATGATTTGTTTTCTTAATAGGAGTAGAATTTACATCTTACTTTATCTTATAGCTATCCATATTATTTATACAATATCTTACAACATGACACACTTTGAGTTACAATTGAAACAATCAATAGGGCTCTTACCTTTTGGTTCTCTATCTCTCCAAATTTGTCTAGGTGTCTCTTGGTAGCAAAGTATCTAGCAATGTGTCCAAATTGATTACAATTGAAACACACAACATCATTCTTACCTTCATTCCTCCATATTTGTCTTGATGGTTCATGAAAAAATAAGCTATCTATATGAGCCTTCTTGTGGCATTTGTAGCATGTAATGTCTTTAGACTAATATAAGTGATCATCCCTTCTATTGCTCCATGGAAATGCATTTTTGACTTTCCTTTTATAGTCCCTACCTCTATACAAAAATATATTGCAATAATAACAAACACCATTGAAGGTTATTTCATACCTAGATGCATTGGGTTGTCTTATAATGTTCCTTTGAGTCTTTTTATCCTCTTTAGCTTCAACAGCCCGACTTGGCTCAAAATATTTTTCAACCTTCTTATATTCTTCCTTGAATCCCAAACCTGACTTATCACTAGAGTGTCTTTGGATGATCAATAGATCATCTAGATTGGTTGTGATTTTCTCAAAATTTTGGTACATCTTTAGTTTTCTTGATGCCTAATTTAATTATTACTGTAAGGAATCTATAGTTATACTAAACTTTAAGTGCTCATCCTCCTTGATCTTGAGACTGGTTGTGTGCATTCCAGTCCAAGTTTCTAGTTGAGTGTATTCCTTTTCATCAGCTTCTAGACATGTTGAGATTATTTCAAATTGATCTTCAATATGTTTATTGATCCTTTCAAAATCCTTATCATCCTTTCTTAGTCTCTTCACCGGATGGATGATTTGTTCTTCATTATCCTTATTTAGTGACCTCATTTTCTAATTGTTCTTCTTTTGAAGCTCTAGTTCTTCTAGGGAATTTTAAAATTCAACCTTGAAGTTAGTTTCATCTTCTTCCTCATCTAAACCATCCATATCAATATGATTCTTTCCTTCATAACTATAACCATCTTCCCTAATCATTAGTAACGTGTCAAAAATTAACCAATCATCTTCAATTTTAGGGAAACATACTTCATAATATGTATTAGGGAATTTTTTATCATATTCATTAGATTTTTCACAATTGATGGAAATATAGAGAATAAATAGTATACCTCAAGGATTGATAACCATGTGTGAAAAAATAATAATTTGAAGCATGCTCTCACTCTCTAGAAAAAGGATCTAATCTATCATGAACCGCTGAACTTCCTACCATACATCCGCTTTAAGGATCTCCTCTAAGCTATTAAACTCGATTCACAAGGACCTAGATATGATACCAATTGTTAGAAGAAAAATGGCTGAGAGGGGGATGTATCAGTCCCACAAAACCTTTATTTAATTTTCTATTACATAGATTTATCATTTAAACCATCCATTCAACATCCATAGTCAATTATGAATTTATTATGTGTGCAACATTCATTCAAAAGAACATAAAACAAGAGAGAGTGCATGGACACTAGATATAAAGTAGGAAACCCTCAAGAGTAAGAAAACCCCATCGAAACCTATTTTTGTTGCAAGTTCAAAATTTCTACTTGAAAGCATGACAACCATACCTTACCTGAAAATTTTTGCTCAAAGATCATTCTCGAGTCCTCCTTCATATCACCCTTATCCCTGAGTCATTCCTATCCCATATATTTGATCATTCCAATGTGTCATGTCAGTTTTACCATAGGTGATTTAGGGGTATCTAGTGATTTTAATTACTTCAAAGAAAGATCCATCAAGACATGCTTTTTTAACAAACATGGCAAAGGTCATTGATGGTCTTCCTAAGGCTTGTGTGCACCCCACAAATTGAATGAAAGGAATAAAATAATAAATGAGGTGTATCTCGAGAGAAAATAATGTTGTGCAACCAGTTTTGGAAGATTTTGGCAAGTTCAGGAAGTTTTGGAGCATTTTCAAGCAAAAATGGGTCCGAAGGGCAAAGCAATGCACTGCAAAAACAGCTCCTCGGCTTTGAGAAGCAACTCTAGGAGTTTCATTAGGAGTTAGGATCCAAAAAAATTATCATTGGAAATATAATTCATATTTATAGAGGATGGTTATCTCACTTTTTCACAATACTCGGGCACTTCTGTCCACAACCTATTTTAATCATGCACAACCTTCAATACCTGAGAAAAATCCTATTTATCAAATATTTTCAGGAAGAATCAAGCGATGATATCCCTCCATTGTGTTAATAAATTGATTTTCATGAAAATTAATATAAGGAACCATCAAAAAAATCCACTGGGAACTCATGTTACGGCTTCGACAAGTTTCTCCCTAAGGTACGACTTAAGGAGTTAGTCAATTTTTGCCTTGAAATTTGAGCCAATGGGAAGGTGGTGCACTTTTTGCACCATCTGTCCCAATTATTTGGGAAATATGGTGTAATAAAATTCACCCCCTCCTAGTTAATCCCTTAGACCTCAACGTGACCAATTTTAAGCCCTTTTGCAAGTTTAAGCCCTTGTGCACCAAATCCATGCCCCAGTGTCCTGCCCAACGAGAGCGCCACTTGGACCAATGGTGAAGGGGCACATTTTTTTGGACAACCTATCCCAAACCTTTGGTATTTATGGTTTAAGAAAATTTTCCTCCCTCCCATTTTGGCCCTCAATCAACCATGTGACCCAGGCGGGTGTTTAAGGTGTTATTTTTCAACCCACCCATCCTCAACTACAAATTGCATCATGCCAAGTGGCCCAATAGGAAGGAGCACAATTTTTTAGATAAACCATCCCAAAAATTTTGGACGGTTTTTTCTCCTTCCCAACTTGAAGAAATATGAAAAATTTTCATTTTTATTGTTGTTTCCAACTTCTTCTACTTCTTCATGCACACACGCACATACAAACTTCACTTTCGGATTCCTCTTCATTCCTCCATTTGTGCCACATATGTAACTTTTAAATTTCAAATCCCATCCAATTTACATCCTTCCCCACTACTGTAACATTAAAAAAAAGTATTTTTGAGCTGAAACCATGCTCGGGTCTTTCGTAAACCCTCATGGTGAAAAAAAAAAATCTCGTAACTTTCAAATCGATGGTCGAGTCTCGGTGAAATTTTGGGAAAATCCTCCTCTACCAGGTGCCTTGAAGTTGCAAAACAAACAAAAATAAAAATACGTCCCTTATTTTTAATGGAATCCATTTAAAATTTTGTTCCCTAAGTTGTTCTTCTTTCATTTGTCATCAATCCGAGAAGAGGGTAGAGTTGAAAATTTGTATAGAGCATCTAAATCAAAAACCTATAAAGAATTGAGAATTTTTTCATCAATACAACATGAGGATTTTCAAGTTCTAAAAAAATTAAGTGTCGTTGGTTTACACTTTCCTTTTTAGTAACTTTTTGAAAAATAAAGAAACCTTTAGAAGAGAAAACACTGAAAATCATTGAAATTGAAATTAGGGCACATGGTCCAAAAAAAGTAGAAAAAGAAAAAAATCAAAAAGCTAAAAATCAACTTTCTAAAAATATAAAGTGATCCAAATTGGACCCAAACCATCTCGCGAACGCGCTTGGAATGTGAAGGAAACACCTCAATGCAAAAAAAGGCAAAAACAACCCTGCCCAAAATAGCAGCTCTGGGACCTTGTTTCCAAAAATAGCAATTTTTGGGTCTGAGTGCACAAAGTTCTACCACCTTACTAGTAACTTATATTTTTTATTTTTTCCATCGTGAAGTTCAAGTTTTCCAGTCTATATCACATTTCAACCCTTGCATCAAAGTTTCTAAGTGTGGGTGACAACAATGTGAGTCACATAACTTCAAGTTTTCCGATCTAGATCACGTTTTGGCCCCGACATCAGAGTTCCTATGTGGGGTGATAACAATGTTAGTCACATGGACCTATAGGATCTCAAACACATAATGTTCGGTGGGCCGAGAGAACCTACAGAGGAAAATATCGTTATCACCATTGTATGCAACTAGTGGCCATCCTTAGTCCTTGCAAAACATTTAATTATTGTTAGCATGTGCTCAACAATACAAACCAGAAACAAGGAAAATTAGGGAAAAATACAATTCATTCTTGGCTATGCTTAATCCAAGAGCCATATCCCAAGGAATGCAGATCCCCACTAAGAAAGATATGGTCGTAATCACCATAGAATTTGCATAATCGAATGGTCCAAGAACAAGTCTTATCTCCAAGGGCTTGCACTCAGCTCCTGGATGAAGCATGAGAGGAATCCTTCTCACACATCAAAGAATCTTTCCTGTAGTGAGTTTCACAATGTTTTCTTTAATGCTATCATTTTGTTGAGTCAAGTAATGGTAGAAGAAAGCAAGAAATTATTTCAGGATTGGATGACACTCTTCATCCTCACAATCATGTAGGGAAAGCAAATGATTGATTGGGGCAGATCATTAGTGATATCCTGCACTTCCAATTGCTCTAGGTACATGCTTCTAAAATATTCTTCATGACCTAATATCTTTTCTATGCCTTGGTGAACACAATATCATTTAGGAGTTTGTCACACCTTAGAACATCTCCTAAAAAGCTCCTACATTCGAGAAGTACCCACATTTAGCCCTTATAGAAAGAAATCAACATTATGCCAAGGTGAATGACACATTCACAATGTTCATGGTCAAAATGCTTGAGGGTAATCAACATCTGAGAATGTCTTCTCAAGCCACTACCTTGGTCAGGAAGTATGGCTCATGCTTCATTCAATTCTCAACCTTCTCATACATCCATGTATCAGGATTTTATCTTACTCTACGGAGGTTTCCCCACTTTCCAAGTGACATAATGGTGTTGATGGAGCTATGCAGGAAATTGGTGCACATGAACAGTAAGTTGAAGAGTAGGAAAAAGAAGCAAGTTTCTTTCCCTATCTCATTGGGGATTTTCACGTGTAAGAGTTCCCATGATGTCAAAAACATCAAAGCTACCCTATCCCCCATTAATATGCACTCCTACATTTCCAAGGTAGACTTTGATATCAGATATGATCTTGATTCATTCCATTTTCGTAACTTGTGTCATGTGCCCCAAATTGAAGAATTTTGGGGAAATTGTGTTGATGAATACGAGGTCCATGAATGTGACCATAAGAGGATGATAGTGTAACTGATGAGGAAATTCACATTTTAATTTCACGAGGATGGTGTCTAAGAAGATGTATCAAAAATGTTTGATCATGAATACCCTATAGTCAAGGCTTCCCCTCTCCCCAAGTGGCTTGGAGTGTGCGTAAGTCTGAAGACATCAAAGAATGCACATAGGCAATAATCAATAGATCAAGGAGTGGTTTAAAAGAAAGAGTGATGATCTCATTACATCAGGAAACTTCCCATCCCTTCAAAGGCATGTGTCATATCACTATTCATCCAAGACTAAGGATAAACCTCCCAGTTTAATTCACTTGAGAGAAAGTTTGAAGAGGAAAGAAGAGGAACCTGAGGTTAACTACTATAGGAGAATTCGCAAGAGAGTGAGAACAAAAGAGATACATGTGGTGGATCTTAAATAAGGGAAAATTGAACTAGTCACTATTTTTTCCCCACAACAATCTCCAGGTCCTTCATCTCTTACTGTCACACCATCCTTGCCTACACAAGACCCACCTTCTCAGGTGGAGTAAGAAGTTGCGATGATTCCCACCTTTGCCAAGCTAGAGACCAACAAGATCTTACCCTGGATATAGGAGATGATCATGACAGAGACCCACATAGTACAATAGGTAACCATCCCTAAATTCTTGGCTATCACTTTGATGGTCAATCAAAAGAAATGTAAATTGGCACACGCAACCTCTAGATTCTACAATGGAGAATTAGGGACTAATACATTGAAGTATTCAAGCCAATGGTCATCAAGCTCATTGAGGAAATGACCCTAGCTGATTATGAGATGAGAACCATCCCATGGGACCAAAAACACATAAAGGTGATCTCGTAATTGTTCCATGAGTCATCCACTCACCTCGTCGTGAGAATTAAGGAATACAAGGAAAATCTTGATCAAGCGGATGACCACATTCGAACTCTCACATCCTATATCTAAGTTCTCTTAGATCTGAGTGCCACCAATGCCCTCCCAGCCAAAGAAGTCACTCCAATAAGCATCTTTGATCTTGAGTCCATCAAGAAGACTCAAGGATTCACCATGCAAGGAAAGGTGAATGAAAAATGGGTGAATATGATTCTTGAGAAAGGAAAGACATTACTTCTAGAGATGATGACCTTGTATAGATACATGGATGACACGACAATGAAGGTACTCACAACAAAGGAGGCAATTGAGGCCGAGAAAGACCACTAGGACTAGGTGTATTCATTGGTCATGGAAATGGGAAAGGTCAAGTCATCTCTTCTAGTAACTAAAGAAGTGTTCTCATTGGCAAAAGAATATTTTTCTTAGTTTTGGGCCAAGAACTTGTTTACATGGTATGAATTAATAAAGCACGCCATCGATGAGTTGGATTCATATGAGGAGGATGTTGAGAAAATGTAAAAATATGCAGATGCCTAGATTCAAAACTCGGGGTGCTAGCAGTGAACTTGGATACTTTAATAGGTGATCTTATTAAATCATTTGAGGACTGAGTGAAGAGGGGTGTTGGAGATCCGTTCTCATTCACAAAAAACACACTAGAATATTTGGCATAGATATGTATAATCATCTCCATTACTACGGAGAATTATCAGACTTGGTACTCAAAATGTATAAACATCAACTCCCTTGCGGATAATTGTATCAAGTCACTCGGTTGTATCCAAATCCTTCGTCCTTCTTCTTCTCTTCTCTCCCCTCCCCTTCTTCCTTCATGTTCTAATTCTTCATTAAGGGTGTGCACTTTTTCTTTCATCTTATTCCTATTTCATCTTATTCATTAATGTGACTATAGTCTTATAATGTAATAAGTCACCCTTATTTTATAAAAGGGGACTTAATGTTCTTTCCTAGGAATACCAAAAGTCACATTAGGAAAAGGAAAGTGAAAGGACACCATGGGGGTAGATGAAGAGACATTTCTAGTTCTATAAATGTAATGACACCCTCATTCTTAAGGGTTGTCAATTTTGTACACTCAAGAGAGATATTTTTTAGTAAGGCTAAAGGAGATAGCTATTATTCCACTTTCCCTACCTATTTTCCTCTATTTTCCAGCATTGTACAACTTTTTAAGATGTCAATAAAGAAAGGGATTGCTTCTTTTCATGACTCATGAATGTGTGCAACTTTTTCTACATGATTTCCTCTGGTCATTGATGTTAGAAGCATATTTTTTTCTCTCCTAGAATTTTTGAATATGAAACTTATAATTAGCTTTGGCAAGAATCTGATTTTCTACTTGCAAAGTTAATTTATCCTATCTAATTTATCACTCCCCTTCCCCACATTTCAGAAAATTCCTCCCTTACAATTCATTGTAAGAATTTATAGAGGGTACAATGGAGTGTGTCTGTTGGATCCCCTGCCTCCTAGACAACAACATATTTTCATTTTGTTCATTCACAATAAAGTGGAGCTGTACCACCCAAGCAGAGGGACCTAGAGTCCTAGAGATGTTGGAAATATAACCATCAATTTTTCCACCCAAAAATTTTCTCGGCTAACACCTTTTCTAATATTATTCATAACAAAGGACTCATGTGAATATTACACATCACACAAGATTTATTTAGTGAATCACTATCTTCACAAGGAGCACCCACCCCTATTTAGTATAACACCCACTATACAAGGAGGATACCACCCCTAAAGGAGATTAAGAACCAAATTAACCACCTGAAGATGAAGATCACATAAGTATTATTTCTCCCAAAACTGATTGTGACCACAAGTTCAGCTCCATACTCTTTAAACCTTCTCAAATCTACCCTCTCTTCTTCTTGACTCAAACATGCACCTATAAGTATTGATTAGGTCTATTCCAACATTCTTCTTTTCTCTATTCATATCTACATACCTCTCTCTTTATTCTGTTCTTGAACCCTCATAATATCCTCATACTCTCCTCTAGCTTGCTCAATCCCATGCACACAAACTAGGTGTTTTTCTCCAGCTAGGCCATGTATGGATGACCTTCTTCACCTTGCCATATTCAGATCTGCTTCATAATAGCATCCCATAATATTTTCAATGTCTCATCCACCTCATTTCATCCCTCATAGCATGCTCTTCCTTCCTTCCAAAATTCACTCCAAGCCCATAGCTCTAACACACTCAAATGAGCCCTCTAAAACTTGTTTATATACATGACCAATTTTCTCAAACCAAGTGAGTCGGCCTTCATAGATAAAATATCATCAAAACATGATAAAAAATAATGGGGACATCATACAAATCACCACATAGGTCGTTCATATCAACAACTTGCTCAAAACACTCCATTTGGACCCAAGAAGCCCAAAAGCTCTCCAAGAAGCCTACTCGCCAAAACTGAATTAGAAATACCAAAACCATCTTCACCAAAGCATGAATCACACTTAGACATGTTGTATAAGACCCCAAAAATCTCCAGAAAACATGAAACACTAGAGCAATCACTTCAAGCCATGAAACCATCTCAAGAGTAAGCTTGTTCTTGTGCACCAAACCCTAGTCCTCAAAGATGAGGCTCAATACCACATCAAATGACATCAACCATGAAATTATTATATATCACTAGAAATATATTTATCTCACCTACATGACCATGCACTTATAATGCCATAAATCGAGTGTGAAGCCTCAAAACCTCTCTGCAAGTAGATCGCTCAAAACTACCTTTTCATCCCCAAAAACTAGTCTTCAAAGATAGGGAGTAATTTTATTCTTATAACCTCAACCATGACCTGAAAAGATAATGGAAATGTAGTACAACTCTTATGCTTCCATAAATGGTGATTTAGTCATTAGGTTTAATGGAAAAAATTTACAAATGAAAAATCCAAAAACGTTTATTTTTGGATGGGGCCCACGATCGTATTATTAATGTGACTCCAAAATATTAAAAATTATTACTTTATCAAAAGGAATAAAATATGGACCTATACAATCATTTTTCCTCAAGTCACTTTCAACCTAGGGTTTTGACACCATAATAGAGCTATTTTGGTGTTAACGATGGTTCATAAAACTCGAGTTCAAATGACCTTGTTCCACTTGTAAAATATTCATATATGACTTAATTAACTATTCCAAAGAGATTATGTCCTCATGAAAAGAATGCAGTCCACAATGATAATATAAAAGTCAACTTTTTCCTTAAATTCTCACCTTTGGAAACCTAATTTTGGTAAAAACTCAGTATCTTCAAAAATACTCATCACTTGGACCTGAATCTTGAACCAAAGAATTATATAAACCTCCTATAACTTTACCAAGTATCATGTTATTTTTCAAAACTATGAAATATTCTCAACCATAGAGACTTAAGTATGTCTACATGCCTTGTTCTTAAAAAACTTTCTTCAATAGACCTTGAAACACCATCAAACCTCTGAATATTGACATGAGATGCCTTCCACACTCCATATGAAGTGTGACAACACTCATACCATGCTCATATTAGACTTCCATTCTCCATACTTTATGTTTCCATGACATACACCATGTACTAGGTCTAGGAATAGGCTTATAATGACCTGACTCAATCATGGCTCTTCATGAAATGACCATGATGACACCTTACATACACTTTGACACCATGTCCACATTATCCTAATCATGTTTGACCTCATACCACCTTTTTAGGACTGTTATCGTATGAAATTGACAGGGGCAATTTGTAGGTAACTATACCAAAAGTTCTATTTTGATCCATAGGAAAGTTTGATAATGTTTGAAATGGCCCAAAACTTCCTTTCAAAAATCTGGATGTTGCGAAACTTAGTCACTTTTGTTAATCCTTGGCGCACCCATCTTCATGTCGACATGACTGAAGTTGTCGCTTTTTTCAGACCGGGTGCAATTTTCCTCAGATGTCGATACACCAAAATTGCCCCCTCTAAAACCTTCGAAGACACTCATTGTTATGTTAACATCTAAAACATTGCGCCCCTTTAAATACCCTTAGGCGCTGGAAACATTGTGTTGACATCCTGAAAATGTGCACTTAGGCGCTGGAAATGTTGTGTCGACATCAACAAATTTGCGCTAAGGCGCACTTTTCCTTGTGTCGACACTCCCAAAGCGTGCCAAAGAAGTTGGTGAGATAATAAATGCTAGTTTTTCTATAAATATGCACTCGACACCTGTCATTTTCATGAATTGAAAATTGTGAAAAGTATTTTCTCTGCATCTATCAGCCATTCTTATCCCCGCATGCCATTTTTTGAGCTTGTGGATCCCACGTCGTTCCTCGTCTTTTATAAATCCGGGTAAGTGGCTCCTCTCTTGTTGTTTTTTTTTGTTGTGTTAGGTATTAGGGTTGGTGTAGAAAAGATAAAATCTAAAGAAACACACCTAATAAATTATCAAACCAGCTGAAAGCCCTTTTGCCTCTCCTTCCAGATCTACAAATCTAGAAGACCCCTGCCTCCGAAGAAACAAAAAATCATCTTTATCTGTGTGTTGCCTTACCAAAAATGTCTCTCTTGCCATCAAATCCAAATCAAGAAATCCATGGGCTGTTAATATGTAAAAACTCCTTGGCGCACTATTTTTCCACGTTACACATTCAAAGTTCGTTGAGGCGCATTTTAAAACCATGTAACAAGACCTTTTTCATGCCTAGCCAAAAAGAGCACTTAGCATATTTTCATGAGGCACTGGTGCCACTTCCATAACATCAACATGCCATGTTGTGTGCTGCAAAACCATGCCCCGTGCCTTATCCTTGGTGCTGAAACTTTTCATGCAACACCTTGCAAAATTGTACCCTTTCTAAACTTGGCGCAACTTTTCCCAGGTCAACACCAAGTGCAATTTTCCTCATGTTGACACCTTCCTAAATGTGCTTTACCCTTTGGCGCCAAAATTTGCATGTTAACATCCAGAAAACCACACCCTTTCTGCTTGGCACAAATTTTCTCCTATAAACATTGAGTGCATTTTTACTCATGTCAACACCCCAGAAAGTGCGCCCAACAATTTTAAGCCCCTGTAGCCTGCTGTAAACCTGCGCCTTGCGCCCTAAGCCTTATTATTGCTTGTTCTTCATTCTGCAAGCTTTCATTATGAATAACATGACAGTTGACATGGCTCTTCTGTGTTGGACCTCCTTGATTCTTCTTGCAGAACAACAACATCCATCCTTGGGCTCACATATGTCTTCATCAAGTAAAAAACTAGCTAAAGCTAAGCAATCAGAACAAGAGATGAAGTATAAGTATCAGAAAGTCAGAATGCCTGACTCATATGCAGAATGTAGCCTTGACATCAGAGACTCTGAGCTAGGACATATTGACATGGATGATTTCTAGGCGAGGACCAACCAGGCAAGCAGTGGCCCGTGGATGAATAAATTAGTAGGGTGTGGGTGGGTTACACTTTGCATTTGGGCTTCCAGTAAAGCAAGTAAATAATGAGTTCATCATGTTGGTTTGCTCATTGCTATAATAAAGAAACTAAATATGTCAAAGACAAAGAGCACAAGATGATCATCGACCTCACAACTCGTCACTTTGAGATGATCCTAGGCATCCCTCATCATAGGCAATATGTGGAAATAAGCCTTGAAGACTGCAAGAAGACCTGGGACGATAATGAGGATAAATGCATGCTAGATGATGAATGAGCTTTATCGAAGAATAAGAAGCATGTGAGAAAATGGCCACAAACCATCCACCGTAGTGACTTAATGAATATTTGAGTGATACAATCACCTTCTTAAATAGAGTATTTGGGCTCCCTGATGCCCATTACTTTCACAAGTGGATGCTAAGATACCTGGAGACCATGAGCAAGAATGCTCCTGATCAACGTTTTGGCTGGGGCGAGATCATCAGTGACACCATCTCCCAGTAGCTTCAACAAGTTCTAACAACTGGGAAGTTCTACATGAATTCCTACGTTGTGTATCTTCTACATCAAAATGGATTTTGCGGGGTTAGCTCGAAATGGGGTATGGCCCCAAGTCAAAATATATGAGTTCTATCTAGAACTAAAGCTCGAAGCTAGCATCTCCCAGTTCTCTAAAATTAATGATGCCTTCTTCTATGAGGTAATCTGCTTGCTGAGACCAAACATGAGACATGGTCGGACCAGCCCGAGTGTGATTGCTGCTACTGAAGAAATGGGGAGTGTTGTTCACACAATTCCCCACATTCACATACCTCGAACTGTGAATTTTGAGGGAGAGCCAACTAAGCTGCCAAGATTTATAGGGCCAAAGCTGGTCCTCTTGGAATTTTCAAGGTAGTTGATCACTTACCATGAGAAGTGCATGAAGAGAAAGAAAGGAGGAACTCCATTCCCCCTTATAGTTGGCCGATACACCTGCCCCACACTTGCCAAAGCATGGGAGATGTATGTTGAGCTGGAGCTGCTGAATTTGAAACACAACTTCCCTAGCAAGGCCCACCTTCGACTGCCAGAGTTGCCTCCCAAAGGCAAAAATTGATCCCATCCATGTTCCGAGATCGAGGACATCTGGATCGACCTGACACATGAGATAGACATCAGGTGAAAGGATCACTCTTAACTGGATCTGGAGGAGATCATCCACTATGGCGTTGCCATTGTCCCAAAGGAATTCCAAGAGACTGATCAAGAAATTGATCAGGTTTACCTTGACACAAATGGGGACGATTGGCCATTCGTGGAGATCGACAGAGCAAAGTGCGAAAACCATTTAGGAAAGGGTTAAGCCCACATTGCAACGCACCAAACATTGGTGCAAACAGAATGGTCTCACCTACCTCGGAGTAGATTTCACTACTTCTCCTTCAGGTAGAGCACCTCCAAGGTTGGGCCTTGCACCAAAAGGAAAAGGAAAAGACAAGGAGGGTGAATCAAGTAGACAAGAAGAAACTCCTGAAGGCCTTCCTTCTACTTCTGAGAAACAAGTGGTCGACCTGGTGTCTCCAGGTAAAGAAGAGACAATAGAAGTTTCAATGGATACATCCACCCAGGATGTTATCACAACTACAACTGCAGAGGTACCCAGTGTTCCTTCTTCCATTTCTTCTCCTCCTCCTATCATTCAAGCATCTATTCCTATGGATGTGTCTTCTCCTCTCCCTTCCTCCCTTCCATCTCCCACCTCTTCCATCTTCTCCTCTCTTATGGATCTGTCACCCAATATTCCCTCCATCTAATTGTAGATCCCTTCCATTTCCATGTCCTTCTCTTCTCCTGTAGTAACTCCAGGCCCCACAAGTAGCGGTGTATTGGACTCCTTGTCAATGCCACCATCGAGTGTTTCAACACACTTCCCTGAGGCCTCTACTAGTTGCTCCCCCTCTCACTCCCATTTCTTCTTCTATTTCCTCTACTCCCACTCCCATAAGTCCTAGTTGGATTTCTGACCATCTGGGCTAGCATAAGAGAAAGGTTCCCATTACGGCCATGGATTTCTCCATCATTCCAAAGAAGGGAACAAAAAGTAGAAAGTGATAACTCACTTTTCTAAAAGCACTTCAGGGGAGAGAGTCATGGAGATAGCCTACCTAGACCCCACCAAGAAAAAGGAAGATCTATCTCCCACAAACTTCATAGTGACTCAAGTCACAATGGGGACCTCATCTGAAATCCTGCAAGGGGAAGCCTTGTCTACAGTAGATGCTCTTTGCAAGAAGCTCTAGAAGCAAAAGAGGAGAAGAGAATACTCAAGGAACAAAACAAACATCTCCTACAAGCATTACAGAAAATGGGCAATGCTCCCCCTGTAACTGCCACCGAACCCATTCAAGTTCTCAGTCAGGATAAAATAAATGAATATGCTAAGATTGGTGAACAAGGTATGCAAAGTATCATCTTGGATCGAGCGGATCCTCAAAGATGGTCAAGAAATGATTGGGAAATTCACATTGCTCTATTAGGATATTACCCAAGTAAATAAGAAGCTACAAACAGTAGCAGGTTCCCTCTCCTAAGAGTTAGATAACACTAGGTTGCAGCATGAGACGTTCCAAACCATGGTTGAACTTTCGGTGATGACCTATTGAAGGTCAATGTTATCGATCACCCATGTGCACATAACAAATCTCTCATCTCTTTAGATTACCGGGTTGATCAAATGGAATATATCCTGGAGAGAATAGATAAAATCAAAGATGAAGCCCTGGACGCACGATACAACATGGAGTAAACAGTTACAAAAATGGCTCCGGAAATGCTCAGTGAGTCGTATAACTTGAGAGAAGTAGATGATACATTCCAGTGCTTCAAGACTATCGTCACTCAAGGTTTGGCACTAGAGGTCACTTTGACCGAGAGTCAATCAATAACCTCCTGGCTTGCCACGACTTCATTGGATTTTTGATCGATGCATGCATGTGAAACTTTCACCGAGTTACCTGACAAGCTCAAGAATGAGAAAGAAACTTGTGAAGTCATTGGCGACCATTTTAAAGGTCAGATCATGATCAACTTCAAGCAATGATCAACAAGTTTATGGAATATCGAGCGCAGTGTCACATCGACTCTCCTGATCAAAAGCAGGATACCAAGTTCGAGCAGAGAGATGATGAAGAGTAGTTTCTTCTTCTTGGGATCCATTGATCATTTTTGTAAAATATTTAAAAATCATGTTGGCATTTATGATGACCTCATCCATGTTGCACCATGGGATGTTGTCATCCAAAAACTTGCCCAAAGTCAACTTTTGACTTTTTAGATATTTTGTAAATATCTTGTAAGATATTTGTAAATAGTGGTTGGTTTGCTTTTGTCTTCTTTCTTCTTCTCCTTCTATAAATACTTGAATACTTGTTGTATTCAAAGGTGGACATTTTTGTATGAAAAGAGAAGTGAGGAGAGAAAGACTTTGTGTTTTCTTGTAACAGAACAAATATTAATACATATATTCAGACTTTGTGCTTAATGTATGTGTTATTGCATCAGATCTTTCTTAAGTTAGATCTATGTTTTTATTCTGTTGGATTCATTCCTATTATCATCATATGTTCATCAGTATTGCTTTATTTTTTTATGCAAGTAAGTTTAGCTTTGTTTATTACCAGCCCAAAGCATAAACCTTTTGACCTTTCCATCTTGGAATTCATTTCTTTTCTTCCTTTAGATCTACCATCCTCCATTCTTTCACTCCTACCTTTCTGTTCGTAGTTGGAACTACCTCTACTGGGATGAGATCCCAACCCCCTGAAGTTAGAATAGTGTAGATTTGCATAGATTCCTACTTAATAGATTATCAATAAACCAGTTTCACTTTGTTGTCTCAAAGAGGGGCTATGCCCTACACACTGTTGGCCTGTTTCCCCACGACCTACCTAACCGACAATTTTTCGGACCAACAAGGAGTCATACTATAACCATGCATACTAGCCCATGCTCCAAGACATCATGACAAGACACCATGATTGGACACTACCAATCAACCTTCATGTTTGACCTTGGTTAACACTTCATGGAGAATCCTAAACACTCTTGAATCCATTTTCCATCAATGACCTTTGATATTAATGAAAAAATTATAGACACAATGGCCAACATAGGTCCCTCAATCCTCCATGTATCAATTACTTCAAATTCACCCACCTTGTAAAGATGTTCCCAAAAATCCCTAAACACTATGAACCCCCTTCCAATATTCCACCTTCACAAGTAAGTGCCATTTTCAATCGTCTCTTTGAATCCCCTTTCATTCCTAATACCACAGTGATCAATCCATCTTGGAGTCAATTTAATTTTTACACCGTTTATTTCTTGATAAATTCCAAACTATGGAAACCATGATCACATCCCTCATAGCTGAAATCTAACATCTCAAGGCTGCTTCTCAGGCCCATGCTAGTTCTCCTTCTGAACCTCATCCTGATCCCATGTCTACTACATGTGCTCATAAAAGTAAGGTCCACATCTCCTCACAACAATCACAACTCAAGTTTGATCAAAATGTTAAGCAACATGATATTCTCTCTGAGTTCCTTAATCATCGGTTAATCACCTTGCTACCTACTCTTTACTACCCTCGTTATCAACTTAAAAATACAAAGGTCACCCATTTTGTAATTATCATATAATTAATGGACATCATGAGATGATTGATATTATTTAGAGCGATGCATGAGGAAACTTGAGCATCAAGGAACTTATTTAATTTTCTACATGCTCATCTCCAATTACTAAACCCCAATGGGATCCCAAATATGATCCCTCTATGTCTAGTGAGCATCACACCATAATTACTAATGTTCCTTCTTCGGTAATTCAAGAGCCACCTATCCAACCCAATTTCATACCACCTTTATAAGTACCTACCCCATTACCTCTTCCTATTAAGTCATCTATAATATTACCAATCCCAAATATGCAACCAACATCAAAAGAAGAACCACCAATTCCCTCACCACAAGCTAAGATCCCTCACCAACATCCTCCAATTAAATGTATAATTCCTCTTTTCAATCAAGATAATGTTTATGTCAATGACTAGGACACATTTCAAACTCCACCACCATGGCATGGTCTCTCTCACATCATCGTATAGATCTCCATCACTTACACACTTGGGGCATCACCCCCCTCCATCACTATTTTTTGTCTCTACTCATAGCTTATCTACTATACTTCACACTTCGTGCTTCATGATAAATATTTCCTAGCATCTATCACACAATATACTATCATTACCCAATAATACACTCTAGTTCCATGGTTCATACTTGACTATTGAGGGTCCAATTTTAAATGAACCTCACATCATCTACTTTTGCTACACTTTATGCTCTGCACTTCACGATACATTTTTCCAAGCATTCTCACATCTCTAGTACACACAATGTACCATCATTAACCGATGACACACTCTAGTTCCGTGGTTCATAATTGATGTTGAGGGAGTAATTCTAATTGAACCTCATATCACACACACATCTATCTCTGGGAAAAAATTGCTCCTATCATCTTTCATATTGTAGGACACCATCACACTCACACAAAATTTTCACATCTTGGTTGCATTGTCTCTTATTAGCTTATACTATTCACATGTTACACTTTGTTTCCTATGCTAGCTAGATTCTTAGTATGTCATTATATTTTTATATATACACATGCACATTCACTTGGTATCTTGAGGTGAATGCATGACCTATTACATATTCATACACAATGCATGATGTTTGACACTACTCTTTACCAATCCCACAAGGCTCTAGTGGGCATCTACCTATGGTACTCTCCTACCACACATCACAGGTCCTATATTTCAGTATTTACTACATCTAAGACCACTTAATTTTTGTTGATATATACATGCTTTGACATACTATTTATCTTTCTAACATGCTAATGGGTGCTTCATGTGTAGCATGTGCCTTCAGAACTCAATACAACCATAGTTATATGTCATTTCTTACTTACTTTTTTTTTATTATTGGTTGGCTTTGCCCTATGTCATGCTTGCTCATTGTTTACTTATGGATGCTTTTTGGCCCCGATTGTGATTTCTTGTGACATTTTTTGAGTGATGTCCCATTTGTGAAACTCACTTTTCGCGGTCTCTCTTGTCTTCCTAGTTACTTGTTACATTGTTTTCTATTTACATACTAGCTCTTTTATACTAACACTTGTTACTAGCCTACCTTGTTTACACGTGCCTTGGTTTTTACCATGCACATCCCCTACCCCTGTAGGTATCCACTCTCAAATATGCATATCAATATCAAGTCCTCTCTTTGGGCTGCATTCTCCTACAATCGTCACATGCACCCCAAATGAGGGGGACATCTATTGGGTGAACAAATCACCCTTATAACAACTCAAAGCTCCATAACAAACAACATAATATAGAATTGGCACAAGAACATAGTTACAGAGTGGTCCAAAATCGACTTGGGTCGTATATACACGAAACTAGTGCTAAGTCTTTGGATAGTAGTAGTGGGCACTTGTGTCCCCCCTGGGCACTTGTGTCCGGGAAAAAATAGTCAATTTCTTAGTTCAACACGTTTCTAAAATTTCACAGCTTTAATTCTCCAATATCGAAACTTTCCTTGATTCATGAGAATCTAATCAATCAATTACATTTTAGTTACAAAAGGTTACAACATGTTAAAAAGGTTATAATCAAGGGTGTGCCATTTGCATAGGTGGTGATTATTTAAGAAATATCATGGAAGTAGACAAAAATAGAACTCTCTCCCCAACACTCTTCTCTTGGTGTGAGATTGCCAAAAAAAAATTGCTATTGGTGTGAGATCACCCAAAAAACTCTCTCTTGGCATGAGATCTCCCAAAAACTCTCTCTTGGCATAAGATTGCCCAAAAAATATCTCTTACGCGAGATCACCCAAAACCTCACCATCGGTAAAAAGGCATCCAAATCCAACATCTGTAAATAAAATAGGAAAAAAATTCTATCCTTTACTCTCTTGCACATCAGGTGCACTCTTTCCTTTACACACTTTCTACTTATTTATACATGCATTATTCTCGGTTTTTCATATATGATACTTTAACGCTTTCTTTCTCTTCTTTTGCAGGTTTGTCCTCATAAGCTATAAGAAGAAGCTCACATCAATAAGAAATATCTCCAACATCACGCTACTATGTATACGATTCACCCCTAGGGTATAACTCCCTTTCCTAGTTACTACGCTTCACATTACGATCATTTCATGCATCACATAGCTACTTGTCCACTGGGACACTATTAGATAAATTCTCTTCAAATTACAAGGTACGCATCTTCTATCTACTTTGTGTTATTGATTATTCACTCAATAACATCAAATGGGGGCAAATGTGGACACAAAATCTATGCACTTGGGTACATTTCTATATCCTAAAGTATACTAATATATACATGATTCCTAAGAAAGAAAACTAGTGACAACTCCTTTTGGCCTTTTTGATTTATCTATTACATTCTTATTGGTCTTACACATCTTACAACCTTGCTAGAATATGACTAATTTATCTTTTATGGCCTTGAACACTAACGCCTTGCTAGTTATGAAGTTACCCCGGTGCTCATGTCCCTCATGGGAGCTCTTGACCTTCTTTGTTCTTTTCTTACCCTTTTGGGTCTCTTTTACTTCTTGGTCATCTTTTAGTACTTTGGGTCATCCTTTCAGTTATCAATTACGAAATTCAAACAAGGGAATCATATATATACTTAGTTACTTCTTCTAAATCAGGGGCCAAGCACTAAGCATTATCTATTATCACCTAAGCTTGCATCCAAAGGCATAAAGAGCATTACAAAGCATCCATCTAGCACATCCATATAAGGGACAAGGGATGCATCACTCTACATACACAACATAGGAGGGGAATTTTATTCTATTCCATCTCACACATTTGCATACTTGGAGCAATCTAGATCTAGCTCGCTATCATAGTGTAACTTGCACAAGGGCAACCTAGGGCATCATTACACACACATACACACATAACTACATGGATTCTGAGATGTAGTGCAACACTTGGTCATAAGATCACTCTTCGAGGGTGACCATTGGGGTCAGTCTAACTCCCCATTCTACATCTTCTTTATTATGTTTGATGTGGTTTGTGGGCATGTGCAACTAGTCATCTATATTGCAAGTTACAAGTATGACCAGAGACATTGGAGTAAAACCAAAGCAGAAAAAGAGGATCAACAACGAATCTCTTCCAGCCCAGAAAAGTCTAAAATATGAGCATCTTAGTGGACACTAGGGCCCAAATCAGTCACTAGCACCTGAGCACTCCTTTCCTCCCATGGGTGCTTCTATCATGTACAGTTCTGAGTTCCATAACCGTCGGTGAGCCTTGACGACACTCTTCTCATCCCGTTTCAACAATTTCTCATCCAAAATCACTCCAAGTTTACACAAAATCAATTAAGTTTCCATCTCTCTCATTTTGTTAGGCTTTTATATCTTTGCATGTTTGTTGCTTGTCCATTTACTATATTCTATCACTTGTATATCATTAGTTATAATAGTTACTATGAAATATTAAGCTTTAATTCAATTTAAATTAAATCAGTAACCATAATGGAAAACATTTATGGGAAGGTTCCTTCTTCATCTTGTAAGCCATGAATAATGAAGCATAAGCTATAGGGTTTTGGAAGGATCGCAACTAGCTAAGGAAAAGGGGTACAAGGATATATTAGTCGAAGAGGATTCCTAATTTTAATCAATGAAATTATCAAAGGAACACACCTAACTAGGAATTAAATCAAATTTTGCAAGGGGCATGTATCTGTCCACAAGCTTCGATTCCATCAATTTCGGCAAAGATGTCTTTCACGAAACTATTGGAGCAACATATACACTTGTGAGTGTTGGAACATGGTTGGATCCTTTATCTTATGTTATTAGTTTTGATCTAGCAGAATGGGTAGGACTCTAGGACCTTTTGCAATCTAAAGTAGGTGTATTAGGATAGAAATAAAATTTCACAAGAATTCGAGGTTAGTAACGTTAAGGAAACGTGCATATGATGTTATTGAATTTGGGTAGATTGGTTAGTGTAGAAGGTTAGATGATATTAGATTGATTGGAAGCTTCCCATAAATGGGAATGTATATCTTTTTATGAAATCTTGTTATTTCTTCTTCACTAGCATTTCTTTGATGTTTTGGATAGAAAATGTTTATGTCTTTTGCAATTTCGTAGTATTTTTGTTGGGTATTAGTAGATGAATTTTTAGCCACTCGAGATGAAGGTTGCTTTTTGGTATCATATGGAACATCTATGATTTTGAACTATGGTATTAATAAAAGGGTGAGGGACCCATCAACCTTATTTTATCGATAAAAATTAACTATTTTAAACAATTAACAACAAAATATTTTTTATTTTAATAATAAATTCCCTTTTTGGAATTGTCGATAAAATTGGGATGTGAAAATGAATGTTATCCATTTTTTGAATTTTATTTTTTTATATTGAAATATTATTACAAGCCCATATATGGGTATAGAAGGATGTGGAGGCTAAGAAAAAGCTTGAGGAAAATCCTTAGCAATTTCCTTTGTACATCTATGTGCAAAGGAAAAATAAGGTGACAAAGGTGAAACAAACGAAGTATAGTAGGTTATGGATATTCATAGTATTATGGTGGCTACAAGGTTACATCCACCTTGTCAAAGATAAAGACTCTAGAAAATATTCAATAAGAAGTCACATTTATCGACATTACCCCAGATGTCCTATAAAAACTTTTGGGGATGTCTTACATTAGAGCATGATGAAATATTGTATACTTAACAATTTGTAACTTTGTAGAAAGGAATCATCTTCTTAATTTAAGAAATTAATACATCATATTTTTAGTATGATTCGAACTCTTCACATCCCAGTAAAAAAATCTAGAAGGGACAATCAGAAATGTATTAGATCATGTGAATCAAAATATGGATGATAAATTATGCATATGAGAGGATGTCATTTTAGATTACAAGAATGAAATCTTGTACCTCATCTCAAAATATTAACTATAAAGCATGGGAGGATAAAGGAATGGTTGGAGCAGCTCGACAAGAAAGGGAGGATGTCACAAGGCTCTTTTCATATTCATTAAGCTAGGAAATTTAAATGAAAAGTAAGGAATTAAATATGGTGGAAAGACAACTAACATGAGCATCTAATAAATATGATATCAAGACCGGTCTGACCAAAGCAAAATTAAAAAGTCTGCTAGACCTAGGAGAGGAATATATGAACCAAATATGTGGAAGGGAAAATATTATAAATGGTATGGACAAATAAGGGGTAGTGGTATACCGATGGTTGGAGAAAATACAAGTGGTTATAGGAAAGAGAGATACTCATTTAAAGACAATAGAGGGTAAGGTGTTACCATACACTATTGTGGATCTTAGTATGGATACATCACCAAACATAATCATCATCTCCAAAGTGGGTTCCTTTCTAAAGAATAGAGAAGTGTTACAGAAAATATTTATAATAAAATGTTAAGGTATTCAACCATAAAATGAAGTTAGATATTATTTTATTTTATTTTTGGAGTGAATATAAATTTTTATGTTGACAAAAAATATTGTTATTTTTCGAGGTCACTACCATGATTCTTCATCAAAATTGTCTTGAGGAAAACACAATTGTTTAAGTTTAGTTCTTATTTAATTGTGATAATATTGATCAAGTTTAGAAAAGTGTTATCATATTTTGTAAAACAACTCAAACATGTCTTAACATCAATAATGGTGACAAATATACAAAACATGGCAATGTAACTCTAATCCATGTGTGATATTTTGGTGAGCTTCACATCATATTTCGAGCACATGAATGGAAACTTGACAAACCCAAATGACATGTCCCTTGATATTGCATTTTATTCATGTATTATACATACACACACATGTACATGTGTGTGTGCACGTATACTGTGTGTGCGCACACACACACACACATTATTTTCATATATTTTGTATTATACCATATGTGAAGATAGTACAGAGGATTGTGTAGTGTATAGATAGAAATAGTGTATGGTGGCATGTAATAGAGTTATGTTCAATAAAAAGAGTGTTAGTGTAAATAATATTTTTGTTAAGTGTATTTTGAAGTGTTTATGTGCATAATTTAATACCTTTCTATTTGTTGTATGGATAAAATGCAATAATTTGTTGAAGTATATTCGATATTCTATTTTCCATAGTGTCTGCTTGAACTAGGATCTAGAATCTTATAAATCGATATATCTACATCAAATTTATGTTATGTGAACTTTTAATTTATAGAAAACAGATATGTGAAAAGGAAATATATGGCCATCTAGTTGAAAGGGGAGAAAAAATAAAGTGTCAAGACTATGTACAAAAAGATTGATAAGCAGGTCCACAATTGATGTCATCATCGTATAATTGATCAAAATTGAGAAAGAGACTTTTCAACAACTAAAATCAATATAACAATTGAATAATACCTAATTAAACTAAATTATCCCGACATAGATAAATGTAACAACACTCATAAAATAATTCTAAATGAAAATAAAGTGCCCATTTTTAAGTGTTCTCATATGATCCAAGATCTACATAATCAAATTTTTTAAAAAAATCCTTAGGAATATAACAAAATTAAATTATCAAATAATTTAATGATGTCTACTTTAATAAACATCCATCTACCTTTGAAAATTCACAAAAATTTAAAAGTTTTCAAAAAATAAATTGTAATTTGTGATACTATAGTTTGAGAATATGCCTCCCCAAATGACAAAAACCTCTCTCTTGAGAAAAGAACGTCACTAGTCTAATCACAATAATTGTAATCCTTGGAAATGAACTTCTTTACTCAAATGCAACTTGTTATAAACGTCCTATTTTAATACCTTTGATTCCCTGGGAACCATTTAAATAATTCTTGATAATGTTCCAAAAATGTATTAAAGGGACAACTTACATCGATAAAGATCACATATCTATAATTTTGACATATTGAACTGTTAATTTATTAGATTTGGACCAAAAACAATGGCCGTACCCTCTAATATTGAGGTTAAATAATCTCAAGAATAAAGTGAATGATTTCTTAAAGATAGGCATAACTTTTTCATGTCACATGTTTCTTATATATAATATTCTCATCTTGTCTACTCTGCAGATTGACCATTTATCGTATTCATTGAAGTTGCTCAAAGTTTTTCTAAGTGCAATGAATCTTCTACATGATCAATTTCCATTTGACTTCTAGTGTAACAGACAAATGGGTTTCAATTAAATTGTAAAAATGTTTTTCATAGATTCAAATACAAATGTTAATTTTTTCATAGATTAAAGAAATGAATTAGATTCGGTTAATTTGAAAATTGTAACATAAATATAAATGATCAATCTATAAAGAAATGAATTAGATTCAATTAATTTGAAAATTATTATTAAAGAGAGGCGATTTTAAAATATTAGAAAAAGAAATGAATCAGATTCAATTAATTTGAAAAATATTATTGAAGAGAGGTGATTTTAAATATTAGAATTGAATTTTGAATATAGTAACTGGTCATTTTAAAAGTAAAGTATTTCGAATATAAAAAAATTGGTGATAGTTATTAAAATATAATAGTGAAAATATGCATCCATTTGTAAAACTAAATATTTGAGAGGTATTTGTTTTTTAATGATTGCGTTTATATAATTCGATCTCCAAAATCTTGCTCAAATTCTTATGTGTTTACTTTAATTACCTATAGAACAAAAAACCACCTTCTTGTCTCAGTATTGGGTAACATTGTCTAGAAAAATTGAATATAATGAAATATGGTAAGAGTTATTGAAAAATAATAATGAAAATGTGTATCCTTACAAAAATAAAGCTAACTACAGTTTTTTTGAGAGAAAAGTATTTTTTCTAGAAGATTTTGTACTCTCTTAAAGTGTATGTAGCATATGGATGTTGTGACAAATATGTGAGATATATCCAAACTTTCGTAATGATTGCATTTATACAATTTTAATCTCCAAAAATCTCGCGTGAATTTCTACGTTTTTGCTTTAATTACCTAGAAACAAAAACTTTTTACTTGTCTTTATTGGTTTAACATCATCTAGAAAACCTTGAGAAAAATAAAGTATGTATTTGGGCCTATGATAAACTACATAATATCATAAGCATCTTCATATTTGTTAAGGCTCTAAAAAATATAAATGTTAAAAGAAATACATCTATAAATGTTAAAAGAAATACATCTATAAATGTGCGTAATTCATTGGCCGTATAAAACCCTGTTATATAGTGTATGGTGTTATTTTTTCATTACTCTAACATAAATGCTCAAATAATTACTTGATCTATAATGCTTCAAAAAAAAATTCAATATACTTCTTAATTCTTTAGAAATGCTCTGGTTTTACCTAAAGTGCTAAATAGTAAATAATTTTAGAATTCATGTGTATTTATAGATTAATTGAACTCAATTGAGGTCCTTATTGGCACCCAAATTGACTATCATGGTCAAAAAGTGAAAAATGTGCTGAAAAATAGTGAGTGTGCCTAGCCTAAAATAGGCCACAACAACATTGTTTAGGAACATGCAAATTCTCATGATATGCGTACAAATACTCCAGGATGAAGGGGTCCATTGGGGTAGAGACCTAGGGGAAAGAAGCTAAGAGAGGGGTCAAAGACCATTATAAGCCCGAAAAATATTACTAACTCCTAAGTTGGGCCAATATAAACAAGTACATAAACATTCTAGATTTATACAATTTATGAACTAAAAATGCCTTTGGGGAATATTTAGTTGTCTACATTTTCCCCACTTTGATGTGTGTGTGCATACATATCAAAGTAAACAAAGACAAGGTTTGGATAAAAAAATTATTCTTGAAGATCCATAACAAATTGCAATTTACCAAAAATATATGAAAAATTATTCGTTATTTTTTTGCATATGCATTGGTGAGTTCTAATAATAATTATTTTGTTGAAATCTAAACACTCAAAAGAAATATACTTGATGTTGCAAAAAGGTGGACATTGATGTAGATCCAAGTGTCTCCAAACCTCTATGAACTATGCCCCCATTTTGAGATTTGGGATGCACATGTGAAACACATATCTCAAAATAAATAAGTTAATTCACCATGTGTAAGGGAAAATATGAAAGTGTTGGCATATAACGTAAAATTTTGTATAACCTTGGTAACATGTATGTTATGAATATATTTCCCCCATATGATCCTATGATATAATCAAAGTAAGCATGCGGTAATGGGACGATAACATACTATATGTTGTCAGTTGGTAGCATAAAAATATGCTACCGTCGATTATATTCAGTAATTTCTATTTTGCGGGAATGGCGAATTGACCCCTAAAATTAACTTGTACCCATAAAATATTGGTGAACTACTCTAACTTATACCCTAAAAAAAATTCGTCAATTTTAAATTTCAAAACCGAAATATTCATGAATTAACGAATATTCACCACTAAAATTTTCCTAATCATAAATATAGCGTGGAGAATAAGATGCCACATATGGAATCAAGATATAAATACTTTGAGTTTCCATCATAAGAAATAACTCTATAAGTAAGAGTATAAATTTTAGCCCCTAATGGATGCATGATGATAATTGTAAAAATATGTACAAGTAGTAATGTCATTGTGTATGATATAAATCATGGCACCATAAAAGATACCAAACACCTAATATATATATTGTGGTCGGTAGCATAAAAATATGTTCTTGTCGACAACAAACACCTAATTATATGCTTACTGGACGACAACATACTATATGTTGTGGTGATGATAAGACAAAAATATGCTATCAAATGACTATATTCAGTGAATTTAACGAATTTCTATTTTGCAGAATGGCGACTTGACCCCTAAAATTAACTTGTACCCAAAAATATTGCAACCTTTGCTCCTAACTTGTACCCTAAAAATTCACCAATTTCAAATTTCAAAAATTGAAATATTCATGAATTAATGAATATTCGCCACTAAAATTTTCCCCGATCATAAATATAGTGTGGAGAATAAGATGCCACATATGGACTCAAGATATAAATACTATTGAGTTGTCATCATAAGAAATATCTCTATAAGTAAGAGTATAAATTTTAGCCCCTAATGGATGCATGATGATAATTGTAAAAATATGTACAAGTAGTAATGGCATTGTGTATGATATAGATCATGGCACCATAGAAGACACCAACCACCTAATTATAATATTCACAAAGGAAGACGTCAAATATATAACTAAGCACGAGTAAACACTTTAGACATTCGATTCATGCCAAACACTGTGGATGAATTAAGGTTTTGAGCACCCAGTGAAGTACTCAAGTGTACGCCCCACCCCCACACCCCCCCTCCGAGACCAGCCACCCACCTTCCCGTGCATGTTTTAAAAAAAAATTATAGTATAATTTTTAACACATTAAATTAAAGATATAAAGGCTTTTTCCTTGCCTTTGCCATAACAAAACTATCAATTTGTAGACACCAAAATTGGGTCATACTCCCCTTGGTCCCTCATCAAATAATCACCTTGAACACACTCACCTAACCATGGCCCCTTTCACCCCACTCTAATATTAAATTAATTAAATTAATCCATGTCCTCACAATATTTATTATTTTAAATATCCTAATTAAGATAATTCTCACACCACCACCTCACCTAGCCACCTCACTCCAAACCTATTCTTAGTATGTTGCCATAACTAACTAAGACCTACCCAAACCCTAAAAATCAAAGCCTACATTCCCTCTAACCACTTTCCCACCCATTAGAAAGGAAGCTTTCATTCTAATCCGTAGAGAAAAATGAACAAGATCCAAGAAATTAAGCGGATCTGCCCATTTTAGTAAACCTAGAAAAACTTGCCTTAACCGACGCCCGTCACCCTAAACCGCCAACCAACCTAGAACCAACCTCGTCGAGGTTACCATTTATTCCCCAAAACAACCTTATTTCAAGGTTGGCACATTTCGAGAGCAGGGGATGAAACTAGAGCTGCATGCAAGCAGAACCAACATTCACACACGCATCTAAACATCCAAAGCCAACATTAGAAGTGATCATAGAGCCATTTGCATTCGCCAAGCATCCGGAAAGCGCCATCACCATATCAAATTCCATCCATCGATCACTCAACCGCAATTGCCATCTAGCCATTACCAAGCTCATATAACAAGTAAGTATTTTGTTAACTAACATTCATCCATTTTCATTTTAGTAGGCTCTGTTACCTCTATTATCAATTTCTACTTGCACCCACATTCTCCCACCATTTACCTTCATGCAAGTTTGATCATTTCTTCACCCACACCACTAAATTTCCCATACTTGACTATTAAACACCTCTGAGTATACCTAAGATCTCCAGACCTTTCCATTACCCTCTCCATTTCCATTTAGCCTCAGATTTGTCCCAACACCAAGATTTTAATAAGTTTCTATCACCCGACTGTACCGACGCCAGTTACCCATGACCATCGTCGGTCCATCTTGAACCATCATCAATTACACTAGAACGGTGTCGGTCTCTTTGTTTTACCCTCAGACCAAGAACAAAGCCTAAATTCCCCACCAAATACCCAAAACAACCAAAAACTAGACCTTGACCAGTACCAATACTCTGACAGAGACCTTTGCCCTTCGATTCAATCATAGCTTAGCCTGTTGTGAACGAATTTGCTTATTGTAGTTGAATGAGATACCTAAATCATTTTAATTACAGTAGGATTTCACTTATTGTTAACATTGAATTGTTTTAAACAACGGATTGACAACCTTCTAGGGAGTATCACACTTCCAGAACTAGCATACGCTAGGCAGTCCACTATCATATGCTATTTAATCTCTTTTGGTGGTCTTGTTGTTCATTTTAGGTAGTTCCTCCTAGCCAAAAGGAAGCTCTCACGATCAGTTGTGGATCAAGAAGTCATATGTGTGCAACAACCTTCAACCAACTTTAACAAGTATTCCTCCTAGCCCTTTTACCCTTATCTATTTTCGTCAATATTCAAAGAAACGCTCTAAGAATCAGGTGAAACATTTTGGCATGCCAGTGGGACCCATTCGGGGTTCCTTACATTTCTTCATTTCTAGGTGAAAATTTGTATGTTTGTTTCCTTTCTGAAAGGTTCTCACATTAAAATTTCTCCCTGGAATCTTCTCTTCTTTCTATTTGTCTCAAAGAAATCATGTTTTGGTGCTATAAAAAGAACTCTTCTTCTCTTTCATTTGTATTGCATTAGTGAAAGATCATACTCTCCTATTCATCTTTTTGTGTCATCGAATTCAATATTTTGATTTGGGCTTAAAATCAACTACATTTCATTCTTGCTTTACTGCATTAGCTCACATTAAATGAGGGCAACCTATATGTTGGAAGTCATGCCTAGCTGATGGTTGACAAACGAATCATAGAAAAGCACTTTCTTTCTTTTCTTCTCTCTTTGAGTCTTATCCAAACATCACAAAATTGAAAAATATACACATTCTTAAACAACATATTACGGAAGAAGCCAGAGGTGATCACACGATCACGGAGCATGGTGGGCATCCAACTCGTTACTTCGTGAGTCATTATCTCGAGAGGATGGCCCATGCCCGCCATAACATAACCTTAAACCTCTCCTTGTAGATCTCATTCTTTGAGAAAGCCTTCCTCACCAAAAACTATATTCTAAAGTTCATGAGTCGGTCTTCTAAATAGCATTTGAACAAACATAAAGGAAAGAGTACTCTTAGGATCATTTCATAAGGACCTAAACCTTGCACAATTATTTATTAATTACCTTATAATTAATAAATCCACATCTCCAAACCTGCCACCACATTTCGCCACCTCATCATGACCTAGCCCTAACCCTAAACTAACCTAATTAAGACCTATAACTTGGTCTACATCCACACCCATGACTAATTACTCCTCACCCGCACCAAAATCAACCTAATAATGACTTGACCAAGCCCACAACTAATTCCTCGGGAGAAAAGGAGGGAAAGTTGGCTACTTTACTAAAAATAGTCCACTTTGACTTAACCGATATCGGTTCCTACTCGACCGCCGTCGGTTACGTAACCGCCATCGGTTCCCTGTAAATGACCTCCCAACCAAAAAAAAAAAGGAGGATCTGGAATCTGGAATCGGGAAATTCATTGGAAAGATCGGGAATTCACTTGGCCGAGCAGAGACAAGTGAAGGAAAGAAAGGAGTTTACAGAGAAGGACATCAAGCCCAAGACTGCATTTGAGTAACCAGAGCCCAGTGACACTCATCCAAGCATTGGGAGAGAAGATAGCTCATCTTTGATTGTCGATCATCCTACCTGAGCCCTGCCTTCGTTATCACAGTCTTTGGATCTATATCTTCATCAGGAACTAGTAAGTAGTATCTTGTATGTTCTTTTGATAACATTTCTTGAACTTCTGAATCACAACAATTATAAGTCTATTCCTAGATCTACTACCCGGTAACACCCTACATCTAACTATCATTCCTCTACCCCTACATTGCCCCAAGAACAGCTCCCATACCCTCTGAGTCTTCTCCATCACCCCATTACCTATCCCCAATCATTTACTAGCCTTATAAACACCATAGCCACCTTATAGCCAACCTTCACTAAAAGCCCCTAAACCACTTTGCCCCTCTACGATATCGGTTAGCGAGAAGCCAGTGCAGGTGTGTGGTGGCCGGCATCGGTCCTTTGTGATTCAAAACCAAAACTAGCCCTTTCCTCTATTGTTTTAACAAGGTAATTAAATTGTAATTTTGCAATAATTTGTGTTAATTCATATTAGCGGGAGGTGACCACCTTGAAAGGAAGTTTAATACTTCTGGGCCCAGGCGAGTTCCCTCATTTATTGTCTAATTAGAATCGGTGGTCTTGTATTCTTACTTGCGAGGTAGTCCTTCCCGGACAAAAGGAGTTCTTTGATCGATCGATGATCTCTCTCTGATGGTACGCGCACACCCTCTCAACATTCAACAAGGTATTCCTCCTAGCCCTAACCCTTATCATTTTCAAGAGAATGAAAGGATAGAAAGCAACTCTATTCTAGGAGCTGAAAACCTCCTCTGTGTGAAACATTTTGGCACGCCCGGTGGGACCCATTTTGGGTTTCTTTCTTTCTTGCTTGCTTTCATATAGGGAGCACACTTGCTATTTTCTTCTTCTAAAATATTCACAAGATATTTTGTTACCTTTTGGTAAAAGAATTTGTCTTGCTTTCACATTTTTGCATTAGTGAAAATCATCTCCTTGCTTCATCGAATATCATTTTCGATTTGGGTTTAAAACACGTGCATCACATTCTTGCTTGTTGTTTTCAATTCTAGTGAACATAGATTAAGTAACAGGTCGTACACGTGGGGGTGATATCCATGGTATTGACAAGAAATTAATCTTACTTTCACTACACAACACATACCAAATCACATCATAAATTAACACAACAGCTCAAACATCCCCCTTTTCCAGTGGTATTCCTCGCCCGATTGAGGTAACCTTATAAGCCAAAACAAACTTGACATTTCCCCTAAGTCTTCTATTTAGGATTGACATCATCTTGCGTCTAAGGCATAAGCCCAAAGTGATTAAAACTAATCCTAGGGTTAGTCTGTTAATTTGCTTGTGCATCTTGCTTGTTTTTAGTTTTGTTTCTCTGTCATACACTGTTTTCTGTGATCACTTCAGAACAGTTTGGTAGGTATACTAAGCATCGTTAACCCCAAATCAGCAACTTCTTACAGACTTCTTACACCGGTCCTATTCTACCGACATCGGTTAACTTACCGACGGTGGCTATAGTCTGACCGACATCGGTTACCTGACCGATATCGGTTACTGTCTTTCATAGTTCCCAAAACCAGCAACCTACCAATTCCAACATTTTGTTGTTGCTTCTGTTCCTGATAGATTGCATCCTTACTGTGTACTCTTGTCCATGGTTGTTGTCACTCAGAAACAAGCTGCAGCCATGGTTTCACATGCCTGCTCGTGCCGCTGAATCACCCCCTTCACATCCTGTGGGGAATCCTACGGACACCAGCGAGGTTCCCAAAATCCCTGTAGGAGATAAGGAATTTGTGAAATTTTTGGACGCTAATCCTAGCGCTGTTGTACAATACTATTTGTCTCATGCCCCTGACCGTACACCCGATGGTGACTCCTTGTTGGTATGCCTATTAGTATAGCCGCTCACTTAGCTCCTTCCCCCCCTGATAACTCCGCCTTGCCTTCTTCATCCTTAGCCCCGTCTCCCAACTCAGTGGCTTCAGAGGTTCTTACGGCACAGATTGGCTTTCCTTTTGTTAATCTAGGGCCCCACATATCATTACCACCAACTGTTCCTACCTCGTCTCTCTCGCAGACTGCTCCTTTCATAACTTGCTCTCTGCCACCTATCCACACGAGCTTTCCTTCTCAAGCTCCGCCCACCTTTTCATTTCCACACACTTATCCGGTGGCTTCAACACCTTATATAGGACATCCCTATTCGGTTGCCTCAACATATTCATCCTCAATACCTTATCAACATTTAGCCCCCCCATTGTCTAGTGGAGGCCCTTGGCCCAATCCTCCACCTTTTACAACAACCGCACCATCATCTCATCCCACCACTGATTTCATCAAACAAATGATGGACAAAATGCAAAATCTGGAGGCTTCAGTTTCAGGAAGCCGTAGCACCCTGACATACGAGCAAGTTTGTCGGGAGCCTATTCATCCTTCTGTCCCCCTTCATTCATATCCTCCTCAATGGGAATTACCAAAATTCACTCGTTTTAATAGTAAGGAGGATCCTCAACAACATTTGCGATCATTTAGACATGCCTGCTATCTGATTGCTCATGACGATGCCTTACTACTCCGCACCTTTCCCATGTCCTTATCAGGACCCACCTTGGAGTGGTACAGTGCTTTAACCAGCACTCAATCTTCTCTTTTAACCAATTAGCCCAATCTTTCTTGGATCATTTCTCCATTAACATTGCCAAGAAAGTATCTATCACCGACCTCTATGCCATCCGACAATTTGAAGATGAATCTATCACAGATTTCGTTGGACGATGGCGGGGCCTTATCAACCAACTTACTTATGCCTTGCCTCAGGCCGAACTTATCGAACTCTTTACGCGGGCCTGTGCTAAGCACATTTCTCCTACCCTCCAAATTCAAACTTTCCGCACATTTGATGAGGCCTTTACTATGGCTCGGAAACTAGAAATTCGAGCCTTAGAGGAAGAGAAATTGCGGTTGTGCAACAAAAACCCCAATTTCGAACCCAAGACTCCACCAACAAACCTAACACCACCAATCCTCATGCATCGACTGCTTCGAAATCAAAAGGAGCTGTACACGCGGTGATGGTCAAATCTCAAACACCATCTAATACCCCACCAAAAACCACCTATAAGTATAAAGCCGAGCCCATCAATTACACTCCCTTGGGAGAAACTTATGGTGTGATATTGGAAAAATTGCTCAAAGCAGGAGCTATTACCTTACCTCCTGTTAAACCTCACTCGGGTTTGATTCCACCATGCTTTATACCTTGAGTACAAAGAAAATGACACGTAACTTCCACCGCGTGAAGGGACACAGTCATGAAAACCTGAAAGATGTTGAAAAATATAGTGCGGGAAATGGTTGATGCGGGGATATAACCCTCGATAATCCTAATGCCCCCCTTTAACTTGAAATTTGAAAATCTTCAGCAAACCATTCCCAAACCACTCTTCTAACAGTAACATAAACCAAGATATCTTAGCCGAGGAGAGTGTTCATGAAATCCATGCGGTCTTCGACTCCCAACCAAACACTTCTATCGAGAAAATTCTGAATCAAGCCTCTTCACTAACGCAGGGACCCGAACCCCCTTCACCACCATCAAGACAAGATGAAATCCTTGCCATTCCTTTACCCATAAAGGAATTAACCCAGAGTTCTCTTCTCACAGATGAGCCTTCTTACACCACATCTCTGCAAGATTGTGAGCGGATGTTATCTAACTTATCTATTTCCCAAACATCTCCTTCTACCACTCTTGTTGTACAAGAGGAAGGCTCGCCACTTTTTTCGTCATCCTTAGATGAGAAACCCTTTGAACCGACATCACCAAATTCTTTAATCATGACGGATTCTCTCAAACATGCCCTCCTACCTATTAGTTCTTTATCGCCTAAATCTTTTCAGTGACCGGTTGACCTCTTAACGCCCATTGATACAGTGCCTCATTTACCCCCTGTATCACACCCACAGTGGACCGGAATCACAACCCACCTTTCTTCCATACAAAAGTTCCTATTCACACGTGAGGATTGTCACCCCTCAGAAGATAGACGAGTCCTATGGGAACGTTTGAGTACACCATATTCTACTCAAATGCAGATGACCGATCCAGACGCCTCTACCATATACCCGAAGTGTTTACAAAAGCTTAAAATGCCTATGTCCTCATCTTCACCCCCCTCATCTCTACCAAATACCTCATCCACCTCTATTGACCTAACCAAACCTTCCCCTACGCTTGGGACCTCACCAATACCCAGTCTAACACACCCACCTAAACGGTTAGATTTATCCAAAAGTAAAGCCGTCCATCCACTTAGGAGACAGACCCAATCTCCTCAAGTCAACCTATGCCTCTATCACAACTAAAACCATCACCGTCACACCTACCTTCTATATTGGGACCTCATCCCTCCACCTTGCATCAATACATCATACCTCCTGCGTTTTCTTTAAAATGACCTACACCTTCTGCACCCATACAAAGATCCACGGGTATATCAACACCGTCACCCCAAGTATCCTGTCCACCTATCAACCCTAAACAAACTCCATCATCAAAGGATTTGTTTACTATCACTCCTCTTTCTCCGTGGTTGTTTTCTGCTACCACATCATCTGACCAGCTAAACATAACCTGCACCGAAGAGGCCACGTTTAGTTAAATCAATTATCAAAACCCCTTGGCTAAGCCGCCACCCATACGAATCAACCATACCCGGTCATTACGAAACCTACCCGATCAATAGCCTCATCTTCCTCGACTTTGACCGCTCAAAGGGTCTTACGCCAAAATCCTTGCTATGTTGGTGGAGAATGCGACCATTTCCCTACCCCCACTTAGACCCTATGATCCATCTAAACCTCGACCTATAGGTTATGATGAGTCTAAAATCTGTGCTTACCACCGCACACACGAGGACATGATGTAGAGGGATGCAAAGCGTTGAAAGCCATACTTCGTCGAGTCCTCTCTCGGATAGAAAGGTTAAGAAAGACAACTTACGAAGGGAGAAACCTTTAGCTTGATCCCCTCTCCTATACCACTGTCCCCTCCTCACCAAGATCTATCATTATTACAACCCCACCTCTCGAAGACCATGACTTATCCCTACTAGTCTTCCTCCTCTCGTGTTCACGAGATCAATATGATTAGTGTTCTTTACTCGAGAGGCGAGAAAAACAATGGGAAAGCTAAAGAAAGCACACTGCGCCTCTCTTTCTCGTCCACCATCCGATCGCACCACCACCTAAAGTGGTTATTCGTGGACCTACCTACCCCGTCTCTAATGGAGTTGCCCACCGAACCATGATCAAACGACTTCACCGATCACTGTAAAAATGACCTTTGTATGATCTCATTCGGGCCTCTGAATCTCATCGACAAGCTCTCGTTGAAATCCTTGAGGATAGAGGTCTTACCTAATGAAACCTTGCCCGTTACCTCCATCTTAACACCTGACCACGTTGCCTCTCTCACCAAACAATCTACCACTTCCGTCCTATCTGACAAACCAGCTTTGTCGGTTTCTCGAAGATGAAATTGTTGACTTTGGTGCGAGAAGATCGACCCGCTCTTTTCATCTCGACTTACGTTGGGACATCCGCGTACGTCGTGTTATGATTGATGGGGGTGCTAGCCTAAACATCATCTCTTCAAAGCCTTCCGACAAATGAATATCCCCTCTAGCTGCATGTGTACCCAACCCCACCATCTTTGCGTTCATTCAACGATCTTATTACTTCTACCTTAGGCCTTTGTGATCCTTAACATTCGTGTAGGGCCACGTACCTTACCCGAACTCTTCTATGTCCTTGAGGGTGAATTCGATACAACATGTTGTTAGGCCGCCCTTGGATCGGGCTATGGGATGCGTTCCCTCCACCTTACATAGATGCATAAAATTTGAGTACGAGGGAAGTCTATACCGTAAAAGCTGACCCTCCCCCTTCAAAACCTGCGATATGTTATATCCCTAATGATGTGCTTGTACCAGTCAAGACACCCATTCATCAACCTGACCATCCACTTGACCACACCTCGACCATCCACCTCAACCACACCTACACCTTGACCCAACCAAGACCCTTTGTCGCAAATACCACTTCCTTTCCCGCGGACAACATCCCAACCTCAGACCCCTTAGTAGATGTTTTTCAACGCCTTACGTTGGGGGAGTATCACCTATATAACGTTAGCTCTTTCCATACCCCACAGGAGTACGGACAGTTACATGCGCATCCTACCTACGACCGTCGTGTGGGGGAGGTAATCTCCTACGGACCACCTAATTGCCGCACCAACCTAACGTATGGGGGTGTCGACGCATCCTCTGTTACCCCTGAACCTCCCCTTGGTGTGGTTCCCTTCCAATCGATTTTCAATACCTGACAAATCATCGTTTTGCCCTCACCTTCTTGACTCGTTGTGCTTGGAAAGGTTTTGGTTTTGGTCTTTATGAACAAGGCCGACATACAATCATTCCCATTACTACACGCAAACACAAAGATCGTCGTGGTCTTGGATTCTCTGAACCCCCTACACTGAAAACATCACATATCCGTTGTATCCAGGAAGATGACGAAGTCACCCCTTCCGAACCATCATCACCCATTTTGCCATCGTCACCCACAGAGTCGATAGACCCTGAATCTATCCCTCCTAACTTTTTTTTTTTTTCATAAACGCTATCTTCTGGGTCCTCTCACCACTTATCAAGCGTGGTAATGAAGACCCATCTTCTTTCCCATACGTATCCGGACATGATCGAAGAGGACTCACCTTGATTAATGTTGTTGAGTGCGGGATGGCGACTCCATCCTCACTTACCTTGGTGCGGGATGACTCTTATATTCAACGCGCCTTGCCATCGATACTCAAACCATGTTGAATGAGTCGACTATAGAAATCAACATCCACAGAGGATGATCCTCACATTGTGAAGATCGGACAATCTCTTACCGCATCGAGAACAAACTGCCTTCACTACTTTCCTCGTGCCCATGACAAGCTTTCGCTTGGTCTACTGTTGACATGCGGGAATTGATCGACATTGCTTTGTCCATAACATTACCCTAAAACCCGATGTCAAACCAGTTAAAGCAGCTGAGAAAAATGCATCCACGCATTGCCCTCTTGGTGAAGAAGAGCTTGACGACTCCTTTCTGTTTCCTTCATCTTACTATTGACTATCCTCAATGGATCTCTAACATCGTACATTACTAAAAAAGCGGGGGACTTCGGATATGTATGATTTTCGGGACCTTAACCTCGCTTGCCCGAAGGATGACTTCCCCCTCCCAAGTATTGATCAACTTGTTGATCTCACTGTGGGCCATGAGATGCTTTCTCTCATGGATGGCTTCTCGGGATACAATCAAATTTTGGTAGCCCCGGCCGATCAACATAAAACTACTTTCATAACTCCTTGGGAACCTTTACATTATCGTGTCATGCCGTTTGGCCTTAAGAATCTTTGGTGCGACCTATCGGCGGGCTATGACTTACATTTTCATGACATTATGCACACTATCCTTGAGGATTATGTCGATGATCTTCTTGGAAAATCTAAACATCGCGGTGAACATCTCGATGTTTTAACCATTATTTTCGATCACTTTATTACAATATTGTGTTCGTCTTGACCAAAGAAATGTGTCTTTGGTGTCCTTTTGGGAAAACTTCTTGGTTTTATCGTCTCTTTGCGTGGCATCGAGGTCGATCCAGCTAAAGTCAAAGCTATCCTAGAAATGCCCCACCTACTAACCTCAAACAATTGCGTAGTTTGCAAGGTAAGCTCAATCTATCCGGCGTTTCATCTCCCGACTCTCGGATCGATGTCAACCTTTCCATCATCTCCTTAAAAAGGACATTGTCTTTGATGGAGTGAAGAGTGCCACCAAGCCTTTGAGGCTCTTAAAGCCTATCTCTTGCTGACCCACTGTGCTTATCCCACCTCGGGACGATCGCCCTTTCTACCTTTACCTTTTGCCACCGACCATCTTTGTAGGAGCCATGCTCGCACATCGTGACTCGAGCATCGAGAACAAGCCATTTATTACATAAGTCGTACTCTCGTGGATTACGAGACTAGGTATACACATGTAGAAAAGTTGTGCCTAGCCCTATCATTCGTAGCCACCAAACTCGACACTACCTCCTGAATCACAAAACTTTTGTCATCACCAACGTGGACCCCATTCATTATATGTACGCCAAACCTCATCTAAACCAACGCATCGCCCGATGGCTTATGCTCCTCGCTGACCTCGACCTTGAATTTGTACACCAGAAGTCAATCAAAGGACAAACTATCATGAGACCAACTCGCGGAAGCCCCTTTACCTGGGGAGCAATTTACCAATTTTAATTTCCCTGACGAACTCATTGCCACTCTTTCACTCGGTGAGAGTCGTATCAATGACCCTCTTCTTGATGGATCAAATGCCGGTGCGGCGGTGGGCGGCGTTGTTCTCATTCCTCTTAATGTTGAGCCTATGCCTCTTTCATTCCGGCTCGATTTCCCCTGCACTAATAATACAGCGGAATACGAGGCCCTTGTTTTGGGTCTCGGGTTGCGTTACACTTAGGTGTCAAGTCTATTAACATTTTGGTGACTCCCAGTGGTAGTCAATCAAGTTATGGGCATCTACCAATGTAAAAATGAGGAACTTCAAAAGTACAAACATTACGTGGATTCACTTTTGACCTTATTTACTCATTATTCTATCCAAACCATTCCCCGCTCCACTAACAAATTTGCGGATACTATGGCTTGCTTAGCCTCACAAATTCTACCTCACCAGCTTGACTCGACATATTCGTCTTGGTCAACAACTCTTTGCCCCATCTTACTCACTCCCCCGGATGTTTGTATGATAAATAATGTGTCTGCTAATTCGCGGGATACAGTATCACCAATTTCACGACTATCTTTGACCTCTGTTCTCCCACCTGACCTTACTAGTAACGGAAAACGTGCTTTTCTTAAAAGTGTTTCTCGTTATGTCGTCATGGGGGGACTCCTCTATAAACGTGGCTTTGATGGCATCCTCCTTCGATGTCTAACCGGTGCGGAGGTCACCTATACCATCCAACAAGTCCACGACGGTATTTGTGGTGGACATTTTAGTGGCCTTGCCGTGGCCAAACGGATCCTTCGCCTAGGCTATTATTGGCCTACTCTTAATAACGACTGCTATGAATATGTTAAGCGTTGTGTTATGTGTCAACAACATGCCAACCTTCGACATACTCCTAGCCATCCGCTACAGGTCGCACGAGATCTTTGGCCTTTCTCACAATGGGGTTTAGACCTTATTGGTGAGATTCACCCACCATCTTCGCAACGTCACCGTTGGATAATCACAACAACCGAATATTACACTAAATGGGTGGAAGCCATTCCACTCATTTCAACAAAAAAAAAAAAAAAAAATCGTCGAATTCATTAACCATCACATTATCGTCGTTTTGGCGTTCCTCATCGCACGATAACGAGATAATGGAAAATCTTTCAAAAATAAGTTGTTCAAGACCTTTGTGACAACTTTGGTATCAAACTTAGCTTCTCATCACCTTACTATCCACAAGCAAATGGTCAATTTGAATCTTCTAATAAAACCCTAACCAAAATCCTCATGAAAGTTGTTACGATTACGGAAGCAATTGGCTTTGATCACATCCCCTTTGCCCTTTGGGCTTATCGGACTAGCATTCGCACCTCCACTAATGCCACCCCATTCTCTTTGGTATATGGTACCGAGGCTGTCTTGCCTCTCGAAATACAAATACCCTCCCTAAGAATATCTCTTCGGGATGTCCTCACCAATGATGATTTCCGCCAAGAGCGGTTAGCCCAATTGGAGCTTCTTGATGAGCGTCGTCTTACAGCTCTTGACCACCTTCAAATCTATCAAAAATGCATCAAGCGTGCTTATGATAAGTGACTCCATGAGCGTACCTTTAAGGTTGGTGATCTTGTCCTCAAAGAGAATCAGCATGTAACCAAACTAGAAAAGAAAACGTGGAAAATTTGCTCCTAATTGGATTGGGCCTACACATTATCACTCATACTTACGGATCAGGCACTTACCGTTTAGCTTCAGCTTAATGGTAAACTGAGCTGAACCCTTAATGCCTTGCATCTTCGACCATTCTACTGTTGAATTTAGTGTTATATCACTTCTTATCTACCTTGCGCTCGTCCCTTGAGCTCATTTACTACCTCATACACTTTTGTTCCATGCATCTCAAATCGAATCAAGCTCACATGGTTTGGTCATCACCTCCCCTTAAAGATGCCTTCCCCTTTTTAGTCTAGTCCATGACTTAAAAGTATCAAAATAACACGTTCTCAATTATACACTTATGGGATATTCTTGAGTCAAACTTCCTACAAAACTAGATGCTTCATGCCAAACGGACATCTAGACCTCTAAAGTTATACATAGACTGCTCCCTCGAAGGATAGCTATGTGCAAAGCCACTTCTACTATTATAAATAGATTGCTCCCCTGAAGGACAGCTATACACAAAAACATCTGCTCTACTTATAAATAGACTGCTCCCTTGAAGGACAGCTATACAAAGTCAGCCTTTATCAGAAGCTTCTCGCATTGATCAGCTTCGTGAAGACCTCAAGAACAACAAAATACATATCCCCTATGGACTTCCGCATCGATCGAGTCTATATCCAAGAAAAAAAAAAGTAGTATTCCAAAGCACTTTTGAGTCATGGACTTGTCTATTTAGGTTTGGTTCTCTTTCGTCAGAATAATCACCTTATAATAAGTTCTCTGCACCCCAGCTATACCAGCCACCTCACCTCACCATTCGTCAACACAACAAAACTCAAGGGACGTGACGTATATCGATATATTGTGATTATACGACTCTTTTCACCTATCGACTTCTCACCTATGTAAGGCACCTAGGGATTCAAGCCCATCCTATGTTAATATGTGGTTTGTTTAGCTCTTCTCAACTACGGGACACTTCTGCCTCTTTTACTCGACTCTAGGATTATGTGTTGACCTTAATCAGGACACGGTTCCCTACTACTTGGGTAAGCTAACTTTCGTTTCACCTATACCTACACCAACATCGCCAGTCCCTTACCAACACCAACAACGTTACCCTACCAATATCAATATTTTTACCAGCCAACAAATTGCCTAACTATAACCAAATTGCCTGAATTCACCTCTCTGGTCCTAAGGGAGAACTACATCGGTCTGAGGCCCCTCCTTGCTTTGTGCAATGGGCTATGTAGGCAGCACTTAGGAGACATGGGGTCTCCCAAGGTTAGCTCGACCATCCCCTACCATAACCTATCATGTGTGGTATATATAAATCTATTTGTGTATTTCTATTTGCTCACATTCATCTTTATCCTTTTCAAAACAAAACATTCAAAACACAACCATTCTTATTATTATCATAACTCAAATCAACATACATATTTAGTTTTATTTAGATGTTAAACAAAAACATCTTCTCTATCATCGACATGTAGGTCGGCATCCTTATTTATTCTTATACTCCTATGAAATTCACTTAGACCCTTGCGCCTCCTCCCGAATCAGGTGGTGATCGTGATCGTCGATGCCACTCACTTGGCCTCTCCATCCTCAAAGGTGCCCTTCTTTATTGGTTCCTCCCAGCTTTGATCCGCCAACATCTCCTGTAACATATGAATACGTCCTCTCGCGTGGAGGAATCTTGCCTCTAGTCTCTCCACTCGTGACTCTCTGACCGCTAACAATCCCGTTGTCTCATTCCCGCGTTTGGAGGTGATGAACTAAACCCTATGAGATGATCTCTCTCCTTTGTAATCACAGCTATGTCGGGACGATCGGCCCTCTCACGTACACCTCTCAGCTCTGCTACCCACCATAATCTATAAGCCTCTGTCGCTCCTGCATCCATTACCCTGCGATCGGCTGCTTATCTCTGGCCCTTACGGAGGTGTGGCCGGGGAGGTGAGAATAATGCCTCGGCGTCGATCCTCATGTATGGTCTATAAGCCATAGGTATATCCTGAACAAATCCAAATTGTCGCCGCACGCGATCTAGAGGAATCCTCTCGTACTCACCTGGCCTGTGCCCTGCGATCCACCTCAATCGCTCTACACCCCTCAACTCCTCAGCTATGTGCTCCGTCACCATATAGTTCCCGTAAGGTCTCCAACAAATATCCATAATCGTTACCATCTCCCACACCTGCCTATAATACTCGATGTCCTCTGTCACGGCCTGGGATCTTGCCTCTTGTTCTATCTGGACCCATCATCTGAATCCCAACCTCTGCACTCTGTCTCTCCATTTGGATGGGTCGGCCTATCGGTCGCACACAAACAATGTGCTCATAAGCCCAACAATGTAATAAGTATGAACAATCTAGTGTCATCTTGTGTTTTCACCTGCTGAGGCCCATAAACCCCCTGTATAAGCTCCGCGGATATGCGGGTGCCCATGCGAAAGTCACGCTCCTTTCTATCATTTCCCAAATAATACACATCAATGCTTTTGGAAATCTTCCCCCATCCGCCCTCGGTAATGCATAATACCCCACCGCTATCATTAATACCACTTTGCCTTGACCTTGTTTCCTCGGGGTGTGTTGCATACATTGTACCATAAGTGAATGTCAAACCTCATTTGTGTCAAATCTCGTGTGTAAGCTGAACCAAATACTTGTTGTTATCGCTCCCTGCGCCCATGCATGTTTAGGCAGGCACCACTTTGATACACTTTGGTCTTCTGTAATTGGGAGCCTCAAAGATCTAAACACATCTTCAGCGTCTTTGTCATCTCCCTGTTGGCGGATAGAAGGTATTCTTTTCGGATTCCACCTCTCGATCAAGCCTGCTGACATAGCATGATTGCGTGCGATTCGTGAATAATAGCGGATTCCACTTAACCCCACACGGTTTATCAATGCCCATTCATTTGGTGTTACATCCGCTCGGATTCGTGATAACAAAGTGGCACACTATCATTCATCCAACCTGCCTCTGCTGCATACATCAAAGCGACACCTGACCATTGATAAATCAAATCCCCAAGTTTTTCTCACATTACGGAAATTCCTACGATGCACCGGTATCGGTTATAGATAGCGATACCGGTTTACTAACCGATACCGGTTATCTCTAAGCGATATCGGTCCTTTATCGATCTATACTGACTACTTAAAACCACCACCTACGATAATTATTTTGCTCGTTTCCTCTCTCTATACCTATAAACATACGTGAACACCACCTAACTTACCTACCCCATAACACTCACTCTATCCCAAACCCTTGCCTATCACCTTTTCTTTCTCATCTCTACCCTCTTACCTTCTCTCGGCCTATTCATCAAAACATGCACGAGAATTAAAATACAACCAAGCAGTTTACCTCTTGGGATGCGTGCGGCTTGGGGTGGAACTTGTCTTCCCTCTCGTCCTACCTGCTTTGGATGCTTCTCCTCGTTCAGACCATGTTCACCACCCTCTTCAAATATAACTTGCCTTTCTACCTTCTTAATCTCAGCCCACACTCACTTTACCTGTCTCTTTCCTCCTTATCACTCAATTCTTTCATGCACGATTACTGTATCGGTCGTCAAACTTGACATCGCATTCACGTATTTAACTTGTTGCATGACTCTAAAAATAAGAACTCTAAAAATAAGAACTTAAGTTGCCGCCCAAGCTTTTCTATTTTTAGAAAAGCTCATTTTTGGCATAACCGGTATCGGTTACCTAACCGATATCGGTCCTTAATCTACCGACGTCGGTTAGGTAACCGATATCGGTCACATGTCTCCTTTTGCTTAAACCTGGGCCTTTTCTTTATTTTTTGCAAATTTTTGTGTGCGCCGCCTCTTTTTCCTGCATAACGACACCATTATCAATATTTGTCATCAAAATCACATCAATATATCATCACAATTTCATCAACATCATCTATCTACAATAAAACAACCATCAACAAAATACGTACGACATTTCAATATCTACATCAAACCCATCAGTATATACACCATTTGGATCTAACTCATCATCTATACACATTAAATTTCAAAAACCATCGACAAAACACATAAAACATTTTATACACACCATGTGGATCAAAATCATCATCTCTATATATATCAATGTTTAAAATATACAACTTGCCCTGCATGGGGGCCTCTGTGATCTCAAAATAATACAAAGCCGGCACGCAGGCCGCTATCACTATCAAAATCTCGACTCGGCTCGCAGGCCGGTCTCTCATGTCAAAAATATACTCGGCTCGCAGGCCGGTATCAACTCTACAACCTGTACTCGGCTCGCAAGCCGGTATATACAACAAGAATGAATAAATGAATCATATGTGGGCACGCAGGCCTCTATATACATAACCGGTTTCGCGAGACCGGTGCCTATATCAAATACAAACAAAACACCCATCTCCGCTCCAGGGATGTCTCAGCTCTCCCCACCACCCTCGGCCCCTCTCCTGCTTTGGTCCCTGTCTTTGGCTCTCGCCTCCTCCATCACCATGACCCACCGGTGTGCTGCGCCCCACAGGATCTCGGCTCAGAGAGGTCTCGGCTGTGTGCCGCATATGGTGATAGTCGGCCCGGTACCATCGAGGACATCTGATAATCCGGGCCTCGCTCTCGCCTCCATATAGCGGGCCCGTGCCACCATGGCTGCTTGGGGTGGTCCCCGACTCCTAATAATAGTGGCCCCTGTCTGCCGGTACACCTGTGCTACTATACTGTGGTGTGTGCACTGTGCTGCTTGTGTGGTGTGCTGTGGTGCTGTGGTGTGGTGTGTGTGCTGTGGTGGTGTGCTGTGTGGTGTGTGTGTGCATGTACACTGTGCTGCATGCACACTTTGTGCTGTGCACAGGCTAGCTTGCTACCCCTGTAATACCCCGATCTGTGCTGTGTGTGTGAGCTTGCCCTGTAACAAATTGCACATCCTACGAGAGCCGGTCCTCTCTCTTTATAATGACCGCTAAATCTGGTTGTGCGGGTTGTGCTCTCCTAGCTGCTCTCTCCCCTACCCACCACACCAAAAATGAACTGTGCACACCGGCGTCATCCTTTGTATCATCTCTGTGGCCTCTCTCTTTACCCAATCGGGTCGGGGGCTGCGGTGCAGGTAGTGGGGCCTCTACATCATCCCTCCAGTACTGTGGGAAGGGAGGTGGCTCATCCTGTCGCAGCCCCAACTGCCGTCGTACCCTCTCTAGGGGTATCCGCTCATGCTCTCCAGGCCTCGTCGGCTATCCAGAGAAAGTATCTTGGATCGCAGCGCATCGTGCTCGGGCTCCTCCTCGGGGTGATGGCCTCTGTAGGGCCTCCATCTGATGTCTAGTGCGGTCGAGCCCTCTAACATATATGACGGTAGTAGGCTACATCCCATCCTGCGAGCACCGCTCGTGGTGCCCACGACCCCGACCACCTCGAAAGCCATATCTGTATATAACTTTGTGGCCCACTGGCTTTGGGGCAGCCCCTCTTGGTCGTATACATATGATGTGCTCATATGCCCGATAGTGTAACAAAAATGTGGAGCAAATCCCAAATCGCCTCATCCGGTGATAACCCCTCACTCTCTGTATAGTTGCACCAGATATATTGGTGCCCAGGCATAGCACGTATGCTCCTCTACCATCTCGTGCAGCACTCCCATCAAAGCCCATGGGAAGCGGCCTCCCTACGAGTCGGGAGGCGAAGCATGTGATATATCTATCATCATCAACACGGCAAGCCGTGTCTCATGTCTGTGTGCGCGATACATATCCCCATAGGCAATGCTCGCGTTGTGATAAGTCAATAATGCAGCTGCATCCCCAAATACCTGAAGAATGTTGTCCATAGCCGTCTCTGCATCTACCTGGAATACTGCCTCCCCTACGATCGGCAGTCTCAGGATGCGATACACATCCTCAGGGTAATAGTCATCTCTCCAGTAGGGAGATGGAAAACATTGGTTGCCGGATCCCATCTCTCGATGAGGGCAACCATAAGGTGTGGTCCCTATCCATGCCCTATACCATTTGGACTCGCTTGAGTCCCACCTCGCGCATAATGGCCCCTTTGCTTGCTGCGGACACATGTGGCGCATCCGTCTCAATAGCGGGGGCATCGATCCGCATCGTAAGGCTGCGCGTGCTGCAAAAACAACCCACTTCATTAGACCTACCCTTTACAAAAACAACTCCTTTAACCCTCTATACCCCCTTTTACCCCCCGACCACACCCGACTCTATAACACACATCTACACCCACCTATCTTACCCTAAAACATCTACGATATCCCCTTTCCTTATCTCACACCCTACCTGACCACCCCCGATCTACTCTCGCCATCTAACTATGCCCCTACCAATTTAACACCTCCTAATTCATACCCAACACCTAATCTATCTAGCTAAGAACCAACCACACAACCACCCCATTTCCCCCCCCCACCCCGATCACCTTTCCTATCAACTCTACCCCCTCCCTCTTCACCTTGAACATGACAAACAAAACAACAAAAAACAACAAAAACAACAAAAACAAACAACAAAAAACAACAAAAACAAAAACAAAAAACAAAACAAAAAAAAAAAAACAACACAAAAACAAAAACAAAAAAAACAAAAAAACAAAACAAAAAAAAATAAACCTAACAAAAAAAAAAAAGTAACTAACTAATGGTCACCCGGTCACCCTTGCCACGGTCCGGTCCCCCATGCACATCCATATCCGTGCGGTGCGGTCGACATCGGCCGCGCCGGTCTACCAAAAACTCCACTTTGTGTAAATATTTGGTGACCGATGTCGGTCGCTAGTGACAGACATCGACATCGGTCCTTTGTCCAGTCTCGAGAGCCGAACCCGACGCGGCCCCCAAAACCATCTTTTTGCCTATTTCTACCCTTTTACCCACTGGAAAACCCTACAAACCTACCCACCCTACCGTTTTAGCCTAACTAACCTACCTACCCACTCCATTTTTCAAATTACATCCATTTATTCATTATTTCATTAAATTTTGGATTCCTACCCAAAACCCAAATCTAAACTTAAAATCATTAAATTCACATAATTAGAGGTTTAGAACCTACCGGTACGACTACACGTCGTCGTGGTGGGATAGGTGGTGGTGGTCCAGCTGGTCCAGCACCTCCTGCTCCTCCTGGCTGTGCCATGGCTATAAATCTCCTCTGCTGGGTCCTCCACCAATCAAATTCTGCCTCCTACTCGCTGGGGTCTACCAATCACTCACTCCTCCACTCAACTACTGCCAACTCAGCGTACAAACTCAACAAAATCAATTTTAAACCCAGACAAGCCGTATTGGTTATCAAATTGACAATGTGACAATGACAGGCCGTATTTTTCTTTTTATAGGTTTTTTACCTATAACCGATATCGGTTATATTGTGCCCTAAACCACCGGTATCGGTCATCTAACCGATACCGGTCATAGCTAACCGATATCGGTTTAATACCTTTTTCACCACAATTTCTGCCCTTATTCACCAATCTCCCTTTCTCACCACATCGCCTAAACCCTCCTTTGCTAAATAGCCTTTTTTTGACCCATTGGCCCGATTGAGGCCATTTGACCGCGACCCGAGGCCCGAGGCCTGACGACCATTTGGCGCCCAGGACCCGACCGACCATTTGGCCCGACCAGGCGCGACCAACCCATTGGCCCGACCCAAGGCGACCAACCATTTGAGCCAGGCCGCCCCAACCAACCATTTGGCCCGACCCGAGGCGCGACCAACCAATCGGGCCCGACCCGAGGCATGACCGCATTTGCCGACCATTTGGCCCCGAGGCCCGAGGCGCGACCCAACCATTTGGCCCGACCCGAGGCCGACCCAACCAGGGACCCCCCAGGCCGACCGAGGCCATGACCAACGATTTGCCCGACCCGCCCGACCCGCCTGACCAACCATTTGGCCCGACCCGAGGCATGACCAACCAATCAGGCCGACCCATGGCCCTCACTAATCAATCGGCCCGACCCAAGGCCGCACCAATTAAATACCTCGCCCAAAACCAACAAATTACAATTTTATCCACCCATCATGTAGCTTTTTGTTCAATCGAGCTCACCTGTTCGTGTTTTAGCATGATTAGGGTACTTGACTTGATCAGTCGACCAACTTTGCCTAGACCAAGACCGTGACGTTTATCTCAACCAAACGACCATTTGAGTGTCTTGCCGAACATGCCTAAACGTTCCTGTACCTTACCCGTTATATCCCCTGGAGCTACTTCCTATGCCTTGGATACCAGGATTATATCACCCTTGTTTGGATAAACTATCGACCTTTGCCTATGAATTGCTTGTTTGCTCTTCAAATCATGTACCCTGGTCACACTACTGCATTTCAACGTGCGTCTGCTTCCTTGGACCTACCCCACCATCTTACCATCATCTCAACACCATTTACCCTTTATCAACCCTATCCTGATTTCACGTTACCTCAATCGTGATAGATTTGAGGGGATTACCTATACCCTTAACGGGAGTAACCACTTCTTATTATTGTCGGTGCAGCTTTCTGAGACAAGCTACATGACGAGGGCTAATGTAGACACCAAATTTGTGTCTTACGACCCCCGTGCCCGCATCTCATTTCACAACCTAGCCTCACCACCTAAACCTTGCACAATTATTTATTAATTACCTTATAATTAATAAATCCACATCTCAAACTGCCACCACATTTTGCCACCTCATCATGACCTAGCCCTAACCTAAACTAACCTAATTAAGACCTATAACTTGGTCTACATCCACACCCATGACTAATTACTCCTCACCGCACCAAAATCAACCTAATAATGACTTGACCAAGCCCTGACTAATTCCTCGGGAGAAAAGGAGGAAAGTTGGCTATTTTACTAAAAATAGTCACTTTGACTTAAGCAGAACGATATCGGTTCCTACTCGACCGCCGTCGGTTACGTAACCGCCATCGGTTCCCTGTAAATGACCTCCCCCAACCAAAAAAAGAGGATGGGATCTGGAATCGGGAAATTCATTGGAAAGATCGGGAATTCACTTGGCCGAGCAGAGACAAGTGAAGGAAAGAAAGGAGTTTGCAGAGAAGGACATCAAGCCCAAGACTGCATTTGAGTAACAGAGAGCCGGTGACACTCATCCAAGCATTGGGAGAGAAGATAGCTCATCTTTGATTGTCGATCATCCTACCTGAGCCCTGCCTTCGTTATCACAGTCTTTGGATCTGTATCTTCATCAGGAACTAGTAAGTAGTATCTTGTATGTTCTTTTGATAACATTTCTTGAACTTCTGAATCACAGCAATTATAAGTCTATTCCTAGATCTACTACCGGTAACACCCTACATCTAACTATCATTCCTCTACCCCTACATTGCCCCAAGAACAGCTCCCATACCCTCTGAGTCTTCTCCATCACCCCATTACCTATCCCCAATCATTTACTAGCCTTATAAACACCATAGCCACCTTATAGCCACCTTATAGCCAACCTTCACTAAAAGCCCCTAAACCACTTTGCCCCCGATATCGGTTAGCGAGAAGCGAGTACCGGTGATGATGTGCCGGCATCGGTCTTTGTGATTCAAAACCAAAACTAGCCCTTTCCTCTATTGTTTTAACAAGGTAATTAAATTGTAATTTTGCAATAATTTGTGTTAATTCATATTAGCGGGAGCTGACCACCTTGAAAGGAAGTTTAATACTTAATTCCCTCATTTATGTATTCTTACTTGTAGGTAGTCCTTCCCAGGACTATACCCATAGCAACATAAACACCCCTGAGTGTCGATGACCCCTACCCCATTTCAAAACATTTCCTTTCTATTCACATTCCTTATCCCCATCACTACTAGGGTTACCTGACCCTTCCACCTCCATATGCGTCTACTTCATTAGTAGCCTCTGTTTCATCATCATTCATTCGGGGTATGTACCCCTATCTCACTCCCTCATTCCCAACCTACTATGGATCATGCCATATCTTTGGAATGCCACCTCCATCATATGTCCAACACCAACCCTCTTACGCTATAGGAGGTACCCATCCATCGCCACTACTACCAGATGACCTCATCAAGTTAATGATGGACAAGATGCAGACACTGGAGGCATCGGTTTCCGCTCACAACTCTCTCACCTACGATGAAATTTACAATGAGCCCATACACCCATCTATTCCTATTCGTCCATATCCCGTACATTGGGAGATGCCTAAATTTAACCACTTCAATAGCAAAGAGGACCTGCAACAACATTTGGTCTTTCAAACATGGGTGTTATCTGATCACCCATGATGATGCTTTGCTTCTGAGGACATTTCCCATGTCTCTGACTGGGCCCACATTAGACTGGTATAGTGGGTTACCTAGACATTCTATCTTTTCATTTAATTAGGTAGCCCAAGCCTTCTTGGATCACTTCTCCATCAACATTGTTAAGAAGGTTACCATGACTGACCTCTACTCTACGCGTCAATATGACGATGAGTCTATCACAGATTTTGTCGCTCGTTGGCGTAGCCTGATCAATCAACTCACATTCCAATTACCACAAACCAAACTCATAGAGCTCTTCACTCGGGCTTGTGCTAGACATATCTCGCCGACCCTATAGGTGCAGACTTTCCGAACCTTCGATGAGGCATTCACCATGGCACGAAAGCTAGAGATTCAGGCCATCGAAGAAAAGAAAATTCAACTATGAAATAAGAACTGACATTTAAGTCAAATGATACCTCTTCTTCTTTGAAACCACAGAATAATTATTCAAAAAATCAAGGGAACCACTAACGCGGTGGTACTCAAGGCTGGCCCAGCTCATCCATCAAATCAAGCTAAGCCCTCATCTAATCTTTCTCCTATCCAGACTTTTCAATTCAGATGAGAACAACAATGGAAATACACCCCAATTGGGGAGCCTTATTCTTCTATTTTAGAAAATCTCATTAAAGTTGGGCCATCACCCTTCCTCCTATAAAACCACACACTAGTTTTGATCACTTTCACCCCACACCTGCGTGGTATAAAGAGCATGAATTCTGCAACTATCATCGGGTAAAAGGTCATAATGATGGAAATTGCATCACTTTCAAGAACATTGTCTAAGAAATGCTTGAGAATAATGAGTTAGTCTTGGATAATCCTAATGCAATGCACCTACCCAAAACCTACACATCTTCAAGAAACCATTTCCTAATCACATGCCCCTTCTTGATCAAACTAGAGAGACCTCAACTAATGATAGCCATACCCACGAGGTCCATGCTATTTTTAGTGATGCACCAGTTGCTTCCCAATTACCTCATATTCCTTCCATAGAGGAAATCTTGGCCCGAAGTCCTCCACCTACACATGAACCCACTTCACCTATTCCTCCACCCATAGAGGAACACCCTTCATCTCCTCCCTCACCTGTGAAGGAGCCTTTTGTTAACATCAAGACCATTTCACCTTTGGCTTCTCCACCTAGAGAGCCATCACAGCAGTACTCTCTCGACCCATGGGAGATGCTTGTTCATCTCCTCCACCCACAGAGGAGCACCCATCATCTCCTCCACTATCAAAGATCTAAGTAGAAATTTGTTACCTCTAGGTGACCATTCTCCATCAACCACCCAAGATCCTGTTGACTTACTTTCGGCTCTCTTACCCATCAGAGGTTGAAGCTAGCAATTTCCCATTTCTAAAACACATTTTACAGGAATCACCATTGGATCCACATCAACCTCACCCAGCAATAGTGTCCGTTCTCACGCTTAGCCGACCGCTTGGATTATGTGGATAGAGCCTTACTTTGGGGGCGTCTTCTACTTCTGTCTCAACACAAATGTAGATGTCACTCGCTGACACCTCCACTATCTATCCAAAATTATTTCAGCGATTGACCAAACCAAACACAACCACAACTATCACAAATTCTCCCATGATACCACTCATGGCTCAACTCACACCTCTACCCATAACCCAACATGCATCTACATCTAAACCCACACCTACATCATCTTCCTTGCCTAAACCTATTACTACTTTAGGGGTCATCCCAATGGCTAGCCTTACTCATCCACCCATCAAATTAGATTTAGCTACATCCTCCAAAACTAACACCAAATTTAACCTAGCCCCTAAACAGAAGAACCAATCCCTAGATCTCATACCCCAACCTCGCTGATCACACCCTCATCACCTTCACCCCTTCCAGTCCATCTAGGACCTCACCCCTCGACCCTGGCTAAGAAACCCCATCCACTGGTAAACCAAAAATGTAGCAGCCCATTCCTCCCTCAAGACCTCTAATATACCCAAGCACCTGACACAACCTCCACCCACACCTGCAACATTTTTACCACCCATACCTCCAATACCATCGATAACTTCTTCACTACCCATGACACTTCATTCCCTTTCCCTTACACCTCCTGCATGACCTATGCCATCTACCTCCATAACACCTCGGTTATCCCCATGGGTAACCCACCCTCTTCCACCATCCACTTTTCCCTCTAAATCTCGTGCACCCATATCACCTTTACCCAAGAAGGTGCAACCTAAAGGAAAAAAATCCTGCTACCCTCTCAATAAGGTAGTTAAACCAACCACACACTCTATTGCCAGTTCATCTACCATGCCCTTACCCAAGCAGACATGACCAACACCTAAGACCATGGCTCAACCCACTCCCCCTCTTGCAAAGACCCTTCCTATACAATCAGCCACACCTACACCCAAACCCACATTCACCTCCCATTGTGATCCACTAGCGGGATCCTATGCCAAAATCTTAACCAACCTCCTGAAAATTTTGTCATCACATTACCCCCTCTTAGACCTTATGACCCACTCAAGCCCAAACCAAAGGGTTTGATGAAACCAAAATTTGTGCCTACCATCGTGTGTTAGGACATGATGTAGAGGACTGTAAGGCTTTGAAAGCTACTCTTGTCTAGTTGTGTCCTCCTGAAGAAAACTTTGATGATGATGACCTTCTCGATGAGGACCCCATTTCTCCAGCACTAATTTCCATAGTTCTTCCCTCATTTCCTACTCAGTGACCAAAACCTCCACCCCCACAACTCTTAGAGCCACCTCCGAGATTTGAAATTAACATGGTGTGCATTAGAGAACTCACCAAACCTCCACCCAAATGTCGGTGTGCCCAACTCATTTCACAAGGTTCCTTCCCACCTCTTGGCTTCTGCCCTTCTTGTCATTATACCTTTCATGGCTCACCTACTTCACCTACCTCCCGCCTCAAATCAACATGATCCATGTTGCTACCCATGCTCAGAAGGACAAAGGAAAGGAAAAGGCAACCCGACCGACCAACCCTATACCCAACATACCATGCACCCACACCTAAAGTCACTATCCCACCCCACATATCCTATTTCCAATGGGGTTACACATCGCACGATGCTCAAACAATTACACCAATCCTCCCTCAAAATTTCCCTATGACCTCATCTAAACCTTTGAATCCCATTTCCAAGCTCTCATGGAGGTTCTTCAGTCTATTGAGGTCTTACCCAATGACCCTACACCTGTAGCCTCCATTATTACACCTCATCATGTAGCCTCTCTCACCAAATTACCACCTTCTTCTACACCTCCACCTACTCACCAAGTAGCCACCCTCAGCTTCTCAGATGAAGAGATCGCACCACACCAAACTGATGACCCTGATCCAGCCCTTTTCATCTCCATCCATATTGATAATATACATACGTGTACGATGTGTTATGATTGATGGGGGCACTAGCATTAACATCATCTCCTCCCATGCGTTCGACCAAATGCGCATACCCAAAAATTACATGCATAAACATCCCATCATGTTGCATTCATTTAATGATGCTATCACCTCTACACTTGGCACCATCATCCTCCATGTTCACGTGGGCCCCACACTATTCCAGAGTTATTTTATGTCTTGGAGGGGAATTTCAATATAACTTGTTGTTTGGTAGACCCTGGATTCATGTTATGGGTTGTGTTCCTTCCACTTTGCATCGTTGTGTGAAGTTTGAGCATGAAGGACACACCTATACCATTTAATCTGACCCATCACCTTTCAAAACCTGCAACATGCTTTACTGACCCAATGACGTGCTTGTACCCATTAAGTGTCTTCATCCATGACCACTTCCTCTTCACCTACACCTCCCACCAGTCACCGGTGCACCGCATTACCTCAACCGCACCTAACTCCTCCATCCTTACCATAGCCATGACTTCCACTACTGACCCATCAACCTCCCAATCAGCTGGCTCCACCTCCGATCAATCTCTAACACATCATCTATCCAACTACCCACATATCGACCATTGATCCCTTGGAAGGTGTTTTTCAATGCCTCACTCTGGGGGAGTATCACCTATATAATGTCAACACATTCCTTACTCCACAAGAGTATGGAATCCTTCACCAACACCCTCACTATGATCACTGCATAGGAGAGTGTCTCCTTTATGGTCCTCCCCACCTTCGCACCAATATCACCTATGGGGGACTTGATACTACCACTTATACACTGAACCACCATCACAAACCCACCCATTTTCTGCTGACCTCTAGTCACTCACCAATCGGTTTCACCCACACCTTCCTACACCGATGTGCGTGGAAGGGTTTTGGTTTTGGTTTTTATGAGAAAGGCATTTGTCACACTTTGTTATTCCATGTACTACCTACAAACATAATGACCGTAGTGGTATCGGCTTTGTTGAACTACCTACCAAGAAGGCTCACATTGAACTCATTGAGGATATCGACCCTTATCCACCTTCTTCTTCACCACCCTTCATCCACCAGCAGAGTTGATGGATCTAGAATCCATTCCTCCTAAATTTTTTTTTCATAAACACCATTTCCTTGGGGCCTCTGACTTATCAACACGAGGGCGAGGCTCCCTCTTCTCTTCCCTTCTGTATCTGAAATGATCGATGATGATACACCTTCTATTAATGTTGTTCAATGTCAGGATGATGAATCTATACTCACCTACCTTGGTGTAGAAGACTCATATATTCATCGGTTGTTACCATCTGAGATGCAAACCATGTTGAATGAATCGACTATCGAAATCAACATCCACACTCAGGATGACCCACACATTCTAAAGATTGGCCAATCTTTAGATACTGCTTGAACTAGGAAGCCATCACTTCTTTTCTCAAAAATCATAACCATGCTTTTGCTTGGTCTTACGTAGACATGCTTGGTATTGACCCCACCATAGTGGTCCACAATATCATAACCATTCCCGATGCCAAACCCGTGTAAAACAAAAGCTGAGGAAAATGCACCCTCGCATTGCTCTTAGTCAAAGAAGAACTTCAGTGCCTTCTTTCCATTTCCTTCATCTTACCCATTGATTATCCCGATGGATTTCTAACATTGTCCCTATCACTAAGGCAACAGGGGGACTTTGCACATTTGCACACAAATTTTCGTGACCTCAACCTAGCTTTCCCAAAAGATGACTTTCCTCTACCGGTATTGACCAACTGGTTGACCTTACCCGTTGGTCACGAGATGTTATCACTCATGGATGGTTTCTCGGGTTATAACCAAATCTTGCTTGCCCCAGAAGGATCAACACAAAACCACATTCATCACCCCTTGGGGGACCTTCTACTATCGATTCATGCCTTTTGGCCTTAAAAATGTTGGTGCCACATATCAGTGGGCTATGACTTACATCTTCCATGACATCATGCATCATATATTGGAAGATTATGTGGATGATCTCCTTGCCAAATCTAAATGCCACTCTGAGCACCTCACCATCCTAAAAACCATCTTTGACCACCTCATTAAGTATTGTGTTCACCTTTAGCCCAAGAAGTGTGTCTTTGCGGTTCTCTCGGAAAGCTCCTGGGATTTATTGTTTCCTTACATGGTATAGAGGTTGACCCTGCTAAAGTCAAGGCCATTCTCAAAATGCCTCACCCACTAATCTGTGGTAGCTTCATAGCCTACAAGGTAAGTTGTAGTCTATTCGTCATTTCATTTCATAACTTTTCGATCGATGTCAGCCATTTCATCATCTTCTCAAAAAGGATGTCTCCTTTAAATGGGATGATGACTACCATAAAGCTTTTGAGGCCTTAAAACAATACCTTCTCTAACCACCCGTACTCATTCCACCTAAAGATGATCAACCCTTCTACCTATACATATCTGCTACCGATCACTCCTTAGGGGCCATGCTCACTCATCACGATGAACAACATAGGGAGAAGGTGGTTTATTACATAAGTCGTACTCTTTTGGACTATGAAACCCGATACACCCATGTTGAAAAACTTTTCTTAGCCTTAGTTTTTGTTGCCACCAAACTCTGCCATTACCTACTTAACCACAAAACCTATGTTGTGACCAACACTGACCCCTTACACTTCATGTATGCCAAACCTTACCAAAATCAACGGGCTGCACGCTGGCTTATGCTTCTATCCTGACCTCGACCTTGAATTCATCCATCAAAATTCCATCAAGGGCCAAGCTATCGTCGACCAATTGGCCGACGCACCTATTTCGAGGATCAACCCTCTAATTTTGACTTTCCAGATGAGTCTATTGTTACCCTTTCCTTGGATGAACCCGCTTACCAAATGACACTCTTCTTTGATGGTTCCAAGTGTCAGCGTGGGGGTGGGGATGGTGTTATCCTCATTCTTCTTGATGGTGAGCCCATGCCTTTGTCTTTCAAACTCAATTTTGATTGTACAAACAATATTTTGAATATGAAGCACTCGTATTGGGTCTCAGGCTGCTTATGCCTTAGATGTCAAGTCCATCAACATCTTTGGTGATTCTCAATTGGTCATAAACCAAGTCAATGGTATATACCAGTGTCGTAATGAGATACTTCAAAAGTATAAGCAACATGTGGACATACTTTTGACCACCTTCGACCGTTACGCCCTTCAAACATCCCATGTTCTACCAACAAATTTATAGATACCATGGCCTGCTTGGCTTCTCAGATACCCGCTTCACCCTACCGAATCTAAAATCTTTGTCACCATACAAAGACTCAATCACCCTCTTATTTACCTCATGAATTTTACTCTATCGAAACCACTTGCTCCCGACCAAGTGACCTTTGGTATAAACAATACTCAGACTATCTTTCCCTCTCCATCTTGCCTCCCGACCTCACTCGTAATGGACAATGCATGCCTTTCTTAAAAGGTCTCTCATTACGTCATCATGGGTGGCCTCCTCTATAAGTGTGGCTTTGATGGTATTCTCTTACGGTGCCTTACGAGTTCTGAAATTCCTTATACCATTAAGGAAGTTCATGATGGCATATGTGGAGGTCACTTTAGTGGCCTTCTTGTTGCTAAGCGTATTCTTCACCTAGGTTATTATTGGATGACCCTTAACCATGATTGTTGTGACTATGTTAAGCATTGTGTAAAATGCTAACAACATGCCAATCTTCATCATACACCTAGTCATGCCTTACAGGTCTCCCGTGACCTTTGGCCCTTCTCTCAATGGGGTTTGGATCTTGTTGGAGAAATCAATCCCCATTCTTCCCAACGACATCAATGGATAATCACCGCTACTACCAAATATTACACCAAATGGGTTGAAGCCATACCTCTCATCTCCACAAAAGCTGAGAAAATATGTGAGTTCATCAATCATCACATTATTTATCACTTTGGTGTTCCACATCACCTCATCACTGATAATGAAAACAATTCAAAAATAAAACCTTGCAGAAACTTTGTGACGCCTTCGGTATTCAACTAAGTTTCTCGTCACCATATTACCCACAAACCAATGGCCAAGCCGAATCCACTAATAAAACCCTGAACAAAATTCTCATGAAAGTGGTTAATGATACTGGGAAGGATTGGCATACGCACATTCCTTTCACCCTATGGGCGTACCATACTAGTATTCGCACTTCCACTATGTTGCCACACCTTTTTCTCTGGTCTATGGTATAGAGGTTGTTCTACCTCTCGAAGTCAGATTCCATCACTTCACATTTCTCTCCATGACATGCTCAATGATGATGACTTTCATCAGGACCGTTTAGCACAACTTGAGTTATTAGATGAATGTCGTCTTAATGCTCTTGACCATCTTCAAGTTTACCAAAAATGTATCAAAATGTTCCTATGAAAAACGTGTCCATGAACAAACCTTCCAAGTTGGTGACCTTGTCTGAAGGAAAATCAACATGTAACCAAAGAAAAAAAGTAAATGGGGAAAATTTTCTCCTAATTGGCTTGGACCATACATCGTGACTCATACTTATGGATCAGGTGCATATCGTTTATCTTCACTCGATGGTAAACTTGAACCTAACCCCTTAATGCCTTGCATCTTGACCATTCTACTATTGACTTTTAGTCCTACCTCACCTTCTACCTCTTTTCATGCTCATCCCTTGAGTGCTATTCACTTCCCTCCTTTCACTATGCCATCCCCAATGATTAAACAAGAATCATGTGCATACCCATCACTCTTTTACCCTCTCTTAAATATGTGTACCATGGCTCTGCACATGGCATGATTCTCATGGATACTTTTTGTCTGCTTTCAGATGAGATCCCATGGTCGTTTCACCTTGCTTTCTGAACAAGAATCTGATTCTTCACCTTAGTCTTGTCCATGACTTAAAATCCCTCACATGGGATCAACTCCTTGAGTCAAACTTCCAATAAAAGATGACTCCCTCAAAAGGACATCTTTCTCTCTACATCGTTGTTATAAATAGACTTGCTCCCTCGAAGGACAACTATGTAAAGCCTGCTTAAAAAAAAAAAAAAAAAAGAAAGAGAGAAGAAGCTTCCGCATCGATCAACTTCGTGAAGACCTAAGGAGTTAATTTCCTCATCCCATATAGACTTCCTACATCGATCAGTCTATCTCAAATATAAGTCAAAATAGAAAAACTTTTTCATCATGGACTTGTTTATTGTGATCTTGGATCTCTTTCCAAAAGGCATGCTCCCTCACACCATATAAACTAACCACTTTTCACCTTCTCACCATTCACACTTTCATTTCCTACCACCTCAAGGGACCTGTTGGAACCGTGACATTTGGTGATCATGTGACTACTCTTCACCTTTAGAATAATCAATCATGCAATGTCTTTAGGGTCTTACGTTCATCATCCTATCTAAGGTATGACCCACCCGTTATGATCCTTACCAATCAGGTGGCTTTCTTTCCTCCTCTTATCTTTTAACCTTCTTCATTACGTATTGATCATCCTATACAGGACTAGATCCTCGATGCTTATCTCTGGGAAATTTTCCTCTTTCACCACAATCAACTTAAAATCACCCATACCAATGTGCCCATAATTCACCCATACCTAAAACGACCTCGACTCAACCATGCCTATAACCTACTAACCCATTCTCATACCTCCTCTAATTTTTCCCTAGCTTATGGGAGAACTACATGGCCTGAGGTCCCTTTTCTTAGGACTATGTAGGTAGCACTCGAGGGCATGGGGCCCTTGGAGGTTAGCTCGGCCACTCTCTACCCTAACCAATTCCCCTTTTCCCTTTCCTAATCACATTCTACCCTAGTTAGTTCCTTTTTATATCAATAATTGGAAATTAAACCAAACCAACAACAATTGCTTCACATATTTACCATCATCACTCATGCATTCATTATGTCTACCATTTCTTTACCATTAACATGCATTTTACTACAAAACATCTTAACGTGGCCCATATCATCATTAATTGCACAAATTAATGAAGTACAAACTCAACCAATCCCAACTCAACCATACCTAAACCAAACTTAAACTTCATCATACCTAAACAAACCTAAAATTCATCACACCTAAGTCAACCTGACTCAATCCATGCCTAAACCAAAAACCTAACTCAATCCATGCCTAACCTAACTCCATCCATATATTCGTGACTGACTCAATCCATGCCTATGACCTAACTCAATCCATGCCTAAACTAACACTCCGAATCCATCCATACATAAACCACAACCTGACTCAATCCATGCCTATGACCTGACTCAATCCATGCCTAACTTGACTCCATCCATGCCTAAACCAAAAACTTGACTCGATCCATGCCTATGACCTGACTCTATCATGCCTACACTACTTAGTTTCCATCACATATACAAATCAAAATAACAAGTTAAACACAACCATATACACATAATCGCCATAATCACCATCATCTCTATAAATCAATCATCTAAACATGTGTATCCATATACATGACTCTCAAATATCTTTGGCACGTAGGCCGGTGTATATAACAAAATATCAAAAACTCTCATGTACATCCTCACTATCTTCAGCACACAGGCTGGTATATATGTCAAAAATATGATATCAACAATCAAATAATCATGCATGGAGCTCAATCATCTCCCATATGATGTCAAACCTATCTCATCTATCTCCTCCCCACTCCTCTAGCTGGCGTCTGTCGTGACTCCCTCCCCTCACCCTGGTTTGGCCCCTGATGGTCCTACCTCTAGAGCTAGCCTCCAGTGCACTAGTGGCCTCACCTTGACCCCCTAGGCTCGCTGGCCCCTTGTACTCTCCACACTATGTGTGTGGGATCTTCTCCTCTCACTCGAGGCCTGTTGTGCTCTGTACTCGGCATATGATAAGACATATATCCCCGCTACCATCAAATGATCTGGTAGTATCTCACCTCACCCATGACGTCTCTTAATCTAGTAGTAGGTACTATCTGTGGTGGTGCCATCGGCCTCTGACCCTACCTTGCTCCTGCCTAAATAATGGGACCTTGTCCTCGCCCCTTGTGGTAATGCCATCAGCCCAGAAGCTTGCACTTGTACCTAGGCTTGAAGAATTATCTATGCTGCTTGTGCTGTACGTGAGCCAACTAGCCTTACAAACCTATAACCTATCCACACGTTGGCCAATTGGCCCTTAAACCTATTCACCTACACATAGGGTGGCTACCTACACCCCATCTCCATCTCCACCCTCTCCCTCTCCCTCTCGGTGTGGGTGTTAGTCCCTATACTCCATGTGCCTAAAAAGCGGCCACCTGTGCTGCGAGGGTCATAACCTATGCCTCAGCCCCTGTCAGATGTCCCTTATACTATGCCCAACTGGGTCACCAGGGTAGCCACCTACCCATGTAGGGCATCTCTCATTGTGATGACGGTAGTCAAATCCGGTTGCCCCGGCCTCGGTCTTGCTCATAGTTGTGTGCCCACCACTACTACATGTACTATTTGTCACCTGACATCATCTATTGCATTTGGTCGGCATTTAGCTGCTCCTCCTTCTGGCGGCCACTTTGTAGGTCATGGTGGAGACATAGGCCTCTCCACATCATCTCTCTATATTGAGGGAAGGGTGGGGGTATATCTGTGTAAACCCAAACTATCGTCTAACCCGGTCTGGGTATCATCTCATGCTCCCCACCGCCACCCCTCTATCCACCTGTAAATTTGTAGCCCATCCAACTCCACCGCCATCTTCTGTATGAAGGATAGCCTACATATGGCCTCCAAATAATGTCCATGCTAGAAAAACCCTCCAGTAATCACCTATAATAGGCTACATCATGTGTCACTCTAGCCGCTCGGTGCTCTCTCATAACCACCCCCATCACTGTTGCCCACTGAACAAAACTGGCTCGAATGCGTCACCTAAGGCATACCAACTGGGCGCACACACAAATGTGCTCATAGGCCAAACAATGTAATAAGAATGTGCAACACAGCTTTGAACCTCGTAGTCGTCACCCATACACCTACAACCCCTATATAGTTATACCAAGAATGTAGGCCCCCATGCAAACGGAGTCTGCTTCTGCACCATGTCGTGTAGGATCCCCATCAGTGACCATGGGAATCTCCCACCCTCTGTCATGGCAAAGTGCAAAATAGTAGATTTCCTCCATAAAAAGTACTACCAGACCTCATCTCCTCAGGGTAGTCTCAATACATTGCCCCATAGCTCATCTTTGGCATTGTGGAATCCTAGCAATGCCAGCCCCTCTCCAAACACTTGGTAATAGTAACTTGTTGGATGCCTCTTAGGAGATCAATTACACCTATGTACCTGCTATAGGAAGTCACGGGATCCTAAAAACATCCTCTAGGGTGATCGTGATCTCACCCGTTGGAAAATGAAATGTATTGGTCAAATCCCATCTATCGATGAGGGCAACCATCAAACTCACCTCCCGGACTACGTGCGGTAGTGTCTAACACCAATCAGACCCACATCTGTAACATGGATCCACTCCTCACGTATCATCTCCCCCCGTATCTCCACGAGTAAGGGAGGTACTAAATCCCTCATCCATAGCTAGTCCCTGGCCTGCATACAACCAATCATATCAATCAAACTTGATCACACCTATATGCAACCTTGCGACCCCCCTACTACTACTAAACCGCTTACCCTAACTAAATCACCCTTTCACCTATTTCTATGCCCTAAATCAACACCATTATCTACTCATGCCAATACTATTTTCATTTTTATCTACTGCCCATGCCTCAGGACCCTCACCTATTTTCATTATTTCCCACCTACCCATACCCATAAATTCCCCTACCTAATTCTCCGTACCCCTACCTATATATCGTAATCCATCCATTTTCACTCCTTGAAGGCTTGTCTCTTTAGCTTGTCGATGTGGCGGCATCAATCAGCCTAAATCGACCATGGTCTACCATAGCCAGACATCGGTCATCACATCTTATGAATGATACCGGTCCTTACCCACCAACGCCGCCTAAGAGTGAATCGGCGCGGTCCCTTTCATCACGGTGACGATAAACCCGGGACAATACCCCCCCCCTTTTCTCCCACACTCCTCCTTTCTACCCACTTCCCCCCCTAATACCTACCCAATTCCTATTCCCACTCCTCATTTCCCTAAATCTACCCTCCCTTGTTCCCCTTTTCTCATTAAACCCCCACATTCAAATTTTAATAGTTTCCCCCCAAAACAAACCCCATTTTCCCTCCTACCCGATTCCTACCCTCCACCTACTCACAAACAATCAAACAATTGGAATAGGTTCTTACCTCATCACGCGCCATCGTGTGGTGACATCTCGAGCCACCTTTGAACAGGTCCACTCGATCCCTCTCCTACCTCTGCCATCACCGATCATCCGCTGGCTCAATCAAATCCAATCACCGCACTCGTAGACCACAATCGACCAATGATCACTTGTTATGTGGCTTGCCAACTCATCTCTACATCATTTGGTCACTTTCCACCTCTTTATCTCTCTCTTGTCATTTTCTCAATTTGGTAAATGACAAATGATTTTCAAAACGCATCACTTTTTATTCTTAGAACCTACCCGAACTTGACTCACATAAGGAAAGAATCTATGCCATTGACTCGTCATGTTACCAATTCAGTGGTCCCCTTGTAAATTTGGTCAAGTGGTTGGAGTAGGATTTGACTTTTCCCTCTTCTCTCTCTTTTCTTTCTATATATATTGTAACACTTCTCATTTGAGAAGGAGAGACATTCTGGGCATAGAGAAACTCTGTCAAATTTGTTTCTCGACACCATTTTTGAGCAACGAACCTTCTCCCACGCTGGAAAATGTATTTGTGCCTCTATTCCAGAAATGTAATGGTTTGTGCACCTTCTAGAGCAATAAAAAACGTGTTTTTGTGGTGTTCTTCAACCCTTTGCATTGTTTTGTTGTTTGTTTCTGTGCCTCTCCCTTTCAGTCTTGGTTTTTTGTGCATGTATTTCACATTTGCAGGTGTAGGATGTTGTGTTTCATGGAGTTTAATGGATGATTTGAAGATCTGGGCCGTGTCACTTCTGTCTGACCTCCCTCATCTCCATTTTTTTGTTTCTTTCTCCCTCAACAAAATATCTCGCTTCCTTTGCTGGTGTATCACCGCTTTAGTGTAGGCTCTATTTTTTCCCTCTTTCTCTCTCCTTGGTTCCTTGGAATGGTTAGATTAGGTTAGATTTAGTTTTCCTGCACTGGAGTAGCTCGTGGCAGGTAGTTTAGGAAGAGGAACCAGCCTTCTCTGGAGGATCATTCCCATTTGCAAGTCCCACAGCTTGGGGAATGATCCAATGTTATGCAAATCACACCAAATGACCTTTACCTTAGAAAAGAAGATCCATAACTCATTTGGGGTGTTGTGATTTCACACTAACAGTTTTGGCACCAGTGGGACAGTCTGAAGCACCTTACCACTTCACTTCATCAAGGTTTGATGTGCTCTTGGTGAAGATTTCAGCCTTTGGAGGCACTTTCAAGCACATCTGGTGACTCCATCTGGTCAACAACCCATCCTCTGAGTTGCAGACCTTCTTCCCATCCATTTCCACCCATTATTTCTTCCATCTCCTTCATCTTCTTCAATCCCATGAAGTTGTGCAATCATGACTTCTTTCCCACCATGGAATTCTCATTTGCAGCAATAGAACTATTTCCCTCCATCCCCATAGTTTCAAAATCCTCCTCCAAATCAGTTTTATAAGCCCCATTATCCCGAAAATGCATACAACCCCCTTTTTTCTAACCAAAATGTTTATGAAGAACAGGTTTATGCAGATGATGGTGGAAACTCCTTGGCCAAAGCTGATTTTGAGAGGTAGATGCAAAAGATTGAGATGGACATGATGCAGCTCAGAGTCAAGTGCTCCATAATGGCAGCTGAAGTTGGCTACAAGGCCCCTTGTCCATGGGTCGGCCCTGTACCAGGCTGGTTAGTGCCCAACACAAGTTGCACCTCATCACTGAGATGTTGCCCAGATTATAGAGTGGGCGGAAGGAATGGAGGCTCAAAAATCTAGCACGCCTTCCATCCCTTCTGCATCCATCCTCCCATTTTCTTCCAAGTCCCCTCTACCTAGTTGTACCATAAATGAACAACCCCCTACCAATGTGCCTTCCCTGCCAACGTCATCATGTTGATAACTGCAGGATAGTTGAAGAATGGCGTGACTCATACGACTCCGATTGGGAAGAGGAAATCATATGAGTGCCTATTCTAGATGAAAATAATTAGCTCTAGAGGGTGTGGTTTTGGAGGAGAACCATATGGTTTTAGAGGCAACAAGTGTAGAGCAAGCCACAGAAGAACCTTCAGTTCTTCCTCCCACTTCATCCCCTTCAAACTCTAATGTTAAAGAAGAGTTTGAGCTTTCAAACTTCATGTTTGAAGATGAGGGGAACCATGGTGAGAAAATTACAGATTCGAAGGACACCATGGAGGAGGTCGAACACATGCAATAGGACAACGAGGAGGTAGATTATCTATCTGACTTGGAGGATTGTCTTGATGGAGAGGAGCCCGAGGAGATCACATCATTTTCTCCTCCATCATCCACCTTCCAAGAACATGAGTCTCTCTTGCCATGGAGGAGAACATCCAAGGACAACAACCTGCATCTCACAATGGCCCTCAGGAACCAAGGTTGGAGGATCTTAATCTTCCATGTTCTTCTCAGGAGGAGGAAGGAAACAACGAAGACCCCATCTCTCCCACACCATCCACTCAAGAAGGTCCAAGAAGACTCCATTCTTGGAGTTGAAATTCAGAGTAACAGGCACATCCATTAGATCAGACCATGCCCAATCAAGTACTTGGCTTCATTGGAGCCAAGGGAGAAGCCAAAACCAGTCATGCCCACTCAGGGCATGAGGATGAGCATCAAAGTACCAAGGATCACCATCTGATACCTCGGGAGTCCAATGTGAGTGAGCGGCTGATTGAAAAGGTATTTATTTTCCATTAATGTTGATACCTTGATGATTTGGGTGGAGAAACAATTTGCGGCTTATAGTTAGTTTTCACTCAATAACAGCTATGTTTAGTGTCAAATCATTTGCATGGCTGATAATTTTGAGAAAGGAAGCTATTCTCCCAACCGGTTGTAGGGTTTGTTTAGCATTCTTTGCTCTAGTTAGCATAAAGTAGGTAGTAGTTTGTTTTCAAAAAGAAGTGCTTATGCACACTCTGCATGTCTCATTTGAGGCATGTATGATTTGGTCTTTGTATATAAGTTTTTTCCATTTTTCTCCAAGGGTGCATAAGGCCAGGCTCTTCAATATTCATGGCAAGAAGACTCATAGTAGTCTATAATAGTTGCTAGCTCCAAAAGGGAACAAATCAGAGCAACTTAAGTCATTTGAAATAGTCCATTTCAGGACGGTGAAAGCCCGAGTCAATACAATTTTCTACTCTCAGAAACTCCATTTTAAGATTTTCTTATGAAAATTGAGAGTGCCGATCGCGGGTACAGATTCAGAGTCAGGCAGAGGTCAGCAAAGTGCAGAGAGTCGGGAGTCCATTTTATAAGAAGGATCAGTGTCAGGCCATCATTCTTGACTCCATGCCCAATGGATGCTCCAAGGCCACTGGTCTCTTCATCTAGTAGGCAGATGTCCCCATGAGTCACCAAATTGTTATCCCAAATTCACCCCCGAAAAATTTGGTCAAGACAACTCCTGCACATAAGGAAATTATGAAGGAAATGACTCAGACCCGTGAGCTCACATTCTAGGATGAAAATAGGTTACAGGTGGGCTCGAAAATGAAGGAGCAAAGTGTTCAGAGAATCTAGGAGCAAGAAGGAAAAGAAGTGGTGAAGTTTCAAGGTCTTTGGGCTCAAAACCATTCAGGAAAGAATCCAAAATTGACTAAGTATGGAAGAGCCAGCAGAGAGAGCCATGTGTCCTAGCGGTGCTTCTCCAAAGATGAATCCATAAAGGGAGGCTCAAACAAGCCCCACATCTCCACGTGTCCTAAGTCAAAGGAGGTTTCATGAAAAGAGGGAAAAGATAAATTAAAGCCCCATTTTTCTAATCTATCCCCAATATTGTCCCATATAAAAAAGGAAGCCTCAAACGAAGTGCATATCTACACCAGGGCTCAAAAGATAAAAAATCGTGGCCCTGGTAGGTGAAAATGGAGAAAAGTCTTCTAGGCCATTAATGCAGAATCCAATCTCTTCAACTACTAGATCTGATTCGATTCAATCCGCTAGGGAACCAAAAGTGACATATTGTGGGTGGATTTGTAGAAGGCATTGATATTCAGTGGTTGAACTTTCAAAGTGGGATTCGATGCATTTCTCATGGTGGTTGGAGCAGGATTCAAATTTTCCCTCTTCTCTCTCTTTTCTTTCTATATATTGTAACACTTCTCATTTTGAGAAGGAGAGACATTCTGGGCATAGAGAAACTCTGTCAAATTTGTTTCTCGATGCCATTTTTGAGTAGTGAACCTTCTCCCACGCCTGGAAAATGTATTTGTGCCTCTATTCCAGAAATGTAATGGTTTGTGCACCTTCTAGAGCAATAAAAATGTGTTTTTGTGGTGTTCTTCAACCCTTTGCATCGTTTTGTTGTTTCTTTGTGCCTCTCCCTTTAGTTTTGGTTTTTGTGCATGTATTTCACATTTGCAGGTGCAGGATGTTGTGTTTCATGGAGTTTAATGGATGATTTGAAGATCTGGGCCATGTTACTTTTGTCTGACCTCCCTCATCTCATTTTTTTTGTTTCTTTCTCCCTCAACAAAATATCTTGCTTCCTTTGTTGGTGTATCACCACTTTAGTGTAGGCTCTATTTTTCCCTCTTTCTCTCTCCTTGGTTCCTTAGAATGGGTAGTTTGGGAAGAGGAACCAGCCTTCTCGGAGGATCATTCCCATTTGCAAGTTTGGGGAATAATCCAATGTTATGCAAATCACACCAAATGACCGTGCCTTAGAAAATCGGATCCATAACTCATTTGGGGGTGATGTGATTTCATGAGATCGGTCCATACCGACAGGCATCGGTTCATTATAACCATTGTTGGTTATCTGCTTAGTCTTATTACTACCCATTACCCCTAATTTGCTTACCTGAATCCTTTTTACCTCATCCACACATGACTTGGACATTTCCCTTTACCCTCCTGACCTCCTCATTTACCACCTACCCTCTTCATCATTTGGGGACTCATTATTTTACCCCTACTTTGGCCCTACTCGTGCCATGACCTGATACTTGGACTGGACCATTGTTGGTGACCATGACCTCATGTGCTTGCTATACCTTGCGCCACTATTACCCGTGTTGTTTGATCTAATGACCTCACCTTGCCTTTTTTCGTGACCGTTTATCTTGACCCAACCTTTAGTGTACCGGAACATACCTAAACGTTCCTGTAACTGACCTACGATGTGTTTCCTAACCATATCCTATACCTTGGATACCGAAATCACCTCAACCTTGTTTGGATAAACCTATAGACCTTAAACAATGTAGATTTTTTATGCTCTTCAACATGGTATCGTGCATTTGACTATTACTACCTTTGACCACGATCCATTACATGAATTACACGATTAGATCTTTTACCCCTTTACCCCATTGCCCACCTTCCATTTCATCACATTCACCTTTTATCAAACCACTCACTAATTCTTCCTTTTGCCTCATTAGTTCCTGGTTTGAGGGGGATCACCTTCACCCACACATGGGGCAACCACATCTTATTTTTGTCAGCATCGCTTACCAATACAAGCTACACAACAAAAAGGGGTAAAATAGACACCAAAATTGGGTCGACGCCCTTGTTCCCTCATCAAATAATCACCTTAAACACACTCACCTAACCATGGCCCCTTTCACCCCACTCTAATATTAATTTAATTAAATTAATTAAATTAATCCATGTCCTCACAATATTTATTATTTTAAATATCCTAATTAAGATAATTCTCACACCACCACCTCACTCCAAACCTATTCATAGTATGATGCCTTAACTAACTAAGACCTACCCAAACCCTAAAAATCAAAGCCTACATTCCCTCTAACCACTTTCCCACCCGTTAGAAAGGAATCTTTCGTTCTAATCCACAAAGAAAAACAAACAAGATCCAAGAAATTAAGCAGATTTACCCATTTTAGTTAAGCTAGAAAAACCCACCCTAACCAACGCCGGTAACCCTAAACCGTGCTGGTCAACTGGAACCATCGTCGGTTACCATTTATTCCCCAAAACAACCTTATTTTGAGGTTGGCACATTATGAGAGAAAGGGACGAAACCAAAGCTGCATGCAAGCAGAACCAACATTCGCACACGCATATGAACATCCACGGCCCGGCCAAGATCAAAAGTGATCACAAAGCCATTTGCATTCACGGAAGCATATGGGGAAGTGCCATCACCATATCAAATTCCATCCATTTGACCAACTGCAATTGCCATCCAGCCACCATGCTCATATAACAGTAAGTATTTTGTTAACCAACATTCATCCATTATCATTTTAGTAGGCTCTGTTACCTCTATTATCAGTTTCTACTTACACCCACATTCCCCCACCATTTACCTTCATGCAATTTTTATCATTTCTTCACCCACACCACTAAATTACCCATACCTGATTGTTAAACACCTCTGAGTATACCTAAGATCTCCATAGACCTTTCCATTACCCTCTCCATTTCCATTTAGCCTCAGATATGTCCCAACACCAAGATTTTAATAAGTTTCTATCACCCGACTGTACCGATGTCGGTTACCCATGACCGTCGTCGGTCCATCCTGAACCATCATCGGTTACACTAGACCAATGTCGGTCTCTGTGTTTTACCCTCAGACCAAGAACAGAGCCTAAATTCCCCACCAAATACCCAAAATAGCCCAAAACAGGACCACGACCCACTACAGATTACTCGGACAGAGACCTTGCCCTTCGATTCAATCATAGCTTATCTGTTGTGAAGCGAATTTTCTTATTGTATTCGAATGAGATACCTAAATCATTTTAATTACAATAAGATTTCATTTATTGTTAACATTGAATTGTTTTAAATGGTGGATTGATAGCCTTCGAGGGAGTATCACACTTCTTGGAACTATCATACGCTAGGCGAGTCCATTATCATATGCTTTTAATCTCTTTTAGCGGTCTTGTTGTTCATTTCGGGTAGTTCCTCCTAGCTAAAAGAAGCTCTCACGATCAATTGTGGATCAAGAAGCCATACGCGTGCGCAACAACCTTCAACCAACTTTAACAGGTATTCCTCCTAGCCCTTTTACCCTTATCTGTTTCATAAATATTCAAAGAAACGCTCTAAGAATCGGGTGAAACAAAATGACATCATCATAATTTATTGTTGTAGTGATGTCGCGTTCAATTGTCAAAATAGAAAGGCTATTTAATCTAGTTTCACCCATTGTTGACCTTAAATTGTTTTTTACTCTTATTAGAGTGGAAAATGCTCTATTTTTATTTTATTATCAATTTCATACTCTTCTTTTCCATCGATGATCTTAGCATGTTGCTCATATGTATCGAAATTATCTCTAATATTTTAAATATAATCTATCAATGAATTATATTGATTTACAACCACGCTTAAGTCAATGTCTACCTTTTGTAGATATTTGCTAGTTGCATCCATTCTTTCAAGAATACTATGCCAAATACAACACATCACACACGTTTTAACTTGTCTAGTTTTTCATGATTACAATTTGCTTCATGTCACATGGTAGTTGTTTGATTTTATCTTGTGCTATATTTAGGAAATCATCTTGAATTTTACTATATCCCAAGAAAAGTGCTTTAAGCGCATCAGATCTAGTGACCATCTTGCTTGAGAAAAGAGATTTTACAATGGGACAAATTCCATCCAAAAATTTAATGAAATTTACCACCGATAAGTTGAGGCACTTAGGAAAGTGTAAATAAGTTGAAGTAGTGAAAACAAATCTATAGTTGTTGCACAACATTTTACAGCTTAAGATCCAACAAGATTTAAGGAATGCCCTAAACAAGGTACAAACTCAGCCATATAGTTGTGCTTTTTAATCCTATTTTTTAGACTGTGTATTTTCTAGACATGTTACTTGCATTATCATATGTTTTCCCAGATAATATTTGATATTGATGTCATAGTCATCTAGTGTTGTTAGTACAGAAGCTTCTAAATCACATGATTTTTGTCTAACTGAAGGAATGTATTTTTAAAATCATTCAACTAGAATTCTTTCTTGAGAAACGTACCTTACCACAAATGCTAATTGGTCAATGTGAGATACATCAGCGTTGAGTTAACAATAATTGAAAAATATTTTGCGTTGTGGAGTTCTTGAACTATTTTGTTTAAAAAATTTTGTGCCATAAGGTCAATAAATTCATTACATGTTGTCATAGATAAATAAGATGGAACTCCTCTACTGCATTTCCATATTATGAAATTTGATTTGTCAAAATTGGGTCAAACTCTCTGATAAGTTCTAAAACCCTAAAAAAATTCCATTTCTAGAAGATCCTAATAAATTGTCACCACCATGAAAGGAAATATCTCTAGTAGCAAGGAATTTCACGGTTGCGATAATATGCTTTAGAACATTCCTCAAATACTCTACTTCATATTAGTGCACTCGACTTGCGAGTGTAGAATCAAATCTTCCCAAAACATTACTTTGAGTGATTGAATTAAGAATTGAAGTCCCGTGATCGGGGGAATCCTTGTGCTCTCTCAATGTTGCCGATGCATTTTTCCAATAGTTAAATCCATATTTGGAAAATGTGGTTGATTTTGTTTGAAAAAGGTGAAAAAGAATGCAATAAACGAATCCTTTTGATTATGAGTAAAGCAACCATTCTCTTAATTTTCATTCATTGCTTAAAAGTTTTTGTTGAAACAAATATTTAGAAAGATATCTGAAACAATTCGAGTATTGGCGTTTTGAATTTGAAAAATCAACATTCATATCTTGTTTTGGCATATTTAAAATTATGTATTCTATTGTATCATTATCTATTACCCATTTTGTAGGATCGGGATCTCTGATGAAATGTTCATTAATGACAAGTTTAGCAATAGTATTTTCATTCTTCTCCTCTTGTTGTGTGTTCTCATCTCCTATTGACTTTGATTGTTTATTTTTGTCACTAACCTCATATACCAAAGAATAAATTTCATTTTCATTAAAAACAACATTTGACTTTAAATTTTCATTTGATGCACTTAAAAATATATTTATTTTAGGTATCTTTTTCAAAAGGTTTTTTTCCTCCTCAATTTTTGTTTAGATTTTTTCAAAATTGAGCACCACTTAATTTTTAGTTTTATCCATTTCAACTAAACACTTTTCCTATATAATGGTTGTGCACTAACTACCCTCTGTATACTTGTTGATGCTATAATCAATACTATTATAGAAGTGAAATAAAATAAATACAATTACATAATAAGAATAATTAAATGCATTTACATAAGAGAAATAATTATATTATTAAACTTACTATTAAAAATTATTTGTTTTGTGAAGAAAATAAGAACGTTAGAAACTAAGTACCTTTTTTTATTGGTTGTATGTTGTTGCCTAGGGTATGAAATGCCTCTGGCCTAGATATATGTCTTGCACCAATGGAAAATGCCTTTCACAAGCTCAAAGATTCAAGAAAAGTTCTCCTGAACAATTGTCCCACCAAAAACAAATATTGAGTCACTGAAGCCTGTATGCCTCCAAAATATTGTTACCCTAATTTTGTTTGGCTACCGCCTACCACTACCAGATTTATTATTTTTTGATTCTATCTTGTCAGATTGTTAGTTGTCACCGTGACTTGTAGGCTATCGGGCGCCAACAATCAACCTGTTCTGTGGCTGAGTCACGAGTGAGCGCATGAGCAGATCACAAATTTTAATCTTTTCACAATTCATTAACTTGAGTTTACTTACGATTACAATTATCTGTGTTTTAGAAATCAAAGTTATGAATACGGAATTTGTGAGTTGAGCTTGACTATTATCACGATTCACATGTGGCATAAACCAATATTTTTCCTTTAATGAAATTGAATTTACTTTAACTTACCTTTGTTTATATATATTTAATTTTTTTGCAAACTATGGCGCCCCTTCCCATTGTGCACCCTAGGCAACTGCCTAGGTTGCCTAGGGTATAAACACCTTTACCAAACACAAGAAGACACATAAGACAATGCAAGCATATTAGATATATATCAAACACATAGAACACGTTGGATAAATAAATAAATGAAAGGATCTTACAAACATGCTATACACGTGAAAAAAACAAACACATCAAGTAGATAATTTAAGTGTACCATAGAGGATACATATAAAACACATCAAAAATTAAATCTAACAAAATTATAACTAAGCATAAATAATTATCATTGTAATATATTGAATCTTAGTGAGGATATGCCCCATATTTCCCCCATAGTTTCTCTCAAGAAAGGAGAGAATTCCCCTCTAGCTTACTATGAATCTATTGTCATGAATTTGTAATCTATGAAAAGGAAATGTACACATCTATCCGGTGATTTCATCAGTAGCTTATAAGAAAATTAATACAGTATTGCCTCTACCTATATGCATATGATGTGAACGTAGTATATTATCCTCAATCATTACTTAATAAGATAAACATAAATAAATTTCATAAGGAAACAAAAACGGATTTTGATCATTTAGTAAAATGTAATGTAATAAATTAAATCAAGTAATACACAAAAGGAAATAATAAGTAAGAGGTATGAGATATAGGATCCCTATTCACCCGCAAATTATATAAGATTTTGTTGGATTATTAGCCTATTTCCATTTAATAATTAGCAATCATCATTTAGAAGTTATTGTGGATTTTGGAACGGGATGAGGAAAGAAAAATAAATCGAGAAAGAAAAATAAAACAAAATACTAACAATATAGTAATTGAATGAAACATTTGAATTTAAAAATGAGGAAAAGACACAAAAATAACCACGACATTTGGGAAAGAATCTTTGTTAGAAAAATGTGAAAACAAGCTATCAAGAAAAGGCAAATAATGAAAATCAGGAAATCCAAATGACTCTCAGTAACAAATATAAAGTATAAGAAAAATCATAAATGTGAATATAATAAGCTTACAAAATTTGATAATAAACTAGGATAGAAGAGCATTATAGAAAACAACACATCAATGGGGTGAAATAGAGTATAATAATTATTGATTACAAATATAAAATATTCAATGAACTAAACATGCAATACAAAGACACATAAAATAAAAGATAGAAAAATAAAGAGTTTTAATTCACAAACATAAGTAAAACTAATCAATAATCTTACCACAACTAAGGGAATCATAATAATCATTAGAATACATATAAGTTGCAGCATTACTATCATCAAAAGAAACATTGAGATGTTGAGGCACTCATGATTTTGAGAAATATAAAAAAATAGTCATCATTTTCATTTTCTTCTACATTTTTTCCACTAAATTCATTGATATTGTTTTGAATAATTGAACTTATTTAGGTGGTTTTCTTGATGTGAATTTTAAATGGGTTATCTTATGCACACTCTTTCGGGACATATTTGTGTATATGCAACTTGTGTTCTATTGCCTTGGGTATAAACATTGGATCTTCCTTTGGATTTTCCTTATGTAAAACCTCTTCTATTTTTTAATTTTTGGAAAACAAATATCTTTTCTAGCTATAAAAACTTGATGTTTATGTACAAATTTCACACACTAATGAAAATTAGAATATTTTTATTTTATTTTATGCCTCCGGGGTATACCAAGTAAGAAATCATAATCTTCATTATTAGGTACCATATGAAATAATCATATAGTTCACTTTTTACTCACTCTAATATGAATTTTAATGCAACAAAGGGATCTTTACATAGGTCATCATACCACATAATAATTGTTAAAGTATAATATATAATTATTTTATAAACTCCAATCTATTAATGAAATTATAAACACTCCAATTTTTAATTTACTCTTTGAAATTATTGGTTATGACGATAAAATCTTGCTAACATAAACACGACATTTCCATTCATGAATAATACATTACGAGGTCTCTTGTCTAGCTTATTTATCTTTGCACATTGATATGTTGACACATTTTGAGAGCACAATGCATAAAATACATATAAGAAGTCAACCTAACAAGATGAAAACTTCATTTGACATGGTTTTCATCCCTCATCAAGGTCACATAGTTTGGTTGAGGAATTTATATCCGATTATGACCTATTTGTAAGGTTTTCCCCAATTTCAATTCCAAGTTTGCTAATTGGTCCCTTACTCCCTCTAGGTCACCCTTTCTTTCATAATTCATCATTAGAACCCTATATAAGAAATCTAACACTACCTCAATTTCTAACTTGGAAATCTTATGGCACTACAAGTATATACTCATTTCAACACTAGTAAAAGACACCCAAGGATCCCTAAATCTCACAAAGGCACATCCACAATCATTAGGAAATTATCTCTACTTGTTTGAATTTTCTTACCAAGTCAATGCATCAATCTCTCTCATTTATAAGCACTCAAACATCCCTTCTCCAAGTATTTTAGCAAGATCCAAACTCAACTCAAACATTGTCAAATATGTTGCCAAATCTAGTTGCATTCATTCATATATCACATGTTGTGTGTAGAATAGTTTGAGGCCTCTTGATTAGTGCCAAAAATCAATATTTAATGGGGTTTCCCAAAACCCAAGTAATGTTTGTTTTACAAATTTTTGCATCCATGGAACTAGGGTTTGAGATCTTGTTCAAAGTGTTGAGAGAACTTCGCATGATATGACCAACAACTAGTGTTTGATAGTGATAGACATTTTGAGGTCACCACAAGTCTCAAGAAGTTATAGATCCGAAACTAAGCGGATGGAAGACCATACGAAGGGTAAACCATAAAAATGGTCCTAGAAGAAGTGTATGGTTGTGCCCCATGTCATTTTCCAACCACATTTCCCAAAATGAAGCATCATCGGGTTTAGATTCCTTTATTTCAATAGTGTGCACTTCTAGAACTTCCCATATCTATTTATAAATATATATGTGTGTTCATCCTCTTGTGTTTCCAATTTCATATCTTGTTTCATATACTATTTAAAAGTATTAATTTGTTGTTACGATGTTACATAATTAATGTTGGAAGTTAATTAATCATAATAACCTCTTACTGACTCCCCTTTACATCCTTTAGTGTACTTAATTCACTAATTCTTAGATTTCACATAATCTAATAAGGGTGTAAACATTTTGGTGAACATGGTGTGAATTGAACATGCAACCTTATAATTATTTTGGTGGTCCCATTATATGGAAGCATTATATTGGGTGACTAAAAACCCCTATGACACTTTTCCCTTGGTGTTGGGACACCCAGATTCCCACATCACTCTAAAATCAAACACCTTTTCAGGATTTGAACATCCCTAACTCTAAAAACATACCAAGTATGAATCTCCATGTCTCAAAACACTTATTCTTGCAATTAATATATCCCCTTTTAACGTCTATACAACATTTCAAAAATATAAAAACATTAACATAGTTTAAAAATACAAAAACATCTATATATTTGTAAAACTACAAAATTAGGACTTGTACACTTAGCTTGACTTATTTTCACTTTACATTACACATGTTATTTTCCATAATGGATTTGATAAAAATCATATCTCTTTACTCTTTACAAAAATGCATTCACATGTTATATTGAGCTTGATACAAGACACACAAAGTTCAATATACTATTAGAGGTGATGTTCTACCATTTACCCATTCTTCCTATACATCTAGGGGGAACTATTACACACTAAAAAAAGTTTTATTGTTCTATTATAGTTTCCTTCTACTTCCTCATCATTTTTGATTACATATATTGTGTATGTTGTCCTCTCAATTTCTTCCACCCTTTCGAATGTAATTTTGTGAAAATTGGAGCCCTGTCATAGAAGAAATTTGTGTTTTAAACTCCTTAGATGCTTGTTTTCATTTCCCACAACTTTTTAATCAAAATTTCCTCAGTCTGTTGCCATTAAAATGTTTTACCTATTTTTAATGGATGGGAAATGATTTTAGTTCTCCTTTTATGCGTTTGGAATGCATGGGACCTTGCATCTTTCATTTTTAACCTTTTGTAGAGAAAGAAATTCTTCATCGGGAGCAAAAATGGTGTTTTCCGTTTCTTTGCAACTTCCTACATTATTTTCCCCATCAAATTCTTTCTCAAAAGGTGAAGCTACGTGTTTGCTTCTCATTGGATGTGGCCGGATGGGTTTCTTTTTGAACTTATCACTTTTGGTGATTTTGGAAAAAATGTCAGATTTTCCCCGCATCTCCGGGTCCCTGATTGGCTAGAGCAGTTTTGGCGGAAGTTCGGGCGATGGATCCATTTTATTCTCTAAGGCATTATGGTGGAAGGGTGAAAAGTTCTAAAATGACTTGTGGCCCCACTCATGCGAAGGGATAAATTTTGAGTTGAAGCCCGTAGTGAATCAGAAAGGGACACATGGCCTACGTTGAAAAGTCAACAATGGAGGCATGGACTTTCGAGGGAAAAGTTGGAATTTTTCCCCTTTTCAAAATAGATAAAAAAGTGAAGCACATCCCCATAACCAATCAGGTGATTCCATGTGTTGAAGAATGAAATAGGGACATGTGGCCATTTTTCAGTTCATATGCGCTTTGGTGGACTGACAGAGGACTTTAGGAATTTTAGCTTTGTTTCCACAAAGGGTGAAAAGTTCTAAAATGACCCGTGGCCTTGCTCATGCGAAGGGATAAATTCTGAGTTGAAGCCCACAACGAATCAGAAAGGGACACATGGCCTACATTGAAAATTCAATGGCGGGGCATGGACTTCTGGGGGAAATTTAGTATTTTTACCCCTTTTCAAAAGTGGATAAAGTATAAAAGCTGAAGTGCATTCCCGTAACTTGGTCGGGGATGCCATGTGTTGAGGAATGAAATTGGAGCAGTGGGCTGCGGAGGTTTTGAGATTTTGAGATTTTTGTTAAAAAGATTTTAAATGGTAGATTTGAACCGCATTTCCTTAGCCACTCAGATGGCACCACGTGTCCATCCTTTAGTAGAGCTGCGGAGGGGCGGAGAAAAATGAGAAATTGCACTTTTTCTCCCAAATTTCAAGAAATGTAGATTTCTCCCCCAAGGCCTTCGTTGCTTGGATCTTGCCATGTGTAGGGTCCAAATTTGAAGGTAAAGGGGGAAAAAGATAGCTAAATGCACTCATCTAGTTTTTGACGCCATTAACGAACCAGAGCTCCAAATAATGCAAATGTGAACCATTTTTCATTCTTCTCTCTCTATTTCCTTGTCGTTTATTCATGAGATGCATTTTTGGTTTGTTATGGAGCCAAATCAATAAGTTTAAAGAGATGTAAAGTTTGATTATTAGAAAATGGAGTTTATCGGGCATACGTGATAAAAAGGGGGAAAACTTACTAGTAAGCACTTGAGTGCTATGAAAGTGGTTAAAAGGTGGAAATGATAGGACCACATAAAGAAGAAAATCATGAGATGCCCCCTACTAAAGTAATCATGCTCGAACACCTGAAATATTCACCTTTTTGAACCTTTACTTTTCATGAGTGCATTTGTTTCATGTCACTTTCCAAAATTGGATCTGTAACAAACATTATTCCTTTTGGATATTCTTTTCTTGGGGACAAAGTATGGATGTACACGAATTGTTATAAAAACATGTTTTGGCCATGGGAAAAGGGGTTCTGGCATTTTTCTGGGAAGGTTGTAAATTCTGAAGTGATTCAATACAAAAGTTCTTTCTTTCTTATTTCCTCTATTATCTCTCTATGTCTGCCTGATTCAATGGATCATTTGTTTTGCATTCAATAGAAACTTTGTGTTCTGGTCTGTGTAATCTTTAGAACTTTGTGTCTGCAGATTTACATTAGTGGTGAAGTAATTGATCCTTTTCTATATTTTCTTGATTCAATGTGAGTAGGGAGATACTCTGCTATCTATATTTCCTAAAAGCATTGTTGTTTTCTTCCTTCTCCCATCTCTTTATTCTTCTATTCCTTCGATTGATAATATTTTGAGTATGAAAACATTCCAGGGATATCGGGATCTAAACATTGATAATTGTATATTTGTACATTTATTTTTCAATCTTTCAATAAGGGAACCTCTCCCATTAAAGAGGAGGGACTTGTTGTCTCCGATTGTGGTTTCAACCCATGTTCCATTCGAAACCCAACGAGTGTACATGTTATGTTTTGAGCTAACATTAATAACAGATAAGTCTTGTGAAGTGTTGACACATCTTGCTTCACATGTCTCTTTTATATCAATTGGTATATCATTTCATCGTGTTCTAACACTCTTAGTTTTCATACATGCTTTATAGTTATGTGTGTTACTACTTTATTGTTTCACTTATTGTGGCATGAGTGTCACACTTTTCTTGTGACACCATGGGTTTCCCATTTGGCTCTATGCCTAGGCATGCTCTTATTTACCATCCTACACCTTTCTGTGTGTGACACTATTTTCATACGATTGAATCTGAATTCATTATATCTACACTTATTTTATTATACATGTCTTATTACTTATGTTGTTTTCTATACTATTTCTATTTATTACTATTATTTCTCTTGTTGCATTCCATGGTTGCCACCATGTGTAAAACCTTCCTTTTTACAGGTATAGGTTCTTCAAGGTGGCCACCTCTTCAACAACCTACACTCTCATATAGATTCTTACAAATCTAGTACATGAGTACACATATATTATTTTGAGCCACTTGATCAACATGCTTTTGGTACATGTCTCAAAAGAGGGGGAATTCATCCAAGTATATTATACACCTACGAAGATATAAAAATAATTATGGAAAAACATATAGGTAGGAACATGGTACATGTACTTAGAAATACGATTAAGCACAAAAATCTATAAAATTAGGAATAGGTTCAAAACCATACAGTCTGTTCAAGACCAGATGTACAGTAGTGACCCTTTCACATGGTTATTCTTAGGGGCAATTACATCAACTTTCTCAGTAGTTTCAGATTTTTACCTATAGGTATAGGTTTTTAGCACAGTTTCATATCCAATTCACTTGTTCTAGATCGGTTATAGTATGCATGAAATACTTCACTCCTTCATTCTGAGAACCCATTTTCTACTACAATTTCAGGAATCTTGGAGGCATGGGTCTCCTCTCTTCATCTACATTTCAATACATTTCCATTTCTATTCAATTGTGCAACATATGGGAAGGGGACTCATTCTCTTTTCTATTGTGTGTCTAAATTTACAAAATTGGGCCTGGATCTAGTTGTAGTGATGTGGTCCATGAGGCTATGGAAGGTATCAAAGCGCCTAAGTTCTTCATATGTATTCCTTCCTTTCCTCTTACATTTAAAGGGGAAGATATTAGATTTTCTAAATAAATTTGATACACAATTTGCTTCCTTTATGAGGTACTTAAGTACTTTAATCTTATTTTTCTCTCCTTTATTTCCATGTTGGTTTACATACACCTAACAATCTAGTTCTCTTTGACACAATTTAGGACTTCTCAACCTTAATCCTTCAATAAGTTCAGCAATACAAATCTTCAAGTACAAGAAAAGTGCGGGAGATTCTTTCTTTGTAAAACAAATAGGTGTATTCCTTCCTTATTTACATCTCTTCATTTCATTTTTATGCAAATTCAAATATTTCATGTTACACTTTACATTTGAGTTAAATTTTAATTCTTACTATGGATATTGACTACACTTTATGTTGTAGGTTTCATTATGGAGTATGCCAACACCAACATAATAGGACTATACAAGACAAATTCTAAGAAAAGACAAAATGTTTCTACAAATTCAAGTATCTTTTTATTTAAGCACATAGTTTTCATTTCATACTTTAAGGGGGAATGTGGACACTCAAAATTTATCAATTTACTCTTTGGCAATGCTAGTTTTGATAACACACTCTTGCTAGCATAAAAACAACCTTTCTATTCCCACTTAGTATATTATGAGGTATATTTTCTAGCTTGGTTTTCCTTGCGCACTAATATGTTGACAAATTTTTAGAGTAAAATGCATAAAATCCATATACTAAGTCATCCTGATAGAATGAAAACTTCATTTTCATGTTTTCCATCCTCGTCAAGACCGTGCGGTTTGGCGAGATTACATATCCATTCATGATCTATCTGTATAGTTTTTCAATGTTATATCCTCCATCTTTGATTTTAATTCCAAATTCTCTAATGGGTCCTTTACTCCCTCTGGGTCAGTTGGTGTGAGTCATTTTCCATGCCACATGGTAGGTCATAGTTCTAGGTGTCATTTTAGGGCCATCATGAGATTCCCTTCTACGTTAGTGCATCATATGTGTTATATGGGAGTTACTTCCATTCCAGGAATGTAACTCCCCTTCTCCACTTGAGAGGTCATGATTACAACACTGGGGGTTACACAACACCCTCTATATGTACACCGTACTTCATTTAGATCTATGAGAGGTTGATATGATAATGAGATTCTTCCCCTTTTTTGAATCCTTACATGCACGTTATGGTTTATGCTCACTTCTTCATGGGACCTCGACACGTTATCGATTATAACTCGGTTGATATTCATGCCATCCCACATGATCCTCATGCTTCACAGTTTTGCATTCTCCCTCATGGTATCAGAGCACACATTTTGTAGATCCATGTAACTCTCTGGTTTTTGCTACTCTCGACTTTCCATTTGTGATATACATGTTTTATGAGCATCCGTCATAGTGGTTATTTTGTTCATGCTCTACTTGTATTGATTCAAGGTTTCAATCTCATCCATGGGTGTTTTTATGTGTTCGTGGGTTTACAGGTTTTCCACACCTTTGCATGTGTGATTGGAAATTTTTTCAAGAGCTTTACTGCAATTTTAGGTTGCAGATCTAGTTTTATGGTGCAGGTTTTGAGAGTTTTTTGGTGGTTTTCAGAGTTGTCTTAGGGCCAACTTGGCCCAGAGCTCACCGAGTGAGGAACCGAGCTACCCATTAGATCGTCGTATAACTAGCCTTGTTATCTTCAACTCGGTCTACTTTGTTTTGAATCGGTTATCTCGTGTGTGCATTCTACATTTGTTTCTTTTGTGAGCTTATTCTTCGTACATCTTAGACCACTTTTCCTTCACACTGGTCTAACCATATCGTGTTGCTTTCTCTACTCAACATTGATCTATGCACACCTCTTTAGCCATCATTTTTGCTTACTATCTAGCTCTACCTCCAACTTCTGCTTGTTCTTCCTCTTCATTGTGTTCAAATCCTACGTATGATTTCTACCTTCTCAACTTTGTCTTTCATTCTCTTAACTGAAATATTTTCACTTGTCTTTCTACCTTACTACCTGTTTCATTTGTGCCCTGAGCTCACCGTTGGATTTTTGTACCGTTCATGCCCTATGCACTTCTCTTGTTTAGACCATTACCTTGGCACTATTCTTGCGTAATGTTCCTTGGTGCCACCTCAACATTCCATCTCCGTTCAATGGTCATTCCTGACTCAGGCCTCCCGCTTTGCATACCACCTGAATCATGCATGTGGCACCCCTTCCATCTCCACGTGGTGACCTACTTTTGTCCAACCGTTGTGCATCTGCCCTCACCCACCGAGTCACCTCTGACGCACCCTTGAGCTCATCGAGCCACCCTCCTGCTTGCCCACCAAGCTCACCCACTCACCAAGCTGCTCCATCCAACTCACCCCCTTTTTTCCCCGGATAATCCTTTCTCCCTCCTCTTCATATTTTTCCGCACTTTTTCCCTCTTTCAAACAATTGTATGGGAAACTAAGGGAAAAATTATTTAAAAATCATTGTACACAAGGGGTATTTTTCCGGGCTCCTTGTATAGGGTTATTGGGATTTTCGGGCCCTTTTTTTGGCTCGTGCATTGTATTACTCCTCTTCACCCGGGGATAGTGAGAACGTCCACTATAACTTTGTGGAAAGAGGTCCTTCTCATTTACATTTCGAGATGCCATTTTCTATCACACTAAGTAGTGTACCCTTGTCTTTGCTTTCACCTTTTTTGCTTGATTGTGTGTCATTCATCTACTTTTGACTAGGACTTCTTGTGGCCTCCACTCTTGCGCAACTTTTCACCTAATGTGAGGTGAATGGTCAACTATCTCAAGTCATATGAACACATGCTATTGTAATCACACACTACTTATAAAATTCCATAGATATGGGTTATCATTGTTCTTCTTGGGTTTCATTTTTCTTGCAGACGCATTCTTGGCATTTGAGTCGGCGTCTTGTATTATTGCACCCTCTTATTCTTGTGCACATTGCACTTTCCACTTCCACATTATGGAGGATTCTCTTTCCATACTTAAGAGTCAGGATCACTTACTGACCTCCGCCACTTCTTCTTGCGAGAGATAATTATACATCATAGCATGATTCCATGAACGCTACTCCTACGAGGATCTTTCACACTTCTTGCTTCGGAAAATTCCTGCACTCACTGATTCCAGTCGTCTTAAGGACTTTCTCGACACATGCGACCATGTTGTTGGTCACTGATGTTTTCCATCACCATACCTCTTTGCATTCACTTGGCATACTCGGATCCTCCCCATCGCATTTGAAGCATATTTTAGTATTTGTTTGGAGACCCTTTACATAATGTTGTTGTTGCTTCTATTGATACAATTGTCTCCTCTTCTTCTTCATGTGATGGTAGTTCCACTAACACAAACTCGCTTGGTCCTACTTCTGATGATGAGGATTGTGCTCCCAGTTCTAATGCCGAGAGTACTATAGAGGACTCCTCCCCTCCTTCTCTCCCTATTATAGAGTGTGTTGTCACCCCTCCCATATAATCAAATATTAAGTAGTCCCATTATCAGCCTCATATAGTCATTACACTGCCTCCTTTCCACTTCCATTGTGTGAGGCCCTTTCCACTCCTCTTCCTTCATGTATGGATGACTTATACTTGTCATTCATCGCTCTTTTATTTGTCGAGCCCCCTCATTGGGACAAGTATCTACCCAACCTTGGTCATCTTTTCACAGTATCCACTTGTGATGTAGTACAAGTTCCTCATCCTTCTACAGGTGTTTTAGAGGATTCTTTCATCTCCTTTGTTGGGAGTTCCCCTTTTGGGACTCTTATCAATTCCACTTTTTAGATCTTCATTTATTTTTCCTTACATGTGGATCCCTCTTGCTATTGTGAGGGTTGTTGCTTTCCCCTCACTTCACTTGTACATCCTTTATGTAGGTGTTCCCCCTTCATATTCGATAATTTTATGCATGTGGCTTTACCTTCATTTCTTGTGCAATCACTTTCCGGACCTATGTCACATTTTTGTGGACAGACTCAAAATTATTCATGCTTTGGCACATTCAATTTACTTCAAGGAGTGGGCAGGCTTCCAACACTCTATTTTTTTCCTTCCCAAGGCGAGGCACACGGTTTGGTGCGGGTGTCTCTTCTTCAATCTGGAGGCATAGGATCATGTCATCGACACTCTATTTGGAGACTTCCTAGAGATTTATATTTTGAATCCATCCATGGAATCTTCGTATTCCTCTCATCTCCCTCTTCTCCTCTCTTATTCTTCTTTTTGATAGATTTCCCTTTTGTACATGGGTACCTTGTCAAGCTCCTCGGTGGTCGAGGACCCATCTTTGGTAGTTTTCTTAGATTAGAGCGTGTATTTTTTCTCTTTTGGTGGATTATTTTCCCATTGGGTTTTCCTCCATTGCTTGGTATCCTTTTTTATTCATGGGTGCCTCATCAGGATTTAGTTCCATGAACCATTTCTCCTTTCTAACTTGTAGCCTCATCTTAAGTCATGATGAAGGGGGTGTTGGTGTGACTCATTTTCCATGCCACATGGAAGGTCATCTCACTTAGGTGAGGTCATAGGTCTAGGTGTCATTTTAGGGTCATCATGAGATTCCCTTATGTGTCAGTGTGTCAATGCATCATATGTGTCATATGGGATTTTATTCCATTTTAGGAATCTAACTCCCCTTCTCCACTTAAGAGGTCATGATTACAACACGAGGGTTACACAACACCCTCTATATTTACACCACCCTTCATTTAGATCTATGAGATGTTAATATTGTAATGAGATTCTTTCCATTTTTTGAATCATTGCATGCACGTTATGGTTGATGCTCTCTCCTTGAGGACCTCATCACATTGTCGGATTTCAACTCATTCGATGTTCATGCCATCCTACATGATACTCATAATTCATGTTTTCACATTATACCTCAAGGACATAATTTTTGATAATTCACCTTGAAACCACGTGATACGCAAGCTAACACTACCTCATTGTCTAACATGGAAATGCTATGACACTACATTAATGTAGTCACTTCCAACACTTGTGAAAGGCACCCAATGCTTCCTAAATATTACAAAGGTAAATCCACAATCATTAGGGAATAAATATATATCGGTTTGAAGTTTTTACTAGGTCAAGGCATAAATATCTCGCATCCACAATAACTCAAACATCCCTTCTCCAAGTATATTAGAAAGAGCCAAAATCAACTCAAGCATTGTCAAAGAAGTTTCCAAATATAGTTGCATTCATTTGGATATCATATGTTAGGTAGAGAATGACGTGTGGTTTGAGGCCTCTTCAAACTAGTGCCAATGTCAGTGGTGCAAAGTGGTGCCCAAAATCCGGCTAATATTTATTTTTTATGGTTTCCCATCCATAAGTATGGCTTGAGATTGTGTTCATAATGTTTAGAGAGTTTCACAACATGACTGATAACTAGGATTTTATAGAAAAACATATTTCTAGGAAGGCCACGATCCCAAAAATTCACACATCCAAAAAGAAAGTAGGTACAAGATAGTACAAAAGGGTTGAGATCATACAAACCGTCCTAGTAGAAGTGTATGTTCTAGCCCTAGGTAAGTTTCAGTCATAATTTCCAAATTTAAGCATCACCAAGTTCAAATCTCCCTATTTCAGTAGTGTGCACTCCCATAATTTCCTAGTTCAATCTATAAAGAGATAAGTGTACTCATCATCTTATGTTTTCAAATTCATATCTTATCTTATATCTTAATTATAAGTATTAATGTGTTGTTCTAATATTACATAATTAATTTTGGAAGTTAATTAATCATAATAACCTCTTGTAGATCCCCTTACATCCTTTAGTGTACCTAATTCACTAATTATTAGATTTCACATAATCTAATAAGGGTGTGAATATAAAAAAATTGTGTAAAATTCTGAATCAAACATAATTTTTCTACTCCTTACTATCCATAAGGAAATGTCCAAGCTGAGGCTACCAATAAAACCATTTTAAAATCCTTTAAAACATTGTTGATAAATATATCATGGATTGGAAAAATCAAATCATTTACACCATGTTGACTTTCTATACCAATGTTCATACACCTACAAATGCTACTCCTTTTCCTTAGTTTACGGGACCGAAATTATTTTACCCTTAGAATTAGAAATCCCTTCACTCTGCATATCATTAAAAGACATCATCAAAGACAATGATTACTGGAGAAAATACTACATGATTGGAAATGCTCGATTCTAAATGTGTATATGAATTGGAACAACTTTGTATGTATTAAGAGCGCATCAAATATGCCTATAAAAAGGCCCATTCCCATGAATTTCAAGTAGGAAATATTGTACTCAAAGAAAATTAAAAAAATAAAATGTAGTGAAAACATTGAAGGGAAGGTTTAAACCCAATTGGTTAGGCCCACATATGGTCATTGATCATGTTGGATCTAGTGTTTATCCATTAGCCACACTTAACGGCCCACCTATGAAAAATAACATGAACATTATACACTTACAATAAGTATTATACTCAACCTACCTCATCTATCTCTTTCTTGTACATAGCTAAACATTTCAAAAATATAAAAAAACATTAACATAGTTTAAAAATACAAAAACATTCATATATTTGTAAAAATACAAAATCAGGACCTATACACTTAGCTTCATTTGTTAGCACTTTACATTACATATGTTTTTTTGTCACTATGGATTTGATTGATAGCATGTATATTTCTTATTTACACACATATGTTTACATGGTATGTCAATATTAATATAGGATTTAAATAAAGCGGTACACAATTGCAGGTTTTGCCATCCCTTTACCCCGGGCTTCATATACATCTAGGGGCATATAATTATACAATACTACACATTTTTACTATTTTATTATAGTTCCTTTCTACTTCCTCATTACACTTGATTACATATATTGTGTACATGTTATCTTTTGAGCTAATAGGACTAACACATGTGTCTTGTGTAGTGTGACACCTATTTCTTCACATGTATCTTTCTATGTCGCTTGTTATATCATTTCATCATTTTTGACACTCATAGTTTTTTCATGCATACTTTCTTGTTAGTTTTATTGTTACTTACATGTTTCACTAGGTGTGGTTTGTTTGCATTGATTATCTTGTGACATTATGCATGTCCCATGATTGTGGTTTTATGCCTTATTTAGTAGTTCCGTGTATTTTCCAACACTTATCCATCCATTTCACAACTTCCCGACATTCTAGCCCTAAATCAGGGTGCCCTAGCATGTACTTAGGGTGCCTAGAGGTGCCCCGATCTATGCAAATCCCCTTTCACTCATTTTTGGGTAATTTCTAGTTATTGGTCATCTTTATCTTTTTCTCAGTCGGCCTTGTCAGGATTAATTACAAAATTAATCTTGAGAGCCCTATAAATATAAAGCTATAAGACCATAATGAGGGTCATATGTCATAACACACACTACTATCACTCCATCTAGAGTTGCATCCATTGCATCACTTGCATCCACATAGTGTCATGCATAAAGGCTAGGAGATCTACATCACACACACTTCATAGGGGAGGGATTCTATTCTATTCCATGCACACATGTTATTTACATTTTCTATAGTTACTATTGCTCGCTACTTCACAAAGTGTGACTGGAATGAGAGCACCTAGGCATGACACACACACACACACACACACACACACACACACACACACACACGAACTACATCCGGGTCTGAAATGTAGTGAAACACATTGAAATAAGTCCACTAAGTCCATTTTTTGCGGTTGAGGTTAGTCCAACCCATTCATATGCATATTTTATTTTTCTAGGGTTTGATACTTCTCTTTGCATTGCAAGGTCATTTTCTAGCTCATCCAAAAAATCCAATGTGACAAATAGGGAAGGTTTCAAAACCAACTGACCACTACACCATTTGCAAGTTTTGAGCATTTACATGTTTAGAGCACCTAGATTAGACCAGGGCACCTGGGTGCCCTAGTTACACTCCCAGTGCACCCTAGTCATCTCACTTCATCCTTTAGATCTCCCTTCGCATGGTCCCGTGAGTGTTTCTCTACACTTCCGATTTTATTCTCAAACCTAAGACACTGTGACCATCTACAACAATCAGCTAAGCCATTTTTCCCTACTCTCTTACACATCTAGGGTTTCATTTTACTTAACATATTATTTACATCTACTTTATGTTATTTATTACATTTATATAGTGTTTTAGTCCTCTAATTAGATTAACTAGGGTTATTATTTCCTTGCACTTACTTCTAATTTTAGTTAATCATTTTGGTGAACCCCAACGTCTCTTTATTACACCTAGGTCTTAGGGCTTTCAATTTTCCTCCCTATTGTCATTATGATTTTTCACTTTTCTTTTTCCTTTTTATACGCCACTTATTCACCATCATTGTCTACCTTCTCCTTTCTATAGTTATCGCTACATTCAATGCACCATGAGCATATCTATTCATACTTACAAAAATACCCGGATTTCCTCCTTCACCTCCAAAAATACTTATCTACCCATTATGTCTCTCCACATATCTCCGAATATGTTTACCATAAGTTTATTTCAGCTTTATCCCTTAACGAAGATCAAATCACTTTCACATCTGATGACCTCCCGCCACCATAAAGTTCTTAGCCCATGACCCTCCCTTATATATCTAGGTTTGTGTTAACAAAGTAGGTGTTAAGCGTGCCTTAGTAGATAATGGATCTGGCCTCAATATTTGTAATGTTACCTTTCTTCACCACTTAGGTATTTCAGAATCATCTCTAACTCCATCATCTATTTCCATCCATGGCTTTGATAACATCCCTAAGCATGTGTTAGGTATTGTAAACCTCCCTATTACCATTGGTCCAAAAATAGTTATGATCTCATGTCATGTCATGCCCAATGATCTTAATTATAACATTCTTTTGGGCTGACCTTGGATCCATGCCATGCATGGGGTCCCTTCTACACTACATGCACGTTTTAAATTTTGACATCAAGGCATTGCTATTATGATGTATTGGCTGACCCATCTCCTTTGAATATTGTAACTCAATTGAGCAATCTAGTGATCCTTCTGCCAACAAGTCCAGGATTTTTCTAAGTATGGGTTAGGGTATGACTATTTACAATGTTATGGTTTTACTAATACTAGTACACAAGACCCTAAAGTCACAGCCCCTTGGGATCTTCCTACACAAACACATAAGCATGGGTTAGGCTATCCCTCTTTACTCTCTATAGATGTTTATACTACCTTCCATCCTCCTCCACCTAATCAACCCTTATTAGAATCAATTCAAGCTATACATTTTTGTTTCATGAAAAATTTCAAGCTATAGAATCCATTATTATATCTTTCAAATATGAAATCCAACAGCTTAAAGATGCTTCTCAATCACATGTTTTTCCTCCTTTTACATCTCATATGCAATCTAGGTCCACTACATGTCATATTATTGAACCTCATGACATGCCATCACTGAGCCTCTCATATTTGAATGTAATAATAATGTTACATCCCAATGGATTCCTAGCTCGAGTCATCAATACCTAATGATCAAACACCACCTCAACAACCTCCTCTAGAAATCAACCACCTCTCAAACACCAAGTTCACCACCTCTCAAAATAGTCCACCTCCTTCTCCTACCAACACTTTTACAACATCACCAATCCCACATAAGCTCCAACCCATCACTATTGTCAAAGACACTACTCCTACTAATGGGAAGTCCACATTTCCAACTCCATCATCATCACATGGTTTTAATATTGTTTCGGCCTACCATTGTGTTGGCCCTCTCTCCTATCATGACACAGACAATACTCTCCCACAATGGCATGGAACCTCTTGTGTTGCTGCATAGCTCTCCATCATCATAGTGCATTTGGGGGACATAACACCTCATGCATCCCCCACTGACTTGTGTATCTATCATCTTTGCATTCTCACATAAGTATTTGCATTTCACATCTAGCCCCATCATTACCCGATGATGCACTCTTGTGCTTCGGTTCACACTTGGACTATTGAGGGATTACCATTACACTAAACCCCCACACTACACTATAGGTTCTACACATTTACTATAGGTCTTACACACACACATCTACATCATCTTTTCATACATATCTACATCCTACATTATATCTATATACATTTATCATCTCATCATCTATCTCACCCATACTACACTAGTCATCATTATATATGAGTCTAGTTTTATATTATATCCATACATTCTATATTTATGCTAGGTCACATTATCTATGGGTCTAGATTTACCTATCATCATTACATATCCTATATACACCTATATCTACATCTTACATATTCATGCATCTATTCATCATATGCATTCTACATACTACACTAGATTCCATTACATATGGGTCTAGTTTATATTTTATTGCATATCCTATTACATATTCCATTTTCATATATATTACATATTCACATTTCTATATGGACTACATCCTATTTATTACTACATTTCACATCACATCTCCTATATTTCACATCATACATTCTATATTCACATTTCATACACGCATTTACACATACCATTCACCATTCCTTGGTCATTTATACTATGTTGTTTTCTACGCGTTGCACTCACCACCCTATGACACACTCTAGTTCCTCGGTCCATACTCGAATGCCGAGGGTTTACCAATCAAATGGACCTTACCTACATGTGACATGTCATCATACCACATTCATTGGACTAGTGACCAACACTCTAGGCTATATCATCACCCACACTCATCATCACATCATGTAGTGGTATACACCTTAGGTTAAATCACCACTCTTTTAATCAATTTCTCATTATCCTCTTACATCCTATCATCACATATTATATTATCCTATTCTAAGTCATTCTATTACATCATCATTTATCCTACTCATCACTTAGTGGTATATGCTTTAGGCTAAATCACCACCTCATTCTTATTCATCATGTAGTGGTATATGCTTAGTGTTAAATCACCACCTTTGTTATCCACCACATACTCATATACGCTTCCATACACCCTCATCACCCATCTCATAGTGACATATGCTATAGGATAAATCAGTCACCTTCTTCTTCCATCATGTAGTGATATACACTTAGGGATAAATCATCACTCACCCATTCAACAAGTTGTGATATATACCTTAGGCTATATGGTTCACACACATTCATATACATCACATACTTCATCACCACTTACTACCACTCATCCCATAGTGATATACACTTAGGGATAAATCATCACTCATCTATTCTATTCAACCAAGTCATGGTATACACTTACGCTATAGGGTCCACACACATCTTCTCCCCATGTCGCATTTCATCACCACTACATATACACATTCATCACAACGTGCTAGACACAACCAACACTACTTGACCATTTCCCGATGATGCACTCTCATTTTATGGTTCATTCTTGACTGTTGAGGGGGAAAAAAAAATGAACCTCACTACATACACTTCCATCACACTTAGGGGGCATGTTGCTCCTATCATTCCATCTTGCATTCCATTCCATCCATCCACAACATATTGCATTGTCTTGGTAGCATTTACTCTTTCTTACTAGTGTTTTACATGATCACTTTATTACACATGTTAGCTTTTTTCTTATATGTCATTATCATACACACATGCATTCATGCCTTTATTAGTGTGATCGTAGATACATGACTCTATACATGGCATGGATGCTCACCTTCTACCCTTCCTATATAGTGGTTTTGGGGGCATCCACATTCATCTTATACAGGTGTTATTGTTTCATTTTGTACTTAACATCTTATACTATTTGTTCATATACATGCTTTGACATATTGGTTATCACTCTAACATGCTAATGGGTGTTCCATGTGCAACACTTTTTTTGCAGGATTACATGTTCCCATGACTACTTGTTGTTTTTCTACTTGTCTACTTTGTTTTCCATTATATGGGATTTTCCCTTTGCTTGTGTGCACACTTTTCTATTGTTTGTGGCCATGATGGCCTTATGTGTCTTGTGACATTGTGAGTGATGTCCCATGTTTGAAACCCACTTTGTGTGGTCTATTTGTTTTCTTACATGTTTACACTACTTTTTTTGGTAGTTTTCTACATTGTCTGTGTATTTTACACTTGTCTTATTGCATGCATGTGTTTTTGGACTAACACTTGTATTGGCTAGCCATCCTTTTTTGTGTGTGCCTTGGTATCTACCAAGTGTTTTCCCTTTCCCCTACAAGGAGAGATTTACAGGTCGAGTGTGGTTGGTCCTCTTTTGGGGCTGCATTCTCCTTTCCAGGTCATCACATGCGCCCCCAAAAAGGGGGCATCATTGAGGTTTTCTACTAACACAATGTATTTACACCGGTTCAGACACATAATGAGTGAGTTCAGACTAGTCTACTGAACTCCATACAATGGCCTTAACAGGACATGGTGTCCTTCGGTAATTCTGTGGAGTAGTTACAGGCTTGGGGTTATAGTGGGTGTGCCTCTCTACACTTCTCCATCCAGTGGCATCGGATCACCCAAAAACTAGGATAGTATAAAGATCTCTTCAAAAAATTTCAAAAAGAAAGTTAGAGTTGGAGGACACAGAGCATTTCCTCCCTACACTTCTTCAGCTAGGGTGGCGTGAGATCACCAAAAAACTCATGATAGTACAAGATATCCTTCTACACCCTTTTTCTTGACATGGATTAGGTGCACATGTTCCATTTACATTTTTCTAGCATATTTTACATTTTCGTACTTTACACATGCATATTTTACACAACATTTTTACATACATACATATTTGACTACTTGATCATTTTCTCCTTGCAGGTCCATCATATGAGAAACAAAAGTCAAATTGGGGGAAACAACAACAATAAAAACAAAACAACAAAACAACACACCATGATGGTACTTTCCATACTAACCATGTAGGTACACTACACACCACAACAACTACACATGTGTTCCACCCTAGGTTCACTCTCATCACTTTTTATGCACATTTTTCATCTTTAGAATCCACGCTCCTCCACATTTTTCTTTTTTCATTCCACGCTTGAGTCTAGTCCATCGACATGTCTTCTTCTACACTCTACATGGATATCAGGTACACATCTCTATCTACTTTATGTTACCAAGATTTCCGCTCACCAACATAAAGTGGGGAAAAATGTAGACACAAAATTATGCACTTTACACATAATTTGGCTCGTCTTATACTACTATTTAGAAGGTTCTCAAGTGTACAAAGTACTAATTAATCCCACCTTTTGGCCATCTTTATTTTACATTTTATTTCATAGTTCCCAGTGTATTTTCCAGCACTTATCCATCCATTTTGCAAACTTACCCCGACATTCTATCCCTAAATCAAGGAACCCTGACCTATCTTATACTGGGCACCCCGATGTGCACCCAGGATCCCACTGGTGCCTCGATCTATAAAATCCCCTTTCGCTCCTTTTTGGGTCATTTCTAGTTGTTGGTCATCTTTATCTTTTTCTCATCGGCTTGTTGGGATTAATTATGAAATTAAGCTTGAGAGCCCTATAAATATAAAGTTATAAGACCATAATGAGGGTCCTAGGTCATAACATTACACACTACTATCACTCCATCTAGAGTTACATCCATTGCATCACTTGCATCCACATAGTGTCATGCATCAAGGCTAGGAGATTTGCATCACACACACTTCATAGGGGGAGGGATTCTATTCTATTCCATGCACACATGTTATTTACATTTTCTATAGTTACTATTGCTCGTTACTTCACAAAGTGTGACTAACATGAGAGAACCTAGGGCACGACATGCACACACACACACAGAACTACATCTAGGTCTAAAATGTAGTGTAACGCTCAGTGATAAGTCCACATTGGTTTGGCGGTTGAGGTCAGTCGACCCATTTATATGCATCTTTTATTTTTCTAAGGTTTGATAATTCTCCTTACATTGCAGGTCATTTTCCAACTCATCTGTTCGATCCAGTGTGATAAATAGGGAAGGTTTAGAACTAATTTGCAGCCATACCAGTTTTAGTTTTTGAGCATTTACAGTGTTCAGAACACCTAGATAGCAGACCAGGGCACCCCGGTACACTCCTAGGCACCCTAAACACTTCACATCCTTTAGATCTACCCTTTGTAGGGTCTCTGAGTGTTCATATGCACTTCCTAGTTTTATTCTCATACCTGTGACACTGTGCGACCATCTACAACAATCAGATAAGTCATTTCTCCCTACTCTCTTGCACATCTAGGGTTTCATTTTACTTAGCATATTTATTTACATCTACTTTATGTTATTTATTGCATTTATCGATATGGTTTTCATGCTTACCTCATAAGAGGGGGTATTCATTAAGTTGTATTGTACACCTAGTGCAGATATAGGTAGAATTATGGGAAAATATAGAGGTACAAATAGGGTACATGTGCTCGAAACACATCCAAGCATAAAAATATAGAAAAATAGACACATGTTTAAAACCGTATAGTTTTCTCAAGATCATATGTATGGTCGTAATCCTTTCACATGGTTCTAGCCAAGGGAAATTACATCAAATTTCTCAATTGTTTAATATTTTCACCTACATGTACAATTTTTTTCGTATAATTTCAAATCCAGTTACTTAATTCATATATGTTATAGGGGCATGAAAATTTTCTTATGGCAGATAACTTTCATTAGATCTAGCTCAATTGTTGGAATTTGCGAGATACATACCAAAGAGAAATTAGAATGGCATAATTGGATGAACTTGAAGAACTAAGGAATTCTTCCATGATCGGAATGGAACAACATCATAGGTTAACCAAAAAATGGTTTGACAAGAAGGCTAGAGCTCAAGCTTTCAAATTGGGTCATCTGGTCTTAAAATGGGATGTTGTCGGAGCTAAACTAGGGTGTCAATCAAAGTTTGATGCACTTTGGAGTGGGCCATATATCATCAGTTCTTACAAGGAGGCCAACTCTTTTGAGTTGTCTCATCTTGATGGAGTTGAACTATCAATACCAGTCAATGGGATTTATTTTAAGAACTTCTATTAAGCCTCTTTGTATAATATACATCTTAGAGTAGTTTCAATTCCTCCAAGTGCACCTTGCGTGAAATTTTTGCTAGTACTATAGGTTTCTTTCCTCTCGAGCACTCTTGCACGCACTCTTTTGTTGCTTCCTAGATGGAAGTTCTTGTGCACAAGTCATCATATTTAGTAGGAGGTAGTATCCAAAAATTTTCCACTCTCATAATTTCAAATCAGAATATCTTCAAGATTAAGAGTAGTAGTTTAATTGAGTCTAGAAAGTGCTTCATGTGATTTGGGGCTGATTTCTTCAAGTTACACATCATAATTTCAAGTTTTCAATTTGAATTTGTGCCCAATGAATGCTTTAAGGCCACTGGTCTCCTTCATCTAGCAAGAAGATGTCCCCAAAATTCATCAAATTTTTGTCCAAAATAACCCCTAGTTATTTTGATGACTTGCAATTCCATTTTGGATCTAGCATCATGTTTTCGGGTTGCGTGTGGGATTAGTTTCCTTCCTTGGTGCATTTCCTAGGTTGCGGTTCCTTAGACAATCTCCCTACCTCTTCCTCATTCTTCTCTAAATTTGCTTCATCTTTCCCGTTGCTTGCACGCGCTTTCTGACATGTTTTTCCGCACATGGATTTCTTCCCCAAGTTATGCACATTATTATTCACACATGCTCATTTATCTTTGTGCTCATCATCATGCATATCTTCTCATATTTCCTCCAATGCACCTCTATTTTATACACCTCCCATATTTCCTCTTGGCAAGATGTCATGCACCATCTTCTTCCAATGCTCATGCACTCCTTGTCATATGAATGTTCCTTCCTTACAAATTTTCATGCCTTAGTAAATATGCACCTTTCTTCCACCCCCACACACTCTCTTATGTTCACTTACAGACTTCAACATTCTCTCCTATCATGTCTCATGCTTCAAGCACATGCACCCAAGGCTGACCTTTCACACAAATCACGGTGCGCCATGTGTCCATTCTTTGAGGAATTTCATATAAAGTGTAATTCATGTTGACAAATTGAAAAGTATCGGTTGCGCATTAATCCTTATGATGAATGAGAAAGAGACACATGGCAGAGATAAAAAAATAGATAATCAATCGACTCTCATGACCAATTTGATTGCACTATGTGTCTTGTGTGTTCCTTTTTCACCGCAAATCGTCAAATCACCATAACTTCTTCCACATAGATCAAAATCATGTGTGCTTGGTATTGTTGGGAAGTCACGACGTGGGCTATATTATAAACTCTTAAAAATCAATTTTTGTAGGTAAAAATGGGAAAAATGACTCGGGTCATTAATGTACACTTCGAGTAACTCAATCACCCAGATTTCATGGGATTTTGCTTATTTACTTCTTCCATAAGAAAGATAAGGTGGGTAGTCATATTTAGTAGAGCTACGAGATGGATTCATAGGAATTTATTGTATGTTATTAGTGGTTTTGATTGGAAATCCTACTTTTCCCTCTCTTTTTCCTCTTCTTCTTCCTCATTCTTCTATATATTGTTGAATATTGCCCATTTTTAAAGGTTGGACCCTCTTAGATTTAAGAGAATAATTCAAATTAGTGTATTATTTACATTTTGAGTTGCGGGTATTAGATTTAGCTCATTGTATGTATATTATTACTTCTTTCAACCATTGTAATAGACTATGCATCATTTGGAATCAATAAAATTCTTGTTATTTGGTTATCTTCTACCCCAGCTCGAATTTTATTGCATTTTCTTTCTTTTCCTTTACAATATTGGTATGTTGTGAATTTTTTATGTCCCTTGCAAGTTTATTTTATATTGTGCTCCATGGAAATGAGTGTGTGAGTGTTTTTTTGGATTGTGGCATGCATGTCTTCCCTTCCTTTTCACTCATCTGAGAGTGTTCATCCCCTTCTTTCTGGTGTTATCACCTCCTTTTATCTTAGGATTTCATTTTATGCATCTCCTTCTCACCCTGGTCCCTTAGAATCATATATTAGAGTTAGATAATTACATTTCCCTTCCTATGAGTAGTTGTACCACTAGAAATATGTAGAGGAATCCGGACTTCTCAGAGTGTCTGTCTCAAGTGCAAGGTCCCATAACTTGGAGATAGTCACATGTTTCCTCAAAGCCGAGTCATCCCAATTTGGGATAGGTGCAATTTTGATCCCCAAAATTTTGGCATGCCAGTGGGACCAGTATTAAAAGATCACATTTCATGATTGCTAATTTCTAGTATGTGAATTAGTTATTTTCGGTCTTTGGAGGCTTAGTATAACACATTTGGTAATTCCTAGTATCCATATCTACCGATTCTAACGGTCATTGTGCCTCTTTCATGAGAAGGATTCAAACCAGGTGGCACATAAACCTTGGTGAACCCTTTGAGTATTTTCAGATTTCTCTAAGAAGAAGAATAAATAGAGTTGCACACATATCTCTAGCTCCCAAGTGTAGAGTAGTTTCCACTCCTCTACCTGGTAGACCTTTCGTGCATTTATCCAGAATTATAAGACCCATAATCTTCATGGCATAACGGAGAAATTTTTCCTTTGTCATCTTGAATGGTGGTAGTCCTTTGGCCCTTGGTGTGTAACATTATATACTAGTGGCTACACTTAATAGTATTCCATTTTTCATTGGTGAGAATCAAACTACCGCTACATATCACATTTAGGAAATTACAAATGTTTCTTCAGTTCATCTAGTTACAAAAGATGATGTAGTTGTAAGGATGCTAGCTTCTTCACTTAAAGGAAAAACACTTCAATGGTACGAAGCTTAAGACTTTCCTCTATTCACAAATGGGATGAGTTGGGAACCACACTTTGCAATCAATTTGAGGAGAAATCTGACAACATCTCCTTGTTAGAACAAATTACAACTATCAAGAGACCTCCTAATGAGCTTATATCTAACTTCAATTTCATATTTCAAAAAACATGGGACACGATTCCTCTTCTCTTTAGACCAACCCCACAAGGTTCTTTTATTTATTTCTTAACAGTTTTGAATTATGATATTTTGAGAGAGGTTTTGAGGCATCTACAATCTAATTTATGGAAATATTAGTACATGGAAATATATCTTATATCAATATATTTTTAGTGATATATGATACTTTCATGGTGGAGTTCATTTGAGGTGGAATTGAGCCTCATGTTTGAGGACTAGGGTTTGGTGCACAAGAACAATTTTTCTCTTAAGAATGTTTCATGGCTTGAAATGATTGCTCGAGTGTTTCATGTTTCTTGGAGGTTTCTATGGTTTTATAAAACATCTCTAAGTCTGATTCATTCTTTGGCAAATATGGTTTTGGTATTTCTCATTCATTTTTGCGAGTAGGCTTCTTGGATAGCTTTTGGGATTCTTGGGTCCAAATGGAGTGTTTTAAGCAAGTTGTTGATATGAAGCGACCTATGTGATTATATGATGTCCCCATTATTGTTCTATCATGTTTTGATTATATTTTCTCTATGAAGGCCGACTGTCTTGGTTTGAGTAAATTGGTCATGTATATAAACAATTTTAGAGGGCTCATTTGATTGTGTTTGAGCTATGGGCTTGGAGCCAATTTTGGAAGGAAGTAAGAGTAGGATATGACTGATGAGATGAATTGGATGAGACCTTAAAAATTTTAGAGGATGTTACTATGAATTTGATACGAAGATGGCGAGATGAAGAAGGTCATCCATACATGACTTAGTTGGGGAAAAACACTTAGTTTGTGTGCATGGGCTTGAGCAAGCTAGAGGATAGTATGAGGATGTTATGAGGGGTCAAGAACAAAGTAAGGAAGAGGTTTGAGGAGATGAGAAGAGTAGAGGAGAAGGGTATAAATTTCATTAGACCTAATCAACTCTTGTAGGTGTATGTTTGAGTCGAAGAAGAAGAGAGAGGGACGATTTGAGAAGGTTTAAAGAGTATGTAGCTAAACTTGTGGTCACTATCAGTTGTGGGAACAACAATACTTATAAGATCTTCATCTTCAAGTTTTGAGTGGGTTCTTGATCACCTTAGGGGGTGGTATCCTCCTTGTATAATGGGTGTTATACTAAATAGGGGTGGGTGCTCCTTGTGAAGTGGGTGCTTCACTAAATAAATCTTGTGTGATGTGTAATATTCACATGAGTCCTTTGTTATGAGTAATATTAGTAGAGGTTTCAGTGGGGTTTTTTCAGGTTAAGGGTTTCCCACTTTATATATGGTGTTCATTTGTACTCTCTCTTGTTTCATTTTCTTTTGAATGGATGTTACACACATAATAAGTTCATAATTGGCTATGGATGTTGAATGAATGGTTTGAATGATAAATGTATGTAATAGAAAATGAAATAAAGGTTTTGTAAGAATGATTCAACCCACCTCTCATTCCATTGTGATTATAACACCTTATGGACCATGAGAGAAAAGGTAATGTGCGAAATAAGATCCTTAGAAAGATAAGACCGAGGATGAAACCCTATGAATACCTATACTGATTAGAGGTATGATAAAAATAGAGGGGAATATGAACCTTGATGAAAGTAGGGTTTGGGATTATGAAAAGAAAAATATGATAGAATAGGTAAAATAAGGATCCAGTGTTAGATTGTGAGTGGGGTTCACCAAGTGATTTAATTAAAATTGAATTAAATATTATTATTTCAGAGTAACTACTATAACTAATTATATACAAGTGATATAATAAAGTACATGGACAAGAAATAAGAATGTCAAGATATAAAACCCTAAGAAAATGATAGAGAGAGGTTGAATTATCTTATTCATGCAAATTGGGAGTGATGCGGGATGAGGAACTCCTGAAACAGGATAAGAAGAGGGTCTTGAGGCTCACCGAGGGTTACGTAACTCATAACTACACATGTGAAGTACCCACGGGAGGATAGAAGCTCCCCAGTGCTATTGATCAATCTAGGTGTTATTTCCCACTCAGATTCTCGGATTACGGCCTTTTCTAGGTTGGAAGAGCTCAATGTTGATCTTTTATCGCTTTGGTTTCTATCCGGTGTCATTGGTCATACCTGTAACCTAAAAAATAGATGAATAGATTCACATGCCCACAAACTACATCAAACCTAATAAAGATGTAGAAGCGGGGAGTGAGAATGACCCCCGACGGTCACCCAAAGAGTGATCTTATGATCAAGCATTGCACTACATCTCATAATCCATGTAGTTCTTTGTGTATGTGTGTGTAATGATGCCCTATGTTTCCCTTGTGTAAGTTGCACTATGATAGTGGGATATATTTAGATTGCTCCAAGTATAGAAATGCGTGAGATGGAATAGAATAAAATTTCCTCCTATGTTATGTATATATAGTGATGCATCCCTTGTCCCTTGTGTGGATGTGCTAGATGGATGCTTTGTAATGCTATTTTTTCATTTGGATGTAAGCTTAAGTGATAATATATAATTCTTAGTGTTTGGTCCCTGATTTAGAAGAAGTAAGTAAGTATATATATGATTCCCTTGTTTCAATTTCATAATTGACAACTGAAAGGCTGACCCAAAGTACTAAAATATGACCAAGAAGTAAAAGAGACCCAAAAGGGTAAGAAAAGGATAAAGGAGGTCAAGAGCACCCGGAGGGAGAGGAGGGGCCTAGCGCTTCTGTCCTAGCCCGGGCACTAGTGTTTGAGCCATAAAAGATAAATCATTCATATTCCAACAAGGTTGTAAGATGTGTAAGACCAATAATAATGCAAGAGATAAAGCAAAAATGCCAAAAGGAGTTGTCAACCACTAGTTTTCTTGCTTAGGAATCATGTATATATTAGTATGCTTTAGATATAAAAGTAGTTGATGAGTAATTTTATTTCCTATGTAAACACATCATCTTTGTGGATACATTGTATGTACCCCTAAAATTTTATTTATTATATTTGCATTTACTTCTTGGTTAATATAATTATTACTAATTTTATTTTACTTGATGATGTTAAATAGTGCTTTGAATATAATTATCATTTTGTGGATTTGATTTGCATTTAAAGATGTTGTTTATGAATATGTATCCACTAAAGACATGTTATGTGTAAACCAAAGAAACTCATTCACAACATAGAGGTCATCTCGCAACAATTAACATGCAACCAAAGGGACCCGTCCACGCCCAAGCCCCCTGCATACCTATAGGAGGTCACACATATATAAAGCCATGATTTGAGGAGCTTGAACAACGTGGAAACTTCACTTGAGATTGCACATGTTGATAGAGAAGAAGTTATGTGAACAAGAAGAAGATTCAATGCCATCACCTGATTATGCGTTGCAACTCAAACAAAGAACTAGTTGATTGAATTTATAATTTAATAATTGGTTGTTCAATCGATCAATTAGTTAAGTTATGTGATTGTATTAGAACATCTCCTAAATAATTATGTTGCATGTAAATTTCTAGATTTCTTGGTTAGGATATTTTACTAAAGCCAATTGTAACTCCTAGTATGAATCTATCTCTTCATGCCTCTGTTGTAATGAAGGATATAAAAAGGAAAGATTAATGTTGTAAAAGGAGATAGAGAAAGAGAGGATAGAGATCGATCCATAGATAGAGATTTTTTTGTATTCTTCCATTTGTAATCTTCATGATGATGAAATAAGAATATGAGTTCTGTTAATTTTTGTAGACACAGGCCTTAGGAGGGATTAACACCCAAGGCAGGGCCCACTTGTGGTTTGTTAATCCTCCCCTTTTGTTTGTTGTTTTAATTCATTGCATGATTAGAATTGCAGCAGTTTATTCCTTTATCTATATTTTGTTTTTACATGCTTTTCCATAGCCATAGTATTTACTTTTAGTCATAGTTTAGTTCATTTCAGTATTGTTATTTCCTAATTATAGTGACAATAATTTACCTTTACACTCCTCAAACATTTGTAATTGTGCATACAACACTAACAATATTGAAAGTTTACATCCCTAGGTCTGATAATTAAATGATTGTAGATTAATGAACAACATATTAATTGTTGCAAGTTAATTTGCACCACCATTTTTGGTGCATTTTAGGGATACTGCCAAGTTATAAGGTTTTTGAAGAAGTTTTTCATTTCTTAGAGAAATTTAGGTTTTAGGAAATTCATTTCCAAACAACCCCCAACTAATTTTCCATTGATAGAGTTGAGTAGTTGATGTATGCACCACCCAAGGGATGCCCATGGTATATTTTTACCTAATCCACAAGTAGCAAAAATATCTTCATATACCTCTGAGGATTCTGAAGAAGAAACCTTTGTACTAGGTTTTTTATTTGAAGATAATCCTCAAGTGAAGGCTTGTAGTTTCTCTGAGAAGTTAGAGATGGATAGAAGAAGTAAATCAGAATGTTTGAAATGGGGAAACCACCTTTGAGTTCCCCATCAATGAAAACAATGCAGTTGTTGACATGAAGAATATTTCTCCCTCATCTTTTCCCAAATTTCATGGATCCATGTCAGAAGACCAAACACCTTTCTGTTTGAGTTTGATGTTTATGTAGGAGTTATGATTATACTACTGATGCACATAGATTGAAGTTATTTCCTACTACACTCAAGGATGCAACCTTGAGATGGTTCATGGGATTGGGAAGAAATGTTGTAACCACATGGACATAAATGAAGGAGAAATTCCTTGATAAGTACTAGGACTATTGTAGACCAAAGCAACAGAGGAGGTGATGAGATCTATAAAATGGCACAAAAAGAGGATGAACCATTGGAATACTATTTGGAAAGGTTCATGTTCTACTGTTCAGAAGTCAAGAACACATCGAACTACCACCTGAATCTCTCAAATTACTCTTTTTGAAGGGACTCAGTGAGGAGGACATGGATGCTCTGGATCTAATAGGAGCAAGAGACATTTCAAAAGCTACTTTTGTAGACATTTGTGAAGCCTGTAAAAATTACTCAAGAGCTACTATGAAGAGGGTAAGAAGTGTAAGATCAAGAGGTGGATCAACTACAAAACAATTGGGGACATATCCAAGGAGAGATATTGTCAACATGTTTAAAAACATGAAGTAAGAGATTTTCAATGACATGGCTAATCAATTAGATGCTCTACATGCCAAAAAGAAAAAGGAAGATGTAGAAAAGCAACACTCATAGAGTACTTCCATGCATGTAGAAGGAAGAAATATGACTGTAGATGCAGAGAATTGGCTAGCATTGCTCAAGAAAGGGAGGCTTCACCTGATTTCAAGATGTTGGAGATAGAGGATGGGAAAGTTTTCTATGTTTCTCAAAGAAAACCATGGCCACCGAGGCAAGGAGGTATGACACAAGACCCTATGCATTCATTTAAAAATTGGTCTAATAATTCATATATGCAGCCCCCACCTTGGGCTAACCCTCAAGGTTGGCCCCATATCCTAACCAATATCAACAATAGTGGAAACCTCAATTCCAAGGCCAACCACAACAACAATGGAAACAACCTCCTCAATCATGGAAAAACCTTGGAGAGGAGGAAAGAAGTGGAATAACCCACCTCCAAATTACCAACAATATTATCAGTAACCTCCTTATCCTGTACAAAAAGCTCTAATGCCAAACCCCCAAATAGACTCTCAACCAAAAGCTACCCAACTACCAGCTCAACCAACACCTAACCCAAATAATAAAGCTACTCAGCCAACCTATTCCATTGAACCAACTCAATACCCTACCTATTTTTTTTTGATATCAACAATATCCATCTTCACTTAGGAAGAGCATTTCCTTCACCATGGACCCACCATTACTGAGATTATTGAGGAACCACATACATTTGTAGGATGATCACAAAAAAGTAATAAACAGTAGAAAATTTACACAATGAAGAATAACATTGCTATGCCAACACAAACTGAGAAAAATTCCAACAAAGGTAAAACATAGGTAATGAGCCACCATTTCTGAAAGGTTACAAGAAAAGAAGAATGACCTCAAATCAGAATCTGATTTATGATTTTTTCAACCAACTAAAAGACATTTGTGTCAAAATTCCATTGATTTCAAGCTATTAAGGATGTGCCCATCTATAAAAATTGGTTAAAGATCTATGCATAAAGAAACCTAGGAAGAAAAGGAAAGATCCAACTACTGTGTAGGTCATTGGACAACTAGTTGATATTATGCTTGGGAACTCAATTCTACCCAAATACATAGATCTAGGAAGTCCTTTGGTAAATGTCACAATCAATGGCACAAGTGATCAAGAACACATTGATTGACTTGGGGGAAATAAATGTAATGAAAAACAAATTATGGATGACTTGAAGTTAGAGGGACTAAGACCAACAACCACAGTCTTATAGCTTGTAGATAGATCAACAAGTTAATCCTGAAGGAGTCTAGAGGATGTAGTAGTAGTGGTAGACTCTTGGGAGTACCCTACTAATTTTATTATTCTTCATCCAAAAGAAAGCTTGGGAGGATATCCTATCATCTTGGGAAGACCATGGTTGGAAACTGTTGATGCATTCATAGGATGAAAATGGTAATATGATTATCTCTAATGGAAGTGGCACTAAAAATCTCATGCTTTACCCCTGCACAACCATTCAATGAAGAAGACCAAACCTTTGGGTTGAAGAGCTAGAAGAAGACCAAAAATATTAGTTCAGCATCTCATGATGCTAGAGAAGTCATGCACAATTGAAGGGAAAGAAGAAGATGTTGTTCTTTCTAAATGTCTTACAAAATAATTATGGGAAGAATGAAGAAGTAGATGGAAAATTACGGTGTATAAGTTGTCTAAAAATCAAATCCTATGCACAAAAAGCACTATGAACATTCAAGTAAGAATTGCATCCTCCACCAACTTCTTCCACATGATTGTATATTGAATTTTGTAAGTAGCAATGTATGCTCCATGACCGATCTCTCTAAGCAAGTGCAAATTACTCAGAAAGCCACTTAATGTGAACAAAATGTTGAGCATGTAGTAAGAGCATTTGTTAATTTCTCTTCTGTAGAAAAACAAGAAAACATTTGCATGGGACTATGGAGATATGCATGGGATACACCCTAAGCTATGTACACATAAGATATACATCAAATATAGAAAGCCAATAAGACAACCACAAAGAAGAATGAATCCAATAGTGAGGGATATAGTGAAAGAAGAATTAAAAAATTATTGGATGTTGGATTCATATATCCAATTTTAGACAATCAATGGGTGTCACCCCTTTTCATTGTACCTAAGAAGAATGGAAAATGGAGAATCTCATGTGGACTATAGAGAGAGTTGAATGCAACAACAAAGAAGGATCATTTTCCACTTCCTTTCATTGATCAGGTACTTGACACTCTTGTTAGAAAGAAATATTTTTCTTTTCTAGATGGCTATAGTGGCTACAACCAAATTCAGATTACACCAGAGGACTAGGAAAAGACCACATTCACATGCCCATGGGGAACATTTGCATATTTTGTTCTTCCTTTTGGTTTGTGCAATGCACCTACTACATTTCAGAGAGTAGTTTTGAGCATTTTTCAGATCTAACCAATGATTGCATGGAGGTATATATGGATGATTTTATAGTATATGGAAGTACTTTTGATGAAGCAATGAAGAATCTAGACAAATTTCTCAAGAGATGTAAGGAGCATAACCTGTCCTTAAGTAATGAAAAATGCTACATGATGATGTCTGAAGGAATAGTGTTGGGCATTATCTATCAACTGTTGGAATTTAGGTAGATCAAAAAAATATATGTGATTATAAATCTTCCAACACCAAAGAAGAAAAAAGATGTAAGGATATTCTTAGGACATGTTGGGTATTATAGAATATTTATACATGACTTTAGTAAGATTACAACACCATTATTTGTCCTGTTGGGAAAAGATGTTGCCTTTGAGTGGATTGAGAAATGTGAGGTTGCATTCCAGACTTTGAAGAAAATGTTGACTTCAACACTGTGTTAAGAGGACTAGATTGGATTTTTCCATTTCACATTCATATTGATGCCTCAGATCATGCCATTGGAGTTGTTCTAGGATAGAAAGATGGAATTCTAAACTACACAATCTATTATGTCAAGTAAGAACCTGCAACATGTTAAACTCAACTATACAGTCACAGAGAAATAATTCTTAGTAGTTTTTATGCTATCAATAAGTTCAGGCACTACATCATAGGTTATCTAGTATTCATTCATACTGATCATGCAAAATTAAATATTTGATCAACAAACTAGTTGTAAGCAGAACATAGAATAATCATATGGTTACTACTCTTGCAAGATTTTGATGTCACCATTGTGGATAAGCCTGGTAAGGACAATGTTGTAGCTGAATTTCTTTCAAGAATGGAGAACAATAATGAAGAACAAGTAGTGGATGACTCTTTTCCAGATGAGCACCTATTTTCCATTTCCACTAGAACACCCTGGTATGTTGATATAGCTAATTATTTGGTCTCAGGTAAGACACCTCCACACTATTTATATTCTAAAAAGAAATACATTGTTGAGAAAAGTGTGAATTTTTCTTGGATAGCTAGTTTTCTATTTCACATGGGGTAGGATAATGTTATGAGGAGATGCATAGATGATGAAGAAATTTATGATGTCCTCAAATCCTGCCATAGTGAACCATGTGGAGGACATTTTTTACAAAAAGAACAACACAAAAGTATTGAAAATAGGGTATTACTTGGCCTACACTACATAAGGATGTAACATTGTATACAAGAAGGTGTGATAAATGCCAAAGAATGGGTAAGCCTACCAAGTCAGATGAAATGCCACTGCAGCCTCAGTTAGTATTGCAACCATTTGAAAAATGGGGTTTGGACTTCATTGGTCCAATAGATCCTAAATCTCAGTAGAAAGAGTACATTTTGGTGTGTACATATTACCTCACTAAATGGATAGAAGTGAAAGCACTACCAAATGAGAAGAGTGAGAAATTTTCTAAATTCTTATATGACCACATTTTCACGAGGTATGGAGTACCAAGAGAAATTATTACAGATCAAGGTACACACTTCACTACTGAAGTTATTTCTGATCTAGCTAAGGAATATGAAATCAAACACAGAGAAGTCTACACCTTATCACCCCAATCTAATGGTCAAGTTGAGGTAACAAACAAGGAAATAGAATCCATCTTGAAAAAACTATTGCACTCCATAGGAGAGATTGGGAAGACAAGACTTCAGAGGTAGTTTGGGATCATTCAACACAACTTGGAAGACAACAACATGACTTTACACCATTCGAGATTTTTTATGGTAAGATTGTTGTTCTCCTATTGAATTTGAGCATAAGACATTAAGGACTACACTTGAACTAGGCATATATTTTTTATGAAGCTCAAAGGAAGAGGATTCTCCAACTCAATGAGCTGGATGAAATGAGGAGACATGATGTGCATAATACAAAAGTGATACAAAAGAAAAGGATCAAATGGCATGACAAGATTCATCAAGACAAGACAATTTCAAGAAGGTGATTGGGCTCTCTTATTTGACTCCAAGTACAAGGACCACATGGGAAAACTCCAAACAAGGTGGCTAGGCCCATATGAGATTGAGAAAATCTTTCCCAATGGAGTTGTGAAACTCACTACCATAGATCATGTGAGATTCAAACTACTAGTGAATGGTCATAGGTTGAGGTTGTATAAAAATCCAACTAATAGGAGCACCTTTATACAATAATTCAAAGAGGAGGTCAAAGAAAGATGGAGATGAGAACATCAGAGTTAAGGTCAGAAGTTGAACTTGTTGGTTCATCTTTTAAAGTTGCTGAAGAATGAGATTTTAGTGGCCTTGGTATATTCATCTTGTTGAATACTCAAGGGTGAATAAAATTGATGTGATCAGCCCTCTTGGTGATCAACACCACTCAAATAACATGTTTTGTTTTCTTAGAATTTTTTTTTACATGATTTGTGTATTTTTGCAAAAATGCATGGTTTCTAACATAATAAGAGATGGTGCAAAGACTAAATGTCCACTTACGATAGCATGCAAAAAATCCATGCTTTATTTTTCTATTAGGTGAAACTTGTGATTGTATGAAGGAAATAAAAGGAAAAATCTGCATGAGCTAGTAGTGATGAAGATGACTGGCACCAGAGAAAGTCAATATTCCCTCTCCAAGAATTATTTGATTTCAGTAAGGAGCCTACAATATGAATTTCATACATGCTTACAGCAACAACATCCGCAACATCGTGGCATCTCAACCTACATTTTCATGATGAATGTGCATGCATCTAAAGGCGTAAATTATGACAAGGCACATGTCACCATCATCTAATGCACCTCTCAAGATAAGTGCACTTAATTCACTTTAATAAAGTAGTGATAGAATAATTATATGTGATTAATATTTGTGCCATGTCATGAGTGACTTTATAAGCCATAATATGTTGTCGCCTTTCATTATATGAGTTTTCGCCCACATCACCTCATTCGTCACGCAACATCACCTCACATTCGTACACCCTCAAATGAAATTAATGCATGCCTTTTCACACTGCATGTGAGTCGGTTTACAAAATTTGAAATCATCAAGTACTCAACAACCTTACACTTACTTGAATTTTTGCATAATCACCGTAAACTGCAAGATTTTTCCTCTCAGAGCTCAAGAAGTTTTCCAAATTAAAGGACCTAATTGGAAAGGTCACTCACAACTTTGTTAAGGGTTTGATAGTTAAGGTGGATGACTATATTAAAATTTAGTTGGTAATAACATGAATTATGACTTATTAAGGGTGAATTAAGGTGATATGTTTAGCAAAGATAAATCTAGATGAGGCTCGATGTGAATTTGGTGATGATGATAATTTTGTAAGTGATAGACAAGGTACATTACGCACTTCCCTAGAACCCTTTTTGGGATGATGTTACAAACTACATTATAAAATAATTCACCTATGAGGGTAGGTACTCAAGATTGAATACTGTGCATTTTAAATTGCTTAATCATTTAAATAATGAAAGACATGTTAATGTCCTTAATTTCTTACATGAAAGCTTAAAGAAAATGAGTAAGGAGTCTCAAAGGGGGAGGTCTGCATTATCTCATCATTGTCTTATTACCTTGATTGTTAAACATACATTAGAGAGGGAGCACCCTAAAATAATGGAAAGATTTTGCTAGGGAAAAAAACATTGATGATTTTTTGGGAAAAAGGAAGAAAAAGAGGAGAAGCACAACTAGTTCTTCCACACCTGTGCCTGAAACCATAACTTCTACCTCTATTCCTATAGAAACCCCTATTCCTATAGAAACCTTTATTCCTACATAAACCCCTATTCCTACAGAAACTTCCATACCTACGAAACACTTGTTCATGAAAAACCTCCATCTCCAGAGAAAGGCCCTAGGCCCATCTCTCTTGACAGGATTCTTGTTGCTAAAAATTTGGTAAATATATCTACACTTAAGTCCTCTTCCTCTAAGGGAAAATGATAGTCCTTAAGAAAATCCCCTGAAATGTCTAGGAGATCCTAAGGCTTCACACTAAAGAGCCCAAAACTTCAAAGCCTAGGAGAAATGCTACTATCTCACTAGACAAGTAATGTAGAGGAGTTTGAAAAGACCAAAGAGCCTCCCAAATTTTACTATGTTGGATGATTTTCCACCACATTTTGAGGAAACAATAGAAAATATTGTTAATGAACTTGAGACAAATGGATATTGAGTAGGGTGGTCATGAAATTTCATGTGAAAAGCAAGATATGGAAGACACCACTAAGGAAATGGAAGAAAAAAAGGAGGAGGAATATGATGAACAAATTATTCATGAGATCCCTGTTGAACTAATTAGGGATCAAGAAGAGGTCGTTCATGCTGGGGAAACCCATAAACAACATGAAGGTGAAACATTGACAAATGAAGTTGAAAATACACCACATTTTACTATAATTAATGAAGAACACATAGAGGAAGTACTAGATCATGTAGTGCTTGAGCCACATATTGTTGACATAGATATGTTGGATGATTTTCCACCACATGTTGAGGAAACAATAGAAAATATTGTTAATGAACTTGAGACTAATGGATATTGTGTAGTGTGGTCATGAAATTTCATGTGAACAACAAGATATGGAAGACACCACTAAGGAAATGGAAGAAACAAAGGAGGAGGAATATGATGAAAAAATTATTCATGAGATCCCTCTTGAACTAATTAGGGATCGGGAAGAGGTCGTTTATGTGTTACATATATACAAGAGATGATCTATAACTCCTATAACAACTCCACCAAGATCTCACCCTAAATCTAGGTGGGTTGTTTAACCACCTTAATCTCTCTCTCTCTCTCTCTCTCTCTCTCTTATTTTTTACTCCTAAATCTCTATTGAGTTGTCTGACTCCCTCAACACATAAATACATGATTACATTATTTCACACATTAGTATAATCACCAATACCTAATCTAATGACCCACTTACAAATATGAGCACTAGATAAAGATATTCTTAGCAAAATGAACACAAAATGTCAACATGCCTTCCTTATTAGTAGGTAAATAGTGTAAACCATTATAGACAAGTGACTATGTAGCACCACAACCACGCAGACAAGTAGTGGTGCCGTACACTTGCTCCCGCATGTGGAGACAAAGCAAGATATTTTGAGAAACCGACATATATGTACTCACAAATTTTGACTATCACACCCAACGAGATATTACTTCAAACTTTCATGACAAAAGATAGTGTTGGGGAACAACCAAATTTTTGTCAATGCAAAACAATACAATGGGATAATGAGACATTAGTTATCCAAGGATAAAACACGCAATGGTAAGAAATATAAATCAAAATAAAAAAACACTAAAAAGCAACATAACAAAAAAGACACCAATATTCGCCAAAACAAAAGAGTGATTTTGAGACATGAATATATTTCAATTATGGGTTGAATATAGGACAAGAGGAGAGGGAAAAGATTTTGTGAAGTTAGGGCTCGGGTAGACACCATCGTTTACTTGTAATTATTAAGCTACTGATAATTATTAGTCTCGACCAATGGGGATATGGTGAAGTTAGAAGTTTTAATAAATGTTTGACATGACCATATCTTATTGAATGAAGAACATTTTTCTTGAATATATTTAGGATTATGGTTTGCTTAATTTTATAAATTAATTGTATTTATTTAAATAGATAAGATGTTTTGTATAGCTCTTGATCATTAGGACATGTTAATTGAATTCAATGATATGATTGCCTCACTCAATTCTTGTAAAATGAATCTCATAGAATTAATCTATCTCTTATTAGTATACTTGACTCATCATTAAGTTGGTCTTTTGATTTTGGTTTGATGCGAAACTTGTTATATGTCTCTCATGTCTTGGAAATATGTGGGTATTCACTACGGATACTTTAATCGACACCATCCCACCTCCATGTCCCACCAAGAGAAAGTGCTTTGATATTTATCGTAAAATTTTCCAATAAGGTATAGGTGGGTTGATTGTGTCCAGCCCCACCCAGTTCAAACTTCACGAGGGCGAACGTGCGTGGTTGTATGTATGATGATGGTTGAAGATATTCAATGATGTTAATGATGATAATGATGTTGATTGTAAAAGGGGAGAGGGAACCTTTCAAAAACCTCAAGTATACCCCTAAATAAAAAAACTTTAACGCTAACAATGATCTTTTCTCCACTTCTTTGCCGCATTATTGTGAATTATGTTTAAAATACTTGAGACTATTGTATTTTTATAATTATTGTGGTGATGTAAATCTAGGGAAGTTATTATTAGTTGTATTTTATCATTTAGAAATGATTAAATGCATCAAATATTACTCATTGCATTAATATTATTTCTCTCATTTATTTTATGAACCTAAATTACGTTATTGGGTCAAAGTACATATAAGTGTGTCTCACTTTTTACCAAGTTTTGTACCTCGAAAACATGAATTTGAGACATTTATCAAACTATATAGGTAATTGTCACCAAACCGTACATAATTTTAAAATGATATAAAATAATGAAATGTTGTATTTTAAGTGTAGAATATATGTGTAATTTAAAAAATTAAAAAAATATTGAATTTTTTTTTTTCCTTTTTGTTAATTTGTTTCGAAGGTTGTATGTTTTAGGTATACAAAAAAAAATTAGAGTGATGATTTCCCCATAGCCAATAACTTAATAAAAAAATGTATGAATTTTTGTGGCAATAATTCTCAATATTTGGTCAAAATTGAGATTTTTTTCCATGGTTAAATCAAATACATTGAAACATAACAAAATATTTATTTTTACTTTTTTAAAAACATTTTTGTACTTTTACTAGTGCCTCAAACCAATAGTATGCGAGTTTCCTAAAATACCTCAATTTATTAATAATTAAAAATAACTATTAAAAGTTATTTTCAAAACACAAAAACTTTATTTTTGGAAATCTCACAAAAACTGAATTTAACGAAGAATTTCATAAATTTATTCCCTAATTTGACCTAACATTATGGCATCTAAAGTGACATTTTTTAGCCAATTATAAGCCTACACATAATTTACATGAGATTAGAGGCCACTTTGGTGCCCCTAGGTACCACCTAAGGGGGTTCACCCAAAGGGAGTTCACCCTAACCCCTTAGGGCTAACCCCCTCAATATACACTTAGAAACACACATAAAGTAAAATATGTGAGAAGGGGGTTCACTCAAATGTCTTTCGAGTGAAGGGAGTTAGATAGAACCCCATTTTTACCGACATGGAAGTTGATCGAAGGGGATCCTTGAGACAAGAGGGTGTTCGCTGAACAACCCTCAAATTATTGACGTGAAAATTTGTTAGTTACATTTTCAACCCATTAAGTGGGACACACTATTGTTCTTTGACCATGTTCTAATTCAAATGCATTTTTAATTTTTTTAGGAAGGGTGAGGATCCACTTTCCCATGCAATGTTGTCACGGATATCTTGTGAGAATATATGAGGGACTTACATTGAATAATTTGCTCACATATAATCATCTTGGATTGATGGTACAAGTAGTCTATGTATAGACATGAGATCATATGCACTAATTGATGAGTCTTGATCTTAATTTCATTCTTATGGAAAGAAAATCATCCCATTGTATGAATGTTGTGAATGAAATCTTGTGCTTGTATGGTTTCATATACTTGTCGCATCATCTCTGTGATGTGCACTAGTTGATGTGTTTATTAGTTTACCATTACATCTATGTGGTTTGAGTCGATGGTTGGGATCATAAGCAACATCTTATATATGAGTGAATAGAATTTTTCTTTTGATTTGACAATAATTGAACTCAACACCATCAACGTGGATGCACCTTTTGGACATGTGGAATTAGACCCAATATATATATATATATATATATATATATATATATATATATATATATATATATTGTACTTGAGATATTCGGACATCGTCATATGTTTTTAACGAGCCATGTGATTGATGTGTATTATTCTAAACATGTGTTGATTTACTTGTGATATTATGGAAGTAAATGAATATTTTAAATTGTTATTCATTACTTAGCTTGAATAACTTGGTTGTATTGTTTTGGAAAATATTTACAATCAATATATGATTATTGATTCACTTATTCATGTTGAAATCATTGTAGATGCTTTATTTTTATCAGGTGTTTATTGAGATAACAAACTTTCGATTATGAGTTAGATATGAGACAATAGATAGAATGACACCTTGTTGATTTTATATATCTCTAAACTATGAAATGTCTTTATATTACTTTCCCTTAACAACACAACTCACGTCGACTTAGAAAAATGCAAATGATGACATGGGTTAGCTATGCTTTTTGGGAATGTTGATATGTTAAATAAAAAATATTAAGTGCAATTTGGGAAAATATGGGTTCTTCCTTAAAAAAATTGTGGTGCTAATTTTGACGACATTTGTACTCATGTTGGCGTTCCTTCAAATCCACGCTCAAGTTGAGAAAGTTGAGCTTTGGAGTTTCAACATTTACATGAGCTACTCAATCATTGGGAGAGTGTTGCATATATTATGAGTACAATCTTGCCAAACATATTGCATCAGGGCTCCCTTCCCACGACGCCACACTAACAATGAAGTTGCTCACACAACTACTGTATTCTCCTACTCAATTGAGTGGTTGGACTTTTCTTGCTCATGATAAGTGTGATGTTGGACCTTACCTTCTTGGTAGGCATTCTTGACATCGAATGTGATTGGTGCTAGTATGTTTGCTCCTCCTCACCCTAGGTGGGGTGTTCTCTTTCCATTAATTGTTCATATTCGACAAGATGGTTGAAGTGCATTGAATCAACGTGAAGGAGAACCCTTCACTTGAAACTTTATCTCTCCACAAGATGATTTACCACCCAACGCCTCCTCATAATATTGCTTGTACTTAGTCTCACTCTCTAACCTTTTATGCCATATGCTAATTTTATTTCAAATTTTTCTTTTTATAAAATGTGCCACTTTATAAAAATATCTCAAATACACTATACAATTCTCTACAATAGTAAAGATTCAGAAAAGGTTACCAATAAAAACTTCTTATCAAAAATGCTTTTAAAAAATCCCGACCTTGCTAATTGAGGAAACCTAAATACAATTTTTTTTTCTGAAAATTATTGCACTTGTATATTATTTAAAGTATGATGTATTGAATAGTATCATAAGTATTTATGGCATTTGAATCCAAAACATTGGTGTAAACATGGTAATGTCAAAAAGATGTTCGTGGGCACGTGGAGAATCTGTCCACTTTGGCCAAAGAGGTAGTTGGACTAAAGTAGTCGCCTTAATGATTAGACAAGCAATCAACTAACATTTACGAGCAGTTAGTCTCTGAAATGCACATCTATAGTTTTCTCCTAGGGTAGTCAAAACAATTTTCGTAGGAAAACAATCTGGAATTTTTGTCAAGTAGAGTGTCGATATCTCTATTTATGTTTTAGAGGAAATATATAATGAATTGACAATTAGAAGTAAGCATACAACTAAATTAGTGATCACCTTCAACTTGAACAGTTACAAGTAAGAGACATCAGCGCGGTCAATATCCTCGGATACCCAATCTGAAATTTAATTTTCCAGCAATAAATTCTTAATACTCATTTTTAATACTTAAGTTGTTAGATCAGGCGTATGTTTCTCCGTAAATTGTGTGGCCTACATTGTTATGATCTTGACTTTAATCCCCTGCTTTTATTAAATTTACCAAGCATGGTAGAGAGGATTAATGGGTTGCGTGTAAGTTGGAAACAAATCTAATTCACTTATCTTCTTCGATACAGTCTCTGCTTTCATGATCTATTTATTGCATGCCATATCCCCACATCTCTGCAACCCCATCAATCTATTTGCATTCTGCTCTTGTAGAGACTCCTCCATTTTCTCTTTTGTTTTGGGGAAATATAATCCAATCCCATACCATCATGAAGTTTATGAGCAGGATTATACTAGTAGTTTCATTTTTAGTTGTATTTGGTATGGTATGTTTGGAGGTATCAACAACAAGATTTCCTGGGACTGCTTTGTACAGTACTGTGAAATTCAATGAGGGGTTTAACAATCTTTGGGGCCCTGAGCATGAAACAGTGTCACAGGACCAATCTCAGATAACCATCTGGCTGGATAGGCACTCTGGTAACAGTTTTTCTGCCTTAAGGTTTCTCTGTATCTGTATTTTAAGTTCATAAATCTTATAGGAGGGGATTGATTTTGTTAACAATGGATGAATGCAGGAAGTGGGTTCAAGTCTTTGCATGCATACCAGTCAGGCTACTTCAGTGCAGCCATTAAGCTGCAGCCTGGCTATACTGCAGGAGTCAACACTGCATTCTATGTAAATTTCTTTAGTGCTACCTCTTTTTGCCTGCATTTTTTTTTGGAGTTATATAGATATGGCCATCTCTGCAACCAAGTACAGGATTAGGATTATTACAGGTAGCAGACTACAAAATGCTACAGCAAGTATCCATGCTATTTTCATCAAAAACTAAATGATCTCTTGAATGCTCTGTTCTGATGCTTTGGTTAGGATTACACACCAATATGTTTAAGGTAACTTTTAAGTTTGTAAACGTTTTGTCAAATAAGTTTCTTTTTCCCTTTGTAGAGTGGTTTTTCTTCTGGTTTGGATAATAGGAGAAGGTAGCAGGCATCGATATTTCTTTTTTCTTTGTAGGGTGGTTTTTCTTCAGATTTGGATTATAGGAGAAAGTAAAAGGCATCAATTTAATGGATTACAAAAACTTTCTTCCATACAAAGAGATATTGCATTCCACTACTAGTAGCTACTTTTCTCTTAATATTGCTTGTATGTAGCCCATGTTTTCTAATATATTACAGTGCAGCAACCTAAGACAGGATAGGAAAAAAGGAGTTTTGGTTTGTGGATTTGTTCGAAGGATATAGAAAAGGGAGTTTTATTTGTTAGGAAGGATATCATCTATTAACCAATATATTACAATGAAGGGTAAATGTGTTTTAAAATGGAGTTTTTATATGTTCATAGTATCATTTATATTGAGTAGATATGTTTCAAAATTATATTTTAAAACTAATTCTACATTTACACGTTCATGATATCATTTATTGAAAGTAAAGTATACAGATTTGTTTGAAGGATATAAAATCTGAAGTTCCATCCCAATAGGAACAATTCTGAAGTGTGTTGCTATTTATTAAACTATATATTAAGGAGAAGGATGCAGATTTATTCTTAAGATAGAGAAAAGAGGATATTATAATCATAGAAACAATTCTAAAATTCAAGTTCATGTTATCACTTATAGTTCTCTCTAAAAATATATATATATTTAATTTTTCTAAAATATATTTTTACTATCCAAAAATACACTTTTTCCTTAAAAATATAATTCTAAAATTGTAATTTATTCAAAACATTTAATTAGATAAATTGGTCCAATTTTTTTTTTTAAATTCCCATTGATTATTATTTATCCCTTAGATTTTGAAGTGTTCATGAATAAATAATAATTAAGAGTGATTTTTCCACTCTAAAAAAGAATTAGAAATTAATAATTCAATAATATAGATGGTTATAGGGTTAGTAAACAATCTCAACAACCCCACACAATTAGGGTCATTTTTCAACTACTTTTAACTGCATTCAGTTGACTGCACATTTCAGTTGCAGATAACTCCAAATCAGTCTGGCCAAATTATTTCACTGTTTTGGGCTTTATTGTGAAAGATGCTCCTTTCTAAATTTAGCTAGAGGATAGTAGGTAGCCAGTATTAGGCCAAATTAGAGACTGCCCAAACAGACTTGGTCTTATCCACCATTACCACTCCACATGTTTACGGTCATAAAGGTCTGACATCATAACTTTTGCAGTCAACAACATGCAGGAATTATGGGCCCGTTAAACATCGGGCACATGGATTGCTAAAAACCAATCTCGACCACTCGCTCCATGTGCATGTTCACCGTACGATGCGCTGTCCTTTTTAGTGCACCGTACGGAACTAACTAGTAACCAGCATTAACTACCTACCGGACGTTTTAAAAGCGGTGTTGCATTTGGACAGATTTTTTACGTTCTTTAGTGGCCGACAAAATAACAGAAATTTGGTATTTTTCTGACCATATACTTGGCGAAAAATGCTCTCTTTATCACGATTCCTGTATACAAACGGACTTTATGCTAAAAAGTAAAAAGCCTGTCATTTCCTGCCAAAAGAGATGTATTTGGGATACTTAGTAATAAACAAGACAGAATTTTATCCGCTTTTGATAAAAGGCTGACCTATGTGCAGAGACCTTCAGGAGTCAAAAAATAAAAGCAAAATAATATTAGGTATACCTATTTGTTGGTATTTTTTAATTATTAAAACGATTTTGTAGTGGTTAGTCTTTATATGTTGATAATTGAATTATAAATAAGGGCCTAGTAGTTGGTCTTTATCTTTGTTTTGTAAATTGTGTTAATGATCCAATTGTAAGTGATGGTGTAGTGACTAATCTTTATCTTTGTACTGTAAATTGTGTTAATAATTGAATTGTAAATAATGGCGTGGTGGTTAGTCCTTATCTTTGTACTATAAATTGTGTTAATGAACGAATTGTAAGTAATTGGGTAGTGACTAGTCCTTATCTTTGTAGTGTAAATTGTGTTAATTATTGAATTATAAGTACTGGCATAGTGGCTAGTCCTTATCTTTGTACTTCACATTGTGTTAATGATTGAATTGTAAGTAATGACGGAATCGCAATTTGCGATTTCTCTGATTGTTTATGAATTAACACCAAATTTTCGTATTCTTTTCAGTTATCAAACAATCAGGTTTATCCCAATTCTCACGATGAAATAGACATAGAATTTCTGGGAACAATACCAGGCAGGCCATACACACTTCAAACAAACATATACGTAAGTTCATTTAATGGCGGAAACGAAAGAGTTATCACAGGCAGGGAGCAACAAATTCACCTGTGGTTCGATCCCACACAGGATTTCCACCGCTACAGCATTCTCTGGACCCCATCCAGCATTATGTACGTATCACCCACATCATTTGTATAAGAATTTTTCATCGTAAACTTATGATTAACATATATATGTTTGTTTCTTGCAGATTTTACGTGGATGATAATGTTATAAGAAAGTACTCAAGGACGAGCACATCCGCTTTCCCAACCAGGCCCATGTGGGTGTATGGATCCATATGGGATGCCTCTTCCTGGGCTACAGAGAATGGCAAATACAAGGTGGATTACAGATATGAACCTTTTGTTGGGCAGTATAAAGATTTCGTTCTTATCGATTGTTCCGCTAACAAGGCCCTGGCGTGTTCTCAAAGAGCGTGAAGAACAAATATTATAATTATATATTTGTATTTATAACAATAAGTATTGTTACTCTTACAATAATACAGAGGAATCAACAAATACCTAAAAGAACCAAAGCAGCCAAAAATTCTAGATAATAAGCAATGTTACTATCACTTCCACCCCATCATCTGTATCATATCATAGTGTGTGAAGCATTAGCTAGTCTTCGCCAAGTGTAATATTCTTCAGTGTGATAATATGTAAAGAAAAGGAGCGTCACTTTCGCTTGAAACGATAAAAAAATTGATGGCTCCTATGTTCTTGTTTTGTGTGATAAAGTTTTGATATTTTATTTTATTTTGTTTGTCGCTAGTTACATATAATAATGATTGTTAGGGTTTTTAAGTCATGTGACCCGTGGATGTGGATTCTCTGCCGACAACCTTTGCTTGAAAATGTGGGACCTTTGTGGAATAGAATTTTATGGCCAAAGACTTTTAAGGATAATATTATCAGAAAGACACATTACCTACTAACGGGAAATTTCTGGTTCATCCACAGTTATATAGTTGAGTCAGTGTGCAAATTGCAATATAATTATCGAGTTTTCGGGTCAAAAGCGTTTTATTTATAATAAAAAAATTAATTATAAGTTGCTAACAGTCAGTATGTCTTTGTAAGTTGCTTTAATAAAAAAAAGTAGGGTTTAATTCTTATGTCTTTGTAAGTTGCTTAGTTAAAAATTACGTTTTCAATGAGACTCTTAAAAGTAGGGTTTAATTCTTATGTCTTTGTAAAGTTGTTCTTATGTCTTTGTAAGTTGTTTTTAAAAAATTATGGTTTTCAATGAGACTCTTATAAAGTTTGTAGGGGTCATGGAAGTCATTTTCAGATGTACTTTAGAGGGATTAGTGACCATTATATTAGTGAGAGGGCCACCTTCATTGCGATTTCACCTCAAGTGATATAAAGAGCATAATATATTACACCAAATCATCGATCGACCGAGGCAAGATTGATATCTTTGATTAAATGTGATTTTGTAGATTCATAGAAGAAATTTCAAGGTGCTATTTGAGGCCTTAGCACCAAGCATGTCTACCTTCAACGATGTTATGAGGTTGGGGTGTCACGAGTTATTGACATACTATATAAGTGAGAGGGTCACCTCATTTTCAACAACACCCCTATTGGCGTAAGTATCACGATAAACTATGACCATGGTTAAATCTTCATGAAACATTTCCAAAATGCTTGTAAAGGTAGCATATGGAACATTGATAAACATGTGGCGAGTTGTTTGTTTGTGAGTCAAACATTGTAACAAACAAGTTGTAATGATTTGTCATTTTTTAAGAGCATAATCTTTACTCAAGCATGAATTGACATCTTTACAACACTTAATATTAGTAAGAGGGCCGCTTTCATCGGGGTATCACGTTTATTGGTACGCTATATTAGTGAGAGGGCCACGTCCACTACAATAACACCCCTATTAACGTAAGGATCACGATATATTGAAATTTACACGTTACTCCGCATCAAGCCAACCAATCAATACAAGACTAATTTTTAAAAGGATTAAAAAGTTAATAACTTGTGCCAATGAAACTATATATATAGTTCTAGAGCATAGAGAGATATCTGGGCAGGCTCCAACTAACTCCATAACAATTAATAAGAAAACAAAAACAAAAATTATTGTTTTATTTGGATGCATGTGCTTGCATTTTGATTAATCATTTACAATACACAAATTTAGTATTGATGAAGAGCTCTTGATAATCCAAACCAGAATCTGAGGTCACTTGTAATAATCAAATAATTATATTCGACGCCTCTTGCAAATGAGGAACCCAGCATTATCCAGACACGCGAACACCAAGCAAAAAACAAAGAAGGATTATAAAAACCAAAAAGAGTATGTCAACTAACATGGAAGTTTTAGATGTGAAAAAGCAAGGCATTAAATTTACAGGGGTAAAATGACCAACGTGCAAAAGTTTCCATCTGAGGTTTTACCCTGGCCCTGGGTGAAAAACGGCAGTGAAAAAAAAGGAACAGGTGAAAGCAAAAGCCTGTCGCCATCCACAGCAACGTGTGAAATAAAAAAATGTCATGTCCTACTCCTCGAAAGATCACACTGTGAAAAACGGCTCCAGCAGAAAGACCGCAACAGTCTATCCATCTGTTGCCTTTTAACTAGCGAGTGGCTTAAGAGCGCCATATTCAACATGGAGACTACATGTTCTTACTAGAATATTTTACTTTTTAAAAAGATATTAGAGGAGTTAATGACCTAGCGACCTGCACACTTCATGGCATGTTAATGAAGGGTAAGTCCTCTCAACCAGCTGTGTAAATGTAAGGGTAACTGGTTCCCTGGGGCTTGGGGGATTAGAACCTGGGTGGGTGGCTAGCGAGCACTAAGGGCCCACCATCAGTCCACACCCTTCCGCCCGCCGAGAATATTTTACTCGTGGTAGATTTTTTTCCCACAGTCCGGCCTCTTTCCTCCTATAGTATAGCCTATTTGCTAAAAACTTATAAAATTAAAGACACACAACCATACTAACATCAAAGCATATGGTACTAGGCAACAATAATGAACACACAATAAATACATGTGGTCATGGAGGACTACCAAGCCTTCCACTTCAACTCTTAGCACCCGGAGGATTCACAACATTAAATATAGGATCAAAACCATCATTTTTCTACTTTTCTTTCTCTTCTTTGACTTATTAGGTCGGAGAAATGACAAGAATTAAACAAAGAAATCTCCTAAGGGCCACACCTAACAACACCACAATCAAGTCTACCAAATACTTCACCACTACCTCTATCAAGGTAACGCTAACGTGAATGAGAAAAATAATCTCCATCTACTCTTAAAGTGGCAATGTCAAAAGCCTAGGTCGTGGCTTTGGGATGGTGAGAAACAACAACGAGAATATAGAGACATTCAACTAATAGTACAAGGTGCATTCCCCAATGTTCCAAAAGAGATTGGAGGTCCCTCACCTCCAAGAAGACCTTCTCCACTTGGATCTAAAGCAAACTAATGGAAGTAACAACAAAATTTTGTTAGTTCTAGAAAAATCTTTTTCCATAACTATGTTTGCAAATGTGAAAAATAATATTATCATAGAAAATTTATTAAAATTGGTTGTATTTTGGAAGTAGCATGATCGAGTCCCTTGGTAAGACCATTTTCTTGGTAAAAATTTATGGAAATGACAGTTGAAACAAGATATGCATATGCTTTTAGGCAAATTAAGTACGAGGAAAACCAAAAAAGTGTTTTGAAGTCTCAAGTTGATAGGAAACAAAGTGATTGAGATTTTGGACCTCCATATGCCTTAATCTCTATCCAACTAATAATCCTCGATAAATAATACACCAAAGAAAATGAAACTTTTTAAATTTAATGTAAGTTTTTCAAAAATCAAAAACCACTTAGTCTAAATAGAATACATAAATCTTAATTACAAGAACAATTAAGAATTTTATTTGAATACATCAAGAAGCAATAACCAATCTAAATTTTGTACAATAAATGGGAGTAATAGTAGTAATAGAGGGCAATTCTAATCTAATACTATTGTAACATAAATATATCTTGTAGTTTAACTTCTTCTCTACCATCCTTTGGGGTCATAAAGATTGAAACATAGAACATACTTTAAAAAAATTGTAAATACCCACTTCTAATATTTGGTATGCATTTTCTAATTAAATGGTTCTATGTAATGGTGGAGAATGAGGGATGGTTGAACAACCCGTGAAAGGATAAGTTGGATGTTGATTTTGTCTTTGCAATTTATTAATTGTTGAAAAGTGTAAGTGGCTTTCGTGGGCCTCTAGTGGATTGCTTTTGCTTGTACGGAAGGGTCAATTAAAATATCAATTTGATTTGAGATATTAAGATATTTGTTTAAAAAAATTATATCATCATAAAAAAGTAAAAGTGAAAAGGTAAATATATTCTTTTGACAATTAATCAATCATCATATTAGTAAGTGGACAACTCCATTAAAAAATTAAAGAAAAAGAAAGGAAAACTTATAAGTGGTAATTGTGCCCCTACAATTATTTTATGATAATCAATTTTTTGGGGCTAGGTGAACATTTTTTTGTTATTTAGTTGGAGAAGTTATGAAACCTTTGAGATTGAGGGCCACAAATACAGAGTTTAAAATGTAACGATGATTGATAGTGAGTCACAAGGGTTAAATTGGACGCCCACACATCTTTGTCAAATAATTTTTAGGCGACGATAATTTTAAAATATTACCCTTCAAAAATACAAAACAATGTTATCTATATATTACAAATAAAAAATAAAAAGATTATTTTATATTTATTTAACTATTTTTAATGTGTGTGTGTGTGTGTGAATATTATTTATATATAAATATATACAAAAATGACTTTCATATTTCAAATCTATAAGTTATAGTGTGATGGTTATTTTATATATTTGTAAAGGGTGGACCTCGGTCATTAATATCTTGACCAAACAATTTATTTTAGAAAAGTTCCGAAATATTATATTTAATTTATATAGAGAAATGTGACCCCTACCTCAAGATATCACTACCATCCCTATAACCACCACACAATAAACAAATACCTCATTCCACACCTAAAATCGTAGGTTTGATATGTCACGTGTTTTCAACTAACCTAAGTTTCTCCTAAATGAAATAGAAACAACTTTAATCATTTTGAATTGTCATTACTTTAATTATCTAGCTACATGGGACACGGGTACCGTCCAAATGGGTTCGGTATACAATGTAAGTATTAAAAATTAGGGAAACAAACAAATGCGGTTGTCCGCACATTAAAAAAGAAATGTTTGGGACACGGAATTCCGCCATGTTTTGGTAATACGACGGAATTGAATTTAGACATTATACATGTAGTCATGTGACTACCACTCGAATAACACCATCAAAGTTCAAATCTATATAGAAAAACATAACCAAGGAAAATGAAACAAGTGTTATGGACCCAATTCACCATAAAATCAGGGATTTATAGACAATGTGTTTATTTATTTTATGGGAAAAGACACACTGCATATCTATTTATTGATTGGAACCAAAGAAAGAAAAATGTATATAATAGTTTACAATAGAGAAGTTGTTAGTATCTATGCCACTACGAAATCATAAAAAAACATTAAATCAAAAAAACTATAGTTGTAGAATCTATGGGAGGATCATTCTCATGAAAGGTAGCTTCGCATAGAGGGGCTCCACTCATGGGGATCAAGGGTCTCTCAATTATCTTTCGTATTAAAAGGAATAAAAACTCTCCATTCAAAGGAATGAGCTAAATTCTTGTTATTTTTAATATTGAAAAGGTCCATTTAAATGATACAATAATAGTGCAATATTTACCACGAAGATTAGGCGGGGGCTATCCTCTTCTATGAGAGGGAAGTGGTGAAAAGCCAAAAGAGTGTGGCAAGTGTGAGAATGATCGCACTATCATATAAGAGTCGGTGGAGGAGAACCTATGGTAGGATGTGGGGTGAGACATGGTTCATGGTATGTGACGTGCTCCAATAATGGTTGAACAAGTCCTATAAGGTGTCTTTGAAACTCAAGAGTAATGTTCTCTACTTGAACTTGAATACAAAGATACATAGAAGTGAACAAATGAACTTATTCACTAAGAGAAAGTTGAGACAAAAATTCATGATGATGTTGCTAAAAATAACTTACTTTCTATATTTCTAGAGTTGTAGAAAATAGAGGCATTGAATTTTTTCTAAATGAAACCGATGTAAGTCCGCCATTGAGTGAAATCTCTAAAAATATCAAATCGCCAAGCGATGTGACTAGGTTGAAAAGGGGAAAAATACTATGAATCCATTTCCAAACTCTTTAGGGCCGACTTGAAAAAGTTTAGAATATATGTTTGAAGGTATATGACCTATCATAGGTACGACACTTGAGATAAGCAAAACACCCAAAGGAAGGCCTTGGTAGACAAGACACCATAAAAATGAGTCAACTTCTCTTGAAGCTAAGCCTCCCAAATGTAGTTATGACATAAAATCCAAAGCTTGGGCAAGAAATTCAAACCTTACCAACAATTAAATTTATTGAAGGATGACGAAATGAACTAATAATTTTGCACAACAAACCAAAAAAATACAAGATTTTTGAAAAAAGTATATAAATTATAACTCCAATCCTTTCCACTACACATCTAGTGGTTATAACCCACATATATGAAGCATAAAATCAATCATAAGCTCATGAACTCTTGAAATGGAAGGCAAGTGTGGAGAGATGAACTTTAGCTTCTTTTATAGGATGGACTAAGGAGTAAAATGTATAGAGGAGACAAGGTCTCTATTATTTCTAATGGCCTTTTTTGAATTTGTATAGGAGCCTTACCTCGAGGGAGTTTTCTATTACCAATAATGGGGATTGCCATAATACATGATCATTGAAAGAAAGACCATTTATGTTTACACAATAAATAAATAATGGTTGGATATAGATTTATTTCCTTATTTATAAAAAAGGTGTAATGTCATTACATGTAGAACATTTTGAATTAATTAATAAAACTAAGATACAAAACATAATATAGCTATTAATTGTAAATGTGCAATATAGAAATGGTATGAATGATTGTTTAAAAACAAGTAGGGAAGAGTACTTTAGCCGAACCGAGAGGTATAAGGGTGATTTAGATGTGCATGCAAGGTGTGCAAACTGTGTTGAAGATCCGGATGTGCTTTGTCTCTTGAACTTTGACTGAAAACTAAGCTTATGTGAAACCGCATAAGTTGTCATAGGGTGGAGTATGATTTAGTCGTAGGTTGTGTGGTCTCGGACCAATAGATGTTTGGATTCTAGAACTTCTATTGGTCATCGTTAGCCTAGAAATATTCTTCATTTTCTATCGCTAATACTTGCAAGAATTGCAACACCTTCATATAGTGACATGTAATAGATAAAACCCAAAAATACATACACTAACACTTCATGAACATGATTAGATAATAAAACAAGATAACCATGTGTGTGTGGTGCTTTGGACTAACCTTGGAATTCAATCCCTATTGAACTAATCCATACATTACACTACGTCCCCTCATAATCGAGAGAAAACTCCATGTAGTTCTCCTAGTGTATGAACAATTGTGTATGAAAATATAACCCAACCCTTTATCATTTCCTTATGTCTCTTAACACAAATAATAGTGGTCATAACTATATATAAGGTATGGTGCACCCTTTTTGGCAATGATATAATGTGATTTTCTTTAGATGTTAAATTGGTTCCCTTTATCTCTTAGAACTTTGGCAACACTTCATGTTGACTTGCTCTTGTTATGACATGGCTCTATGATTTTTAGAGGCTTGTGATTTGGAAAGCTAGACTCTTGAACTTGGTTTGATTGTTTTAGACCTAAGTATAGTTACTCTTAAGGATCTATTACTGCATTCAAAATATGTATGAGAGTCTTGAGTGCTTTGGAGTGTATTTACAAGTATGAGCTCTTGAGAATGCCGAGAGGATACCAAAGGCGAGTTATTAAGTGTATTAGACTTGCTTATACATGATTTTGTTAGTTAGATGTCGCATCATGATTGACCTATAAGATAAGAAATGACCCAAAGAAATATATAAAATTGAGAGGAGATTCGTTAGAAAGTGGGAGTCAGGACCATATGAGTCAACCCAACCCATAATATGGCCGATTCCTAGGCCATATGGTATCAAACAGAAGTTCATGATGTTTGAGAATTATTTTGGTGAAATGCTTGGGACTAAAGTACTACTATGGATAAATTTAATTAAATTTATGAATGATAGAATAGTTTGTGTAGTTAAGAAAGCCACATAGGATATATATATATATATATATATATATATATATATATAGGATATATATATATATATATATATATATATATATTAGGTTTAGAATGTGTGCACAAGTCATTGCATAGAAATAAAGTCAAACTTATCTTTATTAAAGGATAATTTGCCAAAATTTTGTGTTCACATCTACCCCCTTTAAGTGTGGAATGAAAATTGCATAATTAAAGGAAAATATGCCCAGTATACATACACACTTTGTATTTTCTCGAAGTTGTAGATTCTTGCATTGGTTTGGTACACTTCATGATGGAACTACAATATATAGTGTAGTTAATGTCCATAAGATAAATTTAATTGTAAATCAAATCTAAATAGTGTATTTATAACTTAAATTGAACATAGAAAAGTAAAAAGAAAAAACGTGGAATGAATAAACCTATTTGTTTTGTAGATAGAGAAGATATCACTCTTGTTGTACTTGGAAATTTTGATTTTGTATTGAGCTTTTGAAATATTGAGCCTGATTAGTCCCCAATTTTTGTGAAGGAGAATCCAAATTCGAGAGAGGAGTTAACTACACCTAACCCAACACCAAGAGGAGAGTTACCATAGGATGGTTGTCTCGAAGAACCCCAAAAGAAGGAAAAAAAACCTACAAGTATTTATCTTCTTCCCAAAAAAAGGTGAAGAAACAAGAATAACCTACATAATATGTAGTTGTTTTGTTATCTTCCCACCCCATAGACCACACTACTGTAGATTGATCTAAGCACATGTGTAAAATATATTTTTTTGAAAAGGTATGAAGTGTGTCTCATGCCCTAGTGTCTATTGTAATTGTTGAATCTAATGTGCAAAAATTTCGAATAATGAAAAATGAGAATAAGGCACATGCCACATGCCCTATATCTAAAATTGTATCAGAACCATGTAGCAAAGAAGAAATGGAATACTCACACCCCCTATATTATATATTGTAATTCAATATACCATGCTCTTAACTATGTAATCTTTCTCTCGAGTATGTACCAAAACCTAAATTTATATGTGAAAATCCAATTTTTTAAAAATTACATGTAAATCTACCCCCAAGATGGAAACATCCATCTTGGACCATAACATATGAAATTTTCATCCTTGGTGGATGGTTTTGTAAATGTTTAAATTCTATTCATGTTTTATATTTGGATTTGTTTCTTAGGATTTGGGCCCAATATAATTCTAAATATGAGTCTTTTATTCTTTTTGTGTAATAAATATGTGTGTAATCCATCAAACTGAGGTGTGTGAGATGTGAAAATAGAGAACACTACTTAGAAGTAATGATATCTACCCATGTTAGACATATTTGATAGTTTGTAGTGGATCACATGTAAGGGTGTCCTAGGTGGCCACCATTGAGTTCATCTTCATATAAGGGATGTGCATGGTGGAGATCTTGATACACAAAGATAACAAAATGTAATAAATAAAAATCACAAAAGAAATCATGTAAAGTCATATGCAAGTAATATAACATATGAATACATAAGTAATCTAGCATATATGTACACAACCAATGTCATATATGTTATTCATAGTAAAGACATAGAGATGCAAACAAGGGACACCATGATGTTACATTATTTACACCCTAGTTAGATTTTAGAATGTTATTGTCTAACAACTAAAAAGATGTAAGGGGTTGCAATATGTAGACTATTATGATCTAATTAACTTCCAATATGAATTATACATAATCAGAATAGTGCATTCATACTTGAAATGATTGAAACAATTGATAAATGATAAGTACTTGTTCAAATACATGAGAGGAGAGATAGACTTATCTATTTAGAGAGATTCGAGAGAGGATCCATATGTGTGGGACAATGAAACAAGATTATTTAGAATTATTTATATGCTTCAAGGAAAGTTACGGAATTTTAATAATAGGAAAATATTGTACAACCTCTATATGGTCTAGACATGTTTGGTGTAGTCTTGACCTAGAACTTTATGATATTATACCCTTTGACTATTTGCACTGCAATTTTTTTGTGTGCTTTGCTTATCTAAAAATGACATTTTTGTTTTTCAATCTTTCTCATATAGCTTCAAGATAACCTATGAAATATCCCTTGTGGGATACCACTTAAAAATGCACCAAAATATTGAAAATTTGCAGCCACATAACATACCGATTTTTGCAAATTTTTATAGTTAGGAAAGATGAACTAAAGAAACTTAATATTTCCCAAAATGTCCACCTGAATTACTTGAAAATTTAAAGAGAGATTGATATTATTATAAATGACATTAGAAAATTGTTTTTGGGATTTTACAAAAATTAAAATGCTGCCAGAAAATTACAGCGTGCCCTAGACAGCTGGAAATTTTCTAAAATTCGTAACTCTCCAAATACATGAGAAAAAATTATGAGACTTTGGAAATAACATTAAAAATATAGGAAATGATATTTCAACCTTCATATCTGAAAATGGTCAGCTGGAAAACCCTCCAAATAAATGTTGCAAGTCACCTAGCTTGGAAAAGGGTCAAAAGTTGATGAAGATGCCTTCAAAGTGATGTTAAGCCCTGCCCAAATGGTTGCCGTAAATCTGATCTGAAAGCCCTCTAGTTATCTTCCCCAAATGCCCCCAAAACCCTCAAAATCCTTCCTCTAAAACCTCTGCTAATATCTCTGTAACACAGCCCAGAAAGCGGCTCCAAAATGATAGTTAAGGTAGATCTCTCACTACCAAAGAATGCCCCTGCTAGCTAGGGAGGGTCTCTCACCACCGAAACTAGGGTCCCTGTGGGATTTTACTCCACAAGTTGTGGATTTTCAAACAACGATTGCACGTGAAGGAAAATAGAATGTATGTAAAAATTGATTTTCCTTTCTCCCCAACTCCTTATAACTTCTCTAAGGCAAAAGAGACCCAATTAACCCTAGACGCATTTCTTTCCATGGAGGGGCCAATAAAATAAAAGTAACTAAAGTTACTTTTTCCTTTTTAAGTCACCATGGTCCAAAAGTGACCCCCAAACGCAAAACTTGAATATTAGTACCATGGCCCCTTCCTAATAGCTCCCAGCGTCCACAGCTCCTTGGGTATGACCACGGCTTGGAATCAACTTGGCCCTTAGGCCTTTGGCATGGGAAAGGGGACATTACAGTCCTCCCTTCCCAAATTTTTTCTTTTCCTCAAGCAAATGCAAATTAGGATGCTGTAAAATCTACTCTCCCTCCCAAGTAGCATCCTCAAGTGGCAGTCCCTTCCATCGCACCAACCGCTCGGTGTTTACTCTACTCATGAGCCCCCTCCGCCTCTCTTCAATAATGGATTCGGAGTTCTAACACCAACTTCCCCTCCTCATCTAGTGGCGGTAACTTTGTAGATGATACGATATGCTATCCGAGTGCCTTATTTTGACATGAAACATGGAAGACATTATGTGTCTTACCGTGCTCCAATAGCTCTAACTCATATGCAACTACCCAAACTCAACAAACTACCAGTACGGACCATAAAATAGTGGTTTCAATTTCTTTGCACCCCATCGCTTCATTGAGGATTTGCTATATGGTTGTAAACGTAGGAATACTAGATCCCCAACCTCAAAAGACCTCTCTATCCTGTGCCAATCTGCATATACCTTCTGTTGATTCTATGCCTTCTAAAGGTTCTCTCTGAGAGCCTTCAGAATATCCTGGTTCTCCTGTAACCAATCTCGAGCTTTGGGAGCTTGGCTATCTGGTAATACTAAATCCACAAATTTCATAGCATCGTACCCATACAAGGCTCGAGAAAGGAGTCATACCTATGCTCATTTGGTAGGTGGTATTGTAGCAATACTCACCCATGTGTAACCATTTAATGCATGTCTGCTAATGTCCTGTCACATAACTCGCAAGTATCCCTCTATCCACTTATTGACCATCTTTGTCGCCCATCATCTCGTGGGTGGTAACTAGTGCTAGGAGTCAACTCCGTACACGTTAGTCTGAAGATATCCTACCAGAAGGTGCTTATGAAGATCTTGTCCCTGTCACTGACAATATTTTTAGGCAACCCATGTAGCCTAAAAATACCGGTATAGAAGATCTCGAGCCACATCCACTGCCTCGTGCCCCTTGGGTAGGGAAAAGAAATGAGCATACTTAGTTAACCGATCAACTACAACATAAATGTAGCTATGCCCATGCACCAAGGGAAGCCCTGTGATAAATTCCATAGATATGCTTTCCCATTTCTGTTTGGGAATGGGGAGAGGCTGAAGTAATCCCTTGGAAAAGACTACTCAGATTTGGTTTTTACGGCAAACCATACACTCTCTGACATGATTAAGGACATCATCCTTCATCCCCTTCCATGCAAATCTCTCCCTGATAAACATGTATGTTTTGAAATACCTAGGATGTCTAGCTAGTGGTGTATCATGTACTGCTCGAAGGATCTTCTCCTTCATTTTGGATCCTGGTACAAGGAAAATCCTATCCTTGTAGAAAATGAGATCATCCACTACTCTGTATCGGTCATCCTATATAATACCATCCATGATCTCACATGCAAACTGATTTTTGGAATACTCAACAAGTATATGAGCCTTCCAATCTGTTGAAATCTCAGACATAGAACTAAGCATAAAAGTGAGGTAAGGCCTCCTAGATAAAGCGTTAGCAATAATATTATTCTTACCTCTAGTGTACTCTATATCAAATTCATATGTTTGTACCTTGTTCACCCATATTTGTTAGCGATCGTTGAGCTCCTTCTGTCCCAAGAAGAACCTCAAACTGTTGTGATTCGTACAAACCATGAATTTGCTGCCCACAAGGTACTATCTGAATTTGGCCAAAGCATGCATAATGGCCAACATCTCCTTATCGTAAATTGAATACCCTCTCTCCATGGGTTTCAATTTCTGACTCTCATAGGTGATGGGATGCCTATCCTACATGAGAACTGCCCCAACACCCTCTCCTGATGCATCACACTCTAGAATGAATGGGTAGGAGAAATTTGGTAATGTGAGGACGAGACACGAACTCATCACCTCCTTGAGGTGATCAAAAACCTGTTGTGCTGTGTTTGACCAAGAAAAATCCCCTTCTTGGTCAAATCGGTCAATGGAGTAGTCAACCGAGAGAAATTCTTCACGAACCTCTGGTAGTATGTGCACAACCCCACGAATCCTCTCAAATGTGTCAATGTCCTAGGTGGCGGCCAATCCAGAATTGCCCGTATCTTCTCTCTATCCACCTTCATTGTACCCCCACCAATTACATATCCCAAGTATAGAATTTTGGTAATGTTGAACTCACACTTAGAGGCTTTCGCATATAACAAATTAGTTTCTAATATCCCTAACATCTCACCTAGGTGCCTAATATGGTCCTCCCAAGTCCTGATGTAGACTAAAATATCATCAAAGAAAACCAATACAAACTTCCGCAAGTGGCGGTTGAACACATGATTCATGTAAGACTGGAATGTAGCTAGAGCATTAGACAATCTGAAAGGCATCACCAAGAACTCAAAGTGACCGTAATGACATCTGAAAGTTGTCTTATGCACATTCTACACCCTGAATTTGATCTGATGATATCCAAAACACAAATCTATTTTTGAAAAATAGATTGCACCATGTAGCTCATCCAACAACTCATCAATGCGTGGTATGGGATACTTTTTCTTTATTGTCTTCTTATTCAAGGCACGGTAGTCCATACACATCCATAGGGTCCCATCCTTCTTCTTCACCAATACCATTGAAGAAGTAAAAGGGCTGGAACTCAATCTAATATGCCCCATATCAATGAGATCATGTATAGTCTTCTCAATCTCATCCTTAAACCTGTTTGGGGTGACGGTAAGGAGAAGTAACCACCGGTCTAGCATCCTCAAGCTCAATCACATGCTCAAATCCCCTATCTAGAGGTATGCTTGGAGGTATGTCACCAAAAACTACACTATGTCTGTCCAATAAGCCCTGTATATCCACATGATACTCCTATTGTCCATCCTCTGATTTCTTGGTCGAAACCAAATAATGTACTGCCCAATCCACCCCATTGTGCCTATAGATCCTCTCGATCCTCTTGGCCGTAACAACTCGGGGTGCCTCTAAAGATAATCCCCTCAAGATCACATTCCTCCCTTCGGACTTAAACTTCAGCTCCATCGTCTGGAAGTTAGTTCGAAACTCACCAAGGGAATGGAGCCACTGTACTCCAAGCACTATGTTGGTCTCTCCAATACCAACAATATAGAAATCATTGGTAACTATATAGTTACCCATCGTGATGCTCAATTGGGGAACCCATCATGTGCATCTCATAGAATCTCCATTGGCTACAACCACGTTGAAGCCCTCAAATTCCTCTGTTTGTAACCCTCACCTCTCAACCAATGAGGCATCAATAAAGTTGTGGGTTGCCCCACTATCAATGAGTACCACTACTCGTTATCCCTGCAAAACTCCCCTAACTCTGAATGCCTTGTACCTCGGGTACTAGACAAAGTGGCGATAGTCTCCTGGGGAAAAGTCTCGCTATCTTGCTCAACACCCACACTATCTAATGCCTCATCATCATCATCCTCTAATCCCTATGTGTCCAAATCCTTGTCACCATCACTCTCCTCAAATACCTCTATGAATTGGGCCCTCCCTCTACCCTTGCAATCATGTCCTAGAACCCAAGGTGTGCGGCAATCGAAACATAGTTTCTTTCACCTCAATTCCTCTCTATCCTCTCTAGATCCAAATGGTCTCCATGCTATATCTTTCCTAGGTAGAGGTACCTTCTAGCTGCAAACCATTAGTTCTAGAAGGGAAACCCTTAGGCTACACTAGAAGTGGAAACCTCGACTTAGGAGTGGATAACTCCAAGTCATGAGCTCTCCTAATAGCCTCATGCAAAGAAGAAGGCTCAAATGCCTTCACAAATCCAGCGAGTGTGTCTATCAAACCTGCTGTGAATGGGAAATCAACCTCATCTTTGTAACATCAGGTACCATGACCGATAGTCTCTAAAAATCTGTGATATACTAATCCAAGGAACCAGTCTACCTCAAATGAGTCAACTCTCTAAAATACTTGTCGGGGTCCCTCCTATCAAATCTTCTCACTAGCCTCTTTGTGAACTCTACATAAGTCATGATGTATATGTGTCCCTATGTAATCAACCCATGATGCCACCAATCATGAGCGTCTCCCTCTAAATGCAATATTGCAAACTTAATTACATCTTCCTCACGCATAGGATTTAACTCAATGTATGTCTTCAACTTCTAGACCCAAGACTGTGCAGTACACTTCTTATAATTGTCGAAGTGTGGAACAAAAATTTGTACTAGCCTCCTTTGCATCTCTAGTACATGTACCTGGTGATCTCTCCTAGGCCAGCTGCCAATCTTCATTTTGCAATATTCCTGGAATGGCATGTTGTCACAAAATCCATCACTTAAGGCCTTGTACCTTTCCCAACAAGACTCCTCATCTACAATATCCATTGACTGCCACACCTATGAAACTTCCGGATCCTTCAAGAAAGAAGGTTCGTGAAACCCCAAAGGCCTGGTAGAAGAATGGGGAGACCGCTGCCTTGAATGTCCACCCTCACCTCTTTGACCATGTTGTCCCCTATTGCTATTTTCACCTCTTTTCACATGACTATCAATCATGTCCTGTGCTAATCTCTCGAGTGGTGGCTCAAATAGAGTTGGTAGTCTCCGCCGCTTCACCATGTTGGTGAACAATTGTCTCATTGAATCTACACCTATATCCTCACTGTCTCTATCCCCCATCTTTCAATCCCAATAGGTTGGAGAAATAACTTCTCTGATACCACTGAAATATCCCTTGTGGGATACCACTTAAAAATGCACCAAAATATTGAAAATTTGTAGCCACATAAAATACTGATTTTTCCAGATTTTTATAGTTAGGGAAGCGAACTAAAGAAACTTAATATTTCCCAAAATGTCCACCCGAATTACTTGAAAATTTAAAGAGAGCTTGATATTATTATAAATGACATTAGAAGAAACTATTTTTGGGATTTTACAGAAATTAAAATGCTACCAAAAAATTACAGCGTGCCTAGATAGATGGAGCTCTTCTAAAATTCGTAACTCTCCAAATACATGAGCAAAAATTATGAGACTTTGGAAATAACATTAACAAATATAGGAAATGATATTTCAACCTTCAGATCTGAAAATGGTCAACCTGGAAAACCCTCCAAATAAATGTTGCAAGTCACCTAGCTTGGAAAAGGGTCAGAAATTGATGAAGATGCCTTCAAAGTGATGCTAAGCCCTGCCCAAATGGATGTTGTAAATCTGATATGAAAGCCCTTTGGTTATCTTCCCCAAAATGCCCCCAAAACCCTCAAAATCCTTCCTCTGAAACCTCTGATAATATATCGTAACACAGCCCAGAAAGCGGCTCCAAAATGACAAGCTAGGGTAGATCTCTCACTACCGAAGAATGCCCTGCTAGCTAGGGATGGGTCTCTCACCACTGAAGCTAGGGTCCCTGTGGGATTTTACTCCGAGAATCTGTAGATTTTTAAACAACGAGTTGCATGTGAAGGAAATTAGAATGTATGCAAAATGTGATTTTCCTTTCTCCCCAGACTCCTTATATACTTCTCAAGGTAAAAGAACCCCAATAAACCCTAGACACATTTCTTTCCATGGAGGGCGAGTAAAATAAAAGTAACTAAAGTTACTTTTTCTTTTTAAGTCACCATGGTCCGAAAGTGACCCCCATACGCAAAACTTGAATATTATTACCATGCGGTCCCTTCCCAATAGCTCCCAGCGTCCACAGCCCCTTGGGTATGACCACGGCTTGGACTTGACTTGGCCCTTAGGCCTTTGGCATAGGAAAGGGGAAATTACAACCTATAATCATCTGTAACAAAGTGGAAACCCTAGCAACCTGCATAAACCTTCATCAAAGCATTAACAAACTAAAATTATAATGTATGGTGAGGTTAGACTACCATAACCCCTTTGTTGATTAAAACATGCTTGGAGTGACTTTTATCTTACTAAGACATGGCTCATGATATTTTCATGCTTGTAAATGGAGGAAGCTATAATCTTTGACTTGGTTAAGTGCTTTAAATTTGTAGGGATTACTCTAGATGATTTGTAACTAATTTAGGAAGATTTAGGAACCCTTTTAGTGCTTTTGGAAAGATGTTTGCAATAGTATGTTAGATAAGATTTTAAGAGTGTCAAGTGAATTTTAAAGATGAAATGACCCAAAGAAGGATTTGAAATTAAAATAATATTCATGTTGAATGTGAAGGGGTGTAATTATAAAAGTTGGCCATTACCGCATCTTATTGTTGGGTTTATAATATTAAGTGGGAAACTGCTTATTTAAGAAACCCTCAAAGATTGTATGTTTTTGGTTTATAGCTTATATTTAAAATATAAGCATGGTGGATCCATTACTACTAGATCAACATTGTTTTAAAATGTAAGAGTGACCCAAAATAGGTAACCCACCTTATATAAAATAAGTCGGTCTCATTAGAGATCAGTTACACTAGTGATATGAACTATATCAGGTGTAAGATATGAATGTGAGCAATATGTGCGAGTTGTTTATAGATACATGATGTGAATGATGTAAAACTCATGAGTGTATGTATGAGGTGGTTTGTAATCCCTTCTTGAAGGTGTAACTGTAAGTGGATCTATGGAAATAGTGGGAGTGCTAGGTGAAAATTTATTCTCAATAAAAATAAGTGATTTTAAGTGCGTTTTTACCTTCCAAGATTTTCCCACTTATATCTTGTGTCATTGTGTTCATTTAATTTTTGTTCATGTTGTTTACATTCTGTAATATGAATTATAAACATCTAAATCTATGTTTTAATTACTACACTTCATAAACTATAATCTTGGTAATTTATATTGTGGATTTATAATTTGTAACCTTATTCATGCCCTAAATTTTCTGACATGGTATCGAGAGCTAGTGTTTATGCATGTGCGGGGAGATATTTGGATGTTTTTTATTTACAAGTGTGAATAAACTTGAAGTTTTTCAAATTTGCAAAACCCTAGCTGCTTCGTGGCTTGCTTCAAGTTTATCAGGTTCAAAACTCCAATTCCGCCAAAATAATGTGACTTTGGATGATCTAAAATGATTAATCAGTTTAGTGAGATTAGATCTTGCTTATGCATGTGTTTTTAGCCTCCACAACCATTTTTGTGCATAAATCTGCATGTTTCACCATCCACACCCTTCTCTAAGATTTATTAGGCTTCATGGAAATATTTTATGTTCTTCATGGTTTATCAGTCTTATGTAGCTTATTTGAATGATTTGCACCTTTAATAGTTGTTTTATATCCGTTGGGTGAATTATTTAAATATTTCTTTCATGGCTTCTCCAAGTCTTCTACATATTTTTTGACTTACATGGCCTTCCTTAAGTCTTATGTGCTTTGGTTTTCTTTGTTATACAAACCTCTTTGTTATGCGCCTTTTTGTGATACAAAGACTTTTTTTCTTTGTCGCACGGTTTTTTTTTTATATGAGGAATTGTCCTTGTTGTGTGGTCTTCTCCCTTTGTTTTGCGATTGTTGGCCTAAGTATTCGGTGGAACACTAAGATTTCAAAATATGTAGAACACAATTTTTGTGTTATGCGGCTTTCACATTTTGCAAATTTTATAACTTTTCCTCTATTGCATTGCGGCCTTCTGAACAGCTAGTTCTTTATGTTTAGCGGCCTTCTTCTTGGTTATAGAACCTTTTTAGATGTTTTCATCAAGTTACAAGCTATTTTTATTTAAATTTTTAATCCACTATAGTCATTTTCTTTTGTGCCATGGATCTCTATAATTTTTGGAAAACTACATAACACTTTTTTTAAAACTTTGTTCGAGTTTTCCTTGACATGAAATGGCTAGTTCTTCTTGTTTTTCCATGGATAAATCACAAATTTTAAATAAATATAATTACAATATTTTGATAATTAGGATTAATTCTATTGTTATGGCTATAAAGCTATGGGATTTAGTTAGTGGTGTTGAAAAGAAACCCCTATGAAACAAGCTACTCGAGAACTTAAGATTTTTCTCTCAAAACTCCCAAAAGGCTATGTCCATCTTATTACAAAGAATCAAAAATCCCAAGAGGTTATGTCCATCACATTAAAATCCTACAAATGCACATGGATGTCATTTACCTTTGAGTTGGCTGTTATTGATGCCATCATGCTTTGCGAGAGAAGGTATGGGTGCACTAATTCATCATTTATTTGGGTTAGTGGAAGTGGTTGATTGTTTTTAAAGAAAAACTACTGTTTTCCTCATGAACTCATGTTTACACTTTGACCCCAAAAATCCATCAATTTTTGAGTTTCTTGATGCCAAAATGAAGCCCTTGAGGAGACCTTTCCAACACCACCAATTTCATACAATATGGAGGTATTTCTTGAAAGTTATGGTCAAAAACAATTTCTCCTTTGTTTCACGACTTTGTTGTGTATTCATTCATTTTTGTAATGTTATGCAAATTTCCCTTTAGTATGCAACATTTTGAATGTTTCTAGCGACATTTTTGGCTTTTGTGGATTTCCCTTTGTTATACGATGTATTTTGAATGTTTGGTGGCATTTTCTAGCTTCCATGGGTTTAATGTTTGTTTTTCTTTGTCAATACACGGAATCTCACTTGTTATGTGGCTTTGAGACTTTGTTTCCTTTGTTCCCCGGACTTGGAGAGTCCGTGAAACAACAACAACCGTAAAGATCATGCATAAATGACATGGCTCCTTCTGAAATCCCACCTTGACCCTAACGATCTGTAATGGAATTAATTGTATAAATATAATTATTAGCAGAAATAGAACACCCAATGAACACAATATTGCAAATAAATGATCTTAATATGCAAGTAGAATAGCTTATCCACTTCAAGGGGGAAACCTCCAAACCATACAATAAGACTCAAATGTTCATTATCCTGATAAACTACTAACTACTAACCCCTTAATATATTATTCCTATGTTATGGCCAACACCAAGGCTGACCCACTAATGATAGTATAACATATATGAAAGAGATACATCATGATAAGAAGTTATGATAGCCACAAGTCGGCTATATACATCTAATGTAAGATATATGATTAAGGGCGTAACATACCCCTCCCCTTTGAAGAAACATTGTTCCCAATGTTGAGAAGCTCTGGATGGTGCTGTAGGAAGTTTGCAACCTCCCAAGTTGCATCTTCATTGTCTAGATTTTTCCACTTGAACAAATACTCAGTGATGACATTTTTCCTCAATCACTTAGGTTTTGTTTGAAGGATGCATTCTGGTTCCAGGATGATTCTTCCCTTGTCATCAAGCTCTGGTAACACTCTCTAGGCTGATACCATTTGTCCAATTACCTTCTTCAGGAAAGATACATGGAAGACTGGATGAATTTAAGTAGTTGGAGGACGTTCCAATTTGTATGCTACATTGCCAATCTTCTATATAACTTGATAAAGGCCATAGTACTTAGGTGAAATATTGTTATCCTTTTTCTGTTGTTTCAAGGAAATTTTCTTATATGGTTGTAAACACACAAAAACCCAATCACCGAATTCAAAATGTCTTTCACTACGATGTTGGTATAGCTACTACTTCATGCGGTTTTGTGACATGGACAAATTCTCCCTGAGACTAGAAAGCACCTCTTGTTGGTGTTGAATATGTTCTTAAATTTCTCAAACCCTTGGTTGGACTCTCAAATATGAGGCGATAGATGGTGGATGGTACCCATATAATGCCAAGAAAGGAGACATTTTAGATGAAGTATGAAAAGAGGTGTTATACCACCATTCTACCAGCGGTAACCATTGGACCCATCTCGCTTGCTTATCTAATGTAAAACAACAAAAATATCCCTCCAAGAACTTTTTACCACCTCTGTTTGCCCATCATACTAGGGATGATAAGAGGACCTATGAGCTAGTTGTGTGCCCAAGCATGAGAACAACTCAGTCCAAAATTACTAGTAAAGATAGGGTCTCGATCACTTACTATAATCTTGGTGTCCCATGTAGCTTCTGAACTATATCCATGAAGGTTGTTGTTATTGTACTCACAACAAATGGATGTGATAAGGCAAAAAATGGACATATTTGTGAGTTTGTCCACCACCACCATGATTATATTTTTACCTTCGATTTACGCAATCATGTGATGAAGTCCATGGACACCTCTTCCCACCTCTGGCTAGGAATAGATAGAGGTTGTAAAAGACCCGGGGACTTAATTGTTTCACCCTTATTTTGCTGGTAAACCATGCATTCTACCATAAATTTTTGGACTGTTGAGTTGTGGAGCTCAATTACTTCAGATTAGCATGCAATATGAAACTTTTTGGAAAACACAATAACCGAGCATCGGTTATGAAGGGACCAACATTGGTCACCTATGACCGGAATCAGTCAAAAAAGGAGGAACCAACATTAGTTAGGTCTAGTCGGCGTCAGTTACCTGTGTGTGGGTGTTTTAATTAACTCACGAGAATTAGATCTATTTTTAGTATTAAAGAATATCTATTGATTGTAATTGCATGGATAAGTGCCCTAAGTTTATATATGCCAATATAATCATGAAATATAGGGTTTAGAAGTAAGAATTAAGAATAACTTGCAAAAGTTAATGATTATTGTGAGAATAATTGTGAGAGAGAGAATTCTTGGAGAAGAAACAAAAGCTTGAGAGAAAGAAAGTATTATACATCTAAGAGATGTGGAAGATTGTAAATTTTCATTGTATATCTTGTCAAAGCTTTGGATAATAGATTGTCTTGCTTCTTGGTGGGCATAGCCCACACTGGGTGAACCACGTTAAATCTGGTGTTGATTTATATCTTTTGTTCTATATATTTCTTCTAGTAGAATATCCACTTTTATTTGCATGTATGCTTAGATCTGATATATTATTTGTACAACCAATGTGTTAACCCCAACAACTGGTATCCGATATTTGTTTGAGGGTTTTGTGTGTTGACATATTTTCTCACAGAGGGTTTTTGATTGGTCGAGAGTTACAACAATGGCAGAAGAAAATAAATACAAGGTAAAGAAGTTTGACGACCGAAATTATCAATTATGGAAGATGTAGATTGAGGATTATCTTGTATCAAAGATATTTGTATTTACCGTTGGATGAGAAGTCTAGACCTACGAAGATGACTGATGAAGAATGGAAGATTCTTGACAAAAAGGCTTTGGGATCTATAAGATTGAGCCTGACAGCATCTGTGGCTTCTAATATTATAGAAGTGACTTCTACGGTAGGGTTAATGAAATCTCTTGCTAATTTATATGAAAAACCTAGTGCTTGAATAAAGTTTATTTGATGAAGAAACTATTTAATTCTAAGATACGTGAAGGTGGATCTACATCTAGTCATTTGAATTATTTTAGATATATTGTAAATCAATTAAAATCGGTTGATATACCATTTGATGATGAAGTGAAAACACTTTATTATTACGTTCTAATGAGGGTCGTCAATCCTCGCCATTAATAATGTCAATACGGGTTTGTGTTTGAAGGATGTATGCATTAAGAGAAGAAGATCTTGGAAAGTAGCTCCCTTAAACACAATCCAAACTTGCATAAATTAAAAACACACATGCAAAAATTTAATGCACACTTGCAGAAATTGAAACACACTTGCATAAATGAAATCACACTTGCAGAAATAAAACACACTTGCATAAATTGAAATCACACTTGTAGGAATAAAACACACTTGCATAAATTGAAATCACACTTGTAGGAATAAAACACACTTGCATAAATTGAAATTGCTGAATTGAAAATAAAGGAAAGAGGAAAAGACACCTACAAGTTCACAAAAGAAATTACATAACATAAAAAATAGAAATTTACAACAAAAGGAAAATTATAGAAATAAAGAAATAAACATTAACACATTGATCCATCTTCCTTGGAATGAGTGGCTAACTCATTCCTTGGAAGAGGATTTAATTCATACTTTTAATTCAGAACTTGCAGAAAAACTTTACTTCCAAAGATTGGAAAGAAAGAACAGATCTTGATTACTTGGGGAAAAGAATTACATATCTAAGTGTGGAAGGTTGCATTTATAATTTATGCATCCAACCAACTCCTTATTTTGGGAGATACAATCTGATCTTATATTTATTCTAATCCTAACAACTAAGATCTCCATCTCCACAAAATATGGAGAGAGATATATTATTGAAGTCAAATCTTATCTTGCTTATTTTAGGAAGATTTGCTCCCAAATCTTCTCCTTGCTTTTTGGTAATAAGAATCATAATGATTTTATTCTTCTACATTATTGGAAGGATGTTTTCCTCAAAATATGATTTTGACCAAATACCTTTCCCAGATTTTCCATTTGACTTTGTTGTTTTTGATTGTGGAACTTTTGACGCTTGTCTGATACACTTTTTCCTTGGATTGCAGTTCACTAAAAGTTAGATTTCTCTTCATTGGTAAAACCTATAGCAAATCTGAATGATTTTTTTTTAAAACATTTCTATGAACAAAAACCTCTCTCATATTTTCCATTTGACTTTTCTGTTTCTGTTTATGGAACTTTTAGTGCTCATCTGATACACTTTTCATGGACTATAACTCACTAAAAGTTAGATATATCTTCATTGGTAAAACCTGTAACAAATATGAATGAGGTTTTTGTTAAACACATTGTTATGAAAAAAAATCTCTCAAATTTTCTATTTTAATTTTTTTTTTCTGTTTATTGAACTTTTAGTGCTCATCTGATACACTTTTCCTCGGACTGTAGCTCACTAAAAGTTAGATCTCTCTTTATTGCTAATACCTGTGGCAAATATGAATGATATTTTTTTTAAACACATTTCTATGAACAAAAAACTCTCTTAGATTTCTCATTGGAATCTATGAGTTTTCACAATCCCTCAAAAACGTCATTCCATTGATGCAAGTTAGGAACTAAAGTGTCATTCCTTTTATTCAAGTTCCGAACTAAATCTGATTTGTCCACGAATTGAAATTTCTGGAACTAAATTTCATTCAATTGATACAAGTTCGGAACTAAATCTACGAGTTTTGGAACTAAACTTGCGAGGTCTGGAACTAAACCTGCAAGTTCCGGAACTAACTTAAAACAACTATAACTTTTGCATGCGACCTCATTGAGATGATTCTTGTTTTGAACTTGCATAATTTTTTGAGAGGAATCTGAATATGAAATCATATTTGATTTTAAATGTACTTTTCATGATCAATTCCACTTTTCCCAATACTAGCATTATCTTTCCTTTATGGCCTGCATACATAAGACTTTGCATATTTTCCCAAATAATCAATAGGATTAGTCAAAAAAATAGATAAAAAATATTTCTAAAGAATGAACAAGATATATATCCTATACTCTATCTTAAGAAAACTATAAGTTCCTAGATTACATTTAAATCCACTTTCAAAGGTAACTTGGAAGGACAAAATAATGGTAATTTATGGCCAATTTATGACTTCATCACGTTCTTTGCTTGATAGTTGGGATAAATTGGTAATGGTTGTTAGTAATACAACATCTGCTAATAATATTTTGAAGTTTAATGATGTGGTTAGTATAATATTGAATGAATAAATTCACAGGAAGAGTACAGATGAATCGTCATCTGGGAATTCTTTGAATTTAGAAAGTAGGGCGAGTAGAAGGAGAGATGCAAGAGTAAGAGTAATGAGAAATCAAAGTCAAGGGATAGCAGATCCAAATCCAGAGGTAAGGGAATTACTTGTTGGAAATGTGGAAATAAAGGACATGCAAAGAAATATTATTGGTTAAAGGATAAAGAGAACCGACAACCAGATGAAGGTAAAGAAGTAAATCTTACAGCAACAGAGGTAATGCAAGATGCTCTTATTATTTCTTTATATAATAGAATTGAATCATGGGTTTTAGATTCAAGAGATTCTTTCCATGCAACCCCTAATAAGGGTTATTTCAGAAATTATTTCGAGGAAATTTTGGGCATGTTTATTTGGGTGATGATGAACCTTGCGGTATTCTTTGGTAAAGGGAAGTTCATCTAAAATTACGAATGGAAATACATGAACCGAAATCACCATCTATGGACCCGCATACCCTATTTCTCGACGGGGTTTCCCATCATACAATGCTTAAATAATTACACCAATATCCTCTTAAAATGTCTTTGTATGACCTCATCCAAACCTCTGAGTCTCATCATTAGGCCTTCATTGAGGTCATGCAATCTATTGAGGTTATACCTAATGACCCTACACCTATCACCGCCATTATCACTCCTCATCATGTGGCCTCTCTTGATACGTAAACTTCTACTTTAGAACTCTACGAATCACACAATTATGTTGTTCTAATTTCAACTTTGGAAAATGACAGATTTGCTTGAAAAACTAGAGCTTCGTGACTGATTATCTAGTGCTATAGAAAGGAAATTGCAGAGAGGGAAAGAATTCAAAAATTTAACACCAACAATTTTATCCTGGAAACCTCCAATGGAGGAAAACCAGTCGGGAAGGGAAACTACTCTTTCTTCCCATTTTTATTGGTCTAATATAGACAATTACTGATTCTAATAAGCATGAAAAGAAGTATGATGTAAAACCTTCTCTCCAATTACTTACTTTCTCTGTTTCTACACCTTACTCCTACAATTCCACTCTAGCACTAAAGATCTTGCTCACTACTCTCATTAAACTCTGCTTCTCGATCTCTCTAGATCTTTGAATGCCATTCTCTTTCTCCTTTCATGCATTTATAGGCCTTCACATGTCCTCCCATGCACTGGAGGATGTGAAAGGGCATGGAAGGGAAGAGACATGGTTGGGCGCTTCAAATTCACGTCCATTCGCATTCCATTCTTTTTCTCTATTTGAAAGTGACAGGACCGCCATCCTAGCGGACTTAAAGGTCTCGGACCACCACCCCTAGGCTGAGTGGCGGTTTCAAGACCACCGCCCTTACAAGGTGGCGGTTCCTTCCAGAACCTTTGTTTACCTCACTTTATTCACTTTTCTTGTTTCTCCTTCTTAGTGTTGATGGAACTGTTGGGAATTCAGGACTGCAGAATAGTGCTATGATTTAATAACAAACAAAACTTATGCACACAGGATCTAAAAATTCTCCAAAATCTACAACAGTGGAAGTATAAACTAGAATAATCCAAATCAAGACAAAGTACACACACATAACACAACAGTACTATTATTCACCCAATGTGGGATACGTCCACCAAAGATAGAGATCTCATATATACAATACAACAAGAGTACACACCAACTCTTTAATACAAGAGTACAATGCATCTCTCTAAGAGTATCTCCTCTCCTCCAGATCTCTAAACGGATCTCCATGAGTGCACTACAATTGTGCCTCCAAACACCACCAAAAGATCTCACATAACTAGGAACTACTGCATCTCTGAATTGCTACCAAGTTCTTTGTGGATCTGCAAACAAGACCTCTCACATGGGTCTACCATATGTGCAACTATGATTGTGCACCAAGAAGTAAGTCTGTCTCTCCATCATTGCATAACATGTGCAAACATGAAGACAACCTCCTCTACAATATCTAGATCTACATGGATCAACAATACAATATGATCTCATGGATCTACAATACAAGACTAGATCTACATAGATCTATAATACAAGATCTCACCAACATGTGGATCTACAAGAAGAAACTCTATGTGCTTTGCATACTATGCAAGCCATTACAATGAGACAATAACTATATAAATAAAATACAGTAGAAGATGTTACCCTCTTCTCACCATTCAGATGTACCTACTATTTCCTTCTGTCCAGCTCCTCTCCATGGAGACTTTGTCTTCATGTAACCTGTTCTTTCTTTCTCTTCTTCTTCTTTTTCATCTTCATCCTCTCAATCTAGGAGAATCAAGGATCTAATTCAATCCTTCTCTTAATTCTCTTCTAAACCCTAGCTTTCATGCTTATATAGTTGTTTATAAACTTTGGGAACTTAGCCATAATTAAAATCAATAGCTATACTTTAATGCTAAAAATAGATCTAATTCATGACGATTAATTAAAACACTCCCCACGAGTAACCGACATCAGTTCACCCTATCCGATGGTGGTTCATCTACTAACCGATGGTGGTTTCTTATCTTTGACCAATGATGGTTACACCACTGATCGATGGTGGTTCTTTGTCGAACCAGTGACATGTAAAACATGCTATCTTTGAAGTAATTCAGCTCCACAACCTAACAATCTCCCACTTGGAGATAAATTGTTGAACCTTTGTACTGCACTGTAAATGTACATCACTGTCCTCTACACACTGTGAAGACCATCTTTTCTTTCCTTCAACAATTCTCTCAAAAAATAAAACCAAGAAGATCAAACCATCTTCTCAAACCAAGAAGATAAAAACATGACTTACCAAACCACCACGAAGCTACAACTGATCCATGATAACCAAGCTATCCATACATCAAGCTCCCATTGAATCATAACACCAAGCCTCTCATACAACCAATCCATCATGACTAACACACTGCAAGAGCTCCCACTCAAACTGAAGTATTGAGCTTCAATTGCAACCATAGCCATACATGTAAAACCAACCATGTTCTCCATCCATCTATCCATGTCTCCATGCAACCACCAATGCAACTGTCTAAAGACAATTCAAACTAGAATATGTAAAAGTAAAACAAGATCCCAAGTAAAAATAACCTAAATGAGTTCTACATGCAATAGTGGGTGATCAATCCACAAACACTGCATAACTCAAAGAAATCCAAACAACACTATGAATCAGTAAATCAACCCCGCATAAACAACTAGCATGTCCAATACATTCATCTGTAGATAACATACCTATCAAGGAGTAACATAGTAATCAAGAGGAAATACAAACATCCCCTACTCATGCTCAAGGCATCTAAACCGTGCTCATAGGCATCCATGTGCAAATCAAACATCTGCATCATCATAGACTCACAAAACTGAAACTATCCACATTTATAAACTCACCTATACATCCATCCATATCATCGGGCTCTCCAGAAGCACCAAGTCTCTCACTGACTAAATCCAAAGCAATATATGAATCTTGTGCTCATCAATGTCAATAACAAAAAACAACCATGCTAAACCATGCAAATAATACCAAGTGCAAATGCCAAAGAAACATGTCATCAACATATTGCACAAACCAAACCAAGATGAAAGCAAAACAAGGGCACCATCTAAAAAATGGTAAATAAACACTGATGTCAAACCTGTAACCAAACCGACCATGGTTTCCCCACCGACACCGACCACTTCCTAACCAACCACGATTACCAAATGACCGACCATGGTTCATCCTAACCGACACCGGTCTCTGTAACTAGCATATTTTCTCCTTTAACCCTTAAAATTCTAAAAAATTTCTCTATCACCTTCATCCATTGAATCTAACCATCAATTATAATCCCATAGGGATATCCAGCACCACAAAATAAATCGAAGTGACATCACAAATCAATAAACTCAATATACCTATAAATATATGAATTCCCTCCAAAACCAACTAGTGCCTCTACCACTCTGAATAGTAGCAATCTCCTCTCACTATGCATGTGCATCATGTATCCAATCCTGTAATGCCAACAACCATGGCTTTGCTCCCCTTTGAACACGAAAATACCTGCACTTGCGCCTCTAACACCAAGCTCAAAAGCTAATATGTCAGTGATAAATAAAACCAAATGAAAGAAAATATAAAATGATTCCCTTCTTATCAAAGAATACTCCTACATCACATAAGTTTGGACTTCTTGTCAAGTAGATAAATCAAGTTCTTTTCATCCTATGTACTCAACATCTTCCATTACCCTATTTGTGTCTAACCATGACTTTTCATTGAGGATCTCATCCATAGACTAGATATCCTTGTCCTCAAGATTCCACACAACTGGAAAATAAAATTCAAACAACACCAAAAACATGGTGTAAATATGTGCACACTATCCAAATATAATATCAGTTGCTCCAAAAGAAAGAAATAAAACATGAACCATATAGAGATACCTGAACCAAAGTCTCACTGAACTAACCAAGCCAAATCCGTCCTCTTTCTGATCCAAACATTGAAGTGATCAACATTGTTTCTACCTATACACATTGTGTAAGAAACATGATCCTCCAAAATAGGACACTAAACCATCCATGCCCTCTTCTACTATAAGAAACCATGTGTAAACTCATTTTCACAGAGACCGACTAGATTCACTGACCAATACCGGTTACCCTCTGTGACCGATGTCGGTTCCTTGATTGACATCGGTGTGCTGCTGGAACTAACACAATGCCAAAAATTGGCATAGGTCACCAAACTAGGTGCCTACTCCAACCAAAGCCGATAGTTGTGTTGAGCCAGTCATTTCAAGAAGCACCCAAATCTTGCACAAAAACTTAACAACAATAATACATGCAATAAAAATTGCACCAAGATGAAATACATCACCTTACCAACACCAAGATACTCAACCACATCTTCAACTGAAGAACATGCTTCTCTGATGGAAACCCCGTCTTCACGTTGTGCTACTATATTCTACCTCTCTAAGAAGCCCATGCATCTAACTACACCAAAGGATGCATAACTTCTCCTTTTCTCTCATTCTCATATCTAGATCTGCAATCCCAAACATGCATGTGCAACCAAAATAATATAAGCACTACAATACCAAGATAAAACCATACCTCAATAACCATATCTGCAATCTGACCAACATGCTTGTGCCTCCAAGAACGGGGACACCTCAACAACCAAGATACATTCCATGCATCTTCTTAATTCTTTAGATATGTGATTTTCTATTTAAAACTAGGTTGCCCAAGGTAATCAACCACGGTCACCTGTGTAATCGACCATGATTACCCCTGTAATCGACCACGGTCACCCTGCCGACGCCGGTTGCCACTTAACCAACATCGGTCACTGTAATTTCCAGAAACCTTACTCTACCAGATCCTACTTGAGATTGAATATCTTCAAGCAATCTTCTCATTAGGAAAAACAAACCCTACTCTCATACATGTCAGTCAAACGACTAAAAAAACCATAAAGCAAACCCTTTCTCCGAAATAACCAAGCTAACCAAGCTCGATACCGAGTTTTGGGAATTCGGGACTATGGAATAGTGCTATGATTTAATAACAAACAAAATCATGCCCATAGGATCTAAAAATCCCCAAAATCTACAACAGTGGAAGTATAAACTAGAATAATCCAAATAAAAAAAAAAGTACACACACATAACACAACATGTACCATGGTTCACCAAATGTGGGCTACGTCCACCAAAGATAGAGATCTCATATATATAATATAATAAGAGTACAAACCAACTCTTTAATACAAGATTACAATGCATCGCTCCAAGAGTATCTCCTCTCCGTCATATCTCTAAATGGATCTCCATGAGTGAACTACAATTGTGCCTCCAAACACCACCAATAGATCTCACATAACCCGGGAACTCCGCATCTACGAGCTGCTGCTACCAAGTTCTCTGTGGATTTGCAAACAAGACCTCTCACATGGGTCTACCATATGTGCAACTATGATTTGTGCACCAAGAAGTAAGCTGTCTCTCCATCACTTCATATAACACTGTGCAAACATGAAGATAACCTCTCTCTCTACAATATCTAGATCTACATGGATCAAAAATACAATATGATCTAATGGATCTACAATACAATACTAGATCTACATAGATCTATAATACAAGATCTCACCAATATGTGGATCTACAAGAAGAAAATCTATGTGCTTTGCATACTATGCAAACCATTACAATGAGACAATAACTATATAAATAAAATATAGTAGAAGACGTTACCCTCTTCTCACCATTTAGATATACCTCCTATTTCCTTCTGTCCAACTCCTCTCCATGAAGACTCTATCTTCATGTAAACCTTTCATTCTTTCTTTTCTTCTTCTTCTTCTTCTTCTTCGTCTTCATCCTCTCAATCTAGGAGAATTAAGGATCTAATTCAATCCTTCTCTTAATTCTCTTCTAAACCCTAGATTTCATGCTTATATAGTCATTTATAAACTTAGGGCACTTAGCCATGCAATTACAATCAATAGATATACTTTAATGCTAAAAATATATCTAATTCCTGAGAGTTAATTAAAACACTCCCGCATAGGTAACCGATGTCGGTTTACCCTATTTGACGGTGGTTCATTTGTTGACTGATGATGGTTCTTATGCTGACCAATGATGGTTCTTATGCTAACCGATGGTAGTTCTTATACTAACCGATGACGGTTACACCCTGACCGACGCGGCATTCTTTCATCGAGAACCAATAACATGTAAAACATGTTATCTTTAAAGCAATTCAACTCCACAACCTAACGAGAACTGATGAAGTGGTGTGTTTTTCTACTTAGGAGGCTTTTTGTCTCACAAAAGTTTAGTGGGGAGTGGTATAGGAATCAACTCCCTCTCATGCTCATTCGAGTACCACTTTGGTGCCTTGGTGTCTTCTCTCGTCTAACACCTTGAGACTCATGTGGATCTTTGGTTTGTTGCTCAGTGCTACATCCTTCTTCTAGTTTCCTCGAGTACAATCCTCTTTGGAAGGTAACTTCGTATCTTTCCTTCTTTGTCATGTATAGATGGCGTTAGTGGATGTGAGCTCTTGCTGACTTGCTATCGCATGCATCTGCATGAAGTATGGTCTAAAGGTTTCTTCTCCAACCTAATCAAGTATGGCGAAGGTCCCATATTGTAGTGGTTTAGTCCTTCTTACTTGTCTTTGTCTTTTGAGATGGATTGGCTGAATCCTCTCCAAGTATGCTACTACTATAGTCACCACCGTTCCTTGTATCTCCTCTTCTTCTTGCTGCCCTATGGTCAAGTCCAGTGAATCCATAGGTAGATACGGTGACTCCATAATGGAATTTTGTTTTGCTCCTTGAATGAGCAGTTCCTGTGGTGGCTTCTTCTACAAAAACTAAAAAGTGCTATCCAAATTCTCCATCCTTTGATCAGAAATATCCGTGCTCTCACACCCATTTTGTTTTTCTTCCAATGAAAGCAAACAAAACTAATGATTTACCTAAATAAGTCTTGGTGCTTGGTTGGCACTTACCACATAACCTTCTTTGATTTGCTCTGGTGTGCCCGGATGTTAAAACTAACTCTGTTCTTGACCCATCTATCTATTGGTTCTCCCTCCTTATGAACAAATCATCACGACATACAATTAAGGACTTCCGAAGACACCATCAAATGTATCAAGTGGAATAATATCAACCTCTAATACATCTATGTATTGGGTATTTATCCCAAATTGAAACTTACACTTCCTTGTAACTTGTATTTCTACACCCTTTTTCACCCATCCTAGTGGGTATGGATGTGGATGCATGTAAGTCTCTAGACCAAGATGTCCTACAACCACATCAGAAATCAAATTTGACTGAGAACCAGAATCTACTAAAGCATTTACCTTAGTCTTCTTGATTTGGATTCTAATTTGAAATAGCTTACTCATCTCTTATTCTTCTCGCTGCCCCATACATGCTAGTGGCCATGCATCCCAAAGACATCTCATCTACATCCGAATAATCCTCAATCTCCACCCTCTCTTTTGTCTTCACACGGTGGCCATGGATTTCTTGGAATCCTTGGTTTGGTGCTTTGGGTGCAATTCGGATGCGACTTCCAACATGTGGCGTCAATATGTCCATTTACATCCCAATTCTTAAAAAAATTCTTAGGATCTTTACAAGTATGCAAAGCAGCAACATAATGTTTACCTTTCCATTTAAACCTCTGTTACTTGTCTTCCCTTGTTCTTTTTTCTGTTGTTATGTTGACTGGTATCCCTTTTGCTCTATTTCTCCTTGCTACTTCTCGTCATCAATGTAGTATTCTTGTATACAAGTTTCATTGAGATCTTTGGGCTTCATTGAGATTAACTTCTCTCGAAGGTGAGTGTGAGGTCCTCCTAAATACATGGTCGAGAATGTCCTCATCCTCCAAGTCCATATTAAGCAACATGGCTTGTCTCCAAAATTTTGTAGTGTAGTCTTGTACACTTTGACCGCTACCCTGTCTAAAGTATTGCCACTTAATCATCATGTCAGTCTTATGTCCAATAGGATAGAAGTTAGCTCTAATCAATTCTTTAAAACCTTTCCAAGTACTAACAATAGTACGTTTCTTCTTCTCACAAGTGGTTAGATGGGTTGCCCACCAAACCAGAGCATGACCTTCCATTTTGAGATGTGTAAAGGTTATCCTTTGTGTCTTAGTGACATTATGCACACTAAAGTAGACTTCCAACTATTTTATCCGTTTATCTAGTAGTTACGCATTTACTTGTCCTTCAAAATTCTTTATTTCCACTTTCGTTTCAACTTTAAAAGGTGTATGTGCAGATTTTACCTTCTCGCTTAGAATTGGCATTTCTTCATGCTTTTCCCATTCTTCCTCTTCATGGCTATTTCCGATACCAAATTTTTTGGCTAGTTATTGAACCACCGAGTCCATGGAATCTTGCTTAACTGAAGCCATCTTTTACAGATCCGAAAGCTCTTCTTATTTCCTATGTAATCTATCCATCATGGTCTCTAGCATCTCGACTCTACGGACCAAGTTCTCTTCCTCCATTTGAGCTCGAACTCTCTGTTTCCACTTCTTCATAGAAATATCTAGCTTGCAAGGTAAAAATTATTCACCTTTGGACCTTGTCATTGTCATACAAAATCACAAGAAAGATTTGAATACCACAATCTGGATATATAATCAGCTCTGATACCAAAATGATCGTAAACTTCTACTTTGGAACTCTACGAATCACACAATTATGTTGTTCTACTTTCAACTTTGGAAAATGATAGATTTTCTTGAAAAATTAGAGCTTTATGACTGATTATCTAGTGCTATAGAAAGGAAATTATAGAGAGGGAAAGAATTCAAAACTTCAACACCAACAATTTTATCTTGGAAACCTCCAATGGAGGAAAACCAGTCGGGAAGGGAAACTGCTCTTTCTTCCCACTTTTATTGGTCTAATATAGACAATTACATATTACAATAAGCATGAAAAGAAGCAACAATGTAAACCTTCTCTCCAATTACTTGCTTGCTCTATTTCTACACCTTTCTCCTACAATTCCACTCCAAGTAATGAAGATCTTCTTGACTACTCTCATTAAACTCTGCTTCTCGATCTCTCTAGATCTTCAAATGCCATTCTCTTTCTCCTTTCATGCATTTATAGGCCTTCACATGTCCTCCCATGCACTAGAGGATGTGAAAGGGCATGGAATGGGAAGAGACACAGTTAGGCACTTCAAATTCATGTCCATTCGCATTCCATTCTTCTTCTCTGTTTGAAAGTGATAAGACCGCCACCGAGCAGGAAGCGGTCTCGGGACCGCCACCCTAGCAAGGCGGTGGTTTCAGGACTGCCACTTTGCATAGAGTGGCGGTTCCTTCTAGAACCTTCGTTTACCTCATTTTATTCAATTTTCTTATTTATCCTTCTTAGTGTTGATGGAACTGATGAAGTGGTGTGTTTTTCTAGATCCCTATGGATCAGCTCTCACCACTTCGCCTCCATCTTCTTCTCCCACTACCATTCATCAAGTCTCCACTCTTAGTTTCTCTGACGAAGAGATTGTCCCTCTCCAATCAAATGATCTTGACCCCGCCCTATTCATTTCCATCTACGTTGATAATATACGTGTTCAACATGTTATGATTAATGGGGGTGTTAGTATCAACATCATCTCCTCGCCATGCATATCAAAAATGTGCATCCCTTACAATTACATGCACAATAACCTAGTTATGTTGCCTTCGTTTAATGATGTCATGAATTCCACCCTCTGCACCATCATTATCTACATTTGAGTGGGCCTCGTGCCATTCTTGAATTATTTTACGTCTTAGAGGGGGAATTCTAGTACAACCTGTTGTTTGGCCAACCGTGGATTTTGCCATGGGTTGTGTTCCTTCAACCTTACACTGATGTTTAAAATTTGAACATAAAGGGAAAAACTATACTATTCTAGACCCTGCACCATTCAAGACCTATAACATGTTGTATTGACCCAATGATGTCCTTATACTAGTTAAGGCATCTACCACAGCTACTACTTCTTCAACCGTTGCCTCATCGACCACTTTTGACGCTACATATTCCATAACCAACTCCTCTATTCCCACTACTGCCACAACTTCTGCAACTGACCCATCAACCAATCCATCTACTTCTCAAACATCCAATGATTCTTCTTCCCATCCGTATAGTGATTCATCCATTCCCGCTACCCACATACCAACTATTGATACCTTAGAAGGTGTTTTTCAATGCCTCACTCTGGGGGAGTATCACCTTTATAACATTGAAACATTCCTTACTCAAGAGTATGGTAACCTTCACCAACATCCCCATTATGATCACCGCGTAGGAAATTTTTTTCCCTATGATTCTCCCCACCTCTGCACCAACTTAATGTATGGGGGACTTGATGCTTCTACCTACTCACCTAAGCCACTTTCCCAAACTCAACCATTTTCCTCCGACATTCAATCTCTCACCAACCACTACTTTACCCAAACCTTCCTCCATCACTGCGCTTGGAAGGTATTTGGATTAGGTTTCCATGAAAAAGGTTGTCATATTATCATTCCTTGCACCACACCGTAAGTATAAAGACCACGGTGGTATCATATTTGTTGAACCATCTTCCAAGAAGGCCCGAGTCAAACTCATTTAGGATGATAAACTTTCTCCACCTCATTCACCTACTTCACCACCTTCACCTATGGTGTCTATGGATCCAGAATCCATTCCTCCTAAAAAAATTGTGAATGCCATTTCCTGGGACCTCGACTTATCAATGCGATGGTGAGGCTCCCTCTTGTCTTCCCTTCCTGTATCTTGACATGATCGATGATGACACACCTTATATTAAAGTTATTCAATGTTAAGAAGATGAGTCTATTCTCACCTACCTTGGTGTGGAAGATTCTTATATATTCATTGATCGTTACCTTCTGAGACACAAACCATGTTGAATGAATCGACCATCAAAATCAACATTCACATTCACATTCACCTTGTAAAGTGGCTACTTGTGCTCCATCCCCTGTGGGAGCATGTGCATGTGTTTGTGCTAATCGACCACGTAAAGTAGTCACCTACCCTGTCAAGGTGGCCACATGCATTTGTGTTGTTGTCAACTATTCAAATAGAGTAGTTACATGTCCCTGTAGTGCATCTCTCTTCACCATAATCGTCACTAAATATGGCTACCCTATTTGTATGTGGCGGTGCTTTACTCAGAATCGTGTGCTTACCACCACACTTGTCATGTGTTATAGTGGTATCTGCATCATCAAGTTTGCTATAAAATGACTCCTCTTACCGTGCTCGATCGTAGGATGGGGTGGAGATAATGGTCTCTCCACATCATCTCTGCGCCATTGTGGGAATGGTGGCACTACATCCCGATGTAGTCCAAACTCGGCGTTAGACTCTATCTACCAGTAATCATCTCGTGCTCACCAACACACCTACCCTTTATCCACCTCAGTAGTTGTAGCCCATGTAACTCCTAGGCCATCCCTCTATATGCGGGAAAACCAACATAGGGTCTCCAAACTATGTCCATGGTGTACAAACCCTACAATTGACATCTGTAGTAATCCACATCGTGCGCTACCTCCTCCACTCATGGATGACCACCTATTGTCACCCATCTCTTTTATCTAACCCTATGTCCACCATGATGTCAATATGTTATCTGAAGTCCTGTGGGCACACAATCACTATGTGCTCATATGCCTAACAATGTAGTAGGAATGTACAACAGATGTTGTAACGTCACATCCTCTGATAGCCCCACAACTCTCTGTATAATTATTATAGATATGTAGGAACCCATGAAAAATAGACCGAATCTCTAGCATATACCATATAAATCCCATCAAATCTCAAGGAAATCGGCCACCCTCTAAAACTGGAAGTACATAGCAACCCACCGCTACCATCAACAACACTACTAACCAAGTCTCCTGTGGGTGTGTAGTATACATCGCTCCATATAAGAGACTAGCATTGTACTTCGTTAGGTCACTCGCCATCTCTCCAAATATTGTAATCATCGCCTCAAATTCTCATCTACTGACACTAAATAAACGGGCTTCCTAACAATTGGTAACCACAAAATCTGCTATACATCCTCCAGTGTGATTGTCATCTCACCAGTGGGTAAACAGAATGTGTTGGTCACTACATCCCATTTATCAATGACAATGACTATAAGAATGTGATCCCATTGGATTTACCTGTATCTCCTGATCCCAACCAATCCAACCTCTTGCATATGAGTCCACTCATCCTCCATGACGTTGGGTTGTATCTCCCCAATAATGGTGGGACCTGTCTGCATCGTCAACTAATGCCATGCCTACATCCATGAAACTCAACAATGTCAAGTACTTACCTACTTTACTCATTGCTTCACCCCTACCTACCCCCACCCCACACCCACATTTCTCTACCTACATATCTATTTCCTAACTATTTCACTAACCTATCATCCATTTTATCTAGCCTACACAAGTCCCCATGTTCTATTTCATCACTTTATCTCCTTCGATATTTGACCTAACCCATACCCGCCTATTTCTAGCTATATATATCTTAAACCCACCTACTTCTATTCTACTCTACCTCCCATCTCTCTAAAAATACTTACCTCTCTATCTTATAAGTTCATCTTTCCCCATAACTTAACCTTTTATAAACTAGGTCACTTTTCATAGTAGTGGCATCGATCCACCGTAATTGCACCGGCCACTCTAATAGGTACCGGTCACCTATCTCAACCACCGATGCTTTGGTATGAAAAGCGATGTCATTTGATGCCTAACCAAAGCATCGGTCTCTGGTTCAACCCTAAGGCCAAACCCCCATGCCCCAAATTTTGAAAAATTTGAAAAAACAACCTAAAATCTACCCCAATTCCTTTTCCCACCTAATTAATCTATATTCCAATCTCTCCCTACCCAAATTCATCAATTTTTACCCACATTTCAAAATTTCAATTTCCCACCCCATTTTTGTTTATTTTACCACAAATTTCAATTAAAAATACACAATATGGATTGATTCCTACCTCAACACGCTACCTCCTCCTCGTTGGCACCTCTCGGTCTCTGAACTAGTGGACCTCCAACACCTCTGCGGTGCAGCCATGCCTCCAATCAAACTCTCGGTCCTCTAGCCAATCAAATCACTCTAAATGATCTCGTGGACCCATCTACCTAGCTCCTCTAGCCACTTAGATACCTCCAACTCAGCCTAGTACAACACCTTATCCTTTTCTCCATGGAAAATGCTAAAACTCTTCACTTTGTCATTTTCTATAAGTGAAAAGGTTAAAATGAATCCATAACATATGGATTTTTACTTTTACACTACCCCTAACTCGGTGATGTCAATTTAGCTTGGTAGTATTGGTCATGTGCCCTAGTGTACCGCAGTCATGATCGTTACTCTTGACCGGTATCGGTCATGTGCCCTAGTGTACCATGGTCGGTTACTCTTGCCGGTATCGGTCATGTGCCCTAGTGTACCGTAATCGGTTACTCTTGACCGGAATTGGTTTTCCTAACTGGTATTAGTTAGCCTGTTTGAAACCCTTGCACTATTTATCACCACATTTGATTTCCCGAAACCCTTTTTTCCTTACCCAAGTTTGAACCCATCCTTACCACTAAACCTAATGACCTTATTACCTACAACCAAACCTCACAATCAGTTGGGGCATGTTTTCACCCCTAACGTGTTAGGTTGTGGAGCCTATTTTCACGTGTGAATGTGTTGAATCGTACACTAAGAGTACCATACACTTTCCACATTGTCTCTCTAGGGTTCTAGGCAGCAACCCACGATAGCGGAGGTTCGAGGTACAACCCACGAAATGTTTTTGGCCTCAGAAAAATGTGCCCAATATACCAGGAAACCTACTTTTCTCATATGGGTGGGATTTTGACCCATATGTTTATGGGATGGTTTTGGCCCATGGTTTTGATACGCACAGTTTTGTAAAATTGCTTAAGCAGTTGTCTACTTATGTGGTTTTGTGCATATGTTAGGTATTATGTAACATTGCATATGTGTCTCAATTCAGTGTGAATTTTGTAGATTTTGTTGAGCATAGCTCCAAACAGATCTGGGTATTGTATTGAGAGAGAGTGGTGGCTTGAAATAAAATCGAGAAAGTGATTCTTGGTGGACATAGCCCAAATTGGGTTAGCCACGTTAAATCGTCTCTTTGCATTGTGTTATTTTATTCGCACTTTTATTTGAGATCTGTAATATTTTCTCGCATATTAGTTTCTACTTTTGTGATTCTCGCAAAGGATTATTCCACATATTTTATCCCTTATTTCCTAACATAACGTGGCCTTACCTATGGCCTTGCCTAAATCACCCAACCCAACCTCGCCCATTGTGACACTCGAATTTACTTACTAGTTATACCTTATGATGATGTTACTCGTGTTGTTCATCCTAATGACCTTACCTTTCCTAATGTTGTGTTGTTTATCCCGACCTAACCTTTGGTGCCTTGGAACAAACCTATTGCATGTTCTTGCACCTTGCCTAGTTTTGTTTCAGGGCCATATCTTATACCTTAGATAGCTAAACCACTTCAACCTTGTTTAGATAAACCTATCGACCTTTGACGAAGTAGAGTTTACAAGCTCTTCAACTCTGGTACCTTATCGCATTCTATACGTGTGCATGCATTAGAATACCACTACCTATTACCCAAACCGAAATCACCCTTACCTATAACCCACCTACCATTATTTTCATCATTTACCTATTTATCAAACCACTCACCAAATCCGTGTAACACCTCATCAGTTCTGGTTTAAGGGGATCACCTCGACCCATACTTGGGGCAACCTAACCTTCACTCATACACGGGGCACCGACTTCCTATTTTTGTCAGTGACACTTATCAACACAAGCTACATGACAAAAAGGGGGCAAATGTAGACACCAAAGTTGGGTCACAATCCCCTTGGTCCCCTTCAATTAATTAGTGTAACACATTTAACTAACAATGACCCCTTTACCCCATATTAATATTCATCCTCAAGTTATTAATTAATTTAATCCTCACACCTCCATCTCATCATGACACCTCACCCCCTAAATGGATAGACTATAAGCGGGACGTTCGCAGTGTGATTGGGACATGTGGGATCACCTCTCAAGTTGTGGGACTTGGGCTCGAAATGAACCTCTGGAGAAGGCCAAATTCCTTTTCCTAAACTAAGTGCTATACTACTCCTAGTATAATAAAATGGTTATCCAATCCTATACTAACATTTATGTGATTTTTAAGGAAATAGGTTTGCAAAAAAGTGAACTATACTAGGGATGGTGATGCACCGAATAAAAGGATATTTTAAATCTCAGGAAGGGTTAATGTGAGTAGGATGCGAACACCGTTAGTCACCTTCACCTTTTGTAACTTAGAAAGGGCACAAAATACTACAGACCAAAAGCATGTGTTCCTTTGTTAAACTCGAAGTATACATAATAGAGAGATTGAATTTGATTGAACACACAATTAACTAATCATGAGGATAGGGCACATGCACATGTCAAACATCCATTTCACTGATTACATCTAATGATAATGCAACTTTTAACAATGAAGGAAAACAATATTTCCACAACTGACATAAAAGATGGTTACACTACTTCCTCATAACATAAAATAGATAATTTGAAATAAAGGTAAGCTAATCATTCACACTAAGGAATTATGCATTCACAAAGCATATGTTATGTTTGTGGAGCCTATTTTCATGTTAGATTTTGGTACACCTTCCATGTGTTACACTCGGATATTTTTACGGTGGTCCGCTCACCGGTGAGCGGGTCAAGGGGGTTTAGGGGGTGAAGCCCCAAAGCAAATTTTCATGGGTGGTTTATTAACCCATGGGTAATGGGTAACCGTTATGGGCTGTTTTTGGGCCCATGGTTTTTAGTACCCATTGTTTTGTAAAACCACCTCTTCGGCTACCTATTGATGTACTTATAAATAGATGGACATACAATAGGATTTATATGAGTGTGTTTTGTGAAGGTGAATAGTGTGTGCAAATTCAAGTGTGAATTTGGGAGGGTTTGTTGAGCGCAGCTCCAAACAAGATCTGATTATTGTAATTGTGAAGACTGTTGGCTTGTAATAAAATTTGAGCAAGTGTTCTTGGTGGATGTAGCCCACATTGGGTGAACCACGTTAAATATTGTCTTCGTTTTGTGCATTTTTCATTTAGTAATTCTATTCATACTTCTTATTATTACGATTACGAGGAATTATTCCACATTAGATATTATTAATTCATAACAACATATATTGATTAACCATTCAACACAATAAATTAGGTTTTTCAAGGCAAGATATCACTCGAATATAATTTAAAATATTTTTAAAAATCTCGAAGCACTCTTCCAAGCTTGAAGAGAAACTTCACCAAAAATGATCTATATTTAAATGAATCCATGTACATAACTATTTATAGGTTCTTTAGGCCAAGTCATTACATTTGGGCCTTTAACGAACATTTTACTAAAAATATAAATTTCATTAATTCAAGGGAACATGATCCCATAAAAATAGCAAGTTTGTTGCAAGGGTTTGACTTAGTCAACCCTGCAATTTTGACCGATCCAGAGCTTGGACCTTCCCTTTCATGGCTGCTCAGCTTTGGCCTGGTTCTGCAACGCCTTCTCCTTCCACAAGTTTCTATTGTGCTCCCTCCCACACAGCCATTCAATGTTTGTATTCGAGGAAACGCTTGATGATTCCCTAAATTTCTTCGTCTCCCACCCACATGTGTAGTGATTCACTACATCTGCTATCTCGATTTCTCTTGTGATCTTGGCTGGAATTCTTCTAAGTTTACTCACAACTTTCTTTAGTCTTCCTATGAAATTTTGGCATAAAACCAATCTATCAATGGATTCACTGCTGAAAGTTTTGGTAACCTCATCGTCACACTTCACCAAATCTTTGAAATTTTCCTTGATTTGATCTTCTGGGAGAGCATCAATGTTTTCGTTGAAGAACTTACAATTAACAATATCGAATTCTTCTAATATATCATTCAAGGCATCCATAATTTCCACTTGTTTATCATCCAAATTCTTAATTAAATCTTGTAGCACCTGACACCGGAATTCCATGGCCTTTTGATATTCAAACAACTTTGAAGCATCGTCGATTACATCCTCTGAAGGAGTAGATCTGGATCTTCTTCTTTGATTTCACTCCATGTTGCCAAATTCAAATTTAGATTATTATTATCCTTATAAAATGATTCATCCATTTTACAAATAACATCTCTTCCAACCTATAAATCATTATATATTTCTAGAGCCTCTTTAATTAAAGGATTAGCTTCTTGCAGTATACATTCCATCCATCCATCTACCGATCTCCCTTTCTGGCCTATCTTCTTGATCTCGTGATAAGAAATGTTGTCAATTGTAGACAAAACTATCATAGCCGTAGTAGTTCAGACTTTAGTAGATGGAGTTGGCTTTGTTACTTTTCGTAGCAATGCAGTGAGCTACTCGACTTTGGCTTTAAGATAATCCTTAAAAACTTTATCCTTATCATATTTCTCCAGCAAATTTCCAAGAGTAGTGTTTACATCTTGTTTAGCTTCTTAGTGAGTGGCTTTTCCCAGTGAAAATCTAGAAATCTAATAATCATGCACTATAATTGTTTCCTTAGTTTTTCCCTCAATGAGAGTAGCAACCTCTACAACTTGTTCCCTAGATGGATTTACTATCAGGCTAGAAACAATCTTTGGCCTCTTGGCATGTATTTTTGGTGTATGATCCAATATACTTAGATCTATGACATCCCCTAGAGGCACTTTCTTCTTTTTCTTTGGAGTCTACCGAAACAACCATTCTGGAATGGTTGATGCTGATGAGGATAGAATAGTAGATTCAGTACCTGAAACATTAGTCACAACAAGAGTACCAACAACATTAGTTGGCATTTGAATGGTAGTGGTAGTAATGGATGGGGTGGATGTGAGGACTTCCATAAGAGTGGATACAATGACATTAGGAGATGAGACAGAAGGAAATGGAAGTGTTAGGGGAAGTGAAGTAGAAATGGGTGACCTAATGGTTTCCCACTAAGATAGCTGGAAGGGATGACAATACTTGGGCCATGGAAGGAGATGGAAAATAAGAAATGATCATAGAAGTGGAAGGAATTGATGTAGGAAGGGACAATGGAAGAGGAAAAAGAGATGATGGGTCTTGTGGGACACTTGGAGAATCATTGACTTTAACTACTTCTGCCATGGGTGCTGCAGGAGAAATGGCTTTGGAAATAGGAGCCTTGGAGAGAGATGAGCTCCCAACAATAAATGAAATCTTTTTTGGAACTGTATGGGCCTTTTGAATTGACCTTTTCCCCTTTGTGGGTGTTTATTGGCTCATAGTTGATGGGGCTTCTATATTTGTAGGTTGATCTACCCTCTTGAGTGAGATTCCCAAGGTAACTAACCAAATATAGGTTCTCTGCAAAATGGGCCCCGCCCTCTCCTTTGTATTGTAACATTCTTCCACATACCAATCAATCCATGATAATGGTTGATTGGCAACATTATCATTTTTATATGCTACATCCAAAACCTCATCATCATCTTGCATGTATTTTTGGGACATCAGCTATACCAAACTACCGAACCTCATCCAAAGTTAGCATTTCATAGTATCTTTTTTGGATGATGAATTCATCCCGACAATGAATCTAGATGTCTTCTAACTGAGGCACATGGGAACTAGGACCGACTGTTTCTTCAGAATTTACCCCAATTGTCAAAAAATTTCCATGGATGAAAAGTTCGCAAGGTTACTTCTACCATTTCTACATCCACATTATTAGCCTTATAAATATTTAGGTAGGTGTATCTATCAATCAGAATAGGAACTAAAATCCCACTTTGTGTCATTTATTCGGATCTTATGGTAGTCTAGCAATTGCCAAACCAATTCTAACAAGACCCACTTGGGGAACACCTACGAAGCCAGGAATCCAAATGTAAGTAAGTGTGGGGAATTGTAGGTAGATAGCTCCCCATTCCCACACTTCCTTGAAGGATTCATCAGAAATCCTCGATTATACAACTCCTTATTGAAAAAATAGAGAATAACCGCAAAGAAAGCATCGTTAACTCTTGAAGTGCCTACTTCCCTCATCCAAAGTGTGAATCGGGATAAAAATCATATATTTGGGGGTGCTTGAATACCCTTAGTATTCAACTCGGTGAAGTATCCCATATGATTGCGACATAAACCGAGAAAATATGTCATGTAGAAACTCTTTGAGGACAACACTCTACTCAATCGATAACAAATGGAGACCGATATGCTCCCCCCATCTAATAAATTCCTTATTCTTTTTTATAGTAGCGATATATAAGAACATCCACTCCTAGAATTCCTTCGCAGAGAGGAAGACACGAAACTTTACTCAAAGTAGGAAAATAATGTCATTGAACCCTTGAATGAAGTCCGATCGATACATGGTCTTTGGCAATTTGGCAACACTCTTGGCCGGATAAATTTTCAACATGACCTCGTGCACAAATCCACTTCTTTGTCGTGATGTTCTACATCTCGAGTCGGTGAAATCATCACATATTTCTTGACGTTGGGGAGTTTGATAAAATCCTCAAAGAAATTTGGATCCAAGTGGATTAAAACCTTGCCATTGGCATCCTTAACTGCCATGGATTCTTCATTGAAGTGGGATGTGGCAGCTAAGATGAACTCTGGGCAATGCATGGATGAGGAAAACCGAAAGCAAGAGCAAGCCCACTATCATATATATCTTGCATCCATGGTTTCTTATTTGGGGCCTTCACCCTTGCCTAGAATTCTGTAAAATCAATTTGTTCGAGATTGGTGTCTCTTATGCTCCCCAGGTCGGAAGACAAGCAAGAGTGAGGAACAACCCCGAGGAACAAATATTTCATCTTTTCCTTGCCCTTGGATGTAGAAGTCGACATCAAGTTTTGAATTTCAAAACTTGATGGCCTTGTTCTTGAAATACCGAATTTGAAAGTTTTGAAGTTGAGAAGTCCGAAAGCCTAAATTGGAGAAGTCCAAATTTTTGAATTAGAGAACCACTGAAGTTCCGAATTGGAGAAACCCGAAGTTTTGAAAAGCTTTAACCTCCGAAACCATGAAAAGTAGAGTTCCAAAAACCCAAAGTGAAAAACTTTGAATTGAAGAGTTCCGAAAACCTTAAATGATACAATTCCCAAGAAACAAAAAGCACAAAACAACCAAATCTCGAACTCCGAAAAGAAGGTTACGTGAAAATGCCAATCTTTGAAAATGCCAATCTTCAAACTCTGAAAAATGAGAAGTGCTGAGAGGGTGAATTTTGAATACTCGAGAGGATCTTTGAAGACTTTGATGGTAGCATCTTGAATACCTGTAGAAAATCAAATCATGGAAACATGGCAGGAAATGATATTTTCATTTTCCAAGGCATACAGAGGAGGAATAAAAGAAAACAAACAAGGAGAAAACAAAACAAAAGATCTTAAACCAAAAGAAAATAACCAAAATAAAATACCTCGAAAATGACGTCAAAAAGTAAAAAATACAGTAAAAATCTAGGTAGTCAGAGTAAAATGTTAGATGAAAATGATAGGTAAAAAATGAGTTTAAATAGAAAAAATCCGACATTAATGGCCAAATCTCAATCCGTATAGAAGTAGGTAAGAATTAAATATGCAGAGAGCTCCGAAAGGTTGAAACTTGAAAGTCGAAATTTCGAAATCTCAAAATTTCGGGGTTTTAGACTTCAGAGATCATCATGAAATGGTGATGTGGTAGTTTACGAAACTTGAAAGCCTGAAATTCCAAAATTTTGGACTTTTGGACTTGAAAGTCGAAAGTGAAAAACCTCAAAACGACCAAGAGAGTTTGAAACTCGAAAGCCCGAAAGTCTAAAATTTGAATTTGAGGACTTTCGGACTTGAAGTCTAAAAGTAATTTTTCAAAGATGCGACCTAGAGTTCCAAAACCTAAAATCCCGAAAGTCTAAAATTTCGGACTTTTGGGGTTTTGGACTTCAGAACTCCGAGTTCAAAAATTGATAATTGCCAAAGAAAACTCGAACTCCAAAACCGAAAGTTTGAAATTTTGGACTTTCGGGGTTTCAGACTTCAGAACTTGGAAATCATAATTTCAATTCCATGTCTTTTAAACTTTGAAAGGAAAATCCTCAAGTCTAAAGTCTGAATTTTTTAGATTTTTGGGACTTTGGAGAATTTTTCAATTTTGTAGAAAACTTCCATGTGAAGGATTTCAATTTTTTTATCTGATCGATTTCAACATCTATTTCTTAAGGTAAAATAAAATGGTAACTGGTATTTACAATAGTCATTATCTTTATACCAAGAGGGTTTAGAGATGAAAGTGTTGATAGGATGGATGGGTGGAAGAGAGATCATATTAGTGGTGAGAAGTGTGTCAAAGACTACATTGTAAGTCTCTATGATAGGGGTGTAGTTACATCGAGAATGAGATCATTTGGTGTTCGAATATTCTTTTTGAGTAGGTTTAAAAACTATGGAATTGGCTGATGACTTGGGTTTGTCTTAACTAGAAGATGATTTGGATGGGAAATCTGATTTTGTTTCTTTGGTCTAAGTTTGACTCTTCCTTCTTCAAGAGCGTGAAGTTTGAGTTTACGGGCCATAATAAAGGCTTCATCAAATGTTTGAAATGATTGAATTTGGAGTGTGAAAGAAATATGTTTTGCGCATGAGTGGGAAAATAGATCTATTAGTTCAGTTTGTGGGAGAGAGAATGATAATTGATTGATTATACCCTCTCAGAGGGATACAAATTCGACGATAGATTCATCTTCAAATTGTTTAATAACATATAAATTTGTGATGGTGATTTTCTGACGATATTTATCGAAAAGTGTTCAAGAAATAGTTGGGTGAGTTGGGCAAAGGAGAAGAGGGAATACTATGGAATGTTATTGTACCAGTCTAAAGAAAGGCCTATTAAAGACATGGGGAATGTCCTTAACATAACGTCCTAGTCATGAGATATTAGGTAAAAAGCATGATGAAAGGCTTGTAGGTGTTGCTGGGATATTCCTTGCTATAGAATCTAAGGAATTTAGGAAGTTCCCAGTGAGGAGGGTAAGCCTTGTAAGGCATGAGATGGATGAATAGGTTCATTATAGATTTTTCATATGATATCATGTTCTTGGGACCCATAGAAGTGGCTTCAAGGATGTATATGTGATTCATTAATGCCTGAAGAGGGTTGATCTGTGGTTTTTGGTGTGTACTCGATGAGGATGAACTGAGTTTATTAAATGAGAATTGATTAGGTTGTTGATATGATTGGTATTGTTGTGGGATATTTTGTTGGAAAGGAATGTTTTGTTGATGGATGTTCATATGAATGTTATAGGTAGGTGGCGATAATAAAGGTTGTGATGGTTGATGTATTGACACCGAGGAGGGATGGATGCATTAAAAGGAGGTAAATATTGTTGCGTGTGTATGTTGAAGGGAATAGATGTGTGTGTTGGTACCCAAATCAGTTCTCCCTTTGAATCTGAGAAGCATCAATAGGTAGGGTAGGATGCTTAGAGACAAATATATCAAAATTTGAGTCATTTTGTAGCCAAGGACTTATTTAATTGACTCTTTGTCACTCGAGCTTGGAGAAATTTGGATAACACCGTGTTGAGGGTATGACCTACCCTCCTACTTTGTAATGGATCAACAATATTCGACTCTATTTATATGATATTGAAGGAAAACCTTAAGAAGACATGGTCAATGCAACATAATCCAAATCTCATGAGTTGTCATGCTAGATAATGAAGATGTCTCCTAAACAAGGTTCGGTGTAAATTGAGAAACAAGGGTGGAAGCTTGATAAATATTATTAATCTCAATCAACCAAAAATACAATGGAGTCTTTGCAAAGAATTGAACAACCATGTGCTAGACAAAGAAATAGGTTACACAGGTAAAACTAAACTCACAACATCTTCCAAAATACATCCGGGAAGCACATAAATTGTTATAGCAATTATAATAATTATGCCTGTGAGAATAAAAGACAAATATGGTTTAAAAACCATATAACAACATACAACAATAATATGGTTTATAATATAACCATATAACATTATTATTTAATTAATAAAATTAATTAAATAATCAATTTATATTATACTATGCATAATTAACCTAACAAATCCCCCTTAATTGTGCATTGTCTCAAGGGATGAGGAGAGGAATTCTCTGAACAACTCAAACTTGTCACGTGTAAGTGACTTCGTGAAAATATCTTCTCGTTGTTCAGTTGTTGGAAAAAATTAAAGTTGGATGTTGTGCTTCAACACATGTTTGAATATGAAATGAACCTGTAAATCAATGTGCTTTGTTATCTCGTGAAAAACTGGATTGTGAACAAGTTTGAGAACACCTTCATTGTCAACATACATGGTGGTTGGTTTGTCCTATGGTATTCCAAGTCCTTCTAGTATGCGACGTAGCCAAATCGCTCACTGCATGATGACTTCTTATGCACGAACGATACTCGGCTTCTATGGAAGAGCAAGAAACAAAGTTTTTTTCTTACTTCCCCATGATATTGGTCTAGATCCCATAAAGAATACAAATCTAGAAGTGGATTTTCTATCATCAATGTTACTTGCATGATCTGAATCTGAATATCCAGTCAAGAAGAAGTTGTCATTCTTCTTGTATTCTAGACCAAGATCCACTGATCCTTTGAGATATCTCAAAATGTGCCTTGCTTTCCAATGAAAAATTTATGTTCTGCATGAACCTAGATAAATAGCTTACATTGCAAAGTGATATCCTGGTCTAGTGTAGGTCAGGTAAATGAGACTCCCAATCAACTACCAATAGAGAGTGGCACTTACCTCGGGAGTTGGATCGAATGAGATAACTATAATCTATTCTCCATAGGTGTAGTAATTTGTGTGTAATCCATCATCCAAAATTTATTGAGTGTTGTCTGGTACATTTCATTTGAGAAACAAAATGTGATTCTCTTTTTGCCATACTTCCAATCCAAGACAATAATGCATCATCCCGAGATCGGTCATGTCGAACGATCGATTAAGATATTTCTTCGTTGCATCGATCATCCTTATTGAACTACCGGTGATGAGTAGATCGTAGATGTAAACAATGACAATTACAATCTCCCCCTTGCTTTTTGAGGTAGAGATTGGGATCGTATGGATTTATAACAAATCCATGTTGTACGAGATGCTTATCAATCTTGATGTACCATGCCCGAGGTGCTGTTTGAGGCCATACAGAGATTTCCGAGTTTGCATACCTTTTCTTCTTGACCGGGTACTACATATCCCTCGGGTTGAGTCATGTAGACTTCTTCTTGTAAATATCTATTCAGAAGGCACATTTTATGTCCATCTAGTGAAATTTCTAGCCAAACCATGTAATAAACTTGAGAAAAGATCATTCGATTATTTTGATATTAGCCGTGGGAGCAAATGTATCCTCGTAGTCTATGCCTTCCTTTTGTGCATACCCCTTTACTACTTATACTTTTCCACTATCCCATCTACTTTGTACTTTGTTTTAAATATCCATCTGCATCCAATGGGTTTATTTCGTGGTGGAAAATCGAAAAGCTGCCAAGTATTATTCTTCATCACTGATTGATATTTAGAATCCATGGCATCTTTCCAAGCTTTTGACTGTAGGGCTTCCTAGACTATAGAGGGCTCATCAGATTCAATAACTCTACTCATCAAAGCAAAGTTAACTTCTTCTCTTGCTTTACTACGAGTTCGTGGTCCAGGGGTGGATGTATCCGGTGGAACATCCATTCTTGCATCTCGTAATGTGCTAGTACACCACTTGGGCATATGTTGAACTGTTCCCATGGGTCGTGGTTCTATCTGATCAACACCATCATCCCCATCATCACTTTCATCTTCTGAGGGAACATCAGCTTCAATTTTTACAATTGGAGAAAAATCTACATCTGGTGAGTCTAGAGGAGGAGACTCTGCTTCCTTCTTCTCAAAAAACTCAACATCTCTGCTAGTGTAGACTTTTCTGGTCTTAGGATCCATCAATATGTACCCAAGAGTCTCTTCACTATACCCAATGAAGACTAGTTTCTGTGACTTCATGTCCAATTTATTTTTGTTCTACTTTGGTATGTGCATGCTTGCTTTAAACTTGAATACTCAAAGGTGTGCAATAGATGGTTTCTGCTTTGACCATGCTTCTGTGGTGTTACTCCGTCAAGAGCAATCATGGGCACTCTGTTCAATAAATGCACTATTTTCTTTACTATTTTTGCCTAGAATGTCTTTGCAAGTAAAGAGTCATCGATCATGCATCGCACCATTTCCATGATAGTACGATTTCTTCTCTCAACAACACCATTTTATTGCGGTGTGGGTGGAGGAGGCATTTGTCAACGAATCCTATGAGTTTGTCAGCGATCTTTGAACTCATTACTGGTGAATTCCCCCCTCAATTTGAGTGGAGAGTTCTATTTTGATGACCAATTATGTGCTCCCTGGAAGTACATACATCGCTGAATTCCCCCTTAATTGTGCATGTTTTGAGTAAGGGATGGGTAAATTCAACAAATCTCCCTAGCATTTATGGACAAATAGTGAAAGCGGGGTAACTTTTGTAGGATTTATCATTTATAGATGGATTTTTTTGGGGAATTAAGTAGGATAAAGTTGATTATACCAGATTCTTGGGAACTTTTAACAAATGTTGGAAAATATTCCAAGAAAGATGATAACAACACTTCAAATAATTAACAATGAACCTTCAACCAGAAGGTGTGCACCCATGGAAGCCCAAAGATGCATGGTTTCACACATTCTTTGAGAATTTAACATAAAATATCATGTCAAAGACTCAACTAAACATCAGAAATCCCTAGTCCATCATGCCTAAGATACACTCATAAGCTAACAAACAATTTGTATCAACAAAATGGAAGTAAAGTGAATTTAAATTGTTTACTGCGCGGTGAAATGAAATCTCTTCTCACAACACAATTGCAAATGCCACAATACTACCACAAGGACAAGATCTTGTGTGATTCAGAGGAATTCCTAACATAAGATTGTGACAGGAACATGAATAACTATTTGAAACATCTTCAAATTGAAATCGACAGAAAAATTATCATGATTAACACAATTAACTTAGGGCTCATAAAATTCATCAGCAAAGGAAAGTTTCATTTATAGTCTCAATGCTTGTCAATGGTTGTACACTTGCAACCATCTTGACATGATTTATTTTAAAGGCTCAAGAAATTAATAGGTTTCTTAGACAAGTCTTTTTGGGAAAATGGCTTTTCTCGTCTCTTCTCTCTTTTCTCTTTTTTAATTTCTCGAAATCTTAACCCCTCCCTTTGTGAGAGTATTCTCATCACCTTTATACAATTCCATCCCCATTTTATTTTCAATTTTCCCCCCAAAAATGTGGATATTTCACAAGTATATTCTTCTTTCACAAAATTCAGGTGTATCAATGACACCTTTTATGAAAATACTTTATTTGACTCTGTCAGGTGTGAAGAGTATGGGCCTTCTTCATTTTTCTCTTATCATATATGATTAGAATACCATGTCATTGCTTATGATTAATGTTTTCATGATTCCCTCCACTTGGTGATTGGATAGTTACTTCGATATCCTTAAAGCACTCGAGGTGACCAAGTGAGTGACACTTTTTATCTACTATCGAAGATACATCTTGGATGTTGTGCATTCCTTCTCACATCTACTTGGTTTAACTATCCCACGTGGTTCTTGTCAAATCTATTTAATTCACCAGCCATGCTTGTTATGGATTCACTTCAACCTTTAAATTTTCCTCGTGCGAGCTGAGAAAGATCTTCCTTTATCAGTGTAAATAATTTCTTTCAATTCAATCAATTTGTGCCACTTCTACTATAAAACCCAATTTTATCCCATTACCAGGATGCATTTATCTTCTTATCCTATAAGTGAGGAAATTTTTACAACCTTCTACCTATGACATGGCGAGAGTACCTATGGAAAATATTTTGAAGGAAATTTCATCAGAAGATTTGAATCAAATCTTTGACCTGTGTGGTCTTGATGAGGCTTTCGTTAGGGCCTTGTTTGACATAGAATGTGTAGGAGATACCCAAGGAACCTTGACCTATCGCCAAGTGTGACTCACACCCTCATAAGGCTAATTAGGATCAATCTTGTATTTTTGCAGCCTTTCAATTCATGTATTTTCATCTCTTTCGATGGGAACATCTGAAAGCTCCTGAAGACCTGAAGAAATTATGGATTGAAAGGAGGCCCCAAGTGTCTGGGAAAACTGACTTTCAATGTCCATTCTTATGTGATGAAGAATTTTTATTAAAGGATATTCCCAAGGAATCTTATGTGTTATACGAAAAATATTCCATTGACACCGTGCCTACCATCTCTCACAAGGTGGATGAATTAGAGTGGAGGATTGCCTTTCTAGAGAAGGGGCATACGAGACCTGAACCCTTACAACCAAGTTCAATGCCAACACCATCTTCGGGCAAGAGAAGGGGTGAATCAAGCTCTCAACCCCTAATCATTATCTCATATGGAGAAGAGGAGCTATCCATATCTGCTCGTCATTCAAGAGTAGTAATCTCCTCTACTCGGGATAGTAGGGGTAGGTTTGTAGTTCCATCATCTACATTCTCGGGGCATTAGGTTACTTCATCGAGCATGGCTTCTCAGGTCCTTAGCTAATCCCTTCCCTAAGAGAGCATCCACCCTTTACAAGGAGATGGAAAGTTGAATCTAGCTCAAATTCTCTCATTCCTTTTAGCCCCGTGATGTAGTCCTTAGTCTTTCAACCACTCCAGCCATTCCTTCTCAGTCTATTCTCAACAAGTTTATTCTTCACAAGGGGAAGGAGAAGATGGCATTCATCACAGGTGGCCTGGATCTTCTAGATTGGGTGTCTTCCTACCAGAAGAAGATTGAGCTGGAGAAGATCATGCATGAACCCATAATGACTCTTGAGTCATTAATGTATATGGGTATGTCATGGGATTTAACAGGTCCATCATGTTTATCTAAACAACACAAGGCTCTGATGAATTCATGGTGAGGAATAATAAGTTGTTGAACCAAATTCCTCTACTGGGAGGGTGGATTATAAAGGAGTGAAGGGTATCTGAGCATTATGTTTTTCTTTTATTCCTTTGTTTTTAATTATGTAAATGAACCTTTCACATGGGTGGGGCCCCTATAGAATCCCCATTTTGAATTATATATGAGACTACTTTCAAATGATGTCACATCTATATTTTCATCTTTTGACATGTAACTCTTTTCTGTTCCTACATTATGAGACTCTTTAGCTTAATAATAACACCAGTAATGAAAATAAACCATTATTGTGCTCTCAATGGTTTGCAATCATGTGCTTTGCCTCATCCTCTTAGTATATCACATTATTTCAAACATACTTGACTCATCCAAAAAGACAACCTATCCCATGGTGATTTCACAATCCTCCTCACATTGTCTTCTTAGTTTGCAACACTACCCTTGAGTTGCATGGCTCTGAACATAACTTCTCAAGATCTCTTTCTCGCCTCTCAGAGCTTCCCTTTTCCAAATTGTGCTTTGGTGATACGTGGTAACATTTGCATCCTCCCCCTTTCTTTGACTTTTTAGCCTATTAGGAATGCCATGTCACACATAAGTCATGTGGTGAATGCTCACACTTGGGGGTCGACACTGTTATGCATTTTCAAAGGTGCATTGGGGAAACACGTAGACACCCTTCTTATTTTCTATGGGGCTATTCTTTTAGAAGTTTCTGAATTTTTTTGTCCGACAATAGTCCACCAAGTTTATGGGAATTTTTTGTAGATTTTAGGATCTTCAACCATAAGAGGGTATTTTCCCGAAATAGATACCGGGTCCCACATAGTCTAGATCATAAATTTTCCCTTCAACATATACACATTTTAAAATAGATCAACTGGGCATGAGGAATTTGAAGGCATTACTCAAGGAAAAAGGGGCGAGATTATTCAAGCTCCAACACTGGCTCCGACTCGGGGATGGGTACCCCTTGCGGGTGCCACAAGAACTATTTGATGCAGACTACATACCAAAATCCATTAGGCTATAGAGTCAAATATCATACGTACCAGTCAAGTGATAATAACCCATTCTCTCAAAAATAAACCAAGAAACCAAAGCAACTAGTCACAGAAGACCAAGGAAAGAAAAGGGAAACAAAACACACACAAGAACGCAAAAACAAAGCAAGAAAACTATACATTGTACATTGGTTCATACCTTTCTCTCGAAAGCTAATCAAGAAAATGCTTTAGGTGCCTACCATTGATAGAAACTTAAGAAACTCTCCATCCAGGTCTTTTAAGAAGAAAGTATGTTCACCAATCCTGATATCAATGGAATAAGGGCCCATCCATAATGCATCAAAATTTCCATGTTTTCCCTTATCCTCATGTCTATTGTCCCATAACAATACAAGATCCCCAATGTTGAAGATTCTGGGAGTCACCTTTTTGTCAAATTTTTTTGAGCTTTTCCCTAAACTTTAAATGCCTTTGGTGGGATTCTCATCTTTCCTCATCCAACTTAATGATTTGGTTTATTCTCACATTATAAGGGCTAACTTCCTCATCTTCAAGCTGTTGGATGAACTGATAAGAAGACAATTGTAGGTGTAAAGGAAGGAGAGCTTGGACTCCATAAACTAGCTTGAATGGACTTTTCCCAGTGGCTCTCTTAGCAGTAATTCTATCTTCCCAAACAAAAAACTTCAACTTATTCCCCCCACTTTATTTTGTTGATTGCTAATGTCCTTTTAATTATCTTCAGTAATTTTTGTTTCTTGATTCAACTTGTCCATTTCCTTGTGGGTTATAATTAGATGCATATGTTAAGTTTATACCATATTCTTTGCACATGAAAACTAATGGTTTTCTCGAAACTCATGGCGTTATCAACAACTATCTTTTAGGTACACCAAACCTACAAATTATATGATTCAGGATGAAATCAACAACAACCTAATGAGTCACCTTCTTGGTGGGGATAGCTTCAACCCATTTGGTGAAATAATTAGTAGCCACCAATATCCCTCTATGGCGAACTTGGAAGGTTCGATAGTTCCCCTACAAAATCCATGCCCCATTTCTTGAAAGGAGCCTCAATCGATACTAGTTGCAGAGGGAGAGCATCAGATGCCTTCATTTTCTCTGAAAATCTCTGACAACTTTCACATTTTCTTACCAAAAAATATGTATCCTTGAAGAGCGTGGGCCACCAATAGCTCACCCTCAGTATCTTATGAGCAGTTATTCTTCCGGAAAAATGCCCCCCACACTCCTTCATGAAATTCTGAAACTAACCCAAGGGCTTCATCCTCCGTTACAAATCTGAGAAGAACCCCTTCAGGTTTTTTCCAGGCTAACCCATAATCAGTGATGATATATTTTTGGGAAGCCAACTTGAGTGTCCTTCTTTATATCTTAATCTAGATACCCTGAAACTCCAATTTTCTTAGGTAGAACATAACGTCCTTGTACCATATGGAATTTATCTTCTCATGTATCTTTGCATTGCCTCTTTTTACCTCATTTACTTCCATCACTTGTAAGTTGCTTTCAACCATTAGATTTTCCAAGCCCAGACCTCTAACCAATTTAGTAGTTTGAATATCCATGTCATACTCTTGTAGTTTGTTCACATAACATCTTTTGTTGGAAACCTCCACCTCGATAAAATGTCTTTGACCATTGTATGAGGAACATAAGCTATGATCTTTGAGCTTAGAATATATGGTGGAAATATTTTGTTTCTCTAACCAAGGAAAAAGCCTATTTTTCCATAATGGTGTACTTCAACTCAGCTCCCTGCAATGCTTTACTGAAAAAAATCAATTGGCCTTTCATTCCCCTCCTCATTCTTTTGCAATAACACAGATGCGATGGTATTTTCAGATGCAAAAGAGAAAATTTGAAAAATCTTCTTATAATCAGGGGCCACTAAAACATGGGCATTTTTAATGCCTCTTTTATCCCTGGTGAAATCTTGGATAGCTTCATCCTCCCATTTAATAATTTGATCCTTCCTCAACATCTTCGTGATAGGAATAGTCATTTCCACAAAATTGGAAATGAATCTTCTTATGAAATTGATTTGGCCAAAAAATACTGAATACCTTTCTTGTTCTTGGGACATGAACTTTCCCAATGGCTTCCACTCTCTCAGGGTCAATCATGACCCCTTCCTTTGACACGATATGCCCCAAAAATTGGTTTTTGAACCCCAAAATGAATTTTTAGGATTCAATGAGATACCGTATTCCCTGCACCTCTATAACATCTTTTCCAAATGCTGCAAATGATCATCCCTTTTTCTTGAAAATACCATCACATCATCCTGGTATACAGCTATAAAATCACTTATATATCTAGCAAATGCCACATCTGACTATTTGAAAAGTGGCACCAACGTTCATCAAACCAAATGGCATTCTTACGTACACATAAGTACCCCAAGGAGTGGTGAAGGTAGTTTTGATTCATTTTGATTGCTTCACAACCACTTGGTTATATCCCGAGAATCCATCTAACATAGACAATAGCTTTGACCTAGTGATTAATTGCAACATATTATCCATGTTAGGAAATGGATAATTATCTTTTATTGAGGCCTTATTTAGATTTCTAAAATCTACACAAAGTCTTATATCCCCATTCTTCTTTCTAATTGGTACTAAATTTTCCACCTAAGAAGAATATCTCGTAGGTTATATAATACCTCCATCCCTTAGTTTCTAGAGTTCTTGCATTTTCAAAGACAAAAGAGGATTAATTGGCCTCTGTTTTTTCCGAATGGCTTGGCATTGGGTTCCAAAGGTATTTCATGTTGGAAAAGATCCTCCCTATATGCCTTCAATTCTAAATATGACCATGCCAAGCAATCCTGGTACCTTTTTAACAACTAGACATATGACTGCTTTTCTTCTTTACTCAAGTTACTACCCAACCATATTTTCCTAGGTTTATCATTAGTCCCCAAGTTGTGTTCTTCTACATCTCTCGAAACATGGATGTGTCTGTGAACAACCCTATCAACATTGTCAAAATTTGATTCCAAAGCAACTAACCCTCTTGGAATTGTATTTGTTTTTAGTTGAATAACCTCTTGGCCGAAAAGAGTCTCCTTACCATCACACACAAAAATAATTGGTTTCCAATCTATATTCGATTTTTAAATTCTCCCTTATTTTGTAGAAATCTCTGAACCTGGGCATCATCTTCGAAAACTTGCCAATGTTTGACATTACCAGGGACAGAAGGTCTTGTTAACACTTCTATATCATACTCATAATAAGGAGACATTGTACAATTTTCAAATCTAGATCCCAATACTGCCAACCTATCTATAGTAGTATTCTATTTTTTTGTCATGGTAAATTATGTTGAAAGAATCAAACATTTCAACAAAATCCCAAACTGCATGCTTATACTATTTCATTCTTCGATTCTTAGTTGCATAGAGCTTCCTAACTTGTTTAACCACCAAATCTGAATCTCCCTTAACAATAATGTCCCTAATACCATACCTCCAAGAAATCCTCAAACCCAAGAGCAGTGCTTCATATTCTGCAATATTGTTAGTGCATTCAAATATGAGTTTAAAAGAAAAACTAAAAACCTCCTGATTTGGAGATATTAGGACAACACCAACACCATTCCCAAATTTAGAACAAGCTCCATCAAACATCAAAATCCAAGGGGTGCCTAGTTGCTCAGGACACTTACATTTGTCAATGTTATGCTCTTTAAAATCTGCATAACCCATAAAATTATCAACATCCACATCAGTATACAACACCTCATAGGATGCGTTCTTAGGGTCCTCAATCAGATGCAACATTCTTTTTTCTCCACATAGTTTAACAAGGATTCCTTCTATTGGTATAGTCACATATGAAAAATCCATCTGCACACTTCCTCCAACACTAGCATCCCATTTCCTTGACAGCAACATTCCCCATTTAGCAGGACAATCCACAATGACTACATTCATGGTTAAACATTTGCCCAGATAAGCTGCCAATTGCACTACCAATCCTTTAACATACCCGATCACTGGTACTTCTCTTGAATCCATAGTGGTGCACTTTCCAAAAGTTGTTGTTACTTTGATATTCAATTCATTCATCACCTCAAGGGGCATCACATTGCAAGAGGCCCCTGAGTCAAACATGTAGTTGTGCACTAACCTATCTTTTATGATCAAAGTAGTGTAAAAAGGGTCAACATCTAGTTGGGATTCAACAAGAGAAGTGCCCAAATATACCTCAGGTAGTTCTCCCAAATCCTCTAATACTTGAGGTACTTCCAATTCTACAATGATAGGGGAGTGTCCACATGATTCACATTTTTACATGAGGGTAGTGCATCCTCTTTGAATCCCAAGTACTCAAATTCTCTTTTTCTATGTTCAAGGATTCGAAGTAATTCAACAATAGGAACTGTGACCTTTATTTGACTCAAAATATGGGCAATATCACATGGGACATATTTGGGTAAGGTCATGTTAGGAAGATGTTAGAGTAGGTATTTACCTTAGCTCATGTTCACCTAGGTACTTTATTTACCTTCAATGTATTTATCCTCACCCACTTATGTGTGTAGATATTTCTTTTTATTTATTTATATATTAGGGGGATATTATCTAGTTGTTAGGTATAGTTCTTTCCTTGATCTATGGTATTGACTAGATCCTTGATGTCTAGTTCTTTCCTAAATCTATGGACTTGACTAGTTCTTTGATGAATAGTTCTTTCCTTGATTTATGGCTTGATCTACGACTTTGACTGGTTCTTAGATTTTTATTCCTTGGCTATATAAGCAAGACCCATTCTCATTGTATTTCATTGAGTTCCATAATAATATATGATATTGTTTCTCATTTTTTTGTAAATGTTTTATGTAAAGTTATTATGGTGAATTGCTTTCATCTTATTGATCATGGTGTTTGATTAGCATCTAAGTTCTTGGCTTGGTACGATTTGGTTATCATTCCTTTTATGGTATCAAAGCAGGAGATTGTTGTTGACATTCATCTGTAAGTTTCATTTTGCAAACATTTTTTTGTATATTCATATATTTGGGATTTGTATCGTATTTTGTTGTTGCATGCATTTTTATGCAAAACAAAGGCTTCCATTGGATCCGGAAGGTGGAAAAACCCTAAGATTGACTGTAAACTCAACCATTTATGGAGGTAGTCATTTTTTGGGTTTCTTTGTTGTGTAGAGAAACATGTTGGTTTGTCTTGGGATTCATGTTAGCGGAAGAAACCCAACTGATTTGCTATTTTGGGAAAATTAAAATCCTTAGCCCTTGGTCATATGGTATGGTTATATGAGGGCTTAAAGCTTGTGATTCCTACTAGTATGTGCTTAACTCTAGCCCCCTTTAATTTTATTTGTGTGGTTAAGGCAAGACCATTTTATTCTATTTTAGTGGAAAGTAAAATAAATAGTAGAGCTTAATATTAAAAACCTTGTAGTTTTTTATCGGTAACTCGAGTTTTGATTTGCCGTTTTTGAAAAAGTGCTATTTTTTTTGTGTTAGTTCCATTGAAAATATTTATTTTGAGAATCACACTATAATTATAAAGTGTCATATGTAACACACACTCATTATAAAGTGCCGAAATGCAGGGGGCTCTTGTTGCATTGCTTGGGGGTCTTGTTGCATTGATTGGTTCTTGCATTTATTTTGGTGATTTTTTGAAAATGACATCTAATTCTTCATTAGATCATGTTGAGCCATTAATAACACATAATTACCACATATAGAAACCAATAATGGAAACAATAATTAGCGAGAAGGGATTATGGGTTTTAACTTCTTCAAAACAATCGGTGTTCACTAGAGAATATGAGAAATTTCAAGTGCTAGTGCAAATTTGATGAGTGCATGGGTTTGATAGGAACTTATGTAAGTGACAATATTCTGTTTCATTTGAAAAATGTGACTCTCCTTTTAAAATATGGGAGAAATTGGAGGATTTATTTGGTAAGGTGGATCATATGAGAGCCACACAACTTGAAATTGAGATCACCTCTCTTAATCATGAAGAATTTCTAATAATTATAGACTATCTTACCAAGTTTAAACATTTTTTGACAGTTGAAGGGGAGTGGAAGATATAAGAAAGATGAAGAGTGTGTTTACTTGATTCTATCCAAGTTGAGAGGACCATTTCAAATATTTTATTCTACCTTTTCTCTAGCATGGATGCCTTAGGTGACACATTCAAAATGTCTCGACTTAGAAACATTTTATGAAAGAATTACTAAGGAAGAATCTAAATTGTCTCACCTTGAGTCTTCTATCTCTCAAAAGGCATTAGTTGAATCTAATCCTAAGGGCAAGGGAAAACCAAAAAGTAAAACCAAATCCACCCCTTCTCCATCTCAAAACACTCCTAAACCCAAAGAAAACAACTCTAAACCCAAGGAGTCTTCTAAATCCAAGAATAAGTCTAGCCTTTCATGCTCTTTTGTAGGGGTAGTGGCCATGAAGAACATAGGTGTTATAAGTGAATGCAAGCATTAAAGGATGCACTCAAGAAACACAAAATTTATATCTCCACTCCACCTCCTTCTAATCAACATGACAAAGCACTTAATGTTGTTGGGAGATCTCAGTCACCACTTGCGAGACAGGTTGGGTTACTGATTATGGTCTTTCTCATCATATGACTTCTTCCAAGGAGTCTTTTCTTTCTCTAGGTTGAGTTCTACTTCCAAAATTGAGGTTGGAGATTCTTCCTTTCTTTCTGTTAAAGGAAAAGGTGATATACAACTTGATGGTGGTAATATCCAAGATGCACTATATGTTCCTAACATCACTACAAATTTTCTTTATGTATATCAAATTTGCTTTATGTATATCAAATTTGTCATTTTGGTTAAGGAAAACAATGACTTTTACACCACATGGGGAAAAAATATGAAAATTTTGGAGCCTCATTCACTTGTTGCTTAAGGTATTATTGATCATAATTCTAGACTATATCACTTTGAGGGATTTGATGACACTTCCTCTATAGGGAATGCAAATTTAGAGAGTAAGATTTGACATGAAAGATTTGGACATCTCAATTACAAATATTTGAAGGATTTGAGTACTCATGGTATGGTAGATGGTCTTCCTAGAGTTTTTTTTGTCTTGAGGGAGTTTTCTCTAGCTGCGCATTAGGGAAACAACACCTAGATCTATTTCCTAAGAATTTTTCCAAGAGAGTTTCTTCACCACTTGACCTTCTGCATAGTGACTTGATGGTTTTTCCTACCTCGTCTTTCAATGGAGATAAGTATGCACTTACCTTTATTGATAATTTCTTGAGGCATACTTGGGTTTATTTTCTCAAGTAAAAAAGTGATTTTTTTTCACACTTCAAAGTCTTCAAGACTTTGGTTGAGAAAAAATCTTCTAGTTGCATAAAAAACCTTTGCAGAGATAATGGGGGGAGTACTTCAGCAAATATTTTTATGATTTTTGGCGACTCAAGGCATTATTCACCAGCATTATTGATAAGGCCATAAATTACCATTATTTTGTCCTTCCAAGTTACCTTTGAAAGTGGATTTAAATGTAATATATGAACTTATAGTTTTCTTAAGATAGAATATATGATATATATCTTGTTCATTCTTTAGAAATCTTTTGTTATCTATTTTGTTGACTAATCCTATTGATTATTTGGGAAAATATGCAAAGTCTTGTGTATGCAGGCCATAAAGGAAAGATAATGCTAGTATTGGGAAAATTGGAATTGATCATGGATGGTATATCTAAAATCAAATATGATTTCATATTCAGATTCCTCTCAAAAAATTATGCAAGTTCAAAAAGAATCATCTCAATCCGAGATTGTATGCAAAAGTTATAGCTATTTTAAGTTAGCTCCGAACTCACAGACTTAGTTCTGGAACTCACAAACATTAATTTGGAAACTAACTCGCAGCTTAGTTTGAAAATCACATATTTTAACATTTTTAAGGAATTGTGAAAGATCAGAGAATCCAATGGAAAATATGAGAGAGGTTTTTGTTCATAGCAATGTGATTAACAAAAATATCATTTAGATTTTCTACAGGTATTACCAATAAAGAGAGATCTAACTTTTAGTGAGCTATAGTTCGAGGAAAAGTGTATTAGACGAGCGCTAAAAGTTCCATAAACAAAAACAGAAAAGTAAAACAAAAAATCTGAGAGAGGTTTTTGTTCATAGCAATGTGTTTAACAAAAATCTCATTCAGATTTGCTACAGGTTTTACCAATGAAGAGAGATCTAACTTTTAGTGAGCTACGGCTTAAGGAAAAGTGTATCGACGAGAACTAAAATTTCCATAAACGAAACATAAAAGTCAAATGGAAAATCGAGAGATTTTTTTGTTCATAGCAATGTGTTTAAAAAACATCATTCAAATTTGCAACACATTTTATCAATGAAGATAAATCTAACTTTTAGTGAACTGCAGTCAAGGAAAAAGTGTATTAGACAAGCGTCAAAAGTTCCATAGTCAAAAACAACAAAGTCAAATGGAAAATCCAAGAAAGGTATTTGGTCAAAATCATATTTTGAGGAAAATCCTCCTTCCAATAATGTAGAGGAATAAAATCATTATGATTCTTGTTACCAAAAAGCAAGGAGAAGATTTGGGAGTAAATCTTCCTAAAATAAGTGAGATAAGACTTTGACTCCAATAATATATCTCTCTCCATATTTTGTGGAGATGGAGATCTTAGTTTTTAGGATTAGAATAAAGATAAGATCATATTGTATTTCCTAAAATAAGGAGTTGGTTGGATGCATGAATTATAAATGCAACCTTCCACACTAAGATATTGTTGGCAAGAAAATTTGTCTTGTGGACAAATTTGTGGGTTTCAAGCCAACGCTATGGGAATCTAAGTCCCTCTACTTAAACGGTGCAACTTCCGTATGTGCATGCATGAAAAAGTGGATTTCAATGGTGGCATTTCTACTAAAGATCCAACAGGGGCACTCCACTGACCCTATGGCAAAGCTAGCAATTTATCACTAGAGAAGAACTTTGTCTGAGAAGGGGAAAGGGAGTGAGAATGGAGGTAGGAGAAACTAATGTTGCGAGTAGAATATCAAATGCCCACACACATTAATTAGAAATTTCATTTACATGCATTTATAATCAGAAGAAAAACAAATCTGTAGGACAAGCTACAAGACCAAATGAAACTCATTGGTCATAAAGTACCAATTAATTCCTCAATCAAAGAGGCAAAAATTCCTTCTTTTATTATTAAAGCTCGAGCAGAGTTTTTACATAACTTGAGAATGGAAGAAATTCAAGGAAGAAGAGAAAATAGAAGAAGAATGGCATTTTCTATGTTTTCTAGGTACAAAGTACTATGTTCTTTTTGAAATCAATCACTAGCCCTTGGAATGACGTCAAGAAGCCATTATATTCCTCGCAAGAAATAGTTACATCTTCACAAATCCTCTACGCGTCTTTTCAAATTCCTCCATTGCGAAGAAAACACTCATGGTGGGTTAAAAACTAAATCTTGCGACGTGAGCGTTACATTTGATTTTCGAGTTTGAATACAAATCATTCGGTTGTAGGCACGTTCGGTTATAGGTGGGGTCATGGCTCTTTTCTCAACATTTTAACCTTTTTGGAAAAAGGCTCAAAAACTCAATTTCCTCTGTCGGCCCGCTGCTCCGATTTGACTAGGACACGTGGCACGTTCTGGTTATAGGTGGGGTTGCGGCTCTTTTCTCAACATTTTAACCTTTTTTGGAAAAAGGCTCAAAAACTCAATTTCCTCTGTTGGCCCGTTCTTCCGCTTTGACTTTTCAACGACGGCCTGAGACCTAGTAGAGCCGTGGAGAATTTTAGAAATTTTACTTTGTTTTTGGAAATTTGGTTACATTTCCAAAAGTAACCCGATGGCCCGCTCATCTCGCTTTGACTTTTCAATGGCGGGCTTCACCTTTGAATTTTTCCTGTGGGCTTCAACTTTGATTTTTTCCCTTTAAAGCCTGATCGGGGTTGTGGGTCACTTTTTAACTTTTCACCTTTTTGCAAAGGGGCTCAAAAACACAAATCCCCGATGGCCCGCTCGTCCACTTTGACTTTTCAATGGCAGGCTTTGCCTCTCCAATGACTCTGACCACGTGGCGATCTGGCACTAATTTGGTAATTGACCCTTTCTGCCCCACCCTGGAGTTGCGTCGTTGCGACACATGGAGCCATCCGCTGAGGTTAGAATTTTCAACGATGATTCATATTTTCAGGTCCATGGGGCAAATTTACCATTTTTGCCAAAAGTGTTAATTCACTAAAAATCCCATTCCTCCCCATCCAATAGAATCTGACCATGTAATCGCATTCATTAGGGCCAAAATTTGATAGGAAAAGACACCCGTCATTCCGACTGTGGGAAAAATACACAAAGGAAGAGAACTTTGTCATTTTGAGTCCAATTTTTGAATTTCCTTCACGAACCAGAGGCGTGGAGGAAAAAAAATTTTTTACGACCCAGGCCATAGAATAAGCAAACAATTTCGATCATAAAGGAGATTGTAAAGAGGATATTTCGTACACATACCGAGAGATGGAAAATTTATTAAAACGAGCATAACAAAGGTTTAAATAGCTCCAGGGCACTAGTTTTTCTAATTTATTGAATCTCTAACTTGGCTTAAACACCAATGAAGGGCATGAGCTCAAAAATTTGAATTTGGCTATGGAAACGTAGAGTAGTTTTCAGGAGACAACAACTGGCTCTAGCTTGGGGACATGGCGTGAACTGGGCATGGCTAGGGCACGACATGAGGATCCAGAATCTCAAGTTTCAAAACATATTATGTTGACCAGTGCCTTATCCATTGGGCCTTACAGAGTCATGTACAATTCTGAGAAAGAATGGAAGAAGGAGGAAACACACAACAAACCAAACAAAACTAAACTCGAAACCACACAACAGAAAAGGAAAAAACACACCTACGAAAATCACCTATGGTATAAGACGGGGGACAACCCGCTTTCATTGATGATACAGTTTCAAGTATTTCCCACTTCGAGGAAATTCCAATGGCGTTCCATCTAAGTATGAGAGGAGAAAAACATTCTCACCAAAAGTTCCATGAATTTGGAATGGACCGAGCCATAATGAAACAAACTTTCCATGGCTTCCCTTTGGTTCTCTTCTCTTGTCCTATAGCAGGACAAAGTCTCCAACCTTGAATTCTCTTGCTTTTTCCCTCTTGTCAAAGATCTTATTCACTTTCAATTGGTGTTCTTTAGTTCTATCCACCACTTGGCATATGCTTTCTTCCAGCTTCTCCGGAAGAGGATCCTCTTGTCAATGGAGTCTTTGTATAGACAATCTTCTATTTCTTGCAGCAACTTGAGAGTGGCATCCCAATTGTGAGGGGAATCTCTACCTCAACTCCATACAAAATTTGGAAAGGTGACATAGCTATTGCCTTCTTAGGAATGATCCTATCAGCCCATAATGCATCATATAACTTCTTGTGCCAGTTCCTTTGATTCTCATCTACCAGCTTGCGGACAATGGTCACAATTTTCTTGTTGCTTGACTCATCTTTCCCATTTCCCTATGGGTAGTAGTCAGAAGAGTGAGATAGGGAGATTCCAAAGCCATAACAAAATCTACGAGCTCCTTGGAAGAGAAATAGGTGGCATTGTCTATAACAATTTTCTGTGGTATTCCAAAATGAACAATGATATTCTCCTTGATGAAGTTGTAGACTACTTCAGAGTTGGCTTGCTTGGTTGGGATGGCTTCCACCCATTTAGTGAAGTAATCGGTTGCAGTTAGTACATAAGTATTCCCTGCACTAGAATGAGGATTTAGAACACCAATAAAATCTAGCCCCCATTGCTGAAATGGTTATTCAATCACCACAGGCTTGAGTGGTAGCGTAGCTAGTTGTGGCTTTCCAACAAATTGTTGACATGCTTTGCATTTGGAAACCCAATCTTGAGTGTCTGCAAAGATGGAGGGACAATAATATCTCCCTATGAGGATCTTATGTGTGGTGACCATTGCTGGAAAATTTCCACCACAAGCTTGATCATGATATGCCCTGAGTAACTTTTCTTCTTTGTTCCTTATCTACAAACCTGAGGAAACAACCATTTAGGCATCTCTTGTAAAGTACATGATCCCATATCACAAACTTGGCTGCCTTTAGGTTGAGTGTCCTTCTTTATTTGTAATGAAGATGAGGAGGGCATTCTCCATAAGTGAGGTAATAACCAATGTAAGCATACCACTCATCGGTAGTGGTGACAAAGAGTGCACTGTGGACTGTCTTAGACGGGTTGAGAAAAACCATCATTTTCGTTCTTTGAGCTTTGAGAGCTTCATCTTGATAATCAACTTACACAAACCATTTCCTATTACTAGATTAGAGGGTCTAATCTCTAAGTCATACTCTTGGGTCTTTGCGATCCAGAACTTCCTCTCTTAGCCCTAGGATCTTGTTGAGTCAAAATGGACTTTATTGCACTTCCGGGGACCATCACCTTTGAATGGGAATTGAGAATGTAGAATTTGAAACTTTTAACAGCTTTCACCGCTGCGTAGGCATGTTTCTCCAATTGGCTATACTTTAGCTCATGATTTTTCAAAGGGCAGCTCATGAAAGCAATGGGTGCTTCCAAGCCTTCATCATTTTTCGAATAAGGACAACGAGAGAGTGTATGTTTTGATGCATAACAATACATGATAAAATCCTTGTTGAAATCTAGAGATACAAGAGTTGGAGCTTTGGCAATGGCTTTCTTGATCTCTTCAAATGTTGTTTTTCCTTCCATATTCCACTTGAAAGTTGCTTGAGGCTTCATCATGGAAGTTATATACTTAGTCATTTCAGAAAACTCGGGCACAAAATGACAAAGGAAGTTTACCTTTCAAAGAATGATGAACTCCTTCTTGCTGGTTGGTAAGGCTAGTGCTTGGATAGCTCGACCCTTTTAGGATCAATGTGTCCCGAAACTTACCTTCGTGACTCCGAAAATGCAGTTCTTTGGATTTAGAGAAATGCCATGTTTCCTACGCCTTTGCAAGGACTTGCTTCAAATGGTGATATGATCTCCCCTCCTCTTTGAAAAAACCGTGAGGTCATCAAGGTAAATGACAATGCGGTGTTTCAAATCTTTGAAGGCCAAGTCCATTTCTCTCGGAAAGTGGCTCCAACATTGATCAATCCAAAAGGCATTCTGCTATAGGAAAAAGTGCCCCAAGGTGTTGTGAAGGTTGTTTTGTTGATATCCTCTTATGTCACCTTGATTTGGTTGTACCACGAGAATCCATCAAGCAAAGAGAGCATCTAAGATCCAGTGTGTGCTTGCAAAATATGATCCATGGTTAGAAGAGGGTAGTTGTCCTTGAGAAATGAGAGATGCCTGATTCAGATTTCAGAAGTCTACACAAATCCTTATTTCCCCATTCTTCTTCCTTACTGGCACAATGTTAGCCGACCATGTTGAATGGTGGATGGGGAAAATGATTCTAGCATTGAGAATATTTGTCACCTCTTCTTTGATAACATCAACAATCTTTGGATTGTAGGGCCTTTATTTTTTCCTGAAGGGTTTGGCTCCTTGCTTCAAAAGAATGGAGTGATGTATTTCCTTTGGCTGAAAAGATTTGAGTTCATCATAGGAGTAGGCCGGGACATCGAGTCTTTGTTTTAGTAGAGCAACAAACTTTCTCTTCTCTTCTGGTTAGTAGAATTTACCAATGTTAACCATCCTTAGATTCTCTACGAAGTGCCAATGTTTTTAACTCAAAATCGGATGGACACCGAGAAGACTGTTTTCCTTTCTCTTGGATGAACTGTCATGTTTGTCAAAGAGGTATTCCAAATAAACTAGGCCTTTGGGAATTTTGTTTCCTTTCGTTAGATTACTCCCTCTTCATCAATTCCCTCAATTCCTTCCTTATCTTCTTTGGGGATTGATTCACGGTGTGGGTTTTCACTTCCTTCAAAGAACAGATTATTGAAGTTATCCCTTTGTTCTAAAAAGACTAGGATCGATTATCATCATTGAATACCTACCGGTGATTTGCATTATCTAGTATGCTAGCTCTAAACACCATCTTAATGGTCACTTTAACCTTGCCAAAAGAAGGATGAGGTGTCATTAAGGAAGTCGACAATGCTAGCGAATTAGCCTTTTCATTCTTTTCCTACGGATAGCTTCAATGGAGAATGCATCAAAGAATTCAATGCAGTCCCACACTCTATTTCTATAGTGCTTGAGCCTTGGATTTTTCACCTAATATTGTTGGTGGACCTACTTCACCACAATCTTAGCATCACCTTTGCATCTCAGCTTCTTGATTCCCATGTCCTCCGCTACATTCATGCCTAAGAGCAATGCTTCATACTCTATAGTATTATTTGTATTGTCAAATTACAGCTTGTAGGAAAAAGGATATACCTCATTGGAGGGAGAGTATAATACTACACCAGCTCCTGAACCTACTCTAGAATGAATGCCATCAAACTCCATTGTCCAAATTTGATCTTCTTCTTCCTCCATGAGGAGTGGCAAGTTCTCTTCCTTTTGTGATGTAAGGAAGTAGTTTCCTAGCTCATGATCTTGAAAGAGGATGTTAGCTCTTGAATCATCAGATTTCCTTACTGTGAATTTCATTTTCCTAAATGGAAGTAGCTTCTTCATTTATCCTTTCACTGGGATAGTTGTAGATGACCAATCCATTTTTATTTCTCCACCTAGATCTCTGCAAAACTTCTACTCAATAGCATACCAAAAGATGTTGGGATATCTGCCACCAAAATGGTCAAGAGTATCTTCTTGTCAGGGTAATCAGCTAGTGCAACCTGAGCATCCTTAATCATTCCCACCAATGGAACTTGTTTATATTCCATTGAGTAGCATGTGCTATTTACCTAGGTAAAAGTGAGGCCAAGAGCATTTACAAATTTTTTTGGTATCACATTATACGAGGCTATAGAATCTATAATGTAATTGTTCACCGAAAACCTTTGATGAGAAGTGACAGGTAAAAAGGCTTAACTCTAGTTGGCGGTGGAGGCACTAAGGGATAACATGTTTTGGGAAGGTGGTATGGATGGTGTGGGTAATAGGCCTTTAGAGATTGGGCTTGTAGAAAAAGGGTTACTACCATGAACTTCCTTGATGAATCTATCAAGTTGGGCAAGATGTGTTTGTAGGTATTCAATCTTAGAGAGCTGAACTTTGGTTTTGCTTGCATGCTCCACAAAGTCAAATGGAGTTATGGTAGATGAGGAAGAGGTTCCAACAGTGGATGAGGACTTAAATGGCAGAGGTTTTGTTACTTTTGGTGTTGGGTTCTCCTTTTCAAATGTAGCAATTGGCTTGGAAGGAGGTGAGGGTGTAGCCCTTGATTGAAATTTAGATGTTCTTGCAGAACCAATATTTAGAAGAGAATTGCTCTTAACAACTTTTGAGTTGGGAGAAGAATCAGATAACTTACTTGGCACAACAAGTGTGATCCTTGACAACTGGTGAATCTGATTTCTCTCTAGCTGATTCCATGGAAGGTGGTAATGGTGATCCCCTACTGATGATCTTGTTTAGTGGAGGCTTTGAAGAGCTATCTTCTTTGTTCTTCCTACTCTCAATTCTGATGAGGCTGAAACACCATTCTTGGATTGTGCACAAGTGAAAATAACACATGAAAAACTTGGAGCTTCTTCATCACCTTCCTCCTCATCATTAACGTATTCAATTAGGCCATTGTGCATGTTGATCTCTTTAATTTCAAGATAGTTTTAATAGTCATCCATGCTTTCTTCTTTGATTTCCTCAATGTTTGTTCCTTCTACTGATTCCCTAGTGTCATAGATGGCATTGATTGGTGGTGCTTCAAGAGCAAGCCTACGAGGAGGTGGAGAAATTCTTGGTCTATCAGGAGGATTTGGTCTCCTTGGAGCATTCCTCATTGTGATTTGTGACAACTGCTTCTTCAAAGCAACTAGGTCATTTGCCATTTTTTGGAACATTGGATCAGTGGTGACTGAATTTTAACTCTGACCTTTTTGCTTCCCATTTGGTCCTTTCACTTTGCCAGAAAGAATTAGATCATCATCAATCTCAATTGCAAAGTCTTTAGCTTCCCTCAATGTTCTTGGTTGGGCTCTTCTGAGGAAGAAATTGACTTCGATGGCAAAGCAGCGATGAAGAACCTTTTCAAGTTGTTTTATGAGGGGACCACATATTATGGGATCCTTCTTTGACCTATCATGCCTTACTACAAAATCTCTCATTGATTTGAAGGTATCCTTCTTCATCTGAACCAATTGGACCAGTAGATCTTGGCAATCTTCTATGCTTTTGAACCTATGTTCAAATGCACTTCTTATATCTTCCCAGCATGTGACAGATCTTGGGAGCAACATGTAGAACCATTCAATAGCTTTTTCTTGGAGTGACTCCATAAAGAGCCTAACTGAAACATCTTCATCTTTAACTCCCAATACTCCACAAGTAGTGATGAATGCTACTACATGTTCTTCAGGGAGCTGAGAACCATCCCCTTTGAATTTTGGGAAGTTATTTCTTGAGCCTCTTGGGAGGTCATGAAGTGGTTGTGGAAGAGCAAGTGGACCAATATTTCCTCCCCATGGTACATTAGGCCTACGGGCCTCACGATCACAATCACACTCACGATCCCCCATTCTATTTCTGTTTCTAGCTTCCCACCTTGCTAAAGCTACGACTTCTGCTATTGCTCTCTCATCTACCTTGGCTTGAAGTCTTTGATTTCTTCAAGTTGAGCCCTTATTTCCTCTTCCGCTCTTGCTTCTCTTTCTCTAACTTATTCTTTGGTTTCTACATCAGTGAAATCATCAAGGTTCTTGTTGATGTATGGAAATTCACCATCCAAAGGATTAGCAACACTCAGGTTCTCAATGTGACCGGTTGCTTGACGAAGGGGAGGCCCCGAAATCTATGCAGCTCTTGTCTTCTTTGAAGTTCTTCAAAAATGGGGTTAGTTTTTCCTCCTTGTCTCTGTTGCCGGGTGTATCTTCTATCAGCCATCTTGAAAGTTTACGCTCTTCTCTGGGGTGCTGGAATTTGTCTCTGGCTTTCCGGTTCGATAATATGTTCCTCTTCCACATCCATAATCCTTATGGCAATGAAGTATTGATTGAAACTTTGTCTCTTATGCCAAATAGCTTCTCTCAGATCGGAAGCAATGTCTTCTTAGATGTGAAATAGTAAATAAGGTCTCTTAACAAGAGGATTTCCCATAATAGTCATGCTTTACATCCATGTAGTCTTTATGATTATTCAATCTCTAGAAAATTTTCTTCTAGAATTTTTTTTTGTATTTTATGACCTTGAGGTCATTTTTAGGTGCGAGATCTTTGCAAAATCTGCCTCACGGTGGGTGCCAAAAATGTTGGCGAGAAAATTTGTCTTGTGGACAAATTTGTGGGTTTCAAGCCAACACTATGGGAATCTAAGTCCCTCTACTTGAACGGTGCAACTTTCATATGTGCATGCATAAAAAAGTGGATTTCAATGGTGGCCTTTCGACCAGAGATCTAACAGGGGCACTCCACTGACCCTGTGGCAAAGCTAGCAATTTCTCACTAGAGAAGAACTTTGTTTGAGAAGGGGAAAGGGAGTGAGAATGGAGGTAGGAGAAACTAATGTTGTGAGTAGAATATTAGATGCCCACACACATTAATTAGAAATTTCATTTACATGAATTTATAATCAGAAGAAAAAAAAATCCGCAGGAGAAGCTATAAGACTTAATGAAACTCATTGGTCGTAAATTATCAATTAATTCCTCAATCAAAGAAGAAAAAATTCCTTCTTTTATTATTGAATCTCAAGCAGATTTTGTACAAAGCTTGAGAATGGAAGAAATTCAAGGAAGAAGAAGAATGATGTTTTCTATCTTTTCCAAGTACAGAGCACTCTGGTCTTTTTGAAATCAATCGCCAGCCCTTGGAATGACATCGAGAAGCCATTATATTCCTCGCAAGAAACCATTACATCATCACAAATCCTCAACACCTTTTCAAATTCCTCCATTGTAAAGAAAACGCCGATGGCGGGTTAAAAACCAGATCTTGCGCGTGAAGCGTTACATTTGATTTGCTAGTTTGAATACAAATAATTTGATTTTCTCCTCTAACTCGAAATCGGTCGTCGTCACGTGGTAGGAAGAGATTGGAGCGATTACTGGGAAAGCCCTTTGATTTTTTTGATTTTTTAGAGATTTGGAAATTTGGAACAAATTGGCCCGCACCCACGCTTTGAATTTTCAACTTAGACACGTGGTACCCTTTGATTAGAAATGGGGTCACGACCCTTTTCTCAACATTTTAACCTTTTTTGCAAAAAGGTTCAAAACTCAATTTGCTCTTACGGCTTGCTGCTTCGATCGACTAGGACACGTGGTACGTTCGGTTATAGGCGGGGTCGTGGCTCTTTTCTCAACATTTTAACCCTTTTTTGGAAGAAGGCTCAAAAACTCAATTTCCTCCATTGGCCCACTGCTTGATTTGACTAGGACACGTGGCACATTCTAGTTGTAGGCAAGGTCACGGCTCTTTTCTCAAAATTTTAACCTTTTTTTGGAAAAAGGCTCAAAAATCAATTTCCTTTGCCATCCCGCTCTTCTATTTTGACTTTTCAATGGCGGGCCCGAGACCTTGGCAGAGCCGTGGAGCATTCTAGAACTTTTACTTTGCTTTTGGAAATTTGGTTAAATTTCCAAAAGTGCCCCGATGGCCCACTCATCCACTTTGAATTTTCAACGGCAGGCTTCACCTTTGAATTTTTCCTGTAGGCTTCAACTTTGATTTTTTCCCTTTAAATCCTGATCGGGGCTGTAGGTCACTTTTTAACTTTTCACCTTTTTGCACAGGGGCTCAAAAACACAAATCCCCTGATGGCCCACTTGTTTTTTTTGACTTTTTAATGGCGGGCTTTGCTTCTCCAATGACCTCGACCACGTCGTGATATGGTGCTAATTTGGTAATTGACCCTTTCTACCACACCATGGAGTTGCGTCGTTGAGACACGTGGAGCATCCACTGAGGTTAGACTTTTCAACGGACGATTCGGCTTTTCGGGTCCACGGGGCAAATTTACCATTTTTGCCAAAAGTGACCAAAAGTGTTAAGTTCACCAAAAATCCCATTCCTCCCCATCCAATAGGATATAACCACATACCTGCATTCATTGGGGCCAAAATTTGACGGGGAAAAGACACACATCCATCCCATTGCATGAGGAAAAATACACAGAGGAAGAGAACTTTATCATTTTGAGTCCAATTTTTGAATTTTCTTCATGAACCAGAGGCATGGAGGCAAAAAAAGATTTGATGACCCAGGCCATAGAGTAAGTGAACAATTTTGATCACAAAGGAGATTGTAAAGAGGATATTTTGTGCATAGACCGGAGATGGAGAATTTCTTAAAACAGAGCATAACAGAGGTTTAAACAGCTCCAGGGCACTACTTTTTCTAATTTCTTGAATCTCTAACTTGGCTTAAACACCAACAAAGGGCATGAGCTCAAAAAATTTGAATTTGGCTATGGAAATGCAGAGCATTTTTCAGGAGACAATAGATATGTAATTCTTTTCTCCCAAGAAATAAAGATCTATTCTTTCTTTCTAATCTTTTGAAGTAAAGTTATTCGCAAGTTCGAATTAAAAATATGAATTAATTCCTCTTCCAAGGAATGAGCTGGCCACTCATTCCAAGGGAGATGGATCAATGTGTTAATGTTTGTTTCTTTATTTCTACAATTTTTCTTTTGTTGTAAACTTCTGATTTCATATTATGTGATCCTTCTTCAGTACAATTTTGTTGTGAACCTGCAGGTGTCTTTTTATCTTTCAATTATTTTAATTCAGCAATTTCATTTGTGCAAGTTTAATTTCTTTCATGCAACCTTTATTTATGCAAGTGTGATTTCTTTTATGCAAGCGTGCCTTTATATTCTTGCAAGTGTGATTTCCTTTATGCAAGTGTGTTTACATTTCTGCAAGTGTGCCTTTAAATTTCTGCATGTGTGATTTATTTTATGCAAGTTTGGTTTGTGTTTAAAGGAGTTTCTTTCTAAGATCTTCTTCTCTTAATGCATACAACCTTCGGACACCAACCTGGATTGACATTATTAATGGTGAGGATTGACGACCCTCATCATTTTGGTGTCATTTTGGGGGCACGGTGTTATTAGGAGATTTAGAGTTCTCTAAAAGAATATTCTAGTGACAGTAGAATACCTTTTAGCAAATTATGTGACAGGAAGCATTTGGTAAGTAGTTTCTTTAGAATTTTATTTCCTACAAGTAGATTAAAATTTCATTTCTGTAATTAGGAATATTAGATTGTAAATATTTATCTCCCCATAAACTAACTCTATGTATAAGAAAATGATTGTGATGTTTGATCAAGAAGGTATAATGGTATGAACAAAGAATTCAGATCTGGAAATGGTAGAATATGATATTGAATCTGGAAGTAGATCCAATTGATGAAATATCATATGCCATTCTTGATAACCACCACCATTTCCCCTTGTATCAACTAACAACTCAGTGATCTTATTACACATAACCTTAGTAAAAAACTGGCTTATCCAGTTTGTAATAATGAAGTGGTAGCATTTCTAGTTAACTCCATCCATATTCAGGGATTTCATTAGAGCCAAAATAAAAATCACTCATAATAAATCCACCCATCCAAATTAGTTTTCATCCCATAATAAAATTCAATCCCTGAACCATATCCATTAGAAAAAATTGTTTTCATGTCTTTCAATTTCTTCATTTTTGTATATGCTTGTATAATGTTAAGAAGCAATTATGGTGAATATCAAGGCAAGAAATTTTTGCGTACTAACATTTGAGGACTAGATCTATAGGAATTTCTAGAGTTGTTCTTGATACTAGCATGCAGATTTTGGAGCACCAACAATATCAACCAAGGAGCATGCAGATTTTGGAGGGACACATGGATACCTTCACTCTCTCTTTTAACAACTATCCATCTCCTGAGATCACTAGTTTGGGATTTGAAGATTACTATGGTGATTCGATAATGCACAATTCAAGATGGGCTTTGAAGACCTAGAAATTGTCTACATAATTTTTGGAAATCTTCTTAGAGTTACCAAGTATGCAAAAAGGTTTTTATGAGATCTCAAACATTGCTTCCTATTTTACACAAGTTGTACTTTGATGAATAGTCTGATGATGGATTACTTTTTCTTTAATCCTTCTCATGCTATCATTTTAGCAAAAAAAAAAAGAAAAAAATTAAAAAGATTTGATTGGAAAACCGAAACTTGCCGCCAATCAAAAAATAAAAAAATGAAAAAAAGGTTTGATTGGAAAACCATATTGTTGGCCAATCAAAGACAAAAAAACAACTTTGATTGGAAAACTAACTTGTTGGCCAATTAAAGACAAAAAGGGCAGCTCTTCTTCAAAAGCAATCAATTGTTACCTGATGGCTTCTTTCTCGACACTATTTGACCATGTTAACAATAGGATGAAAAGGACAACTAGAGGTATGATCAAGTTATTTTGTTCTACTATTTTATTTTTAAGCTTTATTGTAAGTTTTTTTACTACTGACTTGTTGGTTCAAAAATCGCCGCAGGCGAGATCTATGGATGACGATCCAATAGTGTGCGGGCATAGCCCTTCTTTGAGTCAAAGAAAGTGAAACTGGTTTATTGCTATTCTACCAAAGCAAGAATCTGCAAGTCTCACAATATTACGCCTTCGGGGTTTGGGGTCTCATCCCGGTTAGGGTGTTTCCATTTGTGAAAAGGAGGGAAAGAAATGAGGTGAAGAGATAGGATAGATCGAAGGGAGAAAAGAAATGAATTCTAAAGCGAAAGGTCGGAAGGTCTATGTTTTGGGGTGGTAGTAAACAAAGCCAAACCTACTTGTATAGACAAACAAAGCAATCTTGATGAATAAATGACAAAAAGTAGAAATAGATCAATAGAATAAATGCATAAATCGACATAAGAAAGATTAAATGCTCATAACATGAATATTTAGAGCAAAGTCTTAATATTTGTATTAATTTTTCCTTCTATTACAAAAGCTCAAAGTTTTTCTTCTCACTTCTATTTTTCATCTAAAAGTATCCATCCCATGAATACAACAAATATCCAAGTATATATAGAAGAAGGAGAAGAGAGAAGGTAAAAAGCAACAACAACTAATTACAAAAATCTACAAAATATCTAAAAGTCAATGTTGACTTTGGACAACTATTTGGATGACAACATCCCATGGTGCAACATGGATGAGGTCATCATTTGTACCAAAGATACTCTTAGATCTCTACAAAAAGGAAGCCAAGAGGAAGAAAGCTATTCATCGTCGTCTCGCGGTTGAAAGGGGGTATCTTGTGCCTGCTTTGTTGTTCGAGAGAAGTGATGTGGGCCGAGTCGATATTCCATGAATTTCTTGATCATTGGCTGAAGTTGATCCCGGTAGGACCCTTTGTATGATCACCGATGACCTCATAAGTCTCCCACTCATCTCTCGAGTTTTCAGGAGCTTTAATTATTCATTTCCTACCTCCATGGGAACCCCACAAAATCACAAAGCAAGCCAAAAGGTTATTGATGCATTCGAGTGTCAAAAGTGGCTTCTAGCCCTAGCCCTTGCGAGACGATCTCCTTGAAGATCGGAATAGTTTAAATTTGCCTTCCTCAAGGCGAAAGAAGGAGTAAGTAAGCCCGGAGACATTCTTAGGATAATTTTCTCCATTTGGTGCATTGTGTCTAGGGCTTCCTCTTTAACCTTGTCAATCTTCTCGGGATGAATTCCATCGATCGACTCGGTAGTCTAACGCAGCTAGGATTTTGTTGGGTACCCTGGGGTGATCGAAAATGCCGAATTTCACCAAATCATTGACTGAGCAGTCAAGCATTTTCTGGAATGTCTCGTGTTGTAACCTAGCATGGTCCAACTCTTCGGAGATAGGTCCCACGATCGCCTGGAGCTCTTTGTTCACCCGACTGATGTTCTGATACAATTCGGTGAACTTGACAATTACCTCCTCACTGTCTTTGAGGATTTGATCTCTCCAGGCAGAAACTACCATACCTTGTTTGCCAATTTTGGCGTACTCGTTTATCTTATCTTGGCTTAGGACCTCAGGAGTTTCAGTGGCAGTTGTAGGAGGTACTTGCCCATTTTCTGCAGGGCGTGGAGAAGATGTTTGTTTTGTTCTTTTAATAACCTCTTCTCCTCCTTTGCTTCTTGGAGCTTCTTGCAAAGGGCATCTACCGCAGATAGGGCCTCTCCTTGAAGACTTTCAGAAGAAATTCCCATTGTGACTTGGGTCACTGTATAATCTGTCGGAGACAGATACTTTTACCCTTTGAAGGATCGGGATATGCGATGGCCGCTTGAGTTACACGAGGAGGGGAAGGAGGAGAGGGAGAAGGAATAGAAGGGACCTCGGTAATTGTAGCTGTGGCAACACCCTGAGTGGATGTGCCTATCGGAACACCTTCCACCGTGTCTTTCTCTAGGGATACCAGACTTACAACCTATTCTTATGCGGCGGAAGGAGGGATTTCAGGAGCTTCTTCTTGAGCAGAGCTTGATTCGCCCTCTTTATCCTTGCCTTTGACCTTTGGAAAATGCTTCGGCCTGATAGGTGTGTTGCCCAATGGGGACGTAGTGAAATCTACTCCGAGGTAGATAAGGCCATTCATTCGGCACCAGTGTTCTATTCGCCACAATGTTTCTTTGACCCTTTCTTCGATAGTTTGGGGTGCCTTGGTCCTGTCAATTGCAGCAAATGGCCAGTTGTCCCCATCCGTGTCTAGATACACTTGATCAACTTCTTGATCAGTTGTTTGATAACCTTTTGGAACAATGGCCATGCCATATTGAATAATCTCCACCAGGGCCAGGCGAGAGTGATCCTTCCTTCTAAGTTCGACCTCATGATACTGAGTCGATATAGATGTCCTCGATCTGTGGAATGTGGATAGGATTGAGTTTTTCCTTGGGAAGGCAATTCCTTGGATCAAAAGTGGGCCTCGTCGGGAAATTGTGCTTAAGGTTTAATAGTTCTAGCTCTGCGAACATTTCCTGGGCTTTGTGGTGGGAAATGCAGGTGTACCTGCCCACTATAAGGGGGAAAGGAGTTTCACCCTTCTTTCTCTTCAAACACTTCTCGTGGTAGGTTATGAGTATCGTCTGGACACTCTAACTTGAGATCAACTTGGGGCCAACATATCTCGGCAATTTGGTGGGCTCCCCCAAGAAGTTGGCCGCTCTGAGATAGGTGAAGGTGGGGAATTGGTTAAACAACGCTCTCCACTTATCAGTCGTAGTGACTATGCTCTTGGTCATCGACCATGAGTCATATTCAACCTCGAGAAGGTAGACAATGCCATAGAAGAAAGCATTGTTGATCTTAGTAAACTGCAGGATGTTGTTCTCCAGCTTCAGCTCCGGGTAGTATTCATATATCTTTACCTGAGGCCAAACCCCACTTCAGCTCAGTGCTAGATAATCCCTCTCTGAGGCTGTAGCGTAGACTACGTAGGAGTTCATGTAGAACCTCCCCGTTGTGGTGAGTTGTTGGAGCTGCTCGGATATGGTGCTGCTTATGATCTCTGCCCACTCAAAGTGTTGATCAAGCACATTCTTATTCATAGTTTCAAGGTACCTGAGCATCCATTTGTGAAAGTAATGGGCGTTAGAAAGCCCAAAAACTCTACTTAGGAACGTGATGGTGTCACTCAATTCCTCGGAGAAGTCACTGCGGTGAATAACCTATGGCCATCTAGTTATCACCTTCTTGTTCTTTAAGTAAACTTTGTTCATCAGCTGCATGCACTTGTCTTCATTATCCTCCCATGCCTTGGTGCAGTCTTCTTGGCTTACAGCCACAAAGTGTCGGTGGTGAGGAATGCCCAACATGATTTCGAAGTGCCGGGCAGTGAGGTTGATTACGACCTCACCCTTTTCATTTTTAACACACTTTATGTCTTTATTGTAACAACGGGCCACCACCATCATAAATTCATTGTTTACTACACGACGGGATCCCCCCAACAAAATGCGCCCCCGCCCACCGGTTTGTCCATCCAAGGACTTCCTGTGACCCTCCTAGTTCTAACCTAGAAATCTTCCATGTTGATGTACCCGAGTTCGAAATCTCTAATGTCCAGGTCACATTCCGCTTTGGGACTCGGGCATCGACCCTCCGGTATTTATATTTCATCTCTTCCTTTGTAAGCTTAGCTTTAACCTTTGACTTGGTTGGCTTTTTGCTTGATGTAGACATATGTGGATCTGAGCTCAGTTGCTGATCTGCAAGAAGAAGGAGTGAAGTCCAATGCAAAAGAGCCATGTTAGCTATTAGTTCTTCCATTAAAGCATTACAGAATGAGGAGTTAGCAATTTTAAGGCTTTTGGGCGCGGGCGCGGGGATCTGCAGTGTAGGGTTAATAGAATGGCACATTGAATCAAAGTGCTACTGAGGAATAAATCAGCGCCAAAGGGCACAGGGTGCAAGGATTTTGCATATGACATATTTGTTGTTGTAAACAAGGATGTGACTGCGCCATTATATGTGGTTTATACTGGGCGCAAATAATTTTGGTGTTGCATGGGGGCAGGATGCGCCAATGGTGCATGTAATTTACGTGTAACACGGGACTTTGGTGCTCAAGGGTGCGCAGGATTAATGCGTGTGGCACTTGCTTTATGTGTGCAAAAGGGGACTTTGGGTGCGCAAGGAAAGCTTGCGTGGCACTACGTGTTGTTGTAAGAATGATTACACTGCGCCAAAGGTTTATTTTTGTATGGCGCAAGAAGGGTGTGTGTTGCAAGTGTAGCGGAACGGTGCGTCGTAGGCACATTTATGTTTTATGCAAAGTAGGAGTGGTGATTGTGCCACAAGAGAAATGCAACCCGGAACCAACTTTTAGGTTTCTTGCCTCTTTAGTTCGTGATTTTTAGGTTTTCTTGTCATGTTTTGACAGTGGGAGGAACACAACAAAGAGGTCTAGATCCATTTTTGAGGCAGAACCCTCTTGGCCAACACATCTGAAAAGAGGATAAAAATGGTTTGGGGGAGATTTTGCAAGAATGGCAGGAGGGGTTTAAATCTTCAAATCTATACACCAACCTCACAAACAACCAACCAACAAAAACAAAAACACAAGAAAAACAAGGACCACATACCCGAAATATATAGATTGTGAGAGATGAAGCGGGGTCCAGGAACGTGATACGAGGAGGATGGGCATCTTTGTGACAGGTGCAGAGGAATAAAGTTTATCACGTGTTTTCTGATTTGTGAAAGTGATAGAGTGGATGCACCTATATATAGGCAAAGGTGTAATAAATGTGCCAACCACTTTTTCTTTTTAAAGGGCGCACCAAAACATGTGTTGACACGTAAAACTTTGCACCCTTTGGCGTGGATATATTGGCACAAATTAAGGACTATCAACACTAGATTTCGAGTGCCAAGGCACACCAAAACATGGCGCAACAATTTTTTTGTTGACAGGAAGGTGCATGCACCTTGGCGCATGCAAGAAAGGTGCATCATGGGAAGGCACAACAATTGATGTGTCAACACTTCAAAGGGTGCGCCAAAGGAAATGAAGGGGGCAAAAATTTAGTCTATGTTACACAGATAAAAGGTGCGCCTAGCCAAAAAGGACCAGAATGACTAAGTTCGAGAGAACTGGATTTCGGAAAGGGATTTTATAACATCCTGAATGTAGAGGGGTCCCTAACGAGGGACCAGGACAAAATTCTGATATGGTTACCTGTAAAATTGCCCTCATCAATTTTATGGGATAACAACCGGCTCTTTCTCGGGGAATATCTTTGGCGAAGCTCAAGGGTAGAGAACCCAGATCAACATTTACCTATCCATTGGATTATAGAGTCAAAAACAAAGGCGGCGACGAAAGCAAACACACGACGAAAGAAAACACATGAAAAAAGTAAACTATATAAAGAATAGAGCAAGCTCTACTTCCTGAATATTTTGAGATGCTGCCCGCTATAGGGAAGCGGGAGATGAGTTCCATCTAGATACGAGAGATAGAAGCTATTCTCTCTATTGAGCTGCTTGATCTTGAAAGGCCCTCTCCATAGAGAATCAAATTTCCCATGCATGCCCTTTGTCTCTCTTCGTTTGTCCCACAAAAGGATGAGATCTCCCACTTGAAAATCCCTCTGCTTGGCCTTCTTATCGAACAGTCTCTTGACTTGATTCTGATGTTCGGTGATTACGTTGACCACCCTTACTCTCTTTTCTTCAAGTTCTCATTAGATACATGATCCTCTTTTAAGAGAATTTGGAAAGACTCATCTTCAATCACTCGTGCAAGCGTAGAGCGGGAAGTTCTACGAGAAATGGGAAGCTCGGTGTTGATTCCATATAACACTTGAAAAGGTGAAATACCGAGAGACCTCTTGGGAGTAATGTGGTCCACCCATAAAGCGTCGTACAATGACTTGTGCCACGTCCGCTGACTCTCATCAACTAGCTTCCGTATGATGGTCACTAGGTTTTTATTCTTGGATTCTGCCTGACCATTTCCTTGGGGGTAATAATCCGGCGTGGGCCAAAATTATCTCGTGTCCATAGCAAAAACCAACTTCTCGTGAGGAGAAGTTGGAAGCGTTATCAGCAACGATTTTGTGTGGAATGCCAAATCTCATGATGATATTCTCTTTGATAAAATTGCAAACAACCTCAGAAGTGGCATTCTTGATAGGAATGGCCTCCACCCATTTGGTGAAGTAATTTGTTGCTGTCGAGAACATAACTATGCACGACACTCAAGTGGGGTGGAGTGCTCGATAAAGTCGATTCCACACCGTCTCGAATGGTTTATCAATAACGACCGGCCTAAGGGGAAAAGCAGCCAATTTTGGCTTGCCAAAAATTGTTGGCGAGCTCACATTTTGCTACCCGGTGGCTATATCCTTGAAACAGCGTCGCCAATAGTACCTGCCCGAATGATCTTGTGTGCCATCACGAGGAGAGGAGAAGTGACCACACAGTGAATCATGAAAACTCTCAAGTAACTTTACCTTTGTGGCTTGTCAACACATCGCAAGAAAATGCCATCTATTCCGCGTTTGTATAAACAGTCATCCCAGATGACATATCTGGCTGCTCTGAGCTTTATAGCATGTTTCTCCTTTGAAGTTAGATGAGCTGGACACTCACCATAAGTGAGAAGAAAGAAATATCGAATACCATTTCATCCTTTGGTGGTGAAAAATAGAACCATGGGTAGAGAATCAACTTTCTCCAACTGGCTTTGTGCTCCCTCGGTGCAATCATCCTTTTCCTCAAGGTCTTCTAAATCTCGATTTTCAGCCATAAGCTGACATAGGCCCTTGCCTCTTACCAGCTTGGTTGGTTTTATATCTAGATCATACTCTTGAACCTTTGCAATCCAATTTCCTCGCAAACTCCCTAACTCCTGTTGAGTTAAGATTGACTTGACTGCCGTGTCAGGGACCAACACCACTGTATGAGAGTTTAGAATGTAATACCTGAAGTTCTTGACTACTTTGACAATGCGAAGGCATGCTTTTCCAACTGAGACATCTTTAATTCATGAGGCTTGAGAGGAGAGCTCATGAACGCAATCGGGGATTCAACATCTTCAGAATTCTTTTGCATTAAGATGGCGATACCAGTATGCTCAGATGCATAGCTATACATGATAAAATCCTTGGAGAAATTGGCACATACCAAGCGGTGTGCGAGCGACGGAGGATTTTATATCCTTGAACGAATTCTTTCCTTCTTCACTCCACTGGAAAGTTGGTGACCCTTTCATCATGTTTGATATGTGGCGAGTCTTTTTAGCAAAGTCGGGAACAAAGTGCTTGAGAAAATTCACTTTTCCAAAGAAAGAGTGAACACCGGTCTTGCTTGTGGGTAAAGTAAGGCTCTGAATAGCCTTAACTCTTTCGGCATCTATCTTTGTCCCTTCTTTGCTAATAACATGTCCCAGTAACTTTCCTTCCGTGACCCCAAAAATAGACTTTGTCAGATTTAGGGAGATCCCATGTTCTCGGCATCTATTCAATACTTGCTCCAAATGATCGCAATGATCACTTCGCTGTTTAGAGAACATAGTTAAGTCATCCAAGTAGACTACGATGACCTTCCCCATCATACCTTTAAACGTGAATTCCATGGCCCGCTGAAAAGTGGCGTCGGCATTGGTCAGACCAAAAGGCATCCTGCTATAGGAAAATGTACCCCAGGGGGTGGTGAATGTTGTTTTGAATTGGTCTTGGGCGAGACTTCAATATGATTGTAGCTGAAAAACCATCAAGCATGGACATCATTTCGATCCGATTACTTACTGTAGAACCCGATCCATTATGGGAAGGGGGTAGTTATCCTTCAAGGACGCTTGATTCAAGTTACGAAAAGCCACACATATGTGTATCTCCCATTCTTCTTGCGTCTTGGCACAATGTTCATGACCTGTGCAGTCTTGTGATGGATAGGAAAAATGATCCTCACGTCCAAAGCATCTTCGAATTTCAGCCTGGATAGTACACGAGACCTTAGGATTATAGTGCCTCTCGCTTCTAGTGAAAGGGTTTGACATCTTATTTCAACGAAATGTCATGCTTTGGACGTATTTTGGCTTGAAAGACTTTAGATCGGCATAGGACCATGCCAATACATCCATATATTTCTTCGCAGTTTGACAAACTCCCACTTTTCTTAAGGGTGTGCAACATTTTCTCGATGTTCACAACCGTGGATGTTCTATCAAACCTAAATTGACCGGTTCGCTTTTATGGGGAGGAGTTAGGATCATCTTTCCTTTTCTTCCTAACAAAACGATCATGTATGTCGAATAAACGTTCCAGAGAAACCAAACCTTTTGGGATTTTATTTCCTTTGAGATGACATATGCCATCACCTCCATGTATCTCTTCGTCTTAATCGAAGAATGATTCACGGCATGCAAAAGTGGATCCTTCAAAATGAAGCTCACTGAAATTCTCTTCCTTTTCAGGAAGGAAATAAGTTGATTGTCGTCATTGAATACCTGCCAATGCTGAGAGTTGTCTGGCACACTTGGGTGAAAAACTACCTCGATGGTATAGGTGTCTATTTTCAAGCCTGGGTGAGGGAGCATGAGGGATGCTGAGATGGCTAATGAGTCGGCCATGTCATTCTGAGCTCTTGGGATGGATTTTATTGAAAAAGCATCAAACTCCTCGATGCTGTCCCATACCGCGTTGTGGTAATATTAGAGCCTTTCATTCTTCACTTGGTATATCCTTTTAACTTGATTTACGACCAGTTCTGCATCACCCTGTACTTTTAGGTTCTTGATTCCCCTCTCATTTGTGGCTTGCATGCCAAGTAGCAAAGATTCATACTCAGCAGTATTATTCATGTTGAAAAATGCAACTTGAAAGAGAGAGGAATAATCTCCTCCTCAGGAGATATTAGCACGGCTCCAGCGCCGCACCCACTAGTCATGTAGCTGCCATCAAACTGCAAAGTCCAGATCTTGTTAAGATCCTCTTCTTGGATGAGGACATCCATTTTGTCAGACTCAGTAGACAAGAAATAGTTCCCCATCCCTGATGATTCGAAGAGAATTTGGGCTTTGGGATCGTCAGAATTGGTAACCAAGTATTTCTTTTGAGATTCCGGCTCCAGCGTTTGCATTATACCTTTGACGGGGATTCTAGCCTTAGACCAGTCCATATGAATCTCTCCACCAACCTCACTACAAAAATCCTTCCTAATAGAATTCCATATGCTGCCGGAATATCGGCAACAAGGACGGTCATCTTTACTCTTTTCTTTGGGAACGCCGCAAATGCAAACTGCACGTCTTTGATTTGACCGATCAATGGAACCTGTTTGGTTTCCAAGGAATAACATCGCCAAAATGCTTGGTAAGGATGAGGCCCGAGGGCATGGGCGACCTTTCCCGGCATGACGTTATCGGAAGCCCTAATCAATTATACGATTCTTGCTTAGTTTGTGGCCATTGATTAGGAGGGAGAGATAGAAAGGTTCTATTTTGCCTAACATAGATGTCGAGGCAACATTTATGCGAGATGTAGAAGGAGTAGAAAGGATTCCTTTTGGGGAAACCTAAGTAGTTATGACAACTTGGCTTTAGATGTATTCGGTCAACCTTACAAGCTGCTCAGATTAGATTGAAGATACTCGGCTTCAGACATTTGGATCTTGGTCTTTTTAGCATGATCAATTATGTCAAATGCGGCCAAGGGTTGCATTGATGAAGGAATGAGTCCCTCATTTCACGATGGTAGGGTAGGATTACTGGTCTTGATAGGAATATGAGAGGGCTGATTCGGAGGGGAGATAAGAGAAAAAGATTTCTCTGGAAAATACTTAATAATAGATTGAGCAGAAGCGGACTACCTCTTTTAGCGATGGTTGAAGGCGTAATTGACACGGCCTTCTCCTTCTACACATCTTGGCATTAAGAATCTCGCTTCTTTTCCTTGTGAGTGGGTGAAAACAACATATGATTGTCCGCTTGCATACCCATGGGTACCATCTTCTTCATCAGATTCCTCTTCATTGAATTCCATATACCCAATAGTAGAGTCGCCAGTCGGTTCACCGACATATTGATCATCTTCACCTGGTGATGAAGGTTCTTCATAATTTTGCTCCTCTTCTTCAATTTCAGCTAAAGCATTGATCGGAGGGGCCTCAAGCGCCAACCGTGGAGCAGCTGTAGGTAGGTGCGGCCTTTGTGAGACGTTATTGGAAGTGAAATTCCTCCGTGGGATATCCCGGTATGAAGTGCTAGGAGAAGCTTGAGCTAGTTGCTTCTTTAACGTGAGCAAGTCATTCACCATCTTTTGAAATGCCGGATCGGATGAAGTGGCGGGAGAAGGAGCTGAAACTTTTAGCTTGGATGGCTCTCACTTTAATTCGCCAGATATTAGCAAGTTATCTTCAATCCGTATGGCAGCAGCTTGGGCGAGAACCAAAGTAGTGACTGTTCTTGTAAGAGTAAGAAACTTACTTTTGAGCTCATGGCGTTCACGAAGAAACACTTCTGATTTTCTAGCATTGGCAGCATAGCGGGCGGAACCTGGTTGATTAGTGAATTGAAATGGGTGATGAAATCACGCATGGTTTCATTGACCTCCTTCTTCAAATGAGTGATCTTGGACAGCAACATGAATGCGTCCTTTGAAGGTTTATACCTTTCTTCAAATGCAGTTTGTAAGGTGGCCCAACTAGTAATAGATCCGGCCGGTAAATGCTGAAACCATTCCGCTGCGGGTCCTTGCAAGGTCTCTAGGAAGAGGTGAATTGACACATCTTCATAGGTCACATCCAGGATACTGCATGACATAATGAACGTGGATATGTGTGAATCTGTGCTTTGGTTACCGCTCCCATCAAATTTGGAAAAATTCTTTTAGTTTCTGTGAGGGAGCGCATGAACAGGATGTGGTGAAGCAAGAGGGCCCATAGCATTTCCCCATGGCACTGCCATTTGAATAGTTGGAAAGAGGACGTGAGCCGGAAGTACAGTTCCACTGAGCAGCAAAGCACTGCAAAGTGATGTGGATGTTCCTTGTGAGAAATACTTCCTTCGTGGAGGTGAGACACTTACAGACGACCGGTTAAGCGAACTTAGCGATGAGAAGCGTGCCGGTGTAACATTGAAGTTATGCCTTTGAAGCAAGTCGAAAGTAAGATCGACTTCTCCATGAGCTCTCCTGCTACGAGTAAATGGTTCACCCGCCAGTGTACCTTCCAGATCTGCAATATTTTGGAGCAAATTTCAAAAACTCTTTTTGGTTGCACTTGCTGATTTTCTGATTTTTCTGACAAAAATCAGCAGCATGTGCTTTTCTAGATATTTAATTTTATCCCCTTTTTGGAAACCGATTGCGGTTTAATGACAAAGATTAATGAGGATAAAATAACGACCAACTTAGTAGGTTGATTTTCGGATCTTGGAGTTGAATTTTGGCAAGGGTTTGAAATTTTGCAAAACAGTTAAAACTCATATCTACGGAAAAATACGGGTTTTTGTAAAAACTCAGTGAACTAAAGATCTCTAACTAGTCCCGATCTACGGATCCCTGAAGAAAATGTTTGGTTTGGATCACTTTTGCAAAAATTTCAGATTTTGAACAAAAAGTTAAAATTTGCAAACAGGTAGTGATTTTTCACTTTTTAGTGATTTTCTAACATACCACTACCATAGATTTGTTAGATCTATTCGATCCCCAGTAAAGTCACCAAAAACTGTTGGTTCAAAAATTTGTTGTTTGGGCAGATCTATGGATAGATGAGCCAATAGTGTGCAGGGCATAGCCCTTCTTTGAGTCAGCAAAGTGAAACTGGTTTATTGCTATTCTACCAGCAGGAATTTGTGCAAGTCTCACAATATTCTGCCTTCGGGGGTTTGGGGTCTCATCCCAGTTGGGGTGTTTTTGATTGTGAAAAGGAGGGAAAGAAATGAGGTGAAGAGATAGGATAGATCTGAAGGGAGAAAAGAAAAGAATTCTAAAGCAGAAAGGTCAGAAGGTCTATGTTTTGGGCTGGTAGTAAACAAAGCCAAACCTACTTGCATAGACAAACAAAGCAATACTGATGAATAAATGACAAAAAAGTAGAAATAGATCCAATAGAATAAATGCATAAATCTGACCTAAGAAAGATTAAATGCTCATATATGAATATTGAGCAAAGTCTTAATATTTGTATTAATTTTCTACATTACAAAAAGCTCAAAGTTTTTTCTTCTCACTTCTATTTTTCATCTAAAAAGTATCCATCCCATGAATACAACAAGTATCCAAGTATATATAGAAGAAGGAGAAGAGAGAAGGTAAAAAGCAACCAACAACTAATTACAAAATATCTACAAAATATCTAAAAGTCAATGTTGACTTTGGACAACTTGCTGGATGACAACATCCCATGGTGCAACATGGATGAGGTCATCATTTGTACCAACATACTCTTAGATCTCTACAAAAAGGAAGCCAAGAGGAAGAAAGCTAATCATCATCATCTCACGGTTGAAAGGGGGTATCTTGCTTCTACTATTGTTCGAGAGAAGTGATGTGGAACTAAGTCTGATATTCCATGAATTTACTGATCATTGGCTGAAGTTGATCCTGGGTAGGACCCTTTGTATGATCACCGATGACCTCATAAGTCTCCCGCTCATCTCTCGAGTTTTTCAGGGAGCTTTAATTATTCATTTCCTACCTCCATCAGGAACCCCAAAAATCACAGCAAGCCAAAAGGTTATTGATGCATTCAGTGTCAAAAGTGGCTTCTAGCCCTAGCCCTTGCGAGACGATCTCCTTGAAGATCGGAATAGTTTCGTCTGCCTTCCTCAAGGCGAAAGAAGGAGTAAGCAAGCCCAGGAGACATTCTTAAGACAATTTGCTCCATTTGGTGCATTGTGTCAGGGCTTCCTCTTTAACCTTGTCAATCTTCTCCAGGACGAATTCCATCTGATCGACCCGGTAGTCTAACGCAGCTAGGATTTTCTTTGGGTACCCTGGGGTGATCGAAAATGCTGAATTTCACCAAATCATTGGTGACGAGCGTCGAGCATTTTCGGAATGTCTCATGTTGTAACCTAGCATGGTCCAACTCTTCGAGAGATAGGTCCCATGATCGCTGGAGCTCTTTGTTCACCCGACCGATGTTCGATACAATTCGGTGAACCGACAATTACCTCCTCCTTGTCTTTGAGGATTTGATCTCTCCAGTGAAACTACCATACCTTGTTTGCCAATTTTGGTGTACTCGTTTATCTTATCCCGGCTTAGGACCTCAGGAGTTTCAAAGTGGCAGTTGTAGGAGGTACACTACCCATTTTCTGCAGGGCGTGGAGAAGATATTTGTTTTGTTCTTTTAATAACCTCTTCTCCTCCTTTGCTTCTTGGAGCTTCTTGCAAAGGGCATCTATGTAGATAGGGCCTCTCCTTGAAGAATTTAGAAGACATTCCCATTGTGACTTGGGTCACTTTGTATAATCTGTCGAAGACATATCCTTTTACCCTTTGAAGGATCGGGATATGCGATCTCCCTTACTCTTTCTCCGATGCACTCGAGAGAAGTGGGTTATAGGATTTTTCTTCTTAGCCCCCTTTCTTTGGGATGATGGAGAAGTCCATCGGTGAGATAGGGAATTTCCTCTTCTGCTGGCTCAGATGTTGGGAGATCCATGTTGGGCTTAAGGGAACAGGGACTAGAGGTGGAAGAGGGAGTAGCTGCAGTGGATGAGGGGAAATGGGTAGAGACACTTGGCGGTGGCATCAAGAGGGAGGCCGAGAAAGTGCTCATGGGAGGAAGGGATAATGCAGGGGAGGTAGACATGGGAATGGAAGGGAGCTGAGAGATGAGAGAAGAAATAGTGGGGGACAGCTCCGTGAGAGAAGAGAAGATGGAGGACAAGGAAGGGGGAATAGTAGAAGATGGGGGAGAAGATATGACCAAAGGAATGGTCGCTTGAGTTACGAGGAGGGGAAGGAGGAGAGGGAGAAGGAATAGAAGGGACCTCGGTAATTGTAGCTGTGGCAACACCCTGAGTGGATGTGCCCATCGGAACACCTTCCACCGCTTCTTTCTCTGGGGATACCAGACTTACAACCTGTTCTTGTGCGGTGGAAGGAGGGCTTTCAGGAGCTTCTTCTTGAGCAGAGCTTGATTCACCCTCTTTATCCTTGCCTTTGACCTTTGGCAGATGCTTCGGCCTGACAGGTGTGTTGCCCAATGGGGACGTAGTGAAATCTACTCCAAGGTAGATAAGGCCATTCATTCGGCACCAGTGTTCTATTCACCGCAATGTTTCTTTGACCCTCTCTTCAATGGTCTGGGGTGCCTCGTCCTATCAATTATAGCAAATAGCCGATGTCCCCATCCGTGTCTAGATACACTTGATCAACTTCTTGATCAATTATTTGATAACCTTTTGGAACAATGGCCACGCCATATTGAATAATCTCCACCAGGTCCAGGCGAGAGTGATCCTTCCTTCTAAGTTTGACCTCATGATACAGGTCGATATAGATGTCCTCGATCTGTGGAATGTGGATAGGATCGAGTTTTACCTTGGGAAGGAAATTCCTTGGATCAAAAGTGGGCCTCACCAGGAAATTGTGCTTAAGGTTTAACAGTTCTAGCTCTGCAAACATTTCCCAGGCTTTGTGGTGGGAAATACAGGTGTACTGCCCACTATAAGGGGGAAAGGAGTTCCACCCTTCTTTCTCTTCAGACACTTCTCATGGTAGGTTATGAGCTGTCTAGACAACTCTAACAGGATCAACTTGGGGCCAACATATCTCAGAAATTTGGTGGGCTCCCCGGAATTGGGTAAACAACGCTCCCCACTTCTCGCCACGGTGACTATGCTCTTGGTCGTCCGACCATGAGTCATATTCAGCCTCAGAAGGTAGATGATGCCATAGAAGAAAGCATCATTGATCTTAGCAAACTGCGGGATGCTGTTCTCCAGCTTCAGCTCCAGGTAGTATTCATATATCTTTACCCGAGGCCAAACCCCGCATCGGCTCGTGCTTTGGATAATCCCACTCCGAGGCTACAGTGTAGACTACATAGGAGTTCATGTAGAACCTTCCAGTTGTGGTGAGTTGTTGAGAGCGGATATGGTGTCGCTTATGATTTCGCCCACTCAAAGCGTTGATCGGGCACATTTTTATTCATAGTTTCAAAGTACCGAGCATCCATTTGTGAAAGTAATGGGCGTTAGAAAGCCCAAAAACTCTACTTAGGAACGTGATGGTGTCACTCAATTCCTCAGAGAAGTCACTGCGGTGAATAACCTGTGGCCATCTAGTTATCACCTTCTTGTTCTTTAAGTAAACTTCATTCATCGGCCTACATGCACTTGTCTTCATTATCCTCCCATGCTTTGGTGCAGTCTTCTTGTCTTACGGCCACAAAGTGTCGGTGGTGAGGAATGCCCAAACATGATTTGAAGTGCCGGCAACGATGGCGTTGATTACGACCTCGCCCTTTTCATTTTCGACACACCTTGTGTCTTTATTGTAACAGCGGGCCACCACCATCATACATTCATTGTTTTTATGCACCGATGGGGATCCCCCCAGCAAAATGCAGTCCATTGCCCACCAGTTTGTCCATCCAAGGACTTCTTTGACCCTCCTGGTTCTAGCCCAAAAATCTTCCATGTCAATGTGCCCGAGTTCGGAATCTCTAATGTCTAGGTCACATTCCACGGGACTCGGGCATCCGACCCTCGGTATTTATATTTCATCTCTTCCTCTATAAGCTTAGCCTTACCCTTTGACTTGGTTGGCCTTTTGCTTGATGTAGACATATGTGGATCTGAGCTCAGTTGCTGATTTGCAAGAAGAAGGAGCGAAGTCCAATGCAAAAGAGCCATGTTAGTTGTCAGATCTTCCATTAAAGCATTATAGAATGAGGAGTTATCAATTTTAAGGCTTCTAGGTGCGGTCGTCGTAGGGATCTTTGTAGGCTACGTGGTTAATAGAATGGCATTGAATCGAGTGCTACAAAGGAATAAATCAACGCCAAAGGGCACAGGGCACAAGGATTTTGCATATGACATATTTGTTGTTGTAAACAGGATGCGCCTGTGCCATTATATGCGGTTTATACTGGGCGCAAATAATTTTGGTGTTGCATGGGAGCAGGATGCGCCAATGGCGCATGTAATTTGCGTGTAACACGGGACTTTGGTGCACCGAAGGGTGTAAGATTAATGCTTGTGGCACTTGCTTTATGTGCGCAAAAGGGGACTTTGGCGCGGTGCAGGGAAAGCTTGCATGGCACTACGTGTTGTTGTAAGGATGATTGCGCATGTGCTAAAGGTTTAGTTTTTGTATGGCGCAAGAAGGGCACGTGTTGCAAGTAGAAACATGACTGTTGTAGGCATGACTGTGTTTTATGCAGTAGGAGTGGCGATTGCGCCAAGAGAGAAATGCAGCCTAGAACCAACTTTTAGGTTTCTTGCCTCTTTAGTTCGTGATTTTCAGGTTTTCTTGTCATGTTTTGACAGTGGGAGGAACATAGCAAAGAGGTCTAGATCCATTTTTGAGGTAGATCCCTCTTTGCCAGTAGATCTAGAAAGAGGATAAAAATGGTTTGGGGGAGATTTTGCAAGAATGACAGGAGGGGTTTAAAGCTTCAGATCTATACACCAACCTCACAAACAACCAACCAACAAAAATAAAAACACAAGAAAAATAAGGACCACATAATTGGAATATATAGAATGTGAGAGACGAAGTGGGGTCCACAAACGTGATACGAGGAGGACGGGCGTGCTGACAGGTGCAGAGGAATAAAATTTATCACGTGTTTTCGATTTGTGAAAGTGACAGAGCGGATGCGCCTATATATAGGCAAAGGTGTAATAAATGCACCAACCACTTTTTAAAAGGGTGCACCAAAACATGTGTCGACACGTAAAACTTTGCGCCCTTTAGCACGGATATATGCATGTCAACACGGAATTATGTGCACCTTTGGCACAAATTAAGGACTGTCAACACTAGATTTCGAGCGCTAAAGGCGCACCAAAACACGACGCAACAATTTTGTTGTTGACAGGAAGGCGCATCATGAGAAGGTGCAACAATTGATGTGTCAACACTTCAAAGGGTGCACCAAAGGAAATGAAGGGGGCACAAATTTAGTCTGTGTTACATCAGATAAAAGGTGCGCCCAACCAAAAAGGACCAGAATGGCTAAGTTCGGAGAACTAGATTTCCCGGAAAGGGATTTTATAACATCCCGAATGCAAAGGGGTTCTGACGAGGACCAAGACAAAATTCTGATATGGTTACCTGTAAAATTTCCCTCATCAATTTTACAGGATAACACAATTAGATCCACTTTTAAAATCTCCAAAGAAGGCAAGATAAAATTCATATCTCCCCTACTTATATGAAAAATATGTGCACCTCTTTGCAATCAAAATTTTAGAGTCTAATTTATGGGCAGCCATGAATAAACAACATGCATGAGCTTAATTGCAGAAGAGAAGAAGAAACACGAGGTATGCATTTTGATTTTAGATATGAGACACAGTAGAAGGAGATCCATACAAGAACCTACATGTACAAGAAAGGAAATCAAAAGTAGCAGAAGGATCTCCACACAAGAACCTATTATACAAGAAAGGAAATCAAAATTAGTAGAAGGATCTCCACACAAGAACTTGCTGCAAAAAAGAAAATAAATAATAGCGAGTAAAAGATCCACATAAGAACCTGTTGTACAAGAAAGAAAATAAAAAACAATGAAGGAGATCCACACAAGAACTTGTTGTACAAGAAAGAAAATAAAAAACAACATAAGGAGATCCACACAAGAACTTGTTGTACAAAAAAAATCAAAAATAGTAGAAGGAGATCCACACAAGAACCTTCGTAAAAGAAATAAAATAAAAAACAACAAAAGAAGATCCACACAAGAACCTATCTTTGAACTATATATGGAATGCACACATGCATAAGCTCAATGTGAGAAGACTCTAAGAATAGGAGATAATAATATAATGCATGAGGACATGCATAATATTAAGTTTGGGGCAATGATGATGTCATAAATTGGCCATAAATTACTATTATTTTGTCCTTCCAAGTTACCTTTGAAAGTGGATTTAAATGTAATCTATGAACTTATATTTTTCTTAAGATAGAATATAGAATATTTATCTTGTTAATTATTTAGAAATATCTTTTTATCTATTTTTTGACTAATCCTATTGATTATTTGGGAAAAGATGCAAAGTCTTGTGTATGCAAGCCATAAAGGAAAGATAATGCTAGTATTGGGAAAAGTGGAATAGATCATGGATGGTATATCTAAACTCAAATCTGATTTCATATTTAGATTCCTCTCAAAAAAATTTACAAGTTCAAAAAATGAATCATTTCAATCCGATATCATATGCAAAAGTTATAGTTGTTTTAAGTTAGCTCCGGAACTCGCAGGCTTAGTTCGAAACTCGCATGAAAGTTAGTTCGAACTCGCATGATTTTGTGAGCTTTTTTAGGAATTGTGAAAGATCAGAGAATCCAATGGAAAATATGAGAGAGTTTTTTGTTCATAGCAATGTGATTAATAAAAACCTTATTTAGATCTTCTACAGGTATTACCAATAAATAGAGATATAACTTTTAGTGAGCTGCAATCCGAGCAAAAGTGTATCAGATGAGTGCTAAAAGTTCCATAAAAACGAAACAAAAAGTAAAATAGAAAATCTGAGAGAGGTTTTCGTTCATAGTAATGTATTTAACAAAAATATTATTCATATTTTCTACAGGTTTTACCAATGAAGAGAGATCTAACTTTTAGTGAGCTGTAGTCGAGGAAAAGTGTATCAGACGAGAACTAAAAGTTCCATAAACAGAAACATAAAAGTCAAATGGAAAATATGAGAGAAGTTTTTGTTCATAGCAATGTGTTTAACAACACCTCATTTAGATTTGTAACAAGTTTTACTAATGAAGATAAATCTAACTTTTAGTGAGCTGCAGTCAAGGAAAAAGCGTATCGATAAGAGTCAAAAGTTCCCGACAAGAAACAACAACAAAGTCAAATGGAAAATCGAGAAAAGTATTTGGTCAAAATCATATTTTGAAAAAAATCTTCCTTCCAATAATGTAGATGAATAAAATCATTATGATTCTTGTTACTGAAAAGTAAGGAGAAGATTTGGAAGCAAATCTTCTTAAAATAAGTGAGATAAGACTTTGACTCCAATAATATATCTCTCTCCATATTTTGTGGAGATGGAGATCTTATTTGTTAGGATTAGAATAAAGATAAGATCAGATTGTATTTCCTAAAATAAGGAGTTGGTTGGATGCATGAATTATAAATGCAACCTTCCACACTGAGATATGTAATTCTTTTCTCCCAAGAAATAAAGATATGTTCTTTCTTTCCAATCTTTTGAAGTAAAGTTATTCTGCAAGTTCTGAATTAAAAATATGAATTAAGTCCTCTTCCAAGGAATGAGCTGGCCACTCATTCCAAGGAAGATGGATCAATGTGTTAATGTTTGTTTCTTTATTTCTGCAGTTTTTCTTTTGTTGTAAACTTCTGATTTCATGTTATGTGATCCTTCTTTAGTACAATTTTGTTGTGAACCTGCAGGTGTCTTTTTATCTTTTAGTTATTTTAATTTAGCAATTTCATTTATGTAAGTTTCATTTCTTTCATGCAACCTTTATTTATGCAAGTGTGATTTCCTTTATGCAAGTGTGCCTTTATATTCCTGCAAGTGTGATTTCCTTTATGCAAGTGTGTTTACATTTCTGCAAGTGTGCCTTTAAATTTCTGCATGTGTGATTTATTTTATGTAAGTTTGGTTTGTGTTTAAAGGAGTTGCTTTCCAAGATCTTCTTCTCTTAATGCATACACCTTCAGACACCAACTTGGATTGACATTATTAATGGTGAGGATTGACGACCCTCATCAATTATGTTCCTCATACTCCAAAATAGAATGGCTTAGCAGAACGTAAGAATAGAACTTTAAAGGAAATGGCTAAGCGTATGATGCATTCTAGAGGTTTACCTCCTATCTACTTGTCTAAGCAGTTAATTGTTCTAACTACATTTAGAATTACACACCACATAGAGCACTTGAGCATTTGACTCCAGAGGAAGCTTGGTCCAACACTAAGCTAGATGTCTCATTTTTCGAGTCTTTGGGAGCCATGCTTGGGACTTTGTGCCAAAGAAGAAAAGGAAAGCTTTGGATAAGAAGAGTAAACCCTTGATCTTTATAGGGTATTGTGAGGACATGAGAGCTTATCAAATTCTAGATTCTGATACTCATGACATTCTCTTTTCGAACACATGTTCAATTTTATGAGTGTTTCACTCTTCTTTCTTCATATCATCTTGAGGATCCTTTCTTTGAGGAGGTTGATGAGGAGGTTATAGATGCCGTTTAAGATCCTATTCCCACTTGATGTTATCACTATGCCTAAGTAGGCTTGTATAATAGTTTATGAGGAAACAACTTTCATACAGGATCTTCCACTCACTAGGCATCATCACGTACATTCCACTGAGTTCTAGAATTTTTGCCGGGGAATTTTATGAGGATCCACAATCTTTTCAAAGGCTCATGGGATATAGGAGTGGGATGATGTGATGACAATTTGAGTATTCTTCTCGATGAAGAATCATACTTGGGATTTGGTATCTCTTCCTAAAGTAAGAAAGATGGTTAGGTGTAAGTGGGTATACCGAACCAAATACACAATCGATGGGTCTATTGACAAGTATAAGGCTCATCTTGTTGTAAAGGGTTTTTCATAAGTTGAAGGTATTTATTACTCTAAGATTTTTTCACCCGTTGCCAAGAGCATTATGTATGCCTTGTACTTGTTATTGTTGGATCATAGGGGTGACCCGTATACCAGATGGCCGTGAAGAATTCCTTCTTACATGGAGATTTATAAGAGGAAATATACATGGAGCAACCTCGCTAGAATCGTTCGGGATTTTTCTCTTATTTGTAGGCTCTGAAGGTCTCTCTATGGTCTCAAACAAGCCCCTAGGGCTTGGTATGATAAGATGGATTCTTTTTTTCTATCTACTAGTTTTGTTCATTGCCACTCTGATCATACAATATATCTCCATCATGTTGCTAAGGATATTGTGATACTTGTCTTGTATGTTGATGATATGTTACTTACTGGTAACTCTTCTTCCCACATTTAGACTATTCAGAGGACTCTTTCTACATAGTTTGACATGACATATCTTGGGTTATTGCATTATTTCCTTGGTTTGTAGATTTCTCAGACAGATTTAGGGATTCATTTTAGTCAACAAAATTACACCTATGATCTTCTTCAACACTTGGATATGACTGATTGCAAGCCAAGTCCATCTCCTTTTAGTTTGGGGTTACTCTTGCTTCCACATGTACCACTCCACTTTGTGATCCTACTTTGTATAGGCAATTGGTTGGAAGTCTCATGTACTTGAACCATACTCGCCATGATATTTAATTTTGATAGAGCTTGTATCTCGGTTTACACATTCTCCTCATAGTAGTCACCTTTGGTAGGATGCTAAAAGGATTTTTCGTTATTTGTAGGAACTTCCCACTTTGGCCAACACTACACTAGGGGTTCTACTCGGTTGGTTGGGTATACATATTCAGATTGGTTAGGTTATATTGATGACAAGAATTCCACTTACGGTTATCTTTTTGTCTTAGTTATTCTCCGATTGCTTGGGTGTGCAAAGAACAATAGGTTATTGGACTTTCATCTTCAGAGGTAGAGTACAAGGAAACAATTATAGCGAGTCGAGAGAAGATTCTTTGGCTTTGACAATTATTGAAAGAGTTTGGATTCCCACAGGATTCACCAATGGTACTTTGGTGTGACAAAGAAAGTGTAATTCACATTTATCGTAACCTAGTTGAGCACCCATGGACCAAGAATATTGAGATACACATCCACTTCATTCATCAACACATTCAGGATGGAGTTACGTGCTTGGAGTATATTTTGACTCAACAAGCAAGTTGCATACATCTTTACAAATCCGTTTTTCATCACCTCGCTATGTTTAGTTATTAGGCATGCTTGGGGTTTGAAGTTGTTCTTTGGGGTTTCATGAGAACATATTTCTTCTTCTTTTTCTTCTTTATCTTTCCTTATAACACGATTCTTTCCTTCTTTTGGTTCGATATTTCTTCATGGATATATTATACATGAGTACCTCATCGAGACCTAGTTGTCAAAACTCATAATGTGGACATGCCACTTCTATTTTGGCTCCTAGCTTCACTTAAGGGGGTTTTAGAGTAGGTATTTACCTTAGCTCATGTTTACCTAGGTTCTTTATTTACTTTTATTGTATTTAACCTCACCCAATTATTTGTGTAGATATTTCTTTTTATTTATTTAGCTATTAGGGGGGTATTATCTAGTTGTTAGGTATAGTTATTTCCTTGATCTATGGTATTGACTAGATCCTTGATGTCTAGTTCTTTCCTAAATCTATGGACTTGACTAGTTATTTCCTTGATTTATGGCTTGATCTACAACCTTGAATGGTTCTTAGATTGTTATTCCTTGCCTATATAAGCAAGGCCCATTCTTATTGTATTTTATTGAGTTCCATAATAATATATGATATTGTTGCTCATTTGTTTGCAAAATTTTTATGTAAAGTTATTCTGGTGAATTGCTTTCATCTTATTGATCATGGTGTTTGATTAGCATCTGAGTTCTTGGCTTGGTACGATCTAGTTATTGTTCATTTTAGAGGTAGAGTCATGGTTCCTTCTAGTGGTATAAAACTCTTTACATTTTGGGAATGAACCGGGGCACAAGCTCTATTTGGGATAATCAGACCCTTAGTTGGTGTATCCTTCTTAGGAGACTCATTTAGGATATTGGTAAGAAGCGGAGTCTTGGGTTTGGGCTATAGTCCTCCTCCTTTAATAACTCGACTTCATGAGATTGTATTCCTTTTCTTGAGCTACTACTACATTCATCAAAATTTTCCTATCTTCCTCAGAAGGAATTCCCCCATCATATTTCTTAATCATTAAAGCCCTCAGATATTCAAAATCATGATTAGGTAAATCAAACGCTTGCACCATATCACCTTGATATCATCATCAAGAGGAAGAGGTAATACCCAGTGAATGCAATCCCAAAAACTTTCTATAGTCCTGGCACTTATTAGCTCAGTTGAAGTGGCTCTTTGTTGTGGATTTTCAGGGCTTTCCATCATACATACATCACCATAAGTCTCATCATCATTTGTCTCTTCAATTTCCTCAATAGATCCACAAGGGGAATGTGGCAAAAAACACTTATCACACCATTCAATAACATGATTTTCTTCCACCATGGCAACCCTAGCAGTCAAAGGATCAAGGATTTGTTTATTTTCTCTAGGTTGTTTATTTCTTGATCCTATGGGTCCCTTTCCTTTTTCATTTATTTTGTGATCACTCCTAAGATGATTTCCAAATCTATCTTGGCCTTGTGGTTTATCTTTGACCTTGAGAACTTTTTCCTATTCCTTTTTCTGCTTTGGCAAGCTTATAATATATTTCTTTAATTGCTCTGGCCAAAGTTTTCACAACCTCCTCCAGATCCACTTCCTTGTTTGACTAAGGTCTATCAGGATTAATCAATTTGAAACCCTCCCTCTTAGGTGGTTTTCAGCTGCCTTAATATTATTTTTGATCTACAAGGCCATTGTAAAGGCCTGTCTTAAAGTTCTAGGGTTCTTATCTCTCAAATAATAAGTGACCTTTTTGTCAAAAGCATCAGAGTACTTAATCAAGCAAGACTCATTACTAGGCCTCAAAATTATGGGTAATCTATTTAAATTCTTATTGAATCTGGTATTGAAGTCATGGAAAGACTCATTGGGGTTCTTCTTTATATTCTCAAACTCAGACAGGAGGAACCTTGGGTCTGTCTTATCCCCATATTGTAATATGAAAGCATTCTTCATCTCAGTCCATGAATCTATTGAGTTATCTGGCAAATATTTTTACCAATCATGTGCATCTTCTTCAAGAGTATGGATGAATAGATTTACATATATATCTTCATGTTCTATTTCTAAATCCTCCATCATATTAATAAAAAGTCTCAAATGTTGATCACCAGTGATGGAATTATTTCCCTGAAATTTAGGTAACCTATTTCTTACATCTTGTGGTACAACATTAGGATACCCAACCATGCCTCTAAAATTTATTGGTCTAAACGTGTTGACAACAAAAGGAGGTCTAGGTGGAGGCTGAGCCATGTTATTTTGAGGAGGTGATCCTACAGGAGGATTAAGATAGTGTGGGACCAAGGGTATTTGGGATACATGCATATGATTTTCAAAGTAAATAACCTCTAGTGCCTCATTTTTTGAAATATCTATCAGTCTTGAGTGATAAAGGAAAGGAATGAGGGACACCTATTCTAGATACAAATGATGACCCCTCACCAATTGGAGTATTTAGATCCACCGAGGACTATTTGATTCTAAACTATTTGAAGATGTAAGATAATCCTCAACTATAGGTAGATCAACCTCTACGACTGGTACTACCTTCTCTCTTGATTCTTGATCCCCTAATGCTTTCCAAACTTGTATCCCTTTTGGATTTGTTTTCCCAAGCTCTAGAAACAATTTTCTAGTGGGGTCCTTATTAAATAAATACCTTCTTCCTTCCATATTTGTAAATATTAACAACAATTCTTAATTGATGAAGGTTAAGACATTGGTATTCACCAAAATTTCAAATCAAAATAGAGTCGCCACCAAGGATTTCTACCTTAGATGTGCCGAAACCATTGTAAGTAACTTGTCAAGTGCCTATCAATACTCAATTTATACAAATATTGATAGATCTGATCATCCTTCATCAATATTTATCACTAGAAATACAAATCTAGTGCAACATTCACTTAAACTAGAAAATATTACATAATGAACCTCTGATCTTGCTCAATATTTACAATACTTAACAAAGGATGACGTTTAAACAACGTATTTACATCTAAAACATGTAGGAAACATTACCAGAGATTAGTATGTGTATGTATTTACACAAATAGTCCCTAGAAATGGTGCAGATTAGTGTTGGTACCCAAATCGGTTCTCCCTTTGAAGCTCGAAACATACACAAGGGTAGGATGCTTAGAGACAAATATATCAGAATTTGAGTCATTTTGTAGCCGGGGACAGATTTAACTGACTCTTTGTCACTTGATCTTGGAGAATTTGGATAACACTATGCTAAGGGTATGACCTACCCTCCTACTTTAGGTTGTGCCTTCAACCAGGGTGAGAGGACCCGTTTTGTAACCTACATTTGTAATGGATCAATAGTATTTGACTTTCCTTCTATGATATTGAAGGAAAACCTTGAGAAGACATGGTCAATGCAACATAATCTAACTCTCACGAGTTTTCATGCTAGAGAATGAAGATGTCTCCTAAATAAAGGTTGGTTACTAAAGAAAACAATAAAACCTGATTGCTCCTACATGTTTTGAGTAAGGGATGGGTAAATTCAACAAATCTCCCTAGCATTTATGGACAAACAATGCAAGCAGGGGTAAGTCTTGTAGGATTTATCATTTATAGATGGATTTTGTTGGGGAATTAAGAAGGATAAAGTTTATTATACCGATTCTTGGGAACTTTTAACAAATGTTGGAAAATCTGCCAAGAAAGATGATAACAACACTTCAAATAATTAACAATGAACCTTCAACTGAAGGTGTGCACCCATGGAAGCCCAAAGATGCACGGTTTCACACATTCTTTGAGAATTTAACATAAAATCTCATGTCAAAGACTCAACTAAACATCATAAATCCCTAGTCCATCATGCCTAAGATATACTCATAAGCTAACAAACAATTTATATCAACAAAATGGAAGTAAAGTGAATTTAAATTGTTTCTTCATGTGATGAAATGAAATCTCTTCTCACAACACAATTGCAAATGCCATAATACTACCACAAGGACAAGATCTTGTGTGATTCAGAAGAATTCCTAACATAAGATTGTGACATGAACATGAATAACTATTTGAAACATCTTCAAATTGAAAGCAAGACACAACAATTCTCATGATTAACACAATTAACTTAGGGCTCGTCAAATTTATCAACAAGGGAAAGTTTCATTTATACAGTCTCAATGCTTGTCAATGGTTGTACACTTGCAACCATCTTGACATGATTTATTTTGAAGGCTCAAGAAATTAATAGGTTTCTTAGACAAGTCTTTTGGAAAAATGGCTTTTCTCAGTCTCTTCTCTCTTTTCTCTTTTTAATTTCTCGAAATCTTAACCCTCCCTTTTGTGAGAGTATTCTCATCACCTTTATACAATTCCATCCCCATTTTCCTTTCAATTTCCCCCAAAAACATGGATATTTCATAATTATATTTTTCTTTCACAAAATGTTAGGTGTGAAGAGTACGAGCCTTATTCATTTTTCTCTTATCATATATGATTAGAATATCATGTCATTTATTGTGATTAATTTTTTCATGATTCCTTCCACCTAGTGATTGGATAGTTGCTTCTGATATCCTTTGAGCACTATGAGGTGACCTGAAGTGATAGACAATTTTTATCTACTATCGAAGATACATCTTGGGTGTTGTGCATTCCTTCTCACATCTACTTGGTTTAACTATCCCACATGGTTCTTGTCAAATCTAGTTAATTCATCAATCATGTTTGTTCGGATTCACTTCAACCTTTAAATTTTCCTCGTAAGCTGAGAAATATCTTCCTTTATCGGGTGTAAATGATTTCTTTCAATTCAATCAATCTGTGCCACTTCTACTATAAAACCTAGTTTTATCCCATTACCAGGATGCATTTCTCTTCTTATCCTGTAAGTGAGGAAATTTTTACAACCTTGAATCAAATGTGGTCATGATGAGGCTTTTGTTAGGGCCTTGTTTGACATAGAATGTGTAGGAGATACCCGAGGACCCTTGACCTATCAGCAGGTCCGGCTCACACTCCTCATAAGGCTAATTAAGATCAATCATGTCTTTGTAACCTTTCAATTCATGTATTTTCATCTCTTTCGATGGGAAAATTTGAAAGCTCCTAAAGACTGAAGAAATTATGGATTGAAAGGAGGCCCCAAGTGTCTGGGAAAACTAACTTTTAGTTTCCATTCTTATGTGATGAAGAATTTGTATTAAATGAGATTCCCAAGGAATCTTATGTGTTATATAAAAATCTTCCATTGACACTTTGTGTCTACCATCTCTCACAAGGTGGATGAATTGGAGTGGAGGATTTCCTTTCTAGAGAAGGGGAAGAGACGAGACTGAACCCTTACAACCAAGTTCAATGTCAACACCATATTCGGGAAAGAGAAGGGGAGAATCAAGATCTCAGCCCCCAATCATTATCTCAGATGGAGAAGAGGAGTTTTCCATATCTATTCATCGTTCAAGAGAAGTAATCTCCTCTACTCGGGAAAATATGGGTAAGTTTTACTGATTCGAGTCATCTAGTTACTCAGGGTGTCATGTTACTTGATCGGGCATCTTAGGTCCTCGGCGAATCCCTTCCCCAAGAGAGCATCGCCCTTTATAAGGAGATGGAAAGCTGAATCTAGCTCAAAGTCTCTCATTCCTCCTAGCCCCCATGATGTAGTCCTTGGTATTTCAACCACTCCAACCATTCCTTCTCAAGTATGTTCTCAAAAATTCTATTCTTCAAGGGGGAGAAGGGGAAGATGACATTCCTCACAGGTGGCATGGATCTTCTAGACTGGGTATCTTCCTACTAGAAGAAGATTGAGTTGGAGAAGATCATGAATGAACCCAAAATGACTCTTGAGTCATTAATGGATATGGGGATGTCATGGGATTTATCAGGGTCCATCCTATTTATCCAAACAACATAGGGCTTTGATGAATTCATGCTGAGGAGGAATAAGCTGCTGAAGAAACTACCTTTGCTAGGAGAGGGGCTTATGAAGGAGTGAAGGGTCTCTAAGCATTATGTTTGTCTTTTATGCCTTTTTTTAATTGTGTAAACAGACCCTTTCACCATGGGTGTGGCCCCTATAGAATCACTATTTTGAATCATATATGAGACTGCTTTCAAATGATGTCACATCTATATTTTCATCTTCTGACATGCAACTCTTTTCTATTCCTACATTATGAACTCTATAGCTTATTACTTACACCAATAATGAAAAGAAACCATTATTGTGCTCTCAATGGTTTACAATCATGTGCTTTGCCTCATACTCTTAGTGTATCACATTATTTCAAACTGTCGCGACTCATTAGGAAAAGACAACCTATACCATGGTGATTTCACAATCCTCCTCGCACTATCTTCTTGACTCACAAAAATACCCTTGAGTTGTGTGGTTCTGAACATAACTTCTTGGGATCTCTTTCTCTTATCGCGGGGATTTCCTTCCCTCCACGGGCCCTTCCTTTTTAAAATTTTTTCCTGGGTGACACATGGAAACATCTACATCCTCCCCCTTTCTTTGAATTTTCAGCTTATTGGGACTTCCCTACCACACATAAGCCACGTGGCAAATGCTCGCACTTAGGGGGAAGTCTAATTTTCTATGCCTATTCAAAGATGCGCTAGGGAAACATGTGGACACCCTTCTTATCTTCCGTGGGGGATGTTCTTTTAGTGGTTTCTGAATTTTTCTTTGACCCTCTGCCAAGTTTATGGGAATTTTTTGTAGCTTTTAGGATCTTCAACCGTAAGAGGGGATTTTCACAAAATAGAGACTGGGTCCCACATAGTCTGAGTCATAAATTTTCCCTTCAACATATACACATTTTAAAATAGATCAACTGGGCATGAGGACTTTGAAGGCATTACTCAAGGAAAAAGGGGTGAGATTATTCGAGCTCCAACAATGTGGATAAGGGTGATAATATTGAGGTGTTTGTTGAAGAGGAACAAAAGTGAAAATAAGGGGTTGTGATGATTGTGGGATATTATTAATGGGAATAAACATATGGATAGGAGGCTTATATGGTTGTGGTATAGCTTGGGAGTAAGTAAATGATTGTGACAATTTGAGGTATGTGTTGTGATATAAGTGGGGTCGAAGACTGTTACAAAGTCGGATGAGTACTGAAAACAACATTGGTATTGATTAAAGGTGTAGATGTGGGAATAGACATAGTAATGTTCTGAAGAGGTGGTATGGTTTGTTGAGATGACAATGGTAGAGGTATGCTAATAGAGACATCGATAGAACTCACAGGAGGTGTTTGAATGGTAGAGGAAGCTAGAGGGGTTTGTGTGGATGAAGAGGTGTTTGTATTATTTTGAGGGGGTGTTGAACTAGTTGAAGGATCAAGGTTGTTGAATGGTCGTGTCTTGTGAAGAAATCATGTTAAGGTCAAAGGTAATCATGGGGACTGAAGACATGATGGTGGATGTTTCTAATCGACTGCTAGTAGGGTAGGAATATATTTTTTGAATGATATATTCGTGGTTTGGATCGATGAGATGGGAAAAACCGCATGAAGGATCAGTGTATACAACAATAATTATGAAGTGATGATTGAAGATTAACAACCCTATCAGCAAGGTATGCATTAAGAGCCACAGAGTTTGAGTCAAGGATTTATAAGAATATGGAGTCCCCACTATTAAAGAACCATGGACTAAGGGGATCAGGTATTTCAGATGAAGCGGATTGACTACTAGGAGAATGAGGTTGCTCTAGATCTTCATGTGGGGGTGAGGTAGCATTTTTTCATGCATGGAAGGAATGTCAGGCATTCTAAAGATGTTGTTGAGTGTTATCAATGGAATGTTCAATTTTGTCTATCATATTTTTATATTTTTAGGATGGGGTGTTGATAAGAGTTCTTGACATTGATCAATGAGTCGTTGGGCTTCATCTAGTTGAGTTTGAGCATGTTGCAAAGTTTGATGATATTGTGGTGTAGATTTTTGGAATGGAGTAGACATGTTTTCTGAAGTTTGAACATGGGATTTTTATCTTGTAAGTACCATATTAAAAACACACAATCACCTAAAAAAATGAAAATAAATTTAGATGGGTTGATTACAAATAACAAACAAAATCACATGCAAAATGAATTTTATTATATTGATTAATTACAAAATTGGAATGTGTAAAATGACGTAAAAGATCCTAGGAAATGGTCATTTATGGATGGTTTTAGGAATGTTTAAGGCCATATTCCTTGATATACCCAAAGCTACATGATGCCCAAATATGTGTTAGTGCAGGTACAGGGCTTGATATTAGGACTTACCCCTTACTTCACAGTCCCACATCGATAAGGGATTCAAGTGCTTAGCCAATATACCGACAACGAGATGTTTATACTTAGTCATAACATCGAGTTGGTTTCCCTACTTGGTGATGAAATCCCAATAGTTATCACTTGGGTAGAAGTGTTTGATGCAATTTTGATATTTGATGTGATTTGGTTGTGTGTGAGAGAAGAATTAAGTAAATGCAACTATAGACACTTGCAATTTGGTAAAAGCCCTATTATTCCTAATATTGCACTAACTATCCCCTCCTTGCAAATTGACAACACCTCATTAATTAGACCCCTCTAACTCATCATTTATGACATTGTTTTGGTTGTATTTATCCTAGAAAACAATTAATGGAGTTAATATAGTCCCTGATTAGCTAAACCATCTTCTCATCCTCTTCTATACCACTTTTACTAACATCCTAGACTATCAATCAATTTCATTGGATTGATTAGGCCTCTCAAAACTCTCTCAAACCCTAATTCCTCTCTAAACAAGATTAACTAGCCTAACCTAGTTTAACTAGTCTAAACCATGATTAACCTCTTCTAAACCTAGTCAAATCTTACTTTGACTCCCTAATTAACTTTTTGACTCCTTTTTAGTCCCACATGCACCAAAAGTCTCCCATTTCTGAAATTGGAAAACTATAAATAGCCCACTACCCCTAGACCATTTCTAAGAACTCTCCTTCTTCCTAACATAAACTATAACATTTTTCTTAGGGTTTAGAGCTTATTTCATTTCTTTTATTGAGCTATTTCTTTTGCCATTGCACTACACACCAAACATTGAGTAAATGGGAAGAACCATTGGCCTTGAAGCCATTAATGGTGAGCTCCCATTCTCATAATCACAAATTGATTTCTTAGAATCCTTACTAGGTTCATTTGTTAAAGCTTTCAAGAATAGAGGATTACTAAATATGTTAGGTTGTTTGTTTCTTTCAAGTTTAATGCATGCAAAGTGATGAATCCTTGTTTATTTCTTATTTGATGGTCAATCGACTAGTTTGTTAAAAGCATTTGGGGTTTCTTTAGAGATTCTTACCCCATGTCCATGGCTTTTGCAAATTTTCATTGAACACATTTGGCATGCCCAGTGGGACATGAAGTCCATCCTCCATTAATGGAGTCATTTTGAAGCTTTTATTTCAGTTTCTAACTTTTTACATGTTTTTGTAGGGTTAAATATTTTGCCTTGGGATTTTTAGCTAGGTTTTATGTAGTTAACCTTAATTTTCATGCTTCTTTGTTAAGTTTATGCTAGAAATTGCATTTAATGGCTAAATTCTAACATGTTGACACTTTTAGAATTTCATTTTCCATGTTTTTGGTGGTTTTTAGGTAGGCGTGCATACACCTTTCTGCCCAGGTGCGGGGCACCTGATGTTGTCATTTTTAGCGAGAGGTATGCAAACACCCAAATCCACTCTTAGATACCTGATAGTAGGCACACATGCCCAAATCATGGTGCACATACCATTCTTCTAGCACAGACACCCCTATGCAACTGTCATTTTCACTAGGTGCGTAGGAACCTAAACCACGCGTAAACACCCTCTATATTCTCGGCCCTCTGTCAATTTTTTTACCAGGCACGCACATGCCCAAATCATGGTGCATACACCCTTTTGTTTTTGTAAGCACCCCTCTTCTAGTGCACATGCACTATAATAAATTTTACCATTTTTCCACTTCACTGGCGCATGGACCTATTCTCTAGCGCAGAGCACACTTATGCTAGTGCAAACATCTCTCGGGTAGCACAGGCACCCTGCAAACCCGCTAGGTTTACACATAGAGGTGCATACACCATAACCCACATGCACATACCCAAAATGATGTGCATACACCTTGAAGGGTGCAGGTATCTTTGTTTGATCTGGATTTGTTCATATAATTTTTAGTGCTCCTAGTTTGGGTCATATCTTATGACATGTTGACCCGTTTTCAGAGTTTGAATAGGCTTGGAAATAGAGCGAAGTGAAATTTGTGAGGAAGTTATAAATTTATTATACCTTTAGTATCATTAATTATATAATCAAACTCAAAAATTTCCCAGAGACCTTTGAAAATGCGAGAATACTAAAAACCTTTGAAAAATTGCTAAAAATAGATTTCCAGAATTTTCTGATTTTTGTGGGTTTATAACTTTTTTGCAAGGTTCTAATAGTGATTTGCGGGTTTCTTTTCCATCATATTTTTGTGCTAACTTAGTTGAGTGTTCACGTTTTCATTTGTATGGGTCCTTTGAAATGCATATGCTCTTCCCTCGCACCTTCTAGGTGATCTTGGGAATAAAAAACGTTTCAAAAACCTTCTATTTTACTTCCAAAACACTTCAATTTAAGTTTTAAAATGAATTAACTTGTCAAAGTTTTCTAAAACGAGTTTCCTTTTGCAAAACACTTAACTTATTTTCCATAAAATTGTTTTAGTTGAGTTTTCCACATTGTGTATGCTCTTCCTTTGCACCTTTTGGTGATCTTAGGAATCAAAAGCAACACACAAACTCTCTTTCTTGGTATCATTATCTATTTTGGAAAACTACTAACTCTTTGCATGTAGAGCCTAACGCTTGTCAAAGAAAGGAGGATTCAAGACAAAACAAAAACTTCTAATAAACATGATTTCATGCGGAGTTGTCAAAAAAATTTATACTTAAAACCACATTAAGTTAAACAAGATAAAAAACACAACATTTCACTTCACACTATATTCGAGGTTTGAGAAAAGGGTACGCCCTATCCGTTCAACTAGAACATAACCTGTTTGGCATAACACCTTAAGATACAACAATGGTGGTTGTTACGGAACCCTAAAGTAATCCACCGTTGAGTAACCTCGTGGGACGAAATAGGAAGCGCTCCGCTTACCCACTTGGCTAGATTTCGCATTGTAAGTTAGAGTCAAAGATGTCTATATCGTGACCCTAGTGACAATACAACTGAACACACTAGTTTATCATTGTATTAAAAGGGGGTAAAGTAAAGCCAAGATACTTCCAAATCAGTTAGTGCGACTCTTTTGGAAAATTGAGCTCACTCCTAGACAACTTGTGACACCTAGTTGAGATATATTATTAGGGAAGACATTATGTCTTAAAACCCAATTTTCTATTCTATTTCCGTGTCAAGCCATCATGAAGTGACGAATCACTTGGAGTTTGAACCTTGTTTCTCGAACAAAGAAAAGAGCCCATGTAAGTTTGAGCTAAGTGTCTTTCATCACGGAATTAAGCGACGTCTCACTTAGCTTGGTTTCTGTCTCACATTTGGACAAGGTGAAACTCTGCCCAAGTGGTCCTTAGTTTATTTTCATCTTTTGATCTATACCCTTGTGTTCTCACTGCCCATTTACAGTGAGAAGGAAGCATACCTCACGTGTTTTATCAAAGATAATACTCACCACTTTTTTGTCTATTTACGCCCATCCATGTTTATGGCTAGGTTGTTAAACGTCTAAAGTGCATAGGTACGTTTTCATGTCTTTGATAGTTCTTTGATCTTGATTTTAGGATCGTCTTCACTACTACGATTTCGGTTCATCATTTATCTCTCCTTAGGTTGATAGTTTTTTTCTCACATTCTAGTCACACAATTTTGGTACTTACGTCATGTTTTCAATTTCTTGAGAACTTGATATAAGTCCCTTTATTATGCGTTATGCTGCTCATGCAACTAAAAACTTCTTGCTATACTCATACTTCGTTTCAATTCTGACATCATCTAAGTATTTTTTGAGAGTGTCGATATTGCCTTATATATACCGAAATAACATCATCTTGATACTAACACCTTTCTTGCTTGGTTAATGAATTAGGAAAGTGTCGTTACGTTATACATACAACTTCAATTTTTCAGAACAATTAGCTTTCATTGGCATTAAAACTAGTTTTAGTATACCTCGTCAAGAGATTGTGTTAGTACCACTTTAATATTTAGGCCTTGTTAGAATTCTAACTTGACCTGCATATTGATATGAGATTGTCACTATCCACTTTGGACCCTTCGTCGAGAATCATATTTAGGGTATAAACTTGGCGAACAACAATTTGAGTGACCATTTCATTTAAGTGTTCATGTGAGTGTTCTTTGAATGATAAAAATGACTGTATAATATTACATCTAGAACACACTAGGTTATTTCAACATCACATCGAGTGACTTACACAAACATATGCCTAGGTTTCACACAAACTTCAAAGACATTTAGACAAAACCTAGTATCACTTTGACTAGTGATGCCTAGAATCACGAAGATGGCGTCCAAACCAAATGATCGTGACTTAGGAGAAAACCCTTTTGAGTCCTTCCCATTTAGCAAAGCAACAACTTAGCACCTCTATTTTCACAGTCAAGGACACAAAGCCGTTGATTGATCATAGCGGAGAAGAATATGATTCTTCTGAAGAATGACATCAATGAGATATAGGCCGGTTCAATGAGCTTATTTATTATAACACATATAAAGTACTCACAAGAGTCTTAGAGTTAGAGCCCGACTTCCATAGGAACGCAAAGTAAAAACCAAAGTCATTAATCATAAAATAGAAGAACGAAGTTCCCTCTTAGACATGGATAACCCCTTTGACATAGTGTATGCTTCTATTTCTAGGCAACATCACAACACCATTTAAGGAGACCCATTAAAGCCACTTAGTGATCCATGACAACCTTATTAAAAAGCTTCATATAAACCGAAGATTGAGTGCAAAGCCTCACCGTATCCCAAGTTTGATGAGGAAGAGGATCCTTTAGTTGAAGAAGAGATCCTTCAAAAATAGATTTTAAAAGCGAGTAAAAAATTAGCAAACTCGGGCTCTTCAAGTAGGAACGTATATAAAGACAAACTCAAAATGAAACCTAGTGAGTTCCACTTTGATCCACACAATGATACAACTTTTAAAATGTCTAAGGCACAAATACCAATGTCTCATACCAAAGAATAACTCATTAAACATGAATTACAATAAATGAAAGACACACTTACTACTCTATAAGAGGGAAATGCAAGAAATAGTAGGAAATATTTGTATGAAGAACTATGCTCTTACCCCTTTGATGAGGATATGTTATGGAAACCCTTCCCAAAACATTTTACCATTCCTAAATTCGATAAATATAAAAGCAAAGGTGATCCTCATGATCACATAAAAGAATTTTATATGGTTTTCTAAGAGGTCACATACAACTATAACTTCTTAATACAAATCTTCCCTCGAAGCCTAGGGACCTTTGGGATTGGAATGGTTCTTTAGTATACCCAAGGGCTACATTACAACATGGACCGTGTTAGTAGAAAAATGTATACGACAATATTCCCACAACATGGAAAATGATATCACAATGAACGACCTCTACAATGCAAAAAAGAAGCCCAAAAAGACATTTGCAAGCTTTTTACAATGATGGCAAGGGTTGGTAAGTCATTTCCCTTACGCCTTGCTAGAAAAAATATAGTAAGCATATTTGTGCCTAACTTGAACCCAAATATAGCCTTCCATTTACAAATACATTGCGACTCTAACTTCGAAGAAGTTATAAAGAAGGGCAGTTAAATTGAAAAGGCCCTCATCATAAATGTAACACTTAAATTGGTTGTCAAAGAAAAACATGAAGCAAAAACCTTAGATAAACCGAAGTTCTTCACTAAAAAAACATGTCGTACTTACCTTATACTAATTGATGAATAAAGATGAGGGGATGATATTACCTGAGAGAAGAATATTGTAGATGCTAGAAGATTGTTGATTTGGTACCCAGATGTTTGAGTGACCTCCAAGGCTTGACAAAGAGATAATTGATGGCTTGAAATTCTACTATGATGAAGGGCTATGATACAACAAGATTATAATGTGAAGGCCTTAAAGAATGTCCAGCTAACAAGTCAAAATGGAGGAATCTCAAATAGAGAAAGCTAACCTGAAATGAAGGCCCAATTTTTTTTATATAGGGTCATCACCAACCAGGGAGAATCATCAGTGATTGGTAGAATCACCAGAGATCTAGGCTTCATGGGAAAAATGTTGAAACTGCTTCCAAAATCAAGGTTTTTGTTTGTTTTAACGAAGGATATGTGTTGGAAAGAGGTTATGCAGGTCAGGGAGGTTGTGAAATGGTTAGAAGTTGTTGATTTTGTTTTGTTTTATTTAATTTTGGTTTGTAAGTGGTTTGAGTGGTTTAGGAAGGGGTAAAATAGGATTTTACAGCTATAGAATGATATTTACGAGGAGTAAATATAATGGGGAGAAATAAGACTTAGGATAAGGGTTTAATGTATAATATGATAATGATGTGATAATGAATGGGTGCTAAAGAGATGCGGACATAGGGATTAGCGGTCCTAATTTTAGGTGTCTACATTTCCATTTGCAATCGAGGAGAATATTATACAATAGTCCCAAATCAATAACATGAAACCAACTTTCATGTGTGATAGACCCAACTTCTATAGGTAAAGTGATGGTGCCTATAGATTGCCTTTTGGCACTTTCATAATCCTTGATGGTGATATGTTAGGTTCTAGTTATGTGTCAATATAACCTAACTATTTCACAAGCTTTAGAGTACAGATGTTGAGGAATTTTTTTTTATCAACAAACACCCATTTGATATAATTTCAATTAATAATGATGTCAATGTATAAAGGTAGGTTATGGATATAGTTCTTCTATGGAATGTCACTTTGGATAAAAATAATTTGTTCATATGGGTTAATTTTTGGTACCAAGGTTTGGAAGTGTGAAGGGTCAATGTCTATGGGAACTCTTGACTCCTAGAGGGTCTTATATATGATGCCTTTATGAAAAATAGATATTTCGATAAGATCCAACATAGAAATCTCAGCATGAGTCTTCTCAAGCTCCTCTAAGATATCATAATTACCATCAAAAGGAGTAGCCAGGAGGAGGTCTTGGGACAATGATGTGAGTGTGCTATGTTGTAACAACACACTCCCAAGTCTTGATGTTGATAGTTGAAACATGATTGGTGATAGGGTAGATATAGTCGATGATGGAATTAAAGGACTACAAATATTTGGGGAAAGCATGGTTCATATTATTACCTTAAAAAAGGTTTGACCTTGATCTAAATTTTGTCTAGTTTGTTATTTGTTCTTGGGAAACAACTCTTTGTAGATACATAGTTACTTATTTTGTTATTTGAGGACTTATTGGGTATTGAGTTGAATTTCCTCATGATCTATAAGGTTTGGGGTTTAGTTTTTCAATTTCATACACTATTCAGTGGCATGACCCTTTACGCGATGCTATTCGAATATTTTTTTCCTTATACCATGTGGTTTAGGTTTTTATTCATCAAATGGTGTTGTGCTTGGAAATGTATTTTTCAATTTGACTTGACATAATACAACAAATAAAAATTACCCGGTGGTGTGTAGTGTTTATGAAATTCTCCTTACATAGGTAGACCTCGAGAAATAGTCAATTATGGGGTGTTCGCACTACATATATATGCTTAGATTTTGTGACTTAGTCACCTACGATGTTTTTATTTTTGTTGAAAAACTTTGGTTTATCATTAGGTTTATTTTCGTATTCTTTTGGAAAAATTTTGAGGATCCCATTTTCTAGAAATACATATGGAAGTGAAAATTATTTTAAGGTGTAAGTTAGGCACAAAAATTATAACTAGTTAATTTTCCAAGATAGAGTAGGGGGAACAACTTGTTAAGTCCTTCATCGATGTAGAAACATAAAAAATATTTTATTGTTATGTTGTTTTTGGCTGCATAGGTCCAACATGGTGATATCGTTCTGCATGTTGAAGGAAAAGTGTTTTTAAAACATCTCAGATATGTCTACAAATGGGGTAATTAATCCTTTGGGGATATAGAGGAACCATTCTAGAGCTCGGCCTCATAAACTAAATGGGAATAATTGAATAAGATAGTTTTCTTGTACATGAATTCTTGACCAGCCGAGAAAAAAATTCTTTAATGTGATCTAGGGGTCTCCATTTCCATGATATTTGTCAAACTTAGGACAAGTAAAATCTCGAGAGGAAGGGGAAATATTAAATTTCCATGTCAAATGGGTAGGGACATAGCTCCTTAAATTTTCATTTATTTCTTTCTCTTCTCATTAATAAATATTTCATTGACAACTATTCTTGAGTGAATGACTTGGGAATGAGTGTCGATGGGTTATCAATTTGATTTGATTTGGAGGATTTCCCACCATGGTTTTTTGTTTTTATGCTTCATATGGTGTCTTGGGTTTCCACACGTGTACATGATAAGTTATAATTGTGAGTTGATGACTTAAATTTTATGGTTGATCCTAAATGGTTAGCTCTTCATTATGAGGGGTATGTTTGATTATGGGTTTTGGAATATTTAGGTGGTAGATTTGTGTTGGATTCCTCCTTATGTTATTATTTGGTTCCAAATGTAGATGCATGGAATAATTATATGATGTCTTCTTTGAATTCAAAATGTGCTTCTTTTTTTCCATGTCTTCCTCTCAAATCATTTTTAAGGAATGTAGGATCAAATTCGGTGGGAAGCTTTACTCATAATTCAACTAGTTGAAGAAGGACATTATCTTTATTTTGGAATAGAAAGTTGTCTACTTGAGCTGAATTATTTTGAAATATGTCATGAGGTATTTATTTCTCTCCAATATGGTATATGATACTAAACTCCTCATTTGATAAGTGACCAAGAAGTCCACATAGAAAGGGGTCAACTTCACAATGTTTTTGGCTTAGATGTGTAATAGGTGTCATTAAGCTGATGTGTTATATACCTTAGAATATGATATTATATTGTATATGGGTTGATGGAGATGTCGACATGTGGAAAACATCCGCCTTATTATATATTTATAATATATGGGTCAAATAGGAATGTTATATTGGGTAATGAGTATCCCTACATTGGGACTATGTGTTACCCATCGATTAAGAGTATTGTATGCCTATATAAGGCATATTAGTATCATTATGATATATGTCTTGGATGTATGTGTTGATTCTTCTACTTGGTATAGTTATATTAGAGGTGTCTCCCTTGAAGTGGATTCCCATCTTGGGAGAGTATGTTCTCCTTCCTTATTTGGAGCATTATATGGTGTTTCCCTACCTTAAGGGTATTCTTATATTTTTGTGTATAATAAATATTTTGGCAACTTTTCCTTATCAATATCTCTTATAATGTGTTATCTTGTGCATACTATTCAACTTTTTCATTTATCATTTGCAAAGATCTTATCAAGTGGTGTCGAACATTGATCGGCCAATTTGTGGGATAAAACCTAATTTAAGTGATTTTTCTATATGTTGAGATCAAATTTAATTTTTATATTATTTTTGGTGAAGATGATAAATCATTCAAAAAATATTCCCTCCTAATTTCAATTTTTTTGGAGTTTTTTTGTGAAAGATATGTCAGTTTTAGTGTTGAAACCCTAATTGTTGTGTTCCGTTTGTATATTCCGAATTGTGGCGAATTATTTTTGAATTTTTTTGGGTTGAGGTGAATTTATCTCAAGGTTAATCCCTACAAATTTTTTAAAAATTGATCTATTTTGTGATATTTATTACATTTTTTTGGTTTTTCAAAAATTTGCTCCATAGGCTGATTTTTTAAAGATTTTTTTACATTTTTAAAAAGGTATCCAAAATATACTTGGGGTCAATGTTATATATTTTATGATTTTTTCCAACCTCTAGCTGAAAAGGGTAAGACAAGTTTTGATCAAAATGGTCTAAACTTAAAACCCTAGTTTTTGTGGATCAAGGTGATGGAAACTTTTTGGGGAGATGGGGATTGATGTTAGAGAATGGTGGGAAAAATTTTAGGAGAGGTGTTTTCTATCATTATATATTTGGAGGTTTAAATATTGGATTAGTGGCCCCACACATATTTGGTTGTCTGAGTTAGAAAAGGAAATGTCTAATTGGTATTGGGAGGAACTAGAACAAGTTTTCATGGATATATGGGAAACAAAAGAAGAAGAGGAGGAAGAAGAATGTAAGGATAATAGTGAGGAAGAGGAAAAAACATAAGAAGAATAATGACAACAACAAGAAGAAAATTTTTATGTTGAAGAGGCTATACATGATTTAGAAGGAGAGATAGTGGATTAAGATACAAGTTCGGATATTGTATCGCAAGGAAGGAATCTTCAATATTTCAATTTGAAGGGTGCATTTAAAGGAAAAAGATATTTTTTCCACAAACCCTAGCAGTAAATATAACTTCATTAATGTGAATGTAGCTCAACATACACATGTTCAAGAAAATAATCTCAAGGAATCTCATGTGGATAGTAAGAAAAATCGTCTTTGAATATTTAAAGCTCTTTATGGATAAATAAGTTGTTCATTCATATTTTTATGCTTTAGATATGTATGATATGGATATTGTTTTTGGATATTATTGGTTAGATATCTTGGGAACAATTAATATTCTTTGTGAATGTAACACCCATGTTATAATTACTCCAAATTAAGGGGAAAAAATATTTTAAAACAAACCCCTTAATCCATTAAATGCCTTCAATGATTTTAACTAGTAGAAATTATAATCTAGCATAAAATATAGTTTACAATCCATCTGATAACAATATAACCATGTGCAACTATAAAGGTTAATTAGATCTACCCGATCCCCTTTAACATCACTCTAATCGAGTGTGCATAACTTGTATGCGAGTTGGTTAACCTTTTCATTTAGGTCGAGAACTAAGTGCAGTTCCTATGTGTCTACCTGAAAGTCAGCCAACTGAATTTCATATGGTATGTCACACAATTAGATAAGAACTCGGTGAAATGATAGTGTATTAATCTAGTTACACTACTTAGGCCAAAATTTTCAAGTGATGCTTTGCATGATTAGTTTCTTGATTGCACATAAGCCAAACGAAACTTGTCCCATCACTGCACTACCATCTCTATATAGTTATCTGGATCACATTTCATTAATTAAAAGCTTAATTTCTTGTATTACAAAGGCATAGGATCTAGGACTTGCCTCGTTTTGAGAGTATGTTATCAGTCCCATCTTAGGATCCCTATGGGAAAGATAATGACTACTTAATGACATTCATCATTAAATACTCATTACCCTTCCCATAGCCATCCTAAGGTGGCAAAACCAAGGTTCAATCAAATGGAAAGGAAGGAATTATATCCCACACTTTCTTAACACTCTTTATCACTATACTAGGTTTATTTCATCATTCCAATGATAAGTCAACTATCCATTTACGATAAATATCTAAAGTAACTTAACTCGTTACTAACTTACGAAGTATCTCAACTCATAGTGTCGCAACATAACTTTTGTTGCTAGGAATAGGTTTAGTTTAACCATGTCCTTTTCTTTTGTAATGATCCAATCTCATCTTGATTATATCATTAGTCCCACTAGTTTGTTATCTAACGTGTATGTATCCCTTTAAGAAAGAGATATAAACTATTAAATATTAGGACATATTTAAAGTTGACAAATAACAAACATGTATTAACCACATTATACATATTACCATCATATTTCATAGTTTAGAGATGCAGTACATACGTTATTAAGACATCATTATGTCATTCATATTTTTTTTTATGTTGTGAAGGTACGAGTATCATCATAACAATAATATAATCTAAAGTTGTACTAGGAAAATGGATTGATTAATTAATTAATCTCTTTACGACTAAAGTTATATATGAAGTATCATTATTGCATAACTTCGTGCCGCTGTCCATGTCATCATTGTTTCATTATTCTCACTTATTTAAACATGTTAAATATGATGTCATAAACATTGTTGTAATAGTTTCCATTCAATAAATAACGATAATAATTATTGTAAAGTACAGTCATATTATTATAGCAAGTATAATATTGTACTTTCCACATCAAATTTAATAAATTTAAAAAGTACATACTGTTGTTAAAAACATCGTTAAAACATTATTACAACTCACACAAAGATTACAAATAATAAAAATATTTATTAACTCAATAAGGATGAATCCTTATCTTTATGAAATATTACATGAATAGTTTCAGATCGTTATGGATAGGCAAAATGCCTTATAAAAATATGTGAAATAATGTTTCACTTTTTAATAAGTACAATGATTCATATTCGTATTTTCAAACAATAATACGTGATCAAATCACATCAGTAATATCCAAAAATCATGTCAATTATTTACTCCATCCTGCATCTGAAGGAAAGAGTGAAGATATACATGGTTAGTTCATCGAACTGGCATGGATTAACAACTCTCAATCATGTTGTTAAATTATGAATCAAATGAACATCATAAATTTAACTTAAGATACAAATTAAATATTACTTATACCTTATTAAGTATAAAGATCAATAGCAAATAAAGTGATCTAATGATGTATATAATGTTTCCAACAACATCTTTTCAAGTCATCAAGTAAGATCTTTATGTCTATATAACAATAACTTCATTAAGACTAATGTCCGAGCAATAATCAGAACTGAATTCTTATTCATTAAGACTAATGTCTTAACAATAATCAGAACTAAATTCCTATTCATTAAGACTAATGTCTCAAAGACTAACCAAAACTTAATTCCTATTCATTAAGACTAATGAATTATACAATTTTCACTCAAAATCCATTCATGCCTTATCAATCTTCCTTGCCTTAAATACCATTTGAAATAATAAAACAAGTTATTTTATCAAGGTAATGATTTACATAACCAAATGGGATAGAAGGTGAAATGTTAACAGTCAATATCTCATAAAACCAAAGTCAAAAAATATCACAACTTAACATTATCATAAATAGTAAAGGAGATAACTTAAATGTCATGGATAGCTTCAACAAGCACTAGTTTTCCTTCAATCCAAATAGAATACCTAGTGAGTAATGTAGACACCAAATTTGGTTCACACTCCCCTTGGTCCTGTACGATGGAAAAGTGACAAGCGGCGTGGGAATCTACAAGTAACCTTTCCTCGCACTCGACCTCCCAAGGTCGTGATGATGAGACGACCGGTGGGGATTGAATATGCGTAGGATGTAGACAAACTAGTTAGGCAATCTGATGTCTTCGACACGCACTAGTGGGAATTGCGAATCTAAGGCAAAGAAGGCCCTTCTAACTGAAGGCTGGTGTGATAGATCGATCGGTGAGGATGACCGCTCGAAGGATCCAATCAATATCGAGCTCTGGCGTGATTCGGTCTATGGGTTGTGGAATACGTGGAAAATGACCTGGGATAGTTTCGTGTATGTCTCCAGATAAGGTCATAGGGTGGATGGTAAATATAATTGACTCTATGGGTGATTCTCTAGCCTAGTCCAGAACTCCTTAGCTTCGTTAGCTGCTATGTCTAACAAGGATAACTGTTCGATGATGATAGGTGGAAGTGGAGTAGATCTGAATATTAATGTGCATAGGCCAACATCAATGTCAGATTGACCTGTGGACTCATTGGGTTGTGGGATTTGTGGGTCACAACCATAGATTCGTGGTTGTTGTAGACCTACTATGGTCATGTGCGGAATCAGTCTCTAATCCCTAGTACCCAATAGTCGTATGCCTTCTCGGCCTCTATATTTAAAATTAATAGTTGTGTAATCTTCTCAGAGTATCTCACGGGCGTTCTTGCAACCTGAATTCTTAAACTAGTATTTATATCTGTGTGAGTATCTCCTGCGGTTGTGGGACCAAAGGATCACAACCGAACGTTTGCTCTCTTTCAAGCCCTTCTACAGTCATGTGAATAGTTATCTATGGTAATCTGTAGTTTGGCTGACTTGACCAAAACGTATATGCTTGGTCGTCCTCTATATTCAACCTGCTCAACTGTGAGCAGATCTGTTGTAAGTTTGTCATTGTTCGGAAGACTTGGATCCTAAGACTCTGATCAATATCAGTTATTGTTGTGACGAGATTGGGTTGGGGCATGATTGGCTTGAATATGTATTCCTTGGGCTCTCTAGGGCCCGTGATTGTCATACAAAAGGCAACAATGTAAACTTAAAAAGCGTAGAGTAAAATTAACTATGTGAAATGTATCTATAACATATATAACTTCTATATTTTGTGTTTTTTTTAAGATGAATTTATATGAATGAAATTGGAGTAATTATTTAATATATCTAGAAATTGAAAACTAATCTAATGACAAATTTAAAACAAACAAAGCAGCCGAGTACTGACTACTTGCCTATGCGAGTTGTAAATCTATTCTAAACAATGAAATAACTGATCTAATCTATTCGAAAGACTCTCGATGCTACCTCAAAAGTGAGGAATGAGTCATAGTCTCTCGAAACTATCAATCCCCATGACTTCCACTGCAATATCGAAAGTAAAATTGACTGAAATAAAGTGATTAGTTACTCTATTTGATATGCTCTTAATTAGAACTTTGAAAGCTAGAACACGGATTACGTAGAGCATGTGGCGAATCCAATCGTGTGTGTGATTTTTGTCCCCTCGGTGTGATCTCCTCGTTCCTTCGTGTTCACGTGGATCCGAAAAGCGTGTAAAGCTAACATCAATAGAAGTAGATATTGGAACAAAGGCAACTTATGATACGATGAATACTGATGCGAGTAGGAGAGAGATAGCGCAAGAGTACAGAGCTTGGCTTATGCGATTCCTAGTGGGATTTATTATGAGTCATGCAACATAAAATGTCGAACTGAAACTATCTGTTTGAAGAACAAAACCTGCAACTTTTAATGGCTTCCTAGTGAAAACAAATTATCCTATTCCAATTGATTTGGATGAAGTGATAACATCAATTGCACAAGATGGATATGTGGCTTCGACAAGAAGACAACACTAACTAAGCATGCAACGAATGAAATTAAGAATTCTAAACAAAATGAAATACTAATCTATTGCAAATGAGAAATTCAGAGGCAAATTTGCGGGGCCATTTGCTTGAGTACAAGCCAACTATTTATAGCATTTTCATTTACCCAAGGTAAAAACCAAATTGATCTCTTAAACTATAAAAATGGAAAAACACTATTCCAGGGCAGAATCATTAATGCGAAGCCAAAGCGGTGAAAAAAAGCTAGTAAATGTTGAAATTTACATGAGTCACGTTAAAAAGAGCATTCGAAAACGTGTAAAGGACCGCTGCCCCTGAAAGGTGGTGGTTCTGAGGACCGCCGCCTTGTCAAGGTGGCGGTCATGAGACCACCACCTAGTCGAGGCGGTGGTTTCGTAACCAAGAGCGAAGGCAAAGAAAAGAGGGGAAAAGAGAAAAACAAAGCACGCGGGGGCTAAGTGGGGCATGCGGGATGATAACGCATACTTGGAGAGCCTTTTCCGGATCCCGAACACCTTGCGAGGAGACCTGTATCATCATTGGGGCACGTGTTACATTGTTCCGGCGGTGCAGTACCCTACAATTTTGGGTGCATACGGTCCCCTTTAATTAATTAACATAACGTAGTCACCTAACCATGACCCCTTACCCCACATTCATATTAATTTAATTACATAAAATTGAATTAATGTTCATCCTCACATTATTAATTAATTTAATTACTTTAATTAAGTTAATTTACACATCACCTAGACACCTCACCACGGACTTATTACTAGCCTATTAATTAATGTAATGTAGTCACTTAACCATGACCCCTTACCCCGAATTCATATTAATTTAATTACTTACAATTGAATTAATGTTCATCCTCACATTATTAATTAATTTAATTACTTTAATTAAGTTAATTTACACATCACCTAGACACCTCACCATGGACTTATTTCTAGCCTATTAATTAATTAAGACTAGGTCCCTACTTATCCCAATTAAATGGGAATTAGTATAACCCTAAAATTAAAGTCCTATTCCTTCTCCAACAACACTCCCACTTATCTAAGTGCCAACCCTCACTTGAGACTGGATTAGTAATCAAAATCATGCCAAAAATAGTAAAGATTGGGCTATTTTTGGTAACTTGGACTAATTCACCCTAACCAACGCCGGTTTATCCTCGGCCGACGTCGATCACCTAAACCACTATTGGTTCCTTTATATATAATTTTACAACTTTTTTACATGGGTTGGTCATTCGGTTTTGGAGTTCTATTACAATCAAGCGAGGATCTCAAAGCCATTCCTTCATCCAAACAACGTCTACATACCACTAGAGTGCAACACAAGAAACAAGTTCTCTTCCAGATCATTGGAATATCTATGGGGACACACGGGTTATCTTTTTGTTATGACACTGAACCAGCCATCACATCATTGATCAATCACCAGCCACCTTTGGTCATGAGATCTTCATAACAATAAGCAACTAATGTGATTTTAATCATCTTGTGCTTACTTTACTACAGATATTTTATTTTCTTTCAGTATTTCAATTTCTATTGTTACCCGGATATCTCCATCTTCCCACCAATCCACCAACCCAACCATTTCAAGCCTTTCCACCTTTCTTAACCTCTCCCTTTGTATTCTTGAGTCTTCTTAGTTATATTACGAGCCTAACCACACCTTCCTCACTCTTGTACAATCATAGAGAGGTCCAAAATCCATCTTTATTAAGTTATTTATCATTTCCTCTCTACCGACATCGGTTTACCCTACCATCATCAGTTTCACCTTTATACGGTTTTGGTCACTGAGTCGATATCGAGTCTCTATGTCATTTTATACCCTCTGACTAGCAAGCCTTCAATTCAACCAAAACCAACCCAAACCTCACCTGATCAGTCCTAGACCCTTTATCAAACCTCTGTTAGACTTGCAAAACCCATAACAATCTACCAAACCTCCGGATCTAATCGTAGTTTCCTGTTAGATTAGATTTACTTATTATATTAGCACGAGATACCTAAATTGTACAACTACAATAGGATTTCCTTATTTCATGGTATTTGTTGCATTAAATTATATTTGAAAAGTGGATTAATAGCCTTCTAGGAAGCACCTTACTTCTCGGATCTAGCACTCACTAGGCAGTCCACTAACCTATATTATTAATGCTATTTTGTGGTCTTGTTTTGTTTCTTACAGGTCATTCCTCCTAGCCAAAGGGAATATCTCCACGATCAAATCGAATAAAAATTCAACAACGCATGCATTCTACCTTCGACCTTTGATTTTATGGGTATTCCTCCTAACCTCTTACCTTATCTATTTTATGTAAACTATTTGGTGAAACAAGTAAGTTTTCATCAAAATAGATCTATTTGAATAAGATATAGAACTTGTTGTTTTCCAAACCTCCTTAATGAATCCCTTAATTAGAAGGTTCGTAACCTTATCAATTGAGTATTCAATAACACAAGCTTAGAAGTGCACATGACAGACAATGGAGGAGAACTTATTTCATTCTCTTATAAATCACTAAGATGCTCATATCAAATTGCTACATATTATCCCAATTTCTAAGCACAAGAAGAAGGAAATTATTCATTGTTAACCACATATAAGCATAAGGTTTCAACAAGGGTTCGTTGTTATGACCAAGTTACCACTTTTACCATGGAGCTTTAGATAAATATTAAAATCGGTGAGAGGATTTAACCAATATCCTTATCACTTAAATTTCTGAGACATGAGCTCATATCGAGTTGGTTCGACTTTATGTTAACACGAGTTTCAAAATAAATAAACTAATTTTTAATAACAAAGACCCATATTGGACTCATATCAATAATCAATATGAGGATCCATATATTTATATATCATTGATTTTATTTGAGTATCTCTATTCTTGAATCAAAACGTCTAAAATATAAACCCAAAATGCTCAATATGCAACATTTCCATACATTGTTACATTTGCTACATATTACTTTAAGTATGTAATTGAGAACAACACTTTCAAACTCAACCCACAATAAAATGCCCCGAATTTTACCTATTTTAAGGTTACCCATAAGAGATAAAAGTTTTTTACATTTTTACCCAAATAATAATCCGTTCTAAGTTCTCATTTATCAAATTAAGCCTAAGAAATTTTAGATAGTCATGTAAATCAAATAATACAACCCATATTCATACATCCATAAGGAAATGTTTTTCAAAGACGCCCAAATAAGAAAAACAAATTCTTAGTTGTTACTCTTCGTATTTCTATCAACTTGCAATGAAAAAGATCATACAAATCAAGCAATAAGATAACTCAACTACATTAATCATATTTGAAATAAAACATCAAGAAAAAGAGTTTATAATCCATTGGTAACTCAAAATATCTGCGCAACGTTTCCCACTAATCTAACGGTGGGGTAAGGTAAAATCATACGGGGCATATGTATCGTTGCAAAATCAGCTACGTAACAGTGCCAACCCTATTGAATTTGTAAATTATTTTATATATTATAACTTATTTTCACGACAAGGTAGAATGAAAATGTGGGGTGTGACATGAAAAAGAACTTCATGAAGATATGTTACAAGAGAAATAAGGTTACCTTGTAAGAAATCAAAATTAAGAAGGGAATAAGGATGATTCAAAAGGAGAACATAATGAAAAAGAAAAAATGATTCATCTACTCAAGAGAAAAAAAGAAACAACAAACAACAAGTTAGAAGATGAAAACAATAAGGTTGGGGATATAAAGGTTGCACCATATAGACACCCACATCATCATGAGAGGAAAAAATCATGGAGACATGTTAGGACACATGAAGGTAGAAATATATATGGATATACATGGAATTATAGGAGAAAACACTATGGCTATACATGGCATCAATGGAGCAACAATTATATGACATGGAATGATAGAAATAATTATTATGGATATGCATGGATATCAAGGAGGAACAAATATGGATATGGATGGAATCAAAGTATCGTGAATGGAGTATGGAACTAGGTTTAGAGATGTATCATCCATTAATATCTCATATGGGTGGTTGGATAATTGAGCACGACACTAAGTTTGCACCGATTTGAAGCACACTTACTATATGGATTCTTCTCATATTTCAAGTATGAAACATGTCAAGGAGGGAGGGCATGGTATGTACTTTTGGATATGATATTATATTGTATATGGGTTTTGGAAGAAATGACTATGTATGAAGACATGTGTGAAGGAAGAATGATGCACGAGGATGTGTGTGCGAAGCATGAAAGTAGAATTTTCACATGTAAAATAAGTGTGTGAAGGTGTGCATGGAGGTATGAGGAAAGGATGCGTAAAAGGTTACGTGTAGGGATAGAAAACTTAGGAGTTATCTATAATTGTGAGACGGACTGAAAATAGGACACATGAAGAGAATGGGGTGTTTGCCAAGGTAAGCTAAAAATATACAAAAACATGGATAAGGCATGGCCACAACAAGATAAAGAACATGCAGGGATAAGATGGACATAAACTATACATGGATGGGGATTTATCTAATTATAGTGCATGAAACAAGACTAAATAAGAGGCTATTTATAGCATATAAGATAAAGATGGAGTTTCTATATATAAAAGCAGATCGCTTAAAGATAACCACAAGATGACACCTAAATATAGGAAAATGAAAGCATCCAAGCTATGTATAGGAGTAGTCTAAGTATAGATTAAAGCATGTAAGTGGTAAAGGAAAAGTTCCCACCCTATATGTGTAGATGTCCATGTAATTAATATGTAAGTGTGTGTTCATGGGGTTTTGTTGGTACTATATGTGTGTTATTGTTGAGATTCTATTATGATTTAAGTCTTATACAAGTGTATGGTTTTCCACGTGTTTATAATGGATAATATAATATGGATTTTAAAATACAAAAGGATGAACATGGTGTTTTGGTATCCAAATATTGTTTCTAGTTATATATGTTGATGAATGAATATAATCTCCTTTAGTGATCCATTGTCTTTGTGCATATTGTAGTAAGTCATAATCTTCATATGATATATCTATGCATATTATGTTAATCATGTTTCTAGGAACCATATCTTGATTTCTGCCCTAGAATGAACTTAGAGGAGTTTTAGACATTTTAGGTGAGCACTTAGACCTATGTCTAAGTGAGGTGTCAACTTTCCCAACTATGTTGTGTTGATTTACTAGACTGCAATGCGATGTTTTGGTTTTGTTTTCAGTTCCTTCTTTCATTTAGGATCTCAAAATATGGGGTAAAAATGGCGTTTCATCTCTCTGTGGAGAGGATTGAACGATGGATACACAAAGGCAAAAAGGAATTTTCACAATGGTACAGTACGAGTACTAATTTTATTCCACACAAATGGGTTGAAGACCGCCTCTATGATTTGTTGTATGAGACATTTTCAGCTTCTTTCCATGGGAATTATATGAATGGTTAGCAACATACGTGTAGAATTGATAATATAGGATTATACGTATGTAAATTTGGGATCAAACTAAGTATCATGTGTTGGCTGACTTGGATACACTATGGACGTACGCACTAAATCATTGGTGGATAGGCATCTTGTGGAATTATACTTTGGAGTATGTGATCTCAACATTTTCATTCCTAAAGGAGGATATATATTTCCAATTCCTTCGTGACCCTAGAGGATCATATTTACACACACTACCATTAGTTATAAAGATATTGATGGTTAAAATGGGATTTGAGAACTTATCGATGGCTAGATAAACACATGTCATGCGCAAGGATAGGAGGACGGGTTTGAAAGGATGACGTTGACTCAGATGGAAGAAAGAGAAGAAATATTGCATAGATATAGTGATGCGTGAAAAAGGGTGGTTGAGGAGGCACGAAGATAGAGAGGAGTAGGGTATGGTGGAAGTGTTAAGAACCTTGAAGAGAGTGAGGGGACACAAGACTATTTCCCTCTAGTATTGGGAAAGTGTAAAAGGATCCCCTCAAAATATGGAGGACATGAGTTTGATGAATATTTGGAATCCAATGGCATGCATCCATACCACCCTAAATATTTATCCCTTGCACATGGTACTTAGGAGTTGGGAGTTCATATATAGGTTCATCATAGTGACAGAGAACAAGAAGGTAAACATGGATCACAACATTAGGATAGAGATATGGGTAGAAACATACTAGTATCAACTCAAGAAGCACAAAAGATATAAGAAGAACACATGGAAATGCTCAACAGATTTATTGAATGATCAAAAATCTTTATTTGGAAATAGTACTATGGGCATAAAATAAGGAAAGACCATTAGTGCGCAACCTAATAAAAGTAGTACTATTGGCGTAACACTAGGACAAAGTATTGGTGCACATATTAGTTTTTCCTTAGGCATGCATACTATGGCACTATCGATAGAAATATTGAGAGGCTTAAGTCCTCTTCCGAGTGGAGGTAATATTGTGGAGGTTCGGGGTCAAGATCTGGTCCTCCCCTAAGTGAAAGCAATCCAAGACAAGGAAGTAACCCTCCACCACAACAACATCTTTACATTTTATTTGAAATCTCACTCCACTTACATGATTATAGAGGAGTAGAATATGTACAAAAATGCGAGCTCTTGTGGATATTAGAGGGAATTAGTGCTTTGAACAAGTAGGCTAATCAATTCGTGAATACACTATAAGGCAATGTGCACATTGGTACAAGAATTATAACCCACATCAAATGGAAATGGACTATGATGTGTCATGCACTGAATTTCTAGTTAAGTTCCACATATCTAATTTTAAGTAGCAGAGCATTAGTGCGTTTAAGGAAATTAAGCGGGGACTATCTCGAGAGTTTTTCGGGAGAATGATGCATAGTTCAATACTCTGTTGTATCTCTTGTATGACATCCATCAGATTAAACACACACAATGGCTCATGGGAGGATTTATGACACCATTTAGAAGGGCAGTTATCACATAAAACATTTACAGACCCACGTGAAGTTTTGGAGGTAGCATTGCACGTAGAGGGTTTAAAGCGTAGATACTAGTGTAAGTTTGTTCCTTGATGTGCAGATTACAGTAATGGTAACATAGTTGGAGAAGTTATCTGTTGATTATGTGCATGATACTCCTAGTGGACTATGGTGTATTGAATGTGATGTAAAGGGGCACACTAAGGATATTTTTCCATATAATAATGTGCATACACTACTCTTAACTTGCGATATTTTCCATAAAATCATGATTTTCAGGATTTCTAACTCATTCAACATGTGACCCGAATAATGTGTCACTCAATTGTAATATTTTTGATGCACATACACATGATACATATAATTTCTAGCTAAAAATCATATCCATGAAGCTTGTGAGAAAAGATTGTGCCAAACCATCAAAAAAGCAATTCACGGGCATGTGAGGGACATAATAATAACACATATAATAACAACAATGGAGGATACAAAGGGGGATATCATGGCGAGAGGCCATAGAGGTCACAAAGGTAGGTTGAGTTGAGGGATGTGTTATACATGTGGTTTTCAAACCATTATCAATGTGAGTTTCAAAGAACTAGTCTTATGCATATTGTGGAAAGGGGCACAAATTAGAATATTTCCTAGACTTATACACGCATATGTGAAAGAACAATAAGGATATGGGGTGTAACAATGATACAGGTTGAGTGCTCTAGGTAGGGACAGTAGTAGCCTAAGACTTTAGTTGTGGTAGAGAAACAACCATTATTGGTTACTACGTGCGCAAAAGATTTGAACATGGGTGAGCAAGGAAGATCAAAGCTTTGCTCATTAGATGAGACAAGAGAATATGCAACCAACTAAGTATCCAGACGTAGTGTAGTAAAAGGAATTATTCAAGAGAGATATTATGGGCCTAATCAAGGAGCTGTATGGGAGATAATATGTCTAAAGGAACAAACATATGATAGAGAGTGCCAAGGAGACTAAAGTACTTGATAAGAATGTTGATGATCTCAAGGAAATATGTAGGATGATTAGACAAGATATATCATACCCTGTTAAGAGAATGGTTACAAGAGAAGGTTTTGCGCTCATGAATAGAGAGGGAGTGACATATCCTACATGCTAATTTACCACCTTAGAACCATGAATACTACAAGGATATTACCCTAGATGTGGTTATAGATGACTAGTTGGTAAGTAACATTTTGATTGATATAGGTGTGGAAATTAATGTCCTTACCCTTGATGCTTAGAATAGAATGGGTAGACTAGCATTATAGCCATCCTCAAGTGTGTTGTATATGGAAAAAAACAATGGTCATGCCCATTGGCATTTTGAAGGATGCAAGCATCACGATTGAGGGAGAAACATCTAGAGGATATTTCGAGGTTATGGAGTTATTAGAGGTTGAAAACTTCCCTACTTTACTTGGTCATCCTTAGTGTTATGAAAACAACATAGACCTGCACTTTAAAAAGTGTTATTTTGATTTCGAGAATTCATATGAGTGGGTAGTGATCCCTATGGATAGTAAAATATTTTCCCTATATTGAGTAGATAAATGAAGAAGATCTTAACCGGATCTATGCGTAAATGGTATGCGAACCGAAGTATGTTGAGCCAATGAAGGAAGGTACGCTCAAGTGGGGAGATGTGTATTCTATGAGCAACACTATTAGTGTTTCTTGTGATAATTTGGCTCATGGTACATATGAAATGGTTGGTTATGAGTGTCACAGAAGAGTTACATGAGTGATCATACCATGAGAAATTAGGTGATTATAAAATACCACACTACTAATTTTTACTAGAGAAGAGAATCTAGAGACATGCTTTCGTGCCATGGAAGATCAATTGCATGATGAGGGTAAAAGGATAAATCTACTTGTATATTGTTGAGTGGATAAAATGGATAAGTACTAGCCACATTCAGAGGTTTGGAACAATGCAAGGGGTGCGTGAAGGGGCACGTATATACAAGGAGGATCAACGCATGAAGGTTCAAACATAAGTAGATAGATTTATGGACTTAGCTAATTTCTAGAGTTGGGGATAAAAATAAAAAGCACAATTGAAATGGAGTCAAGCAATGTGTAAAAATAGATAAAATCAAGATATCTTGGGATGTACACAAAGGATATAAAATTGGAAAAACATGCATGCGGTGTAGAATTAAAGGATCATACGGAGATTGAGCTAATAATAGGATTAAAGAAATTCATATACTTAGGTTAATTTATTATAATTAGGGGTTGTAAAAGGATGCAATCTATTTTGTACACACGCCTATTTTTAGGAAAGTGCATGAAAGCGGTGAAGGGAAAGTCCCCACCGTATATATATGTAGTGCATTCTTTTTTTGGAGAGTGTGAATTATGGATTATTATGTTATGTTTAGATCTTAGATGAAGTAGTGTATTACCATGTTTTTACTAAGATCTAGAGATCATGGATTGTTTATGGGATTGCATATAAGCATAGGTTTGGTGTATTGATGTATTGAACTATGATGTAGTCATCTTCTAGATTATGTAATGTAATTATGCTTATGATGGAGTTTTGGGAATTCAAGTGTTATTGATTGTCTTGAATATTGATTATGTTTCCTTATTATATGTGTTTTTGGATTGCCATGTTTATGATTATTATTTGTGCATGAATGGGTCCTTTGATTATGGATGTGATGAACATGTATGCTAACATTTTGATAAGCATAAAAAAAGAGGGACCAGTGGTGGTGTGTGCGCTTGGGTGAGCTTTTAGATCTATCTGGAAGAAATACCAACATGCATAGTTATTGAGTGGGTATAATACGACTACATATATTCACTTAGGGGAATGAAAACGTGATGGTGGGATACACATAGAGATAAACTTACTAGGATGGTGTGAGATTAGGATTTCTTTCTTAACTAGGTTTGTTAGGAGTAACCTTCCTTCAAGGATAACAAGTTATGATGGAGTTTCTTCTCCCTGGCTCACATTTAAAGTTTTGAAAATAATTGGCTTGTGGGAACTGATGTGTTACCACCATCTCTATAGGTGCATAATTTTTATTCCATATTTTGATGGCAGTGTACACATGTATGGAACATATATGCGAGTTGAATTAGAGACCACAGATTGGAAGGTAATGGCTTCGGGTATGATGTCTTAGTTACTCTTCTAATAAGCCCTCTGCAAATATAATTTGTATTTGATGAAGTGCATGACTATGAGAGATAACGAAAAGGTAGAGGAGCTTATAACTCAACTATAGGGTGAGACTCTTCATCAAGGTGAAAACACTTACAACTGGATGGATTATGATGAGTACCTCCTAGAGTGTACATGAAAGGAAAAATATAAAGGTAAGTTGGTGTACATGATTGATGATGAAGAGGTTGAGGATATAGATATTGAGAATATTTATGGAGAGTGCAAAGTCTTTTCCATAGCACATGATCACGTGCCCGCATATCACTAGCCTTTGAAAATAAAAAAAGTTAACATTGGAATAGAGGATGCACCTAAAGAGGCAATAATTGGTGATTACTAGTTAGAATCTAAAGTTGTGAAGATTATAGAACTATTATGCATGACTTCTAGGATCTATTTCCTAGAGGCTACCATGAGTTAAAGGGTGTTCATCCTTCACTTGGGAAATGAAGATCAAGCTAAGGGAGGGCATGAGACAATATGAAATAGGCCTTATAGGATGAATCCAAACTTGTGTGTCAAGGTGAAAGATGAGATAGACAAGATGCTCAAAGTAGGTATCATTGAGCCAATAGAATAATTAGAGTGGATTAGTCAAATGGTCATCAACATCAAAAAAGATGGCAAAATTTGGATTTGTGTGGACTACAAGGTATTAAATGCCTCTTGTATCATTGATCCTTTCCCCACACCCTTTACTAAAGATATTCTTGAAGGTGTGGTAGGGCACGAGATTTACTCTTTCACAAATGGTTTCTCTAGATACCATCAAGTACATATAACACACGAGAACTAGGCTAAGATAATTTTTTCAACAAAGTGGTGTTGATATGCATATACATTTATGCCTTTTGGGTTTAAGAATGTGCCAATAGTATTCTCATGCATTCATTGTACAAGAATTTGAATACTTTATCCATAAGTTCTTAAACGTGTATCTCAATGACTGGACCATGTATGGTCTAATTAAATACCATTTGATTATTTGAGAATGATGTTTGAAAGATACATGGAAATTACACATATCATTGAATATCAAAAAGTGTATCTTTACAACACCTTTTGGCACATTGTTGGGGCATATCATCTATAAAGAGGGTATTTTGGTTGATCTTGCCAAGGTAGCAATGATATTGGGATTACCATAACCAACTAAAAGAAGAAAAATGGTTTCCTTAGCCATATAGGTTATCACAAGAAATTTATTCATTGGTATGCCAAGATTGCCACATCATTGGAGGAATTACTAAAGGCTAAAGGGAAATTCTATTGGAGGGATGCACATCAAAAGGATTTGAGCAATTAAATGAATGATAAACTATTACGCCCATCCTTTGGTTTCCTTCATGGAGTTTACCTTTTCATGTACATGTGGATTCTTTAGGTACAACAATTGGAGTTGTGTTGGCACAACCTGGTGAAGGAAAGATAGATCATCCCATTTGTTTTGCGATCAAGAAGCTAACACATGCAAAGTAGATTTATACCACAACTGAGTGTGAGGCATTGTCAATGGTGTGGAAACTACACAAATATAGATAATGTATTTTGGAAATACCATTTGTCTTTACATTGATCACATGGAATTAAAATATTTGGTCAACAAACTAGTTTTATAGGGTCGCATATGTAGATGGATTCTCTTATTTTAGAGTTTGAATTTTTATTATAGTAAAGCCTAGAAAGAGTAATTAGGGACAAGACACTTATCACAAATTAACTCTAGAGAGGATGTGTAGAGTATTAATGACACTATATCTTATGTAAAATTATTTAGGCTATAACACACCTATATATTTAGAAGATACAATAGTATTTTTGTACATATGCATTACACATGAAGGGATGAAGACTTTGGAGAAGAAGTAATTGTCCATACACATTGCACCCTATCAGCTAGTAGGAGGAGACCTCTATAAGATGGGCCATGATGAGGTATTGTGTAGATGTGTCCTTAAGCATGAAAGAGAAGAAATAATGGAAGATGCACATGGTGGAATTGTGGGATCCCATTATGATGTGGAAGCCACCACGCGCAATATAATCCTCATAAGAATATGGTGGGAGACATTCTACAAGGATACTAAGGAATTTTTCAAGGCATGTGATCATTATTAAAGGATGGGAAATCCAAGCTAGCATGATGAAATTTCGTTGCACCCCATAACAAGCGCAAAACCTTTTTAAAAATGGGAGATTGATTTTGTTGGACCAATTACACAAATTTGCAGAATGGGTGCACGTGATACATCATCACTTGTGTAGATTACCAAACACGATGGGTAGAAGTTATGCTCACAAAGGATTATATGACCATGATAGTTGCACATTTTCTATGGGAGAACATCATTAGCAAATATGGCTGCCCTTTGAGCCTTACTAGTGATAAGAGAACTCATTTTCTAAATGATGCAATCCACATATTGTTAGTCGACTTCATTGTGGCTCATCATAAACTGGACCTTATCACCCATTGGTAAATGGAATTGTAAAGGATTTCAACAAAACCTTGGGACAATTTTTGACTAAAATTTTTAACGTAGGAAGAAAAGTCTAGGATGAAAAATTTCAATTGTGTTATGGGTGTATAGAAATACCTACAAGAAGTTGAATAAAGCAACACCTTTCCAGTTGGTTTTGTGCAAAGTTCATCTTACTTGTGGAGTTCATATTACCATCTCTATGTATTGAACATGTAGGATGGTTTGTAGATGAATATGTGGTAGCTGAGCGCATTGATAAAATGATACAATTGGATGAACGACTTGTAATTAAGTGATGGAGTCAAAAAATAGAAAAGGTGAGACAAAAGGCCTAACATGATAGGAACATTAAGAATAAGTATTTTTCAATAGGTGGGTTGGTGCTTTTATATGATTCAAATTTTGCACACCACCTAGGGAAATTGAAATTCCATTGGTTGGGACCCTTTACAGTAACTAAGATACTAGATTCTGTGCCTGCACATGTCATTTGTAGATGCTAGATGTAACCATAGTTCCTAGTTACTTTAATGGGATTAGTCAAGCCCTACTATAACTAAGCTTATTATTTTATATTTCTAATAATGGATATTTCCATTATATTATATTTCCTTTTCAGCATTGTTCTTTTATTCTGTTGTAATAAGTGTGTTTGCACATGGGAGCTGATGAATTTTTTGAAGCATGATGCGCAGAGAATTGTGTATGTTTTTAGTGTGGGGTAGTATGTAAAGGTGTGTGCATGAGGAAAAATGGTTGAATACACAAGTGTGCGTGATGGAGGATTGGTAGTGTATACCATGTGATACTCAATACATAAATGAGTTTGTTTTTGCTCATAATTTCCTTTCCCAATTGGTGTGTTGGATTTTCTTACTCAAAAATGTATAAGGAAGCTTGGTGGAAATTATAATAGGATGAATAACACGGGAAGGAAAACTACTTTGTTTATGGTGTAAAGAAAGGATAGATGTGGTGCAAAGAGGCATGTAAGAGAATTTGTGTCCTAGGAAAGCATTTTCCCAGACATGGAAGGGTACACGTAGGAGGATCTAGATCCTAAGAAAATTAGTTATACGTTAGAAGGTTATGCATGCCACATGCGGAATAAGAACTTGGAATACCGGGGTTGGCTAGAAAAAGGTGAGAAACAAGAAATTTTGACAAGAAATCATCACCTACCTCCACCTACCACATTTAATTCTCATAAAAAGTGAAAACCTATAAATAATCTTGAGAGATAGTTTTAATTCACCTTACGAATTGATAACTTATGTGAATTAGCTCCAAAGTGAACCAATGTGATCAAAGGTGATGATAAAGGTGACAAAAGTGACTAGAAAGATCCTTGTGTTAGAGAAAATGATGATGGAAGATGTAGAGGGGTTAGAAAGGTTCTAATATTTGTTAGGGTTGTAAGGTCTAATAGAGAGGAATTATCATATTTAGGGCACAATGGTTTAGGACAAGGATCAAGAAAAGGATGAATCACGAGTGAGTTGAGAAGATAAATCTAAGAAACATGTCAAACAAGTAATTGAGATTGAGTGAAAATGGTTCCTGAATCTAGGGTACATAAAATTGGATAAGTTTTCAAAAAAAATCACACGTGTAAGTAATGGCACTAGTGAAGAGGGCACCAAGAACAAGAAATCAATGGAGGAAATATATGATTGTACTTGGAGATGTAAAGTACCCATAAGAGGTGATTGTTAGAAAGTTATGGACATCTTGGATATGGAAATTCAAGATTAATTAGAATACCCACCACATGCCAAGGCATGAAATTGATATCAAGATTGATGTCTTGAGGGAGACAAGCTAGCTGACTGAAGCAAGACAAGTAGTTTTGGATGACCAAGTGCGCAAGACCTTGGTATGTATTGGAGTCTTGCAATTGTTTTAATTTCCATTCTTCAAAAAGCCCATGTGATTATTTCAATGGCTGATGTCATGAGTCCATAAGGAATATTTCTACTTCATGGGAAGGAGAATGTGCATCACTACACAATGATTGGAAGGGTAACCAAGCTACGCAATAGTGGTGAATAAATTACACTCAATATGCACGATGAGGAAGTATTAGAGAAGACAAACTCGCCTCCATTACAGAGGGGAAGATATGCATTTAACGTCACAAACATCAAGGACCCTAGGACTAGAGTGGTCACACACCTAGTGAACTACAATTTAGGTCCTCAAAGAGATGGTCTAAATTTAACAAAAAATCTTACACATAGCGCATAAGATGGCACTAAGGGACCAAGTAAAACATCACTTTGTACATCGTCAAGAGAATTGTAGAAGAATCAAACCCAACATGAAAAAGGAGAAAAGATAACATGGGGGTCAATGCTTCTTCTAATTGTATTCTAGGAAATTGGAGTGTCAGATGGTCTAGAAGGAAGAGAATGGGAGCACCCCCTGAAGAAATGATTGCCAGAAAATATATTTTCCAAGTACACTTGTGATGGAACAATCACAAAAATTTACAAGGTGTACCTAGAAAAGTGGTACAAGAGGTTACATGAGGCCTTTGAAAATGAATAGAATGTACCCAAAGAGTTACCCATAGAATCGAAGGAAATTTCAACTTTTTGGTCATGCAACACTTTTTCCTTACAAGGTTTTTACTCATCGAATGAAGAGATGGTATTGGTACAAAATTTCATTTACATTCACTGTCAAATACTTCAAGAGTGTGGTCAATAGGATAAAGGACGTGTAATCGATTAAATTTAACAGACAAGGTGGATATGGATTTACATACTTTCGTAAGACCTAAGGGTATGAAACTAGACAAATCTATGTAGAAACAATGGAGTCTAACTCAATGGACTTAAATCTCATCATGAATTTGGAAGTGGTGAAGGAGGCATGTCGAGTATATTTATATCTCATGAAAAAACTAAAGGATGGTAAGTTAGTTGAGGTGTGTGTGACATAGGTCTTGGACTACCACCTTCAAGGAAGATGACACCCAAGATAACAACAAATAATCATAGCTCAAAGCCCATCGATAATAATAAAAGAATAAGAAGAAGAATAAAGAAGAGAGTTGGTTGGAACATAGTTTTAGGAAATGAAGGTGGATAGAATAAGAAGAATCTTCAACATGCACTCCTCCAATAACACCCCCGTAAACTTGGATAAAATAATACTGTGAGTCTAACCCATAAGAGGAAGGGAAAGATGAAGAAACCCTAAGGACTGGAGAGGACATAGAGAAAGAAAGATTCATGTTATTCAAATTGTAGAAGAATAAGAACAACATGATTAAGAAGAGGAGGATTAGGAATAAGAAAAGGAATATGAAGAATGGTAGTATGAGGAGCATGTGTGAGAGGAGGATCACAAAGAGATGGGGTGATAGGAAAGAAAGATTTAGTGCATGAGCAATGCGCGTAAGGATTAGGCCTATATTCATCAAGAGCTATAAGAAGGCCAAGGTAAAACTCACCTCCCCAATAGAACATGTCCTACATCAATGACCCCATAAAATTTATAAGGGCAAGATTCCAAATCTCCTAGATGTGATGAGCTATATGGCTGGGAAATTTTTGATAAATCATAAGCCCATCTAAATATATGCAAGATGTTGTCACTTTCTATGAAAAATGTTCAGAGATGTTTTTACCTTTCTACTCAAATTAATGTAGTGAAATAATAAAAACAAAACCGACCTCAAAAGACACGCGGGGTTTATCGATACCCGTGGAGATGGATGTTGAATTTGATTTTGATTAAAGTTTATCAAGTTTGAATGTATGTGTATGTCCTCCTAACCTGCAAAGCAGCCTGCACTCAAATATGCTAAACATAAGAGATTAGACAAATGGATAAATGGGTCTCACAAAAAAATCCAAATCCAGAAATATAGAAGGATTCCTTGAAGGATGTCAACCCATTTTGTAATAATTAAGTGAGTTAACAATAATGATATGGATGAAGATAAAAATATATAATTACAATAAATGTGTAGATAGAAAGGGAGAATATCTAGAAATCTAGCTAGATGGGAAGGTCCTGTGTGGGTTTCAAAAGTGGCCCAAGCGAGGGTGGATGCGATCTAGACATGTTCAAATTATTCATACCAAAATTTGTCAACTTCTTGCTTAATTTCATCTAAGAATTCAATGATCTTCGATGTCTTAGTCGGTGTCAAAAATCAGATTGCACAGAGATTCAATTCATGAATGATGTCAAATTATTCCCAGTAGAAAGGTTGTTGGACTATTGGAAGTGAGTGAATGCTTGTGATTTCATGTGATTGACCAGGTATTGCCATCTAACAAAGAGCCATTCTCAAAGACATGTTAGAAGTAACAAAAATTGATAGAAGATAATGATATAAACTGATAAAATTTGATAAAAGGAAGATTTGATAGCAATCGCGGTGATTATGCCAATCACTGGTGATTTCAGTGAATTTTGACATATTAATTAAAATGAGTGTTTGATGACATAGAATGATATTTCGACTAATTGATGGCTAACTAAGATTGATAAAGGATAAAAGAGGATTTCAAGAGTACCTTGAAAGTTTCATGAAGCTAAAATATGCCTCAAACCTTTGCTTGAAGATGATCTAATTGATTGAACTCTTGTGCAGTCTGTAACTCGGGTGATGAAGAATGATTTCCAGATACTTTGATAATTTGATATCCATAACTTGATGATATATGATAATATTTGATGATAATTTTGATGTCTCTATGTTAGGTGATGAGATGTAGGATTTTGGTTAATAAAGTAAAAATTAAGGGCTCGAGATTCAAAATTGAGGATCCTAGAAGAAGGCTGGAAAACATCTATTTATAATCATGGTGATTACAAGAATTGCTAGTGATCTGGGTTTTTTGGGGATTTGGGATGGAAAAGTGGTTAAAACCACTTCTAGAAAAAGTTTTTTTAGTTTGTGTTTGGGTAAATGATGTAGCAATTTTTGGGATCAAGTTGTGATGGTTAAGGGGGTTATGAAATGGTTTAGATGTGGTTTATCTTATTTAATTTTTGTTTTGGGAGGTTTCGTGGTGTTAAGGATAGATTTAACATCTATGAAAATGGGTATTTACACAAGGTAAATATGATGAGGGAATTATGACTTAGGATAAGGGATTTTATGATTGTAAATGATGAAATAAATAATGAAGAGGAAGAAGGTGTGCAAATTTTTGGTGTCTACATTTTCCCCTTTTTATCTAGTAGTTTGACATAGGTAGAGTGTTAGACAAAAAAATGATGAGTTGATTTGTATGGGTGATCCCCCTCAAAATGGGGTGATTGCATCGTAGTGTAAGGAACAGTTTGACATTTTAGTTGGATGAGTGTAACATGAATTTTGTTTAAAAGTGTGCCCTAGTCTTGGGGATAGTGAAATGAGGGGTGCTACCATGGGGTCAAGTGATAGGGGGAACTAAGGGGTTAAACTCCTATAGACATATGATCCATGAAGGTAGGAAAAAAATATGGGGAGGTCAAGTGATGGGGGCTAAAGGGCTCACATCCCATAGACGTATGACATATCCGAGATTGATTTGATTGCTTGATGTTTTTGAATTTCAATGGTTAGGGCCCTTTAAAAGAGGTGGCATGCTCAAAAATGTATCATGATGAGGTGACTTGGACAAGAGATGCGAAATAGAGCAAATCGCTAGTGATTTAGGGAAATCGCTGATTTAGGTGAATCATCGGCGATTGGATAAATCATCAATGATTATTGTAAAATTAATTTGGGGGCTATAAATAGTGATTTTCATGGTGAATAGTTCATTTTTTCTAACACACCACATGACTTGAGAAAGGAAAACATGATTTGAGTAATGAAACATGATTTGAGTGAAAATGGCATCCTCCAGCAGGCATCAAAATTGAAACACATGTAGAGGTAATCTTGATTCTACTTGTTTGTGTTTGATTTTTGATTTTTTGTGACTATTTTTAGAAAAAAAATCATTTTGATGATGTACGGTTTTCAAAAATGAAATCGCAAGAATCGTTAGTGATTCATGATCGCGAATGATTTATGTAAATCAAAGGTGATTGACCTGATAAATTTGAAGTCGGTGTTTTTGTTGATAAATTATGTTTTTGAAAAATATTTTTGGATATTTTTATGATGAAATGAGTTCTGATGTTTGTTTATGGTTGTTTGTTTATAGGTGGATGCAAAATTGACTATCTAATAGGATACCTATTATTTTGGAGGAGGTATGGGATGATATGTGGATGAGGATTGGGAGCATGTGGAGGTAATGGGTTTTGGAGGGATGAGGGATTACAGGAGGGTGCATAGATGTCGGGGTTTGATGTTGGCATTGATGGAGAGGTGGAATCCTTCCACCTATACTTTTTTGGTTACCAATAGGGAGGTGATGATTACATATAGAGGATGTACATCGGATCATGAGTACTACCAGTGCATGGGGAGGGAATTTATATTATTGAGGAGTCTGAGAGACTAGATGTCATGAGGAGATTATATGGGGATGAGGTGGATGATGTGAAGTATGCTTGGGAGGGTTTACGTATCAAGTGTTGTATTTTCCATGAGAGAGATGGATGTATGAGGATGACAATGATGATGATGGCCATTTCATGTTTTTCCCTACCTGATTCTAGAGGAGGTAGGTTTCCTTAGATGATGAAAAGGGTATAGCTGATATGATGGAGAGTTAGACATTTTTTGAGTGGGCTTTGACTTTATTATCTTAGAACATATACAGAGAGCTATGGGCCTGGAAGGCTCACAAGAGATTTGGTATTGATATAGCCTTCTTACTATAGTTTTGGGAATATGAGCACATATCTATTTCTTGGCCACAAGGGTTTTCCATGGGGGATAGGAGATAGACATGCAAGCTTCATGAGATGGAGACATGATATGGGTAGAGTGAAGAGGAAGAGGAAGGCTAGTTATTACAGGACATGTTGAGTGGACTACAGTTGGGGATGTCATGTGGAGACCTTACTTGGATTTTCATGAGTGGCATTGGTATGAGCATGATCTTGCTTTCAAGCACACACAATAAGATACATGGGTACAAGTGAGGAGAAGAGGTGAGTATGAGATGGTTTGATTCAGCTATGTTAGACAAAATTTTGGATTAGTGAAGGATGTTCCCGAGGAGCCAGTGTAGTATAGACGAGAGGAGGGAGATACAGAGACTCCCAAGGAAGTTGTGGGTAGACCTTGCATTATCATTGAGGAGTGTGGGTCATGGCCCAAATGATGATGGAGAGATAGTTCTTATAGATGATGTAGGGGTCACAGTGAGTATGGTCAATGGTGGACATGGGCATATAGATATTTTGAGAGGACCTAAGTGGTGCAGAGAGTGAGGAGAGTGTGTGCTCATGTTGAGGGAGCACAAGAGACTATTCAGATTAGTGATGATGAGGGTGAGGAGGATGAGGATGTAGATGGGGATTTGGAAGCTGTAGTGGCAGAGTTGATGGCCGAGAAGGCCACATGGAGGAGAGAGAGATAGTGTGAGGAGGGAGAGAGATGATTTGATGGGATTTCGGGATGCATTGATTGCAGAGAAGGATAACATAGTGACTGAGCAAGATGGGATCAATGTTCAACTGGATCAGGTGGTTTCCAATAGGGATAGGTATCATCAGTAGAGGGATACATTGAGGAAGGCCCTAGGTATCACGGGGTCTTCCATATCTGGTGCAAAGTTGACAGCTCATGCAAAGGCTAGTAGTCATATGGGTACACCAGGTATGATCAATGTAGCTCACTATCAGTCTTTGCAGGCATAATTTTTCTATTATGAGGATATGGTCATACATTAGTTACCTAATGTAGTGTTTTATGTGGATCATCTAGCGTAGTGAGGGGTGGTGCCTAGTGCGAGTGAAGGGAGTGTAGGTCAGCCACCTGGGGGTTGGAGAGAGGAGTCATGGAGTGTATAGGAGGAGATGGATGTGGTGAGGATGGAGATGGAAGTGTTATCGAGTTAGTGAGTTTATAGGTGATATCCATTTTACTGGATAGAGATGATATGTATTTTTTTAGGGACTTGATGTACATAGCTCTTTGAAGCTTTTGATAATGACTTTGGTGATGTATGTGTGATTTCATATGATTTTGGTTATGATGTATTTTGAATTTGTGTGTGGGTGTGTATGTATGTGTGATTTGTGTATGATTTTGTGTTATGATGTATTCACGACTTTGGATATATATATATGATGAGATGGTCTTGGTTTATCTTGTTTGCGTGCGTGCGTGCGTGTGTGTGTGTGTGTGTGTGTGTGTGTGTGTGTGTGTGTGTGTGTGTGTGTGTGTCCGTTTCATGTGTTGATGATGTATGTTTATATATGTTATATTTTATATGTTGATATATGTTTTTAATGTGATATAAAAATGTTTTTGATGTTAATTGATATGATGATGAAAAATGTGATTTATATGATTAAAATGTTGAGTATATTAATGGGGTATGAAAGATGTGAAATAGGGATTTGATGATTACATGTGTTGTGACTAAATTGTGATCTTTATGATAATTTTCATCAAAATGTAACTAATGAGATAGGAGTAAAAATGAAATGATTTCTTTGATATGGATTTGATACATACATGATGGGTATAAAAATGTGAAAGCACTTGGACTTTCAAGCCTTAATAATGAAAGTTAAATGAGATTGTCAATAAGTAGTTACACAAGATCTTAATCATGGAGATGGAGTGATAAGATGTACCTTCCTAGGACATGAAAGGGAGTACATATATGACTAATGGGAAATAGGGTTATCCTTTTCAAAAGTTCCATAGAGAAATTCCCTAGCTTTATTCTTGACTTTTTGGAAGCACATTGATGATGCGACGAAGTTTTCTTTCATGGGAAAGTTGATTGATGAGGGAAGATTTCCTAGGATGCTTTTGATATTTTGATTTTTTGAAGGCTGATCGATGTGGGAATAATTTTTCATGGGCATCCATACTTCGAGGGAGTGGTCTACAAAGTTTGACTTGAATTTGATTTTTCATTTATACAGATAGTTGTCCTTGAGGGATTAGTTTATGATTTTGGATGGTAGCTGTTCTTCAAGGGATCGGTCTACTTTTTTTAAACAATATGATTTTGATTTTTGAATAGTTGTCCTTCGAGGGATTAGTCTATTATTTTTTATTTTGATAAAGAGCATCCATATATATTTTGAATTTGATTTTGAGTTGAGGGCATGCCCCTAATAGACTATTTCAAGGAGGGGAAGGATATGTACATGACCTACATATATACGTGCCCCATGTCACATTTATAATTGGTATAAGGTTAGATGGTTGTAATGATTTTCTATTTCTTACTAAGGAGGAACTTGTCCAAGTGAAATATGTGATGAATAGGGTTGTGGTGTTCATCTTTGAGGCATTTGAGGATGGTGACGGAAAACCAAATACTTTCAAACCATTACAAAGAAGAGATGGATGGTTAATGATGGGATAAGATCTTAGATGTGACTATTGTCATGATGATCAACCATTTAATAGTAGAAAGGCCATAAGTGCAAGGCATTCAAAGGTTCCTTTTTAAGTTCACCATCAAGGGAGGTTAAGCAATATGCTCCCAACCCATACTTGTGAGTGATGACATATGGACCGATCCAATTAGGGGAAAACTTTCCACGTTTACTCTATTCTAAAGTAGTGACATTTTGATTTTATTTGAGTACAAGATCATTGATTTTGAAGTCACGTTATTTTATATGTTTATTGTAGGCTTGTTTGACACATTCTTGATAGACTTGATGATGTTCCAAGGCCATTAAGTGTTTCTCATCTAATAATTCTAATTGTGTGGGATAATGTTGTCAATATTCTTCATCTGGGATGAATTCATTAAGTGATACACGAAGTGATGGGATTTGAACTTCAAGGGGTAGAACCACCTCAGAGCCATAGACTAATGAAAAGGGCATAGCACCTATAGGATTATGGATGTTAGTTCAATAAGCCCAAAGAGAAAACAAGATTTGGAGATGCTAATTCCTGCCTACGTCGTCTACTATTTTCATGAGAATTTTAGCAAGTGTTTTGTTAGAGGATTCAGCCTATCCATTTTCTTGAGGATAGTATGGTGATGAAAATATAAGTTTGATATTAAAAGCATCACATAGTTTCTTAACATCCTTGTTTGAAGGATTTTCCATTATCTGTGATAAGTTTATGAGGGACACCCAAAGCATATGATGTATTGATAAATGAAATTGACGATTGGTTGTGCTTTAGTTAAATTCAAGGGAATGGTCTCAACCCATTTTGTGAAATATTCATTAGATGTGATGATTGAATGATGATTTAGAATTGATAGTTCCAATGAGGTCTAACCCCATTGTGAGAAAGGCCATAGATCATGAGCAGGTTGTAATGCTTGACTAGGGACATGGATGAGATCAGAATGTTGTTGACATTTGACACACTTCTTAACATATGTACAAAAATCTTGATTGATAGTGGGTTAGTAATAGCCAAGTTGTAAGACATGTTTAGCGATGGTGTTATAGACACCAAATTTGGGTCACACTCCCCTTGGTCCCCTTCAATTGATTACCGTAACACATTTAACTAACCATGACCCCTTTACCCCATATTAATATTCATCCTAGCGTTATTAATAAATTTAATTATTTTAATTAAGTTAATTTAATCCTCACACCTCCACCTCATCATGACACCTCACCCTAGACCCATTCCAGGGGCATTTAACTCATACAGTGACCAAGTCATCACTCCCAAGACCGAGTCATCACTCTTAGTACTTCGAGTCACTACTTGACCTTACTAATTAATACTTATTCCTAAACCTAACTCGAAATTCTTCTAAGATCTTCCTGCCTTCTCTCACGTGAACTCTACTTCCTAAGTGGACCCAATAAGAAAATCATGCCAAATCTAGGAAGATCTTCCTATTTTTGGTAAATAAGACTATTTCACCCTAATTGACACTGGTTTATCCTTAGCCGATGTTGGTCACCTAAACCGTCATCAGTTCCTTTATATATAGTTTTATAACTCTTTACATGGGTTGGTCATTAAGTTATTGGAAATATATTTCAATCAAGCTTGAATCTTTAAGCCTTCATGCATCCATACGACAAATACACACAAGCATAGTGCAAGACAAGTAACAAGTTCTCTTCAGAGGAGCGTTGGAGTATTCACAGAACACACAAGCTACATTGATGTAGCACTAAACTAGCCATCTCCTCACCAATTAACCACTAGCCACCTTTATTCACAAGATTTTCATGACAATAAGTAAGTAACGTGATTTTTATCATTTGGGCTTACTTTACTATAGATCTTTTACTTCTTTTAGTATTTCCATTTCTGCTATTACCCGGATATCTCCATCTTCCCACCAATCCACTTACCCAACCATTTCAAGCCTTTCCACATTTCTTAACCTCTTCCTCTACATTCTTGAGTCTTCTCATCCATATTACATGTTTAACCACACCTTCCTCACTCTTTGTACAATCACAAAGAGACTAAAAATCCATTTTTATTAGTTTATCACTCATTTTCCTTACCGACGTCAATTTACCTTACCGTCATCGATTTAATCCCTATACCGGCATCGATCACCCGACAAATACGGGTCTCGTGCTATTTTATATTCTCAGACCAACAAGCCTTCTATTCAACCAAAACCAACCTAGACCTCACCTAATCAGTCCCAAACCTTTACCAGACCTCTGAAAAACCTACCTAGCCCGAAAAAACCTTTGGTTTCATTAGATTTAGTGATATATTTCATATTTAACATTAAATCTAGCATATTGTTTTGTATTGAGAAACCTAAATCATTGCATTACAATAGGACCTTTTATTTCAGTTTCTTATTTACGTTAAATTAAACAGTGGATTGATAACCTCTCTAGGAAGCATCACACTTCCTAGATCTAGCATACACTAGGCTAGTCCACTGTCATATGCTATTTAATGCTCTTTTGTGGTCTTGTTTTGTATTTACATGTAGTCCTTCCCAAAAAAAAAATGAGTTCTCTATGATCATCTTGGATAACATCAACAACGTGCGCATTCTACCTTCCACCTTCGATTTTACAAGTATTCCTCCTAACCTCTTACCTTATCTATTTTACTCAACTTATTGGTGAAACATTTTGGCACACCCGGTGGGATCCATTTGGGTTCTTTGCATTGTTCATTCTTAGGGAATCATTGTGTGTTTATTTCTTTTTGAAAGAGAGTTCACATTAAATATTCTCCCTTGGAAACATTCTTCTTCTCCTACTTGTCTCAATGAAACTTGTAGTTTGGATTAAAAATAACACTTCTTTTTATTCTATATTGCATTAGTGAAATACATACTCTTGCCTATTCATTATTTCTCTCATCAAATTTCATTGTGGATTTGGGTTTAAAATCTTTACATCTCATTTCTGTATGTTGCATTATAGCTCATTTAAATTGTGGGCAACCTATATGTTGGAAGTCATGACCAGCTGATGGTTGAAAAATTAAACCGTATCTCACATTTTGCACACTCTCTCTCTATACCAAACCACTGAAAACAAACTACACATTTCTTAAACAACATCTTTCCTGGAAGAAGTTGTCAATGATCACATTATCAGAGGATTGTCAGTGGGCTTCAAACTGGTTTTTGGCTAGTCATCATATCATAGTAGGGAATCAAGTATTGCAAAGTATATATTGGGAACACCATGCCAAAATTTACCTAAAACCAGCCATAGTTGTTAGTTTTTGTAGGGAACCTTTGGTAACCAAAAACTCTATTTTATTCACAAGTCAGTCCTAAATGGCATAAGCCACAACATAGGATTTCATTTTTGCTATCTTTTTCTTGATTTTTGTTCTAGGTGTATTCGACTATTTTTTTAGTGTGTTGGGATTAATCATTGCCATACTCAACTTTTGAGTTGGTCCTTTTATTTGATCTAAATCACCAAAATTTACTTTTTCCATATTTTCACATATTTCACAATAATCGGTATCGGTCCAACAAGCATCATTAGTTATATCATTTCACCTTTGTCATCATTTAGTTGACCGTAATCGGTTTTATGTTATTTTGGTCATTTTTGCCAAATTAGCATTCAATCTACATTTCTTTTCTTTTTGTGACTTGTTTTGTCACCTTATCATCTTTTCTATGTTCTGTTATCACCTACAGAGTTCAGATACATCTTATTCATACCTTTTCATCTCTATATTTTAATATGTTATTCATTCACAGTAACCGGTATCGGTTTAGCGACCACCATCAATTTCATCGACTATTGTCGATTTCGAGCTATTTTGGTCATTTTCCCAAATAGTGTTTCGTTCACATCTATCACCTTCTGTGACTTCCTCTGTCACTTCAATATAATTCTGAGTCTTTGATATCACCTTCAGAATCTAGTTTCACTTCATTTTCATCATTTATTACCAGATTTGCAAACCTTTCATTTCTCCCCAATAACCAACATCAAGATAAGAACCGATGGCGGTTACCCTCTCATACTAAAATCGGTTATCCGGTGACATCGGTCTCGTGTTTTAATTTTTCAATCAAAATAATGATCAAATCACACCTTCTAGATCCATTTTTCTCCACTTTTCTGTGTTTCTACATCATCAGCAAAACTCATATTACCAGTTCTACTATCAGTCACATGGTTTTGACTTGTAGACAAGCCAACACTCTCATGTTTTAGGATAGCCGCCACCACTCCCACCTATCCCATCTCCCCTTCCATCTTATCACCTATGGACCCCAATCAATCTCTTACCATACCCGAAATGATGAGGAGTTTAAAGGACTCCTTGATCAATACCCCAGTTCTCTGTAGTATTACCTTGCTCATTCATCTACCCATGTTCATACGGGAAACTTGTATATGGCATGCATGTGTCCATTCCTCCTACTCTCTCACCCACTTCTGCATTAGCTACTACCAGTGTAGCCTTAGCCTCTTCCACCTTACCACCTGTGGTTTCCCAGCTTGACTCTACATCATCAATATATGTTGCACCTACAACATCTATCACGCCTTCAACATTTGTCACCCCTACGACGTCCACCATGCCTTCATCAACCACCCTTAGTATAGGTATATTTGCATCCTCCACTTCTCATATACCTATTACATCTCATCCACCACTAGTGTCGGCAGCCCACACTCCCTTCCAAAACCTCGTCCTCTCCATCCTACAGTATCTTCCTCTAATTGCTACAAGAGTCTTTACATCCACCCCACCTACCTACACCTATCACCAACAACCCCCTATTTCATCTACCGTTTATCCAGGTTACTTTCCCTCCACATCTATTTTGTCATATGTTCCTTCATCACAATTTTTGTACTCAACACCACCATATATTAGAATGTCATTCACATCATACCCACCTTATCTACCCCCTTATACTTGGGGGTGCTCCATCATCACCTACAAATGATCTTATCAAGATGATGATGGATAAGATGCAGACATTAGAAGCATCTATCTTTGGCTCACGTAACTCTCTGACATATGAAAAGATTTACAACGAGTCCATTCACTCATCCATTCTGATTCATCCATACCCTGTGGATTGGGAAATGCCTAAATTGAACCGATTCAACGGTAAAAGAAGACCATGCAACAACACTGTGGTGTTTTAAACATGTGTGTTATCTAAACATTCATGATGACATATTGCTCTGTAAACATTTCCAATGTCATTGACGGGACCCACTTTAGATTGGTATAGTGCTCTACCTAGGCACTCCATCTTGTCATTCAATTAGATAGCTCAGGATTTTCTAGACCACTTTTCTATCAACATTGTCAAGAAGGTCACCATGACCAACTTGTACGTGACACACTAATATGAAGAAAAATCTATCGCATATTTTTTTCACTCATTGGTAGACCCTAATCAACCAACTCACATTCTAATTACCTCAAACGGAGTTAATGAAGTTGTTCACGTGAGCTTGTGCTAGACTTACTCTCCAACTCTCCAAGTCCAAACCTTCCACACGTTTGACAAGGCATTCACCATAGCCCGAAAACTTGAAATCCATGCCATTGAAGAGAAGAAGATACAATTACATAACAAGAATGATGTGTTTAAATCAAATAATATCTCTTCTTCTTCCAAACCACAAAAATAATTATTTGAAAGCAAAAGGATCTGCCAATGCATTGGTTTTGAAATCTGACCCATCTCATCCATTTAACCAATCAAAACCTTCTTCTAACCTTTCACTTGTTCAAGATTTTTAGTTTGAGCGGGAGCAACGAAAATATACTCCCATAGGAGAACCATAATCTTTAGTTTTAGAAAAACTTCTAAAATCTAGAGTAGCCACTCTTCCACCCGTCAAACCGCATACTATTTTTGACCCTTCTCGTCATGTGCCTACATGGTACAAATAAAATGATTACTACAACTACCATCACGTTAGAGGTCATAGCAACGGTAATTATATAACTTTTAAAAACATCGTCCAAGAAATGTTAGATAATGGAGATCTTATCTTGTATAACCCTAACGCATCAAGCTAATTAGAACATTTACATCTTTAAGAAGTTATTCCCAAATCACACTCGTCATCTAACTAAACCAACAAAACCTTGACTAATGACAAGTAACATTCCGACATTCATGTCATTTTCCATATCATACCAACTCCTACTCAATTTCCTCCCATTCCATATATCAAGGACATTATTGCATGAGCTCCTTCATCCATGGAAGGATCTGTCTCATCCAATCCTCTACCCATGAAGGAGTCCCCCTTATCTTCTCCTCCACCCACAAAGGATTCCACCATATCTACTGATGCATTTTCCCCACTCACCTTTCAACCTTATGAACAACTCGCAATACTTAATCTTCTACCCACGGGAGAGTCATGCTTACCTTCTTCTTCACCAAAAGAATAACCTACCTCATCCACCTTGCCTTCTCCCCTACCCACAGAGGATCCATTAGTAGCATCTCTTCCTATTGGTGAAAATTCCCGCTAGATTTTAAAGACCCTGTCAATTTACTATCATCTCTTCTACCCACAGAGTCTGAAGCCAACCATTTCCCTATCTCATAGACATTATTTATAGGGATTACTACTAAATCAACATCATCCTCCTCTACATCAGTTCCATTCTCATGTTTGGCTGACCGCTTGGATTATGTTGACAATTCCATGTTTTGGGGACACCTTCAGCTTCCTATCTTAACACAAATGTAGATGTTATCTGCTGACACTTCCGTGATCTATGTAAAGGTGTTTCTGCAGACAACCAAACCCACCATTCCCATACCAGTTGTAGCTACCCCTTCTTCATCGCCCTCACCCACACCTAAACCATTACCATAAAAAAAACTTTTTCCTATGCCTAAAACTCTACCTACACCCATATCTTCCTCTGTATCCAGACCCATTACCACGTTGGGAGTCATGCTGACATCAAAACATCAAGATTAGTCCATCCTCCTATCAAATTGGATTTAGCCATGTCCTTACAAGTCGTCGCAAAGACTATTCCCCCACCTAAGAGGAAGACCCAACCTCGTAGGCCGCATACACCAGATTCACCCACTACCCCTTTATCACCTTCACCACTTCCATCTATCCTAGGTCCACACCCATCAACCTTGGTCAAGCAGCCTCCTACCCAAGGTAAATGAAAACACAAAGAACCCACCTCCTTGTCATGATCTTTTATTCCACCTAAATTACCTACACAACTTACGCCTTCATCATTACCTACATCCTTTCTACCTCCTATACCCACACCACTTCTTGTATCCACATCAGTACCCATGTCATTCCCTTCTCCTCAACCAGTCCCTTCCACATTGCCTCTTACCACCATCCTCAACATATATCAATATGGAAGATGAACAAGAGTGGTATAGAATGGGCATGAGGACCTAACAAGGAGCATATCCAATACCATGTGAGGTGGAAAGATACAAGCGAGAAACAATGTGAAATGACAAAATAAGTGTATGCATTGACGTGCCCCCAACACAAGGGTTATTCTTCGGAGACTTAGTAGTAGAAATTCTTCGGATGAATAACATTAATAAGATCCTTCAACTCTTTTCCATCCTTAGTAGATAGTTTGTATGTGCCATATCCAAACTTAGTAATTATAACATAAGGACCCAACCAATTAGGCTCAAATTTTCCCTATTTTTCTCGTGGTTTAGTTGTGTTCTTATGATTTTATTTTAGAACTAAGTCACCGATTTCAAACTGTCAAGGTTTGATCTTGCGATTATAATGACGGTCCAGTCAATTCCGATAAACTTGCAAATGATCTAAGGTATGAATCCATCTCTCATCGAGTAGTTCCATCTCTACAAGGCGTGGAACACGGTAATCCTCTTCATGAATGAGGTTTTGGAGGGAGACACAAAGTGAAGGTAGTTTAACTTCAATAGGTAATATGGCTTGAGCCATGAAATAGGAATAATGGATTAGCTCCTACGTAGGAAGTGTGGTAGGCCCTGAGGGTAGGCTACAATCTGTTGTGTATGCTAATTACATCCATGTTTATTGATTTTCTTCTTTATAATGGATTTTATAGGTTTTTTTGGCACTTGGATTGGTCGGTGCATTGTTTAACGACATGACATAAAATTTCGAGGAGCTACGAGCCTACTTGTATGGGAAGAGTAATGGTACCACAAGACTGGCGCTTGGTATTATCATAACCATGAATGGTAATAATATTAGCATCTAATTCATCTATTGTATGACCAAGGCAGCAGAGAATTTTTATAGAGAAAATGTTAAGATCTGATCCATTGTCGATAAGAACTCTCTTGATCTTATGGTGTGTAACGTGAGGCTTCTATGTACAAGAAGTTTTTATTAATAAGATTTGGGTTGAACATATCTTGAGGGACAAAAGATAGCATAGGAATTTTATGCGTAAGGTTTGCAATCATATCTTGAAACTGTTGAACATTAAGAGTAGGAGGAACACGTGATTCATGAAGAGCACGAGTGAGGATGTCCTAAAAGCTAGGTGACTCTTTTAACAATTCTATTAGAGAGATATGCACTGGCATGGTTGTTAACTATTTGATGAGGTCATACTAACTCGAGAGTGGAAGATTTGGCATTAGATTTTGACTTTTGATTCAAAAGAGCTATTGGTTTGGATGTTTGAGGCTCTATAGAAGACATAGAAGGTTGGTTTTCGATGGAACCTACATCTTGAAAGGAACGATAACCAGATTGTACCAAGCCAAGAACACAGATGTTAATCAAACACCATAATCAATAAGATGAAAGTAATTCACCAGAATAACTTTACATAAACCTTTGCAAATAAATGAGCAACAATATCATATATTATTATGGAACTCAATGCAATACAATGAGAATGGGCCTTGCTTAAATAGGAAAGGAATAACAATCTAAGAACCAGTCAAGGTCGTAGATCAAGACATAAATCAAGGAAATAACTAGTCATCAAAGAACTAGTCAATACCATAGATTTAGGAGAGAACTAGACATCAAGGATCTAGTCAATACCATATATCAAGGAAAGAACTATACCTAATAACTAGATAATATCTCCTAATATCTAAATAAGAAAAAAGAAATATCCACACACATAAGTGGGTGAGGATAAATACAATAAACGTAAATAAAGTACCTAGGTGAACATGAGCTAAGGTAAATACCTACTCTAACAATTTTACTGTTGTATTTTGTTGTTAAATCTGTATGAGTTGTCAAAACAACTACTTGAACAACTCGAAAAACTAACACCGTAATGCACCGTAATAGATCCCCCACGGTAGATGCTTTGTCAACATGCCAAAAGTGTTGAAAAAGAAGATACAAAATCTCTCAACAAACAAGAGAGATACACTAAACCTCGCTAAAAATGCTCAAAACAAGAAGCATCACAATGCGAAGGTAGAGAAAGTGGAGAATGAGGCCAAATGGTGGAGGATCCATGCCTGTAGAGTCCTCTCAATGAATGCCTATGTTGTCTCCACGAGTGATAAGATATCCACCCCAAATCAACACGGATGGATGAAGAAGATGTCTACATATGACTTGGTGCAAAATACACAATGGGTGCATGCAAAGGAACATCATAATGTGTGTCAGGTTGATCATGTCTGACAACTGAAATATCAGGTTTATCAAGCCTGAGTGAAGGTGTAGAACTCATGTGTTTCTCATGATCCTTAAAAAGAGTCGAGCGAACAAGAAAATGAGCTCTATCAATGTGTGATCCCAATGAAGTATCTGCTTGAAAACCAATGTCATGGCGAGAATTCCAATTAACATGTGGAAGAGGGGAAATAATAACATGTGTTTGTGCGCAATACCTCTGCTAGTGAAACCCATATAACGGAGCATGCAAGAACTGAAGGCAATGGTATGATTCTCAAAAAGGCCATGTAGTTGAGTAGAAATAGGATACACAACATGTGGTATTGTGATAGGCACATATGTGGAAGATCATGCAACAACAAGCCTCATAGGTTTAGGAGCATCAAAAGCAGGAACATGCTCAAATATTGACAGATCAATGTCAGTGGGTACAAGAGAAACAACTACAAGTGGACTAAGAGCATGGATATGGCTGTCCATAATATGATGGTGATGTTGTAGGCTATCAAGTTTTTGCTACAGGGAGTGTATTATTGTATCCTTATCATGAATGAGTGATTGTAGAAGAGAATTTCACTTCTTGAGCGATCTATTTTCTTCCACAAATTTTACAATATCCTCTTGAAGTCCACATACTTCAAAGAAAATCATATCATTCTCAGAATCCATGATAGATACAAAATGCAACTCCTAGAAGTTTAGGACGTCGGACTCAACCAAAATTACATCCACAATTGATTACGACACTCCTCCAAATTTGGCACTTTATAATTATAGTTAAAGTCTCAAAATAAATATTTCTAATGGAAAGAGCATGAAAAAATAAGCACTTTTGCAAAAAAATAGCACTCAAAACCGAGTTACCGAGCAAAAGATACAAACTTTTCAATATTTTTCTCTACTATTTATTTTAGTTGCCACTAAAACAAAATAAAATGTTGTTGCCTCCACCACACAAATAAAATTAAAGGGGGCTAAAGTTAAGCACCTACTAGTAGGAATCACAAGCTTTAAGCCCTCATATGACCAAGGGCTAAGGATTTTAATGAGTTATTGTTTCGGACTACGTGGACAGCGACTTGGGTTGCAAATAGAAAAACGTGCACAACATCTATGGACCCTCGCCAAAAAAGGAAAGTTTCAAATTATTCTACATGCAGCCCAAAAAAAGTTCCACCATACCGAAAAAAACCCGGTGGCAATCTCGACAAATCCAATGAACAAAGAAAAAGATTTCCACATTTTCTTTCCTCCATGTGTGAATCCCGAGGTGAACCTGTGTGCTTCTCTACAACAATAAAAAAAAAAAAAAATGACTGCCTCTAGAAATGGCCAAGTTTACAGTGGATCTTAGGGTTTTCATGCTTTCTGGGTCCAATGAAATCCTCTGCTTTGCATAAAACCACACGCGCAGAGCAAAATATGACCAAATCCCAAATATATGAATATACAAAGAATTTATTTGCAAAATAAAACTTACAGATAGATGTCAATAGCAATCTCCAACTCTGATACCATAAAAGGAACGATAACCAGATTATACCAAGCCAAGAACATAGATGTTAATCAAACACCACGATCAATAAGATAAAAGTAATTCGTTAGAATAACTTTACATAAACCTTTGCAAATAAATGAGCAACAATATCATATATTATTATGGAACTCAATGCAATACAATGAGAATGGGCCTTGCTTAAATAGGAAAGGAATAACAATCTAAGAACCAGTCAAGGTTGTAGATCAAGCCATAAATCAAGGAAATAACTAGTCATCAAATAACTAGTCAAGACCATAGATTTAGGAGAGAACTAGACATCAAGCATCTAGTCAATATCATAGATCAAGGAAAGACCTATACCTAACTAGATAATATCTCTTAATATCTAAATAAGATAAAAGAAATATCCACACACATAAGTGGGTGAGGATAAATACAATAAAGGTAAATAAAGTACCTAGGTGAACTTAAGCTAAGGTAAATACCTACTCTAACACATCTTCCTTTGGTGTGTGGTCACAACATTACTCAAAGGTTTGAATTTAATGGTCGCCATTGTAGAAGGTACTTCCTTAATAAATGAGATAATTGAACTGTAATCAGTGTTATTAGTGGAGGAACCTTTGTTAATGTTTTTATTGTCAGCACCATGTTTGGGAAATGGATTTTATAACACCTTGATATTTTCATTGGGTATTTTATTTGGCGTTGGTTCTTCAACGGTGATATCCCCATTTTTAATGAGGTATTAGAAAAAGTGACGTAAGTGAAAGCATTGATTAGTTGTGTGAGCTTTAATGTGATGAAAATCACAATAAGTATCGGCTTTATACCAAGTGGGCTTGAGTTCTCCCTCAACCTAAGGTCTAGTGATGGGATAGGTAACCATGTTTAACGAGTTGTTGGAGGAAACTTGAGAGATGTTCCCTCAAAGGAGTGAAACGATGTCACTTAGAATCGTGAGTAGAAGAAACATCTTTGCTAGAAACAACAAGAGGTTGTTTAACTTTGTTTCATTTAGTCTGAGTGTTTTGGACATTATGGACATTGTGGTTATCTGTAATACCATCATTGACCATATTACGATTGCGGTTAATGTGTTTGGATTTATATTGGTGAGAGTTATTAGGATGGTTACTATGCTGCCCATTGTCCTTTGAATGAGGTTTGATCAAACCTTTTGTGACAAGGGATTTTTCAATCTGTAATCCTTTCTCAATAACTTCTTCAAAAGTATTAAGGCAATGCATTTTCATGTGAAAGGATAGCTCACTATTGAGGTTAGGTACAAATATGCTCACAAGTTGTTTCTTGGGCATGGAGCATGGGAAGCGACTAGAAATCCCACACCATATTTGTAGGAATTATGCAAAGGTTTCATTTTTTCATTGTTTGGAATTACACAAATCCATCATTGTAATTTTAGAGTCTAGGTTGAATGAGAAATGTTTAACAAACTTCTTCGAGAGTTCTACAAAATTTTGTATAGAACCCTTGGGAAGGTTTGGAAACACCCAAGGCTCATCACCTAGACTTCATGGAAAGAGATGCATTAAGAAGACATCACTATAGGCCACCTCTTGACAAGCCATATATAATTCCTTGATATGTTCTCTAGGATCATTCTTTCCCTTGTATTTTTCGAATTTGGGCGTCTCAAAAGATTTGGGAAAGGGGATGCACAAAATGTCCTTATCGAAGGGGTAAGGACATAATTCTTCAAAGTTGAATTGTTTACATTGATGTTGCATACCCGAGATGGTGTCCTTCATCATTTTCGATTATTGGGAAAATGGTGAGTTGTTCTATAAGAAATATAAGGAACCATAACTGGTAGAGTTGTTGTTATCTTTGATGTGTACGATATGAATATTAAATGAAGCATCACTAGTTTTCTTTGGTGCCTCGTTGTTATGGGATTCATTAGTGACTTTGGAATTTAGTATAGCAAGTTGCTTAGCCATCTCATTAATTTGATTCATGAGGGATTTAGTGGGATTGGTGGCTGAATCACTGATTTTCATTTGTTCCCTAAATCGATTTGTTTTTTTCCTTCATCAGATTTTTCTTTGTTTGGTTCATCATCTTTGGTGTTGTTCGAGGTGGACTTGTTTCGATCATCATTGTTTGTGTGACTAGGGCCTGACCCATCATCATTGTTTGTTGAAATGAAAGGTTCACCCTTGTTGGGTGGTGGTTTTCCAAGTAATTTTTGTAGAACATCCTTGTCAAAATCGGAGGGTAATTTTTCTCCCATCTCAAGGAGACAAAGAAAAAATTGGTCTTTATTCATACGTAAGATATTTTTGACATGGGATTGTTCTTCAAGAGAGATTTCATTCGATCATCCTCGAGTTTTGGTCATTGTCACTATCAGAATTTCCAAAAGGATTTCGATTTTATTAGTTCCTTCCAAAGGACTATAATCTCTATGTTGTGTTCCCACTATTTTTAAAAGAGGGGGAGAAAAAAAGAGATGAAAAAGATAACTCAACCCATAGAAAAGTGAATGCTACGATGGAAGAGAGGTGTGTGATTAAGTTTGGTAATAACTTGTCCCTTAACAAAGTGAATGCTAAGATGGGCAAGATGTTTGGAAGATATGAATGATGTAACCCTTAACAAAGTGAATGTCAAGATGGAAGCATGTGAAAGTGATTGATAAACTTGACCCTTGACAAAGTGAATGCCAAGATGGAAGAGTGGTTCAATGTGGTGAAATTTCTCATCCTCTAACAAAGTGAATGCTAGATGGGAGGAGGGTTATAGTGAAAAATTCCAAATGTTCTCAACCTCTAACAATGTGAATGCTAGAATGGAGGAGCAAGGATAGATTGATTTCAAATGTACTCTACCACTAGCAAAGTGAATGCTAGATGGGAAGAGGGTATGAAAAAGGAGTCAAATCGTATGTGATGTGCTCAACCCTTAACAAGAATTAGTTAAGAAGGAAGAGGCTAATGAAAGGATAAGACTCAAATATTGACAATGTAAACATTGGGAAAAGAAGATATGATGAAGTGTTTAAAACATAACAAATATTTTGTCAAGTTAGAGACATGAAGAAAGCAAACATATATAGTTTAATGATGATGATGTCAAACTAAGGGACGCAAGAAGATAATGAAGATAAGATGTGATGGATTTAATCGTGAAAAATTAGAATATAACACACTGTCAAGATGTGAGTCATAAGATGAAAATGCTTGAGCGAGGACGTGGATATCCACAACTCAAGACTTGATGTCGAAAAGGAGGTGGAAACTTAAACTTTGGGAAATGTAATCCAAATGTTTAAGTCAAGAATGAAATGGGAAATAAACTCAAAATGAGGTGAGTACAAAAGATGGAAGAATTTGATGACCACGAAAGAGGAAGACTCAAATAAGTGAATGAGAACTCCAAATGAATGAAAGAATTTCAACTAGAAAGCGCAATGAGGATAAAAATATTGAAATAATGAAAAAGAGATGAAAGTTCTAAAGGGGAATTTTGAGAGTAAAATGAAAGATAGTGAATGACTGACGATGAAGAGAAAAGATGACGAGAAAAAGAAGTGAATGTCAAGTCCAAATAAGGATAAATTTGGAGATAGCGAATACAATAGAAGATGAACCCAAATAAGGAGTATTTGGGGTTTTGAAAAGGAGGTGAAAAATAATCCAAGTAAAGTGTAATTGGAAAGATGAAATGAGGATGAAAGTAGAATCCAAACAAGAAGTATTTGGAAAATGACGAAAATATACGAACGTGAAGAGAGAATTCAAACAAGGAGTGTTTGAAAACTACGAGAAGATATGAACGTGAAATATGGATCCCAAACAAGGAGTGTTTGGGAAAAATAAAGTGTGGAACACTACTACAACATGAAAGAAAACAAAAGAAGAAAATAGAAAATGATTTTGTGTTTTGATTTGTTTTTTTGTGGCCTCTACCTTAGATTGGCTTGGAAAATGGTTAACTTCCTAGGTGTCTCTCTCAACTAGGTGTCACAAATTACCTCTACAAGCTCGGTTTTCCAAGGAAGTTGCATTGACTAAACCTTAGAGTATCCCAACTTTATCTTACCTCCTTCAATACAATGAGCAATGAATGTGTTCTCGTTGTATTTTCACTAGATTCATGTGAAGATAATTTTGACACTAAATCTCACAAGTGTATACTAGTCAAGTAGGTAAGGGGAACACTTCCTGTTTCATCTACAATGTTCTTTCTTGCGTGGACTAATTTGGGGTGCTTGGGAGCATTCCTCTTTTTGTCTTAAGGCTTATGGCAAAGGGAACTTCTCCCAATTCAATCGGACAAATCGAAGCTCTTAACTGAAACCTGCATATATAATGTTTTTAGTGTGGTGGTTTTTATTATCTTTCAACTTAATGTGGTTTGGTTGTACACCATTTGGCAACCTGCAGTTAGTATTTTTTAAGTGTTTTTTTTTCAATCTTCATGAGAATGGGTCCTGTAAGAAAGGATTAGAAAGTTTTCTAGGAGGGAAAAGACAAGGAAACATAAATGAACCCAAGTTTTTTTATTTCCAAGGTCACTTTAAAAGCATGAGGAAAGAGCATACATGTGAGTTGGCTTTGATTAAGTGCAAAGTGTTAATTACCCAAAATCAAAAATAAACGATCATGTTTATGATTCCTTAGATCGTTTAGAAAGTGCGAGGAAAGAGCATATGCATGATCATTTCACGATTAGTCTAAAAAAATGACTATAGGAAAAAGCATGCAAAACACGTTAGAAAATGTTAGTCGAGTTTTCAAAATGACTAAGTGTGTACAAGAAAGGCTAAAAAGTAAGAAAAATTAGAACGAAACGTCCAATAACGCTAAATTTGCAACTTTTACGATGGGGCCAAGGGTGCATAATGAGTGTTAAAACGAGTGTAGGGTGATAAAAGTCAAAAATGCAAATAAAAAGTTGGAGTGAAAGCGCCGATAGCCCTCCTCCTATAAGATCAAATTTTACAATGAGCACGAGTTAATAAGGTTGTGAAAAAAAAGAAATAAGTGAAAAGATATAATTAAATGAAAATTCCTAATAGAAATTAATTAAAGACTTAAATAATATAATACAAATTAAATAGTTGATCAAACTAATGAACTAACTAGAAACTATGTTAGACATAAACTTAAACTAAAATAATAAACAAGGAAAAATCACATTAATGAAATACAAACAAATAATTTTGCAAATCTCCCTATAATCCTTCAAAGTGTAAACCTTAGTAAGGGTTGTAAAAAAATTGTTCGTGAACCTCGTAAATGGATGTGGGTACTCTTGAATGTTCTCCAAACTTGGGATGCAATTGCTACGAGCAGTTGGAAAGCTTCAAAATGTAAATTGACAAAGTTTACTTGCAAACAATTCCAGAGGACTTGGGATGAGACAAACGTAATTTATTGCAGAAAAAGTGGTTGAAATTTGGTTACAAATGGGTGAAGGCACATGCTAAAAATAGCATTGAAGGAGGTTACAACATTTCTAGGGCATTTAGGGGCAATGATGGAATTAATTGCAGAAGTTACATTTGGAAAGGTGGTTGTACGTGCAATTCAATTGCCCCCATCTTTCTAGGATTCTATAAGTGTAGTTAACTAGGATGAGGATGTGAAGTCCAAGTGATTTGTTGGTGAGTGGCATTGGACTAGGATGTGTACACACTAACTAATTAGTTAATCATTTAGTTAATAAATGATAATTAACTTAGGTAAAGGGGTACTAGGGGTACATGGGATTAATTTAATTAATCCAAAGGGTGTAATGTGTATGAATTAATCAATTAATCACAAATGGGTGAATTACATGGTATATTACGATAGCATTGGGAACAGGTGGAAACATGTGTGTAAATTAGGGTGTGTACAACTTATTTTTCTTGTTGTCTCATTTTACCTCCAATATAAGTCTTAATGGATACCTGAAGTTGTAAATACAGACGTTCTTCGTCCAAAGAAATCAGCCTCTATGAAGCTAATATATCTTACAACATTGCTCTTCCTCAACCTCCATATTTCCCTTCATGAAACCATTCCTCTATTCTACCTGAATCGAGCTCTTTTTCAGTCCTCTATTCTACATCATTTTCCTTTCCTTAGTTGCATAAGTAGAAGGATTGACATGAGAAATATTTGACAAAATGCGTAGAAAAAATGTTCAATGCAAATGTGATTACCTGATTTTCTATGTTTGATTGTAAAGGAAATTTTTGTTAGATGTTGTCATTGCAAATACCCTTGTATATATGTATGTGAGATGCATAAGAATTGTTTGATAAAATGCCTCAGAAGCATTTTAAGTCATGGACTGCGAATATGAACAAAATGGATTTTCTGCAGATGTTCTCAAACTCTTTACAATTAAGTTCTCTTCTTTACAATTAACTTCTCTCCTTTTACATGCATAAATATAGTCTCAGAAGGAGTTTTCATTTCTCATGGTTCTTCTTCTCGATTACCTTTTTTGCCTTGCACTCAAGTTCATTGCAAATGTGATTACGTGCTCTCTAGCTTGCCTCATATTCTTGTCACCATAACTGAAATTTCTATCATTTCTATTTTTCTTTTAACTACATAAACTTTCAATTTTTCAGTGGTAAATTTATAAAAAAAAGGATTTAGAAAATTTATGTTATTTATTATCATTTTTACACTATAAATTCTTAAATCATGAACACTTCCAAGATTTTATATTCAACAACTATTTTTTTTTCATTTTTAGCATCATTTAGAATGTTTTCAGGAGTCAGTGGAAGATTAATGATACTGTTATTTTTTGTATTTATCATATTTTTATGATCAACCACCTATTTTCCATATCTAAAAGTTGTTACCTTACTCACTTCCATGAGTTCAATTGCTTATTGTAACTTCTAAAATAGATTCTATGCAGTGTGAAAACCTTAAAGCGTGGTAGTCTTTTAGATTCTATGATGTTCCACTAAAAATTTGAACATCAAAGCGTGGTAGTCTTCTCCAAGCATAGAAAAATTATTGATTGGCTACCATAACTAACTATATAAAATAACGCAAAGAGGATATCTACTTTTGTTAAAACCAATGGAGGAATAACTATGGCATCATCATCACCACAAATTTTATTATTACGGTCCTCCTTAGGAGTTCAAAAGAGGATTGAAGGTGTCCATGAGTTGAGGTCTTTCCATTGGCTAAACTAGCTATCCATGCACAAACCAGGTACTTGCAACTATGGGAGATTCACATTACTTTCCATGATAATGAATAGGTGGAGAAGGAACAATGTGATTGAAAAACTACATAGGCCTCCACCTCCATCTCTTGATGATGCATTATATATTTCACTGTTGGATTAGTTTATGCATCTCTAGTAGGAGAAGACATGGTTACAGGCCCATATGGATGTGTTTAGGGAGTGAGAGTGGCAGGGTCAAGTGTGTTCACACTCTCAAGATAATTTGATTCATTCCTCTTGTATAAAACTTGTTATATATAGGAATGTGGACATTGATACATCTAATGAGCATGAACCCTAGTGGTAGTTGTATTACTATTATTTACTTGATTGTGATGTGTAAAACACTTAATTTTTTATATATGATTAATTGTGTACATGTTTTGTAATGATTTTGCACTGTTGGTTTTTTTTTGAATCATCTATGATATATGTATGTTGACCAAGTTTCTTCATTCATGTTCAAATTAGTGAACTAGTAATAAAGGAAACAAGTAACTCTAAATATGAAGGGTTTATGGTACCTTGGGATGATATTGGATGGATATGGGCATAATATGAATTCCCGCTCTAAGCTAAGTGATTTACACAACAAAGAAGACTAAGAAGGAAAATGGATTAGTAGATATATGGAGGGTTTCCGAAAAATCTAGTCCGAGAAGTGTGAACTTCCTAGGATGGATGTCAACCCTCTTGTAAACAAGATAAGATAAAATTGGATATTGATAAATTGGATGTAACGAAATATGATATAATGCATAATTTGAAATAAGACAAATTCAAATGCAAAAATATAAGGGAAATCAGATTTAATCTAAATAGATGTTAAATAAACCAAACATACATGGGTCAACAATGACTCGAGACTAAAGAGGGTGGTTGATGGTGACTAGGACTGGATAAGAAGAAAATGCAGAAAAACAAGTTTGCAAGTCCTCATGTGGATGGATCTGAAGTTGATAGTTCACTCTAATGATAAGTAATAACTTTGAGAAGGTTTGAAACAAGAATAAATAGAAAGGATACAAGAAAATTAAGAAAATAGATGGTAAATGATATGGAAATAGGTTGGGTTGACAGTCACTAGGCTAGATCAACAATGACTATGGATTGGAAAAATAGATCAAAGGTGGCAGATGGGACAAAATGACCATATCTCGAAAACTAGATGACCGAGATCAAACAAGTGATGGGGAAGGTGATAGGAAAATAGGAACCGAGAAGAGATGGGTTGACGATGACCAAGAAGGGTCGATAGTGATCGAGGTTTTCTTATACTTGGGACGAATGAAGTGGGAAAAAATGACACACGCAAATGAAGAGGAAACCGAATGGATGCAAAAACGAGACATTAAGATGACCGCAAAACTTGCAAACATAATGAGGATGGTTGCAAAAATGTGATGATGATGGATCTAAGCATGCAATGACAAGAGGATTTTAAAGATCCAAAAATGAACACAAGATCTCCAAGATGGCTTCCAAATGGCTTGGCAACTACAAAAGAGGTCACAAGATGAAGGCAAGATCACAAGAGCTCATAAAATCTCAAAATTGCATCCTTGAATAAGGAGGGGTAAAGGTGGCTTTATAGGGTTGACAACAACCCGGATGATTCTTTTGACTACAAGGACCCATCCATTTGAATAATGGGAAGATGATGAGCTCAAGACAAGGAGCCCATAGGAAGCGAGATTAGGGTTTAGATGGATAGTGATGAGGTAAGGTTGCATAGAATGGATAAATGGGTAGGTGGATGGTTGAAATGAGTAAATAAAGGCCATGGGTGGGTAAAAACATTAAATGATGGCCTAGAAAGAGTAAAATTAAGGATTAAGGATGATTAAAGGTGAATAATGAGATGCAGATTAGGGATAATTGAGAATAATGATCATAAATGGGATGGAATAATAAAATGGATAATATAAAATTAAATGTGGGAAAATGGTGGTAAATGGGATAAATTAAATTTAGGAGGGAAGATAAAATTTGAATGGGTGACCATGATGAAAGAAAGTGAATGCGGGGTAAAGGGTAGTAATACCAAATTTTTGTGTTTACAATGTAACCTATATATCATCAAATATATCTATAGAATATTTACATTTTCTCTTGATTCTTACACCTATTGATATTTAGTATATGTGTATGTCCAATTTGAGACAATATTATATAATGGTTCATGATTATGTAATTGACCTCTTCATAATTACTTTATAATTTTATAATGGGGTCTCTTGCATATTGTTTTATTCATATGACACAATGATTAACTCTTTCTTGTGTGATGTGTCACTTTCTTACTCTCTTAAACACATGTAATCATATAAAAGAGAATCTCGTACATGTGGTTCTTAATTCATTTGCACTATTTTATGTTTCGTATTTTCTCTTTCTCAAATTTCTCATGTTATACTTGCTTTGTCATAGTAGAATAAAATTCCTCAACTAAAAGAGGTAATATTATCTCTTTGTGAACTTTCTCAAATGTAATAAGATTTATTTGTAGTAGTTTCTTTTTCTTTATGGGAACTAATTGATCATTCATAGTATTCATTGATTTCTCTTTATCAAGAAGGATATTTATTGATTGATCTTGCTCTATAGTCTTATATGTTACTTTACTTGGTTTCTCTTTCTTAAGGATATTGGATACTTTCTCTAATAAATGGTTTCCATTTTTCAATGTGTATTTTTTATAGGATTAGGATTGCATGAAGATTGATCTTGTTTATGGGAAACCATTTGGTCATTGCATACAAAATTAATGCAATCATTGGGGATGTCAATAGTCACTTCCATTTGTGTGAACCACTACTTTTTCAAGAGGGCATTATATTCCTCATTGTTAGACAATACTTGAACTGTAGTATATGTAACATTGGGTCCCACTGCAATATGCATATTTATTTGTCCTTATGATTTTTATAAGGTATAGAATGTTGTAACTCATGTTGGTCATAACCTAGTTTCTTAATTAGACCTAGGCTATGTGTGTTATTTGTTTTCTCCCTATCAGTTATCTCCTTATTATGAATTTCACTATTGAGTGATGCTCGTGTAAAAAAGGGATCAAATCACTTTTTATTATGTAATACCTTGATCAAAGGATCCTCTTTTACTAAATGTGGTGTATTGATTATTTTATTTTTCTTAGGTGGATTATGTACTAGCTCTTAAAAATTATTATGATATTTTGGTGCCTATGTTCTTTATCCTTTGTCTCTTCATTGTGTGTAACACTCTAACAAGTTAGATGTCAGATATGATCATGTAAAGTCCATCTCTTTTAAGTTCATGTCAATTAATGTGATTATAGTTGTAAAAATATCATCCTTGATGTTGTATCAAGTGGTGTTGTGGTCTATATCATGTGGTACATAAAATAAGAAGCTTTGTACGATAAAAATTCTAAAGGAAATTAGTAGGTGTATTGATGTCCATGAGTTGATGTTTGTCCATTGGCTGAACAAGCTATCCACACACAAACTAGGTACTTGTAACTCTAGGAGATTCATCTTAGTTTCCATGATTAATGTACGCATTCACTCCATCACCTCTTCACCATCATCACATTTATTCCCACAAGACTCACTCTCATTATTCATCAGCTCATAATCGTGGTGGCTCCAATCAAGCGAATTTAGGGATCCTTCTCCTTCTCCTTCTCCTTCTGCCATGGCTCGCTGCTCCAACACCTTCTTAGAAGTTGCTTTTGTGTATGTGACACAATGCCACTTCCTTCTGCATCTATTATACATACAACACTAGTAACATGTTTTTCTTGCTACCAAAGTGTAGGTAGTTAAAGTGTATTTGTTGTTCATGTATGTCCCCTTTTTTATATGCATTTACCTTATGCATAGCCATACAATGCCCTGTTTAATATAATTTATACAAGAAAATGAGCCAGTAGAAGGAGAGGATGGCCAAGGAGAAGAAATTACAATAACAAGATATTTATGTTTCCTTTTCTATGAACATGCAATATAAAAACACTTCCGTAATTCCAGCTTCTATAGGTTTTATTGATGTTATTTTGGGAAAATCTACTTTCCTATTGTATTTAACATTTTGGTAAAAGGTATAATATATATATATATATATATATATATATATATATATATATATATATATATATTGATTCTCACTATATCTCATAATGCAGACGATAATGTAGTTATACTATATCAATAATTTGTATTACATTCAAACATAGTGGCTTTTGAGAAATGAATGTTTGATCATTTCTTGTGATAAGAAAAGGTACATAGAGAAAGTGAAAAAGATGAATATGGAAAAAGGAGTCTTGATGGCTTTTTTGTTCATAGATGACATTTCCTTTCCTCTATATGGCATTGTGTTGTATGTTCTATCCAAAGATTGGTGAATTATATGTCCATAGACATCAAACATCTTCCAAAGGTATGAAAACATTTCACAAGTATCATATACCAATTCCTTCAATCTAAGTTTTACGTTTGTAATGTCTTCCTTTTTTCAGATTTACAATGGATGACCCAGAAGGAGTCCTAGAATAAATATTTTGAGTCAGAGCACATTGTAAGAAATATTATTTTTGGCAATGAATGGGAATTTCATAGCTCAGTTCAATTTGTTTGCTACTAATTTTTTTATCAATTCGTATAGGAGAAATAAATTGGTATCCAATCATCATTATGCATGTGCCCTAAGTTTGGATATTTTCCTCGGTGTAACCAAGTTCCTAAGAGGCTATCAAATGGTGCATCCACCAGTGGGGGTGGGATTCACATTGGTTCTAGACATGTAATTTTATTGTGGTTTTCTCTCTCTTACATATGGAAAATGTTAATTCACTCATTTCTTTCTTAAAATCATACACATTTGACCATGTCGATCTATTTGATGTAGATATCATACACATTCAACAAGAGAACAAGTTATAATTAACCAAAACTTTGCAAAATTGTCATGTACTTGGAGAAGGAAACACTTTCCTTCGCCTAGATGGCTCTCTAATTGGAAAAATTTGGTCTTTTTAGTTCATCTGACCTATTTCTATCAAGGCACCATGTCTATAAGTCCTATTCCATGCAAAATCACCATTCACATTGATGAAAAACTAAGAGAACTTCAATCTTCTTTACTTCCTCCAAACTGCCCTTCCTAGTTCTCAAGAACAATGCTCTTCAGGGTTCATGTTTGGAAACATCTACAAGCACCCAAAAAATGTAATCACTTCCAACTACCCTTTTGGCCTCTTAAGGTGCATGCCACATTTCTTAACATCATTTCTTTCTTTTTCAACTTTTTTCCTTCTTGACTCATAGTTATAGACACAAAATCACGCACTTTGGGTAATTATCTAGTCCTAATTACATATTACTATTCATATGATTCCTAAGTAAGAAAATTACTAATTAACCCATGTCTTTGGCCACCTTTCTTTGCTTTTTGTTGCTACTTTCAGTATTGCACCCTTACTTGCTCAGTCTGCATTTTTACTCTTCGGCATTTGTCATCCTAGACACCAACTCCCAGCCAAGATGCCAACATCAGGCACCCTCATCCCCTCTAGGTGCCCCTGTCCCCTTTATACTTTACTCACACTTTTTGGGTCCTTTATAGCCATTTGAGCATATTGTCTTTTTGTGATCGGCCTTTTCGGTGTTAATTATGATATTTAAGCAAAGGAATTGTAGACACCTAAAATCCGTTTACACAATTTTAATAATAAAATTTCACTAAGTACCCTCTTCCTGCCATTTCCATAATAATTATCACTTTTCCACTAATTAGCTAACATTCCCCTTCTTATTTGTTAATTAACGACCTTTCATTAATTAATTAACCCTTCCCCCATTCTGGATGCCAGTTAATGACCTTTCGTTAGTTATAATCCACTTCTAAGTGATTAATTAAACATTATTAGTTAATTACACCTTCTATTTTAATCAATAAACCCCTTTTATTGGTTAAATTCCCCTCTTACATCCCCTGAATCAGGCTAATTTTCCTCTAAATCCCCTCTAAATAGATTCTACAAGCTTATCCCTACCTATTAATTAATCACATTTGATTAATTAAACCCCTCTCAACTCCCATAAAGTGCACATCCTTTATTAAACATGTCTATCCTATGAATTTCTTCTTTGGTCTTTATTCCACATCCACCAAATAGCTAGGCTTGCCCAAACAGGCAAGATATATAAGGAACCCTCCTCCTTCCCTTTCTTCTTACACCTCATTTACACTAGTGAAAACTATAGGCATTTTGATCTTGAGCCATTCTCCATTGTTGGAAATAGCTTCTCCATATTGCATCCATTCTCTCAAATTAAGGAGCATGGGAAGATCCAAAAATGGCCTTGTATCCATTTCTTGGTGAGATCTCATCCTCAATTCTTGAGGCAAACAACAATAAACTTTGATTGCTAAATGATCTAATTAGGTTCATGTTTTGATTAAAAATATTAAAGAGTAGGAATGGCTTAGCATCTAGTTTGATTTATTCATGTTCATGCATTGAAGAAGTTATTTCCCATAAGCTCTTATCATGATGTTCTTGTTTGATTAATTTTTATTCGAAGGTACTAGGTGTTAGTTTCAATTCACATAGCATAGTTAGTTTTACATGCACATATATGGCATGACCGATGGGACTTACTCCATTATCCTTAGCTATTGATTACAAGCTTTGTTAGTTTTCAATTTCAGCTAACCCTTATTTGGAACATGTTAAATAAATTGAATTCCTTGATATATTTTGCTAATTTTCCATGTGTTGAGTCTCTCTTATAGGTACAAAGGAGATGGGTTGTTGCTAAATTTGGGTTAAAGTAGCAAAGTTTTGACCTTTTTAACATTTTCCTTGTCAAAATCACATGTTTGTGACGTTGTATACGTTCCCCGCGCTAGAATGAACCAAACCCATGCTACCGTCTCTATGGTATCACTATTGTAACATTGTTTTTTGTCATTCTGTTTCATACCCGCGTTAGTGTCAATCTGGGCATGCTAGTGTCAATCTAGGCATGCTAGTGTCAATCTAGGTGCGTTAGTGTCAATCTTGTGTGCTAGTGTCGGCCTAGGCGTGCTAGTGTCAATCTGGGTGCGCTAGTGTCAATATGTGTGTATAACCTATCTTTTGGAGGCCATAACTTTTGCTCCCGAACTCAAAATGACTCCATTTTTTACGTTGGAAAGGTATTGAAGCGAACTACGTAATGGAAATGTAATATTAAGATTTTTACTCACAGAAAATTTATGGTTTCCTTTGTTACAAAACTAGTCATTTTCTAACATATCTAAATGCTTTGTAAAATTTGGTCTTTGATATTTCTAACATTTTACAAGTTTTTAATGCTAACTTCTATTTGCATGGTGTTTTGAATTTTTTTGCTAACTTGTTTGATGATCTTTAATGAATGTCATGCTTTCATATCTTAGGATAGAGTTGCATATGCTCTTCCCTCACACCTTTTAGGTGATCTTGGGAATTAAAAAAATCTAAGCCTTCTTGCATTTACAAACACTTCATTAAATTCATGGTTAAGGGAATGAACAATAATTGGTTAAAACAAGTTTCCTAGTCCTTTGATTTACAAGCTTTTCCATTTTCAATATAGTTGGGTTACTTGTTGTGTATGCTCTTCTCTTACGTCTTAGGACAATCTTGAGAATCAAAAACAACATTTAATCCTCTTTCATGATGTTTTGATCTTATGGAAAACTATTAACCTTTGTGTGTAAGACCAATACTCATTTGTCAAAGAATCGGGATCTAAAAAAATACTAATACAATTTGTTGCAGGTTTCCAATGGTGTGCAAAACCAAACTAAGACAAAAGATTAAAAACACACCACTATTCAAAACATTGTATTTACAAGTTTGGTTAAGAGCTACGGCTTGTCCACTTAAAACTGTGGGAAGTATCTTGGCATAAGCCATAAAACTCATTATGAGGATTACCACAGGAACCCCAAAGTAGTCCACACCTTGAGGGAACTAGTGGATGAAACGGAAGTTCCCCACTACCCACTTGTCTAGTAAAACCCTTGTGAGAAAATCTTCAAGCTACCCATATGAGGCCTTGTTCATTAATTTGATTGTGGGGTAATGGTCCACATCTCTAGAAGCAATTCTATATGTGTATACCTCTCTTAGGTAGGAATTGGCGAGTGTTGCAAACAAAATCCTAGGAAACCATTTAGCATTGGGGTAACCTTACCTTAACAAATCGTGTTTCAAAGAGCTCTCACAAAGTGACAACTTTTGGAGTCAAAACCTTGTTATTCAAATAAGGGTAAAGTCCATCAAACTTGGAACAATGTGTTATTCATCATGAAACTTACTACACGTTACTTTGTCTTAGTTTCTACCTTGTACTTTAAATAAGGAGAAACTCTACCAAATTAAAGCTAGGTTTTTTTCATCACCACTTGGTCTACTCCTTTGTTTTTTTGTTTCCTTTTGGGACAAAATAAATCATACATATGAAGTGTTACTCAAGATTGTGTCCACCACTTTTGCACCCGCTTACATCCTTCCTTATTGTGACTGTGATAGTAAGCATTGAAAGTGTGTTGGTACATCCTCAAATCTTGAGTAGCCTTGTCTTGATACCCACATCAAGACGTTTCATTTATAGTTAGGCTTGCTCATCATTGATCTTCCCTTGATTTGTTACATTGCTTGCATCATCTCGATACAATTTTGATACTTACATTTTATTTTTCATAAACTTGATATAAGTTTCTAGATTGTATCGTTACGCTGCTCACACATTAGAAACTCCTTGTAATACTTTGACCTTGTTTTCTTACAAACATTTCCTTGAGTTTGAAAAGTTTTTTTATGTTACGTTGTTCGCATCATAACAATATTATTTTGATACTAATATATTACTTTTCCACAAAGCTTGATTAATGTATCTAAGTGGTATTGTTGTGTTTTTCACATTTGTAACTTCCACTTTTTGGGATTTAGGCCTTGTTTGTATCTAAACTTGTTTTAGTATACCTTGAGTCAGAATTCACCTCAACCCTTTTCTAATACTTAAATCTTGTTTGCCTGAAAACTTGATTTAAGTGTTGGAATTGTGTTGTCATTTTAAACGCAAACTTTGAGACACCTTTTTGCATAGGGAGTAGTTTCTTGTAGATTGGATTCATGTACCGAACTTGTGTGATTGTTCCTTGTGACCTTTCATCTTGTAGATTTGTTTCCTTGGACAATCCTTTGAGTCTTTGATTCTTTGGTGCCTTATTATTTGGACTCTTGATTTACTAGTTTCTCATCGACACTTCTCCACAAATAATTTATTTCTTTGACCACAATTATCATTCGACATTATCTTCAATCACTTACACATTAGTGCCTCTATTGGATCTATCTCTATCAATAACACCAAGGTTGATCTGTCATGGCCCATCAACGCATGTTCTATTCTACTTCTTGTTATTATTGGCTATCCACTTTCACAAATTTCATATCCGATGAACAATTCCTATGGTGTTGTCAAGCTTCACGTTACAGTCGGTCCTCTTACTATGTTGGTGCCCTTCCTTATGGGATAAGTAGTCGAAGGGTGTGACATTCTCTTAGGCCTTAATTAGATTCAAAGGTCTAATTCTATCATCTCCATGAATCATTTGCATCTAAAATTCAGCCACAACAATCAAATCATTATATCAATGGTATGCCTCCATCTACTCCATGGTGGCAATAGCCTCTCCCAGTTGCCAATGCACCACCTAATCTATCTAGTATGCCACAAACTTTAGAACCTAAAGCACAATCTGCTCCTAGCTCACTTTGCCCGTAAACAACCTACGTGGTCTCATCACTATGCTAGTCTAGTACATTAGTCTAGTTCCATCACCAGGAAAACTTCTACATCTAGACGCACTTCACCACCTTGTTTTATTCCACATAGGTGTCCATCACCTGCCGCGTTCTACTTCACATAGGTCTCCATCACCTACACATTTTGTTACACCAAGGTGCCCACCATATACTCATCAGTCACATGCATATAGACTTCACTCACTTGCACAACATCTATCTCATATACCACCACTCTTAGAGCATGGTCACATGCCTTCATCACCACAAGCATTGGGTAGAGGACCTTCATCCTTTACTTTTATCGGATAAATCATTCATCAACACACACTTGGGGGAATTACGCTTATTTCTCCCCCTTAGCATCAACACATGTCTTACATTCACCTTATTACACACCTAACTTCTAACATATACATCTTACACATGTTCATATTGTCATTTCCTAATGACACACTCTTGTGCTTCAGTTCACACTTGAATATTGAGGGCATCCTATACACATGAACCTCACACAATACACAATAGATAATACACATTACACATATTCACACATCATGCACTTTTGTACATATCCACCATCCTCCTCTTCCATCTACTATGCATAATCAATACTTTATGTTTTACACACCCATACATCGTACACATTCTACACACTACACTATTATACATTTTACATCACATGCACTTTGTGATTTCCACACTCACATAATCTATACATCTTGCGCTACACATTATACATCATCACACTCGACACATTCAACACAAATTTTTAGCGTAGCAAATTTCAAACCATATTCTACAATTTACATCATTCGACACATCCTCCTTTTACTTGATACTATCATCTTCTACATTCTACACATTCTTTATCCAACAATAGACACTAGCCGATGACACACTATGGTCCCATGGTTCATACTCGATTGCAAGGGTCTACTTATGAATTGAAACTCACCACCTCATCATGCTTGCCTCATTTTTTATGCTTCTATCACACTATGTGACATTCTTAACCATCAACTTATTCACACATTTTGTGATATATAATTTTGCTAAATCATCACTCTTTCTAGCATCCTATCCATACATTTCGTGATAAATGCCTCAAGATTAATCATCACTCCTACTAGCAATCATGATATACGCTTTAGGATAAATCATCACCTTTTCTTGATTACTAATCGCTATGTCGTATTCAATATCAACACCACAACATCATTCTATAATCAACACTCTACGTTGTATTCATCAACTCTTTCTAACACACAACAACACATCGTTCAAACCATTTCCCGATGATGCACTCTCATTTATGGTTCATTATTGACTACTGAGGGGGCATAAATAAATGAACCTCATTGCATACATACACATCCACTCGGGGGCACATTGCTCCTATCATTCACTTTGCATTCCATTCTGCCTCATTCACAACATATTGCATATCTTGGTTGCATTTACTCTTGCTTACTTATGCTTTTACATGTTCACTTTATTACACATGCTAGATAGATATATTGTATGTCATTATCTTTATCATATACACATGTGCGTTCACTTTCCTTTCTAGTGATAGAATATTTTACTGATCTATGACACGTAGTACAGATGCTTGGGACATTACCTATTACCAGTCCCACAAAGGCTCCTGAGGGCATCCACTTTCGTACACTATAGGTGTTATTGTTTAATTTTGTTTCATAGCACATTAATTTATCATATTATACACACTTTGACATACTTTTTTATCTTTCTAACATGCTAACGGGTGCTTCATGTGCAACATTTATTATGCAGGCTACTTGTTTCCACGATTGTATGTTACATTGTTTTTCATTATGTGTCGTTATTTGTTCTTGTTTGTAGGATTTTCCCTTTGTCTTGTGTGCACACTTGTCTACTTGTGGCCACTATGGCCTTGATTGTCTTGTGACATCGTGAATGATGTCCCATGTTTGCAACCCACTTTTTGCGGTCTACATTATCTTATTGCATGTTTACTTGTGTCTTAGCTTACACATTATCTTCTTAGCTTACATTTCATGTATGTTTGTCTTTACTTTTACTAACACTTGTCTCATAGCCACTTTTTTGTATGTTCCTTGGTTTCTACCAAGCACATTCCCTTCCCCTACGGGCACGGCCAACATGCACCCCAAATGAGGGGGCATCATTTGGGTGAATCAGTCACCCCATAAAATGTTATACACACAACAAAGCACGGTACCAATACAACACATTTTTTAGTTTTGGACAAGGCTCAGAATCCTACTTGGATCCTTAACACAACGGCCTTTCTTGAATGCCGAAAACCAGGGGCAATTACATAGTGATTGGTAGTTCGGTATAGTCTCTTGAACTCCACACAACGGATTTTATAGGGCATATGGTCCTTAGCACATGCATTTATACATGCCATCTGTAATGGTGTTCTACATTGTGGGAAGTAGTTACAGGTTGGAGGATGACACCTGAATATTCTCCCTACATTTCTTCCATTTCATTGACATGAGATCGCCTGAAAAAATCACATGTTGACATCATCTACAAGATAACTTTCTACACTCTTTCCTCGTAATGGATCAGGTGCATATATTCCTTTTTCACACTTTCAATGTTTTACATACTTTCCTTACACGCTTTTTTTTTACATATTTTGATCATATACATGCGTATTTGACTTCTTTTCTAGCTTATCTTTTGTAGGTCCATTCGTATGGGAAGTGGTAGTCAACATCAACATTGACAACATCACACACATCAACATCAACATCAACATCAACAACAGGAACATCATGACATTTACACATGTGTTTCCACCCAAGGTTCATTTTCATCAATGTTTGCACTTTATCCTCTATAACATCCACACTTAACATTTTTTATCATTCCACGCTTTGTCTAGTCCCTCAGCATGTTTTGCATCATCGATCTACATGATTATCAGGTACGCATATCTATCTACTTTATGTTACCGGGTGTTTCACTCACCAACATAATTTAGGGGCAAATGTAGACAAAAATCACACACTTTGGGTAATTATCTAGTCCCGATTGCATACTACTATTCATATGATTCCTAAGTAAGAAAATTACTAACTAACCCATGTCTTTGGCCACCTTTCTTTTCTTTTTATTTCTCCTTTCAGTTTTGCACCCTTACTTACTCAGTATACAACTATACATTTTTACTCTTCGGTATTTGTTATCCACGGACACGAGCACCCATCCGAGGATGTTAGCGCTAGGTGCCATCATCCCCTCTGGGTGCCCCTATCCCCTTTATACTTTACTCACACTTTTTGGGTCCTTTCTAGCCATTTGAGCATCTTATATTTTTGGGAGTTGGCATTTTTGGGGTTAATTATGAAATTTAAGCAAAGGAATCATATAAATATAAATTTATGTGATCATAATAAAGGACCAAGAACTAAGTATTAGCTATCATCGCCTGAGGATGCATCCATCAAGGCATCTATGAGATCTATTACATCCATTTATCACCATCCTAAGGGACACAAGGGTTGGTTTTTCGTATCACACTTCATAGGAGGGAATTTCATTCTATTCTCTGCACACATTTATTACATTCTACATCTAGTTACTTTACCGCTATCAAGTGTGACATGCACAAGTTCCACCTAGGGCACGATTCCTCTCTCACACACACACATAACTACATTGGGTCCGAGATGTAGTACAACGTAGTAGTTGTAAGATCACCATTCATGGACAGATGAGGACAGTCGACCCCTCATTCTATATCTTTAATTTTTAGGATTTATTTTTTATGTGAGGGTTTTACAAGTTTATTCTTTATTGTAGGTTTTAGGTCACCTCGGTGATCTTGGTGTGACCTCGAGTGATTAAAGGAGAACACCTTATGACACCTCATAGGACGTTTTCTAAGAATTTCAGCTGACCCAAGCGCCCATAATCAAGACCAAGGCTCCCACGGGCACCTTCATCCCTCTCCAAGTTCCCCAATCCAACCTATTCCTTCAATTCTAATTTTTTTGGTTCTTTATGTGACGTTTCATTGTTCCATTCACCTTCTCATCACTTTGGTACACTCCAAATCTCACTGCAAACCATTAAGTCATATTATTCCTTCTTTGCACTTAGGGTTTTCACATTTCATTTCTTAGTTTGCTTGGGTGTATTTTTGTACTTAATTTATTATTCATTTACTGCAATCTTGCATTTAGATTAGGCTCGATTTTACATTTTAGCTTAATTAATAGTTCTAACATCTAAAGTGTCCCTTAAACTTTGTTTCAAACCTTTCTTTGACTATCTAAGGCTTTCTTATCTTACTCACAATCATCTCACTAACATTAGGACCTTCTTGTTACCAATTTATTACTTTCCACTATTCATCTTTTGAATCACTTTTTCTCATACCTATATGTATCCTTTCTTAGGTTCTTGACTGTCTTAAAACATGACATTATGGTATTTTCTTAGTTTAATGGCTTTTAAGGAATCTTCATTCCTCCTTGGGATCTCTTCCCACCTTATCAACATTTTCCAACCTTTCCTAAATGATTATGTATTCTAGTTGATTCAATAACATTTTTAAGGCTTCTAACCTCGTGATTATTTATTTGATAATAGTTTGTGGGTGAGTACAAGATTTTCAACATGGGTATTGGTAAACAAGATACCCACAACTATTTTCTTTACCCATGCACCACATTTTCTAATGATGGTATCCATCTATTTGGGTCACTAGACAGGACTCAACGCTCACCGAATAAGATTCATGGAAGACCACCTATTCCTAGGATACCTCTAGGTCATCTAGGTGGTAGGAAAATAAATCTAAGAGGAAGGGCCTACACATTGAAACAAACACAACAGAGGATAATAGACTAACTTGTAAAAAATAAAAGTATTAGCAAGAGGCATAGGCTAGAAGGAACATGGATGGCCAAAGAAAATGTCTCGAAAGTTTCTAATCTAAGTAAGAAATCCTTAAAGGCTATCAATAAATATATGTATGCATATGATTCTCCAAAAAATGTAGACAAAAAATCATGCACTTTAGGTAATTATCTAGTCTCTATAACATATTAGTATTTGCATGATTCCTAAGTAAGAAAATTAATGATTAACCCATATCTAAGGCCACCTTTCCTTTCTTTATGCTTCTTCTTTCACTATCAGACGTATACTTTCTCGGTCTGTCTTTTTACCTTTCGACATTTATCATTCTAAACACTAGTGCCCAACCAAGACACCAGGCCTGGTGCCCCTATCCCCTCTAGGCACCCTTGTCCTCTTTGTACTTTGGTCACACATTTTGGATCCTTTCTATCCATTCTAACATCTTATAATTTTGGTAGTTTACCTTTTCGGGGTTAATTATGAAATTCAAGCAAGGGAATCATATAAATATAAAGTTATCGATCATAATAAGGGACCAAACACTAATAATCTATTATCCCCACCTAATATTGCATCAATTAAAGGCATCTATAGCTCCATTTGCATCCATCTAGCTCCATCACAAGGGACAAAGGCTAGTTCATCTACATCACACTTCATAGGAGGGGATTCTATTGTTTCCATGCACACATTATTTATATTCTACATCTAGTTACTTTCTCACTAGTGAAAAAGTGTGACTGACACAAGAGAAACCTTGGGCACAATTTTGCACACACACACACACAACACTACATTGGGTTTGAGATATAGTGCAATGCTCAATGATAAGTCCATCATTTTAGAAGATGAGGACAGTCTTACCCCTTCATTTACATCTTCCTTTTTTAGGTTTTGATGCTTCATTTGGGTTTTTATAGGTGATTCATTCATTTCAAATATACAAAGACATTTGGCAGAATCCAACGACATACACCCTACAAAAGGAAAAAGTGTGAACCTCTTGTGAAACCTCGAAGAGGTTTTTGAGGATTCACAAAGACCAGGTTCCCAAAATCCGGACTAGGGCACCCACGGGTGCCCCTATCCCTCTCCAGTGCCCCGGTTTAGTCAAAACTGCTAGAGCAGCAAGTTTCAAGGCTTTTGTGTGAAGGTCCTCCATTTTTGTTCACTGGTCTCCTTTGTGACATAGTCCAGCAACATTTACTTGAATCAGCAAAGGATCTTCTAACCCTCTTTATAAATTAGGGTTTCATGTTTTATAGCTTAGTTTGCTTGGGTATTATTTTAGTATTGCATTATTCATTTATTTATTAAAAACTTGCATTAGATTAGGATATTATTTTACATTTTAGTTTAATCATTTTGGTGAACCCGAACTCAATCTTCATGCTCTTAGGATCCTCATTCTTTGCTTATCATTCTAGAATCTTGTCATCATGAGTATCTCAATTAATGATTTCTTGTTTGCCAATCCTGAATTAAGACATAGAGTACAACATCTCCTTGCTACTACTCACATTCCCGCTGATATGCATCTAGATTCCGTATATAACTCTTTTGTTGATGCATTTTCTCAACATATAGCTTTCCCATCTAATCCTCATGTTGATCTTTCTATTTTTGAAAATGATCCACCCTTGCATATCATGATTCACATTTATAATGTGGGCATCAAGCATACTCTAATTGATAATGGATCTGAACTTAATATTTTTCCTATGTCCTTCCTTGAAAAGATTGGTCTTTCTGCTGCTAATGTTAGTCCATCATGTCTCTCTCTTCATGCATATGATGGCTCTATTCATCCATGTGTAGGTCACATTGTTTTACCTATCACTGTGGGGCCAAAAATATCAACACAGTCTTCTTTGTCATTGAATTTCCGGTTTCATATAATTGTTTACTTGGTAGGCCATGGCTCCATGCCATGCAAGTTGTTTCCTCTACCGTGCATCATTGTGTCAAATTTTTACATGAGGGTGTCAAGTATACTATTCTTCATGACTGTCATCCATACAAATATTATAACCATGATCCAAATACTACACTTCGATTCCACAAGATGACACTACTCATGACCTACAACCTATAGACTAGCTACCACATTTTCCAGTTCCACAACTTGAAGGTGTTATTTGCATGATATATTCTATGCTAGCTACATCTGTGTCTCCCCTTCTTCTACCACTAGTATGATTGTTTATCAGGGGCCTATTTATACGTCGATGTCACTCTAGATCCTCCACATTCTCATGTGCTGCCTCCACCAAGTATGACCTCCTTTCACATGCACACTTTTCTTAAATGATTCTTATTGGGAATATATTCCTTTTGATCCTACTTGTGATGACACAATATGTACACATGATGGTTTAACTCGGATAGGATTCACTTTTGAGGATCTATATCCTCTGCCACATTCTTCTCACCTTTATCATGGGTACATTCACATTACTGTTGCTTATGTTCTATGTGTCTTTGATCTCAAAATTTTCCTTGCATGAATTTCTCTCTCTTCCCCACTCACATTAGGGAAATACTTGGATTGATTACATTGGGGGAATGTTAGATATTGATCATACTTGATATATCATTTCCTTTCTTAGATATACGTAGAATCTCGCTCATTGGTACACACATGGATTTCCATTACCACCCTTCACTAATGAGGAGTATGTCATGGGTATGTACAACTTATGCCTCAATGGCTCATTACGTCATCAACCTAACACTATTACTTACTAAGTCTCTCGATGCTTATCAATTTGACTTTGACCATAATATCGATGACCTTCTAGGTGAAATTACATTATTGTCTTCTACATCATATAAACTTAGGGGGCATTACACTTATCTTTCCCCTATCCACATCTCATATACTTTTTCATAGACATCTTCATAGGCACTAGTATTGATAATACCCGATGACACACTCTTATGCTTTAGTTCACACTTGACTGTTGAGGGCATCCTATACACATGAACCTCACACACTACAAATCACCCATCATCACACATATTACATACATATATCCTACATCCTACATGTTATAGCTCACGTCTTACATTTACTATGCATCTACACATATCATATCAGCCACACATCATGCATTACATAATATACCTCCTACACAATACACATTATCTATGATGATTTCTCATCACCGCATCTATTACACATATTACATATTGTATTCATCTAATATACACGTTGCACTCAATACCATATGATGCACTCTAGTCTCATGATCCATACTAAACTGTTGAGGGTATAAAAATCAAATGGACCTCATCCCACTCACACATTCAACCATTCAACCTTTTTCTCATGTGACATTCCTAGATTAGTGATATATGTTATAGGCTACATCATCAGTTATTCTAACATCCTTTAGTGATATATGCTTTAGGATAAATCATCACTTATTCGTTATCTTGTTGTGATATATGATTTAGGCTAAATCATCACACATTCTCACACCTCATCTCTATGTCACATATCATCACTATGCATCCATCACATCATACTACATAACACATAGTTTGACCATTTCCCGATGATGCACTCTCATTCACGATTCATTCCCGATCATCGCTATGGGGGAATAAACAAATGAACCTCACTGCATAAAATTCCATTCACTCAGGGGGCATGTGGATCCTATCATTCACTCTACATTCCATTCCATCCATCCACATCATATTGTATATCTTAGTTTCATTTACTCTTACTTACATTTACTTGTATATGTTCACTTTATTACACACACTAGATAGATATCTTGTATGTCTTTATCATACACACACATCATCGGGGCCATTACATGCAGCATGGATTCTTGGTGCGATACCAAGTACCCAATCCCAATGGCTTCAGGGCATCCACTTTTGTACATTATAGGTGCTATCATTTTTTTATGTTTCATATAGTACACTACTTTATCATATTATACAAGATTTTACATACTTTTTTAACTTTCTAACATGCTAACGGGTGCTTCATGTGCAATATTTGTTATGCAAGGCTACTTTTTCCATGGTTTGTTACATTGCTTGTACTTTGTTGTCATTGTTTTCCATTGTTTGTGGGATTTTCCCTTTGTCTTTTGTGCACACTTGTATGTTTTTGGATTCATTGGCCTTGATTGTATTGCGACATTGTGAGTGGTGTCCCATGTTTGCAACCCACTTTTTGTGGTCTACATTTTCTTCTTTGGTGTTTACACTATCTGTCTACACATTTTCTTCCTAGTTTACACTTTTTATTATATATGCATGTTTGTTCACACTAACATGTGTTTCCTAGCCACTATTTGCATGTTCCTTAGTTTCTACCGAGCACATCCCCTTCCCCCTACAGGGCACAGTTTCAGCGGTCGGTCCTCTTTTGGGCCACAACCTCTTTCTACAATGTCACATGCGCTCCTAAATAGGGGGGCATCATTTAGGTGAATTAGTCACCACATAGAATGGTTTACACAAAATATACAACAAAACACAATACTGGTACAAAGACATTTTAGAGCTTAGAATAATACTTTTGGTAATTAGTATAACGATTCCTTTCCTAGAGCACCTATAACTGGGGGTAGTTACACAACGATTGGGTTCAACACAATCTATAGAAATCTCGACAATGGATTTTACATGACAGGTTTTGCATAGAACATGCATTAGTACACATCATTTGTAGTGGTGTTTCATTCCAGGGAGTGGTTAAATGTTATAGGATAACACCAGACCTTCCTCTCTATACTACTTATGTCGTGGCATTGGATAGCCCAAAAAACCAAACAGTACAAAGATCTCTACAGTGTTGGGAAGCAGTTAAAGGTTAGAGGATAAATAAAAAATTCCTCCCTATACTCTTCGGCAAGTGGCGTGAGATCGCCCAAAAATCTCAAATTTCATTAACAAGATCCTTTCTACACCCTTTTCCTCATCACGTATCAGGTGCACATGTTCCTTTTTCACATTTTCAGCATTTTTACATACTTTACTTACATGATTTTTACACACTTTTACATATACATGTGTATTTGACTACTTGATCATCTTCTCTTTTACATGTCCATGTATATGAGAAGAGAGAAATCAACATCAACATGATACTAACAACATGTACATGACACACACATTGGCATATACACATGCGCTTCCTCCCTAGGTTCATTTTCATCACCTTTTACACTTTTACATCTTTATCCTCCACACTCCATCTTTTTATCACTCCACACATTTCTTCTTCATGTTTATGTCTAGTACTTCCACACACTTTCTACATTAATCTACATTGATATCAAGTACACATCTCTATCTAATTTATGTTACCGAGAATTCTGCTCACCAACATAAAGTGGGGGAAAATGTAGACACAAAATCACACAATTTAGGTAATTATCTAGTCTCGATCACATAATACTATTTTCATGATTCTTAAGTTAGAAAATTCTTGATTAACTCATGTCTTTGGCCACCTTTCCTTTATTTATGTTTCTACTTTCAATCTTACACTTGTAATTTTTTAGTTTGTCTTTACACCTTTTGGCATTTGTCATTCTAGACACTAGCGCCCAAGACACATCCATAGTGTGTCGATGCCCTTGTCCCCTTTGGGAACCCTTATCCTCTTTATACTTTGGTCACACTTTTTGGGTTCATTCTATCCATTTGAGCATCTTATATTTTTGGTATTCTACCTTTTCGGGGTTAATTATGAAATTCAAGCAAGGGAATCATATATATATAAATCTATGTGATCATAATAAGGGACCAAGAACTAAGCATCTACTATCTCCACCCAAGGTTTCATCCATTAAAGGAATATATAGCTCTATTTTCATCCATCTAGATCCATCACAAGGGATAAAGGCTTGTTCATCTGCATCACACTTCATAGGAGGGGAGTCTATTTTTTCCATGCACACATTTTTTACATTATATATCTAGTTAATTTCTCACTACTCACAAAGTGTGTGACACAAGAGAAACCTAGGGCACAATTCACCACACACACCCAAAAACTACATCTGATTCGAGATGTAGTGCAACACTCAGTTATAATTTGATCATTTTGGCAGCTGAGGACATTCTGACCCCTTCATTTGCATCTTTCTTTTTTAGGCTTTGATGTTTTGTTTGGGGTTTTATAGGTGATTCATTCATTTCAAATTTACAGAGACATTTGACAGAATTTAGTGATATACACCTGATAAAAGGAAACCAAGTCCAAACATCTTGCGACACCTTAGAGGAGGTTTTCTAAGCATTCACACATACCAGTGTGTCCACAAGCACCCCTATCCCTCTCCGGTACCCCGGTTGAGTCAAATATGTCAAATTACAACTTTTAGGGCTTCTGTGTGATGTTCCTCCATTTCTGTTCAACCGGTCTCCATTGGGACACAGTCCAACAACCTCTGCAAATCAGCTAAGGATATTCTAACCCTCTTTGCACATTAGGGTTTCATATTTTCTAGCTTAGTTTGACTTGGGTATTATTTCATTATTAATTTATTTATTACAAACTTGCATTATATTAGGATATTATTCTACATTTTAGTTAAATCAAAAACATTGTCCAGAGAAGGGAAGTGTTAATAAAGAGGCGAGCATATTTTCGAAAAATGGAAAAAGAGAGGATGAGGATGGTATAGGTAATGGCGAGAACATTAGGTGAGATGCAAAGTGTTGAAATTTTTACATGTCCTAAAATATAAGGTCATTCTTAAATGATAAATATCTTAATTGTATCCATAGAAACTATCATCGAAAAATGATATACCTAATCCAAACACCCATTATAGCGAGGATGAAAACCTTATATTGAAGGAGTACCTTTCATGGAAAGGGAATAAGGTTTTTCATTGGAAAAAAGTGGGGATGAGATGCTTCAGGTAAGAAAGCTTAATTAATTTTCCCATGCATATTACTAATGTACTTCTTTTTAACACTTATGTGGTTGTAATATTGGTTATCGGTCATATGTAGGGGAATTTTGTGCATGAAGCACCAAAACCATCAATTGTTATAGAGTCCAATGATGAGGATGGAAATGATGATGACGGTTCATTCACACAGATGTCTAACAATGATTATTTTTCTCAATCCACACATGCCTATGATTTTCATGTCGAGTGAAAATGTTTGGTTATATGTCGATGGTTATATGGTTGTCAAAGGATGCATTGTATCTATCGAGTAGGGTTCCTTTCCCAAGGTGTGCCAACCTTAAATAATTTTTGTTTGGTGAACATTTAGAGGGATATGTATCCAGACTGCCTAGAGTGACTTCCCATCGATAAGAATAAGAAAAATACACTGCAAAATTATTTTTGTAAAGATACATTATGGTTCATGGAGTATATGAGCATTGATTCCTTTGCAACCAATGTACAAGACTCATCAAAGGTGTGCATATCATTTTCAATTAGCTTTGTATTTCATAAAATCTTCCATATTTTCATCTAATTATGTTATATATCTTGTAATTTCCTTTTAGGATCGGGATGAATAGGAGGTGACATCGAAAGTAGTGTGACCTATTTCTTAGTGGTATGAGAATCCTGTTATCCCAAATTCGCCCCCCCAGAAAATTTGGTCAACATAACTCTTGCACATAAGGAAATTATGAATGAAATGACTCAGACCCGTGAGCTCAAATTCCAAGATGACAAACAGGTTACAAGCAGGCTCGCAAATGAAGGAGCAGAGCCAGTAGAGAGAGCCACGTGTCCTTGTGGCACTTCTCCAAAGATGAATCCAAAAAGGGAATCCCAAATGATCGTCAAAGACTCTTTGCGTGGCCCTAGTAGGTAAAAAATGGAGAAACGACTTTGGGCCTTTAATGCAGGATCTTCTTGCTCTTCAACTACTAGATCTGATTCGATTCGATCCATTTGGGAACCAGAAGTGACATGCTATGGGTGGATTTACAGAAGGAATTGATATTCAGTGGTTGAACTTTTAAAGTAGGATTCGATGCATTTCTCATGGTGGTTGGAGAAGGATTCAAATTTTCCCTCTTCTCTCTCTTTTCTTTCTATAAATATATACTGTAACACTTCTCATTTGAAAAGAGAGACATTCTGGGCATAAAGAAACTCTATCAAATTTATTTCTCGATGCCATTTTTGAGTAATGAACCTTCTCCTACGCCTGGAAAATGTATTTGTGCCTCTATTCCAGAAATGTAATGGTCTGTGCACCTTTTAGAGCAATAAAAACATGTTTTTGTGGTGTTCTTCAACCCTTTGCATTATTTTGTTGTTTCTCCATGCCTCTCCCTTCATTTGTTTTTCTGTGCATGTATTTCACATTTGCAGGTGCAGGATGTTGTGTTTCATGGAGTTTAATGGTGAATTTGAAGATCTGGGTCGTGTCACTTTTGTCTGACCTCCCTCATCTCCATTTTTCTATTTCTTTCTCCCTCAATAGAATATCTCGCTTCCTTTGTTGGTGTATCACCGTTTTAGTGTAGGCTCTATTTTTTCAGTTTTCTTTCTCTCCTTGTCTCCTTGGAAGTTAGATTAGGATTAGATTAGCTTGCCTGCACTGGAATAGCTTGTGGTAGGTAGTTTAGGAAGAGGAACCAACCTTCTCTGGAGAGATTTCCCATTCGCAAGGTCCCACACCTTGGGGAAGTTCAATGTTATGCAATCACACCAGATGAGTCTGCCTTAGAAAAGCATATTTTTAGAACTCATTTAGGGGTGTTGTGATTTCACACTAACAGTTTTGGCACGTCCGGTGGGACAGGTCTAAAGCACCTTACCACTTCACTTCATCAGGTTTGATGTGCTCTTGGTGAAGATTTCAACCTTTGGAGGCACTTTCAGGCACATCTGGTGACTCCATCTAGTCAAAAACCCATTCTCGAGTTACTGAGACCCTTTCCATCCATTTTCTTCTTCTATCTCTTTCATTTTCTCCCATTCCATGAGGTTGTGCAATCATGAATTCATTCCCTTCATAGAACTCACACTTACAGCAATACAGTCCACCTCCAATATATTTCCCAACTCCTCCAAATCAGCATTATAATCAAATCCAGGACCATTATGCTTGCCCATATGAGCAATGTCAAAACCATTTTGACTATGAATCTTATCAAGGACAAGGGGATGCATATGATGGTGATAGTTATGCAGAGGATGCTGGTCTACTAGAGAAGATTCAAAAAATGGAGGTTGGCATGGTTCAATCAAGGGGCATAACACAAATGAAGGCATTTGAGATTGGTTGTGGGCACTTTGTCCATGGGAAGGCCCTTTTCCAAGACATTACAACCCTCAGGAGAAGCTAGACTTCATGGTTGAAATGTTGCCCCAACTTGCACAATGGACTGAGGAGATTGAGGCCTATGAATTTGGTGCTAGGAAGCCTTGTCAATGGGTAAATCCTACACCATTATCTGGTAATTTTCTCTCCATTTGTCAAGTGGCGCCATCTCAACCCAAGCTCCTCACTTGTTGCCCCAAGTGTTGATTTCATTTCTCCATCTCCTAGTCTTCCACCTCATCTCATTTCTTATGTCCTTTTCCCTTCCAAATAGTCATCCCCTCCGAACAAACAAGAAGTTCCACCTCCCTCCCCACCACAAACAATTGTAAATTTGGTTGAACCCCAACCTGCCACTCCTCTTACTTTCCCAAGTCCATGTTGGGAAGATACTCAAGAATCCAATCAAGAATAGTAAGAAGAGGAGTCCAACAGAAAATAAATAACCGACAATCTGATGAGTTGGGCTACTAGATTTGGGTCTACAAAGATCCCCTTGATGGTCAAGCCAATAGAGGAGGTCAAAGTCAAAGAGCCAATGGTGGCTGAGTTTGAATTTGTAGCAGAGGAGGAGGACCATACAGTTTCAGAGGCCCTGAGTGTGGAGCAGGCTATAGAAGAACCTTCAGTTCTTCCTCCCACTTCATCCCCTTCAAGATCTAATGTTGAAGAAGAGTTTGATCTTTCAAACTTCATGTTTGAGAGTGAAGGGATCCATGGTGATCAAGTTACAGATTAGGAAGGCACCATGGAGGAGGTAGAGCACATGTAATAGGACAACAAGGAGGTAGACTTCCTATCAGACTTGGAAGATTGCTTTAATGAAGAGGATCCTGAGGAGATAACATCATTTTTCCTCCATCTTCAACCTTCCAAGCACATGAACCTGCTACCATGAAGGAGAACATCCAAGTGCAACAACCTGCATTCCATAATGGCCCTCTGGAACCAAGGTTGGAAGATCTTGATCTTCCATGTTCTTCAAAGGAGGAGGAAGAGAAAAGGTAGGAGGATGTCATCATCTCTCTCACACCATCCACCCAAGAAGGTCCACAAGAAGACTCCATTTTTGGAGTTGAATTTCAGAGAAATGGGCACATCCAAAGGATCAGACCATGCCCAATCAGGTACTTGGCTTCATTGGAGCCAAAGGAGAAACCAAAACCAGTCATGCCTACTTCAGGGCATGAGGATGAGCATCAAAGTACCAAGGGTCACCATCAATACCTCCTAGGAGTCCAATGTAGGTCAACTTGAGGAGGTATTTTCCATTAATGTTGATACCTTGATGATTTGGGTGGAGGACAGGCTTATAGCCAGTTTTTTCACTCATATTGGTAGCTATATTTAGTGTCAAATCATTTACATGGTTGCCCTCTTGAGAAAGGGAAGCTACTTCTCCTTCTGTTGCAGGATTTGTTTAGCATTCTTTCCCTCTAGTTAGTTTAGGAGTAGGAGTAGATTTTGCTTTCAATAGAAGAAGTGCTTATACACACTGCATGTCTCATTTGAGGCATGTATGATTTGGTCTTCGTATATAAGTTTTGTTCGCATTGCTCCAAAGGTGCATAAAGTTAGGCTCTTCAGTATTCATAGCAGGGAAACTCATAGTTACTTGTAAAAGTTAGCATCTTCAAAGAAAACAAATGTAGAGCAACTAAAGTTGTTTCAAAATAGTCCATTTTAGGGACAGATGAAAGCCCCAGAGTTAAAACATTTTTCTACTCTCAGAAATTCCATTTCTAAGATTTCCTTATGAAATTTGAGAGTGTAGACTCAGGGTCAGACAAAACATAGAAAAGGCATACTGATCAAAGCTCAAAATGGCTTAGGGATCAGATCTTCAAAAGTTCAAATCAGTTTCATGTTTATTAGGTAGACTCCATGCCTAATGAATGCTCTAAGGCCACTAGTCTCTTCATCTAGCAGGAATATGTCCCCATGAGTGACCAAATTGTTATCCCAAATTTTCCCCGAAAAATTTGGTCAAGACAACTCCTGCACATAAGGAAATTATGAAGGAAACGACTTAGACCCACAAGCTCACATTCCAAGATGACAAATAGGTTACAAGTGGGCTTAGAAATGAAGGAGCAGAGCCAGCAAAGAGAGCCACATGTCCTAGCGGTGCTTCTCCAAAGATGAATCCAAAAAGGGAAGCCCAAACGAGTGCCAGGATGCTTTGTGTGGCCCTGGTAGGTGAAAAATGGAGAAACATCTTTGGGCCTTTAATGTAGGATCTTCTTGCTCTTCAACTACCATATCTGATTTGATTCGATCACTGGGGAACCAAAAGTGACATATTGTGGGCAGATTTGTAGAAGGCATTGATATTCAATGGTTGAACTTTCAAAGTGGGATTCGATGCATTTCTCATGGTGGTTGGAGTAGGATTCAAATTTTCCCTCTTCTCTCTCTTTTCTTTCTATATATATTGTAACACTTCTCGTTTGAAAAGAGAGACATTCTAGGCATAGAGAAACTCTGTCAAATTTATTTCTCGATGCCATTTTTGAGTAGTGAACCTTATCCTACGCATGGTAAATGTATTTGTGCCTCTATTCCAGAAATGTAATGGTATGTGCACCTTATACAACAATAAAAACGTGTTTTTGTGGTGTTCTTCAACCCTTTGCATCATTTTGTTGTTTCCGTGCCTCTCCCTTCCAAATTTGTTTTTATGTGCATGTATTTCACATTTGCAGGTGCAGGATGTTGTGTTTCATGGAGTTTAATGGTGAATTTGAAGATCTAGGCCGTGTCACTTCTATCTGACCTCCCTCATCTCCATTTTTTTCTTTTTTTATTTCTCCCTCAATAGAATATCTCGCATCCTTTACTGGTGTATCACCGTTTTAGTGTAGGCTCTGTTTTTTCAGTTTTCTTTCTCTCCTTGTCTCCTTGGAAGTTAGATTAGGATTAGATTAGCTTGCCTGCACTGGAATAGCTTGTGGTAGGTAGTTTAGGAAGAGGAACCAACCTTCTCTAGAGATATTTCCCATTCGCAAGGTCCCACACCTTGGGGAAGTTCAATGTTATGCAATCACACCAGATGAGTCTTCCTTAGAAAAGTAGATTTTTAGAACTCATTTGGGGGTGCTGTGATTTTGCACTAACAGTACTTTGTATGTAGCAAACTAAAATGTTCTTTCTTGATGTAGGTGTCATATCTTTGTTCTTTGACCACTTTTGTGACATTGAAAATTTCAAATGCAGATGTGTTCATGGGAGGTTAACAAATACTCATATTCATTACTTAGTCAAATTCATGTTCTTCTCCTTCATAAGGAGTTTCCTTGTCATGCCTTGAACATGGATATTATATGGACATAATGTTTTAATACGTACTCGGACATGATATTTATGATATAAAACAAAACAAAAATTTACACATGATGTTTGAAAGTCTGGGTAAGTGCATGGAAATGGGGGCCAAAAGCGGGTAAAAAGGGACACCATTTTCCTGAAATCAACGAAACTTGAACTTCATCAAATAATTTGGCATGCCTATGCTCAAAATTTGACAAAGTGATAAGAATAAGTACCATAGAGCTCGGAATCTAGTTTCTAAACTACTATTTTTTTAAATGGTTGAGATTAAGAGGGTCAAATGTGGTGCGCACACAAAGTATGTCTATTTTTGTGTAAAAATATAAGAACCTATTGTGTGTGCGTCCCCCATTTTTTGAGTTCTATAAAAAAATTCAAATCCCTTCTATAGAAAGTTAGCTAAGACCATGTACGAGGTCCCACTAATTTTTCATAATTTTTGGATGAATATATAATTTTTAATTAATTTTCAAAGTGCACATATCCCAAAAATGAAATATTTGTGTGTGCACCCCCATAACTTTGAGAAAAAAAGTCATTTTTAGTTTTTTTAGTGCGTGTATAATGGAATTTACGAAAATCCACTTTTAAAAAAAAAAATTGGATGAAAAAATTGTAAATAGTGCACCAAACGTATGTGATGTTTTTGCAAGAAAATAAGGCACTAGTAAAAGAAATTATGGATGAAAGCCTTAAACTAATTGGATTTTAGAAAGAATTATATTGTCATCAAGGTAAAACCAAGCTTGAAATCGTACTATAATTTATTTTTGAATATTATGTTTTAATGCATGAGATATTGGGGTGCACACGTGAAATTTTGATGTTTTTTTGTTAAACACGATTTTAATCACGCAGAACATAGTCCAAACCTCTAGTTTGGAAATCCAAGGCAAATCCAAGCCTTTGGATTAGAAATTTCAAACCCAAAAAGGTGAAACGAGAGCGCATTATAACATGCTTGCATTCCAATGTGTTATGTGGTATTTTTTTTGTAGCATGCTTTCTATTTACAAAAATAAATGGTTAAATATAAGTATACTTTAAATTTATTTTAGTAAATATAAGATGTTAGGTTCACTCTACACCTTATGAAACTAGTCTCACAACTCCATCTGTCACAATTTAGAATATAGTTTTTCATATTCTAATATGTTCAAGATACATAGGTATTTTTCAGATTTCAGCATTAAGCCTAGAAGATAACTTCCTAGGAAGGCCTAAAAAGACCATTCTGAGCTAATCAAACACCCTCTAGGATAGTTCAAGAAATATATTAAGCATATGGAGGTGATGTCAGAGAATCTTGGAAGTGTTGGAGGAAATTTAGGAATATTTTTTAGGGCTTAGGGTTTAAGGCTCAAGGTCTAGGGTTTAGGGTTTAGAATTTAGGGCTCATGGTTTAGAGTTTAGGGCTCAGTGTTTAGGGTTTATGGTTCATGGTGGTAAAAATAGGGTTTAGGTTTTATGTTTTAGGTCTGGGGCTCAGGATTAGGGTTTATGGTTAAGGGTTTAGAGTTTAGGGTTTAGGATTTAGGGTTTAGGGTTTAGGGTTTATTGTTTAGGGTTTAGGGTTTATGATTTATGGCTCATGGTTTAGGGTTTAGGGATCAGGGTTTAAGGTTTAGGTTTTATGGTTTAGGGTTTAGGTTTTAAGGCTAAGGCTCATGGTTTAGGATTTAGGGTTTAGGGGTTAGGGTTTTAGGGCTCGGGGTTTAAGGCTCATGGTGTAGGGTTGATGACTTAGGGTTTAAGTTTTAAGGTTTAGTGTTTAGGGTTTATGTTTAGGGTTTAATGTTTAGGGTTTATGACTTAGGGTTTAGGGTTTAGGGTTTAGGGGTTAGGGGTTGGGGTTAGGGGTTAGGGGTTAGGTTCAAGGTGGTAAAAATAGGGTTTAGTATTTAAGGTTTAGGTTTTAGGGTTCAAGGTGGTAAAAATAGGGTTTAGGTTTTGGGGTTCAAGGTTTGGGGATTAAGGCTTAGGGCTTAGGTGTATGGCTAAGAAAAAAAGGGGTTATCAATCACCTACTAAATATTTCTTGTTTAGTTATGAATGGGATTCAGTTTGCCTACGACTTAGTGACCCTAAATTCTAAACCTTGAACCCTAAAAATAGAGCCCTAATCCCTAGAACCTAAACCCTAAACCTTGAACACGGAGTCCAAAGGCTTGTGTAAGCTAGAAATTTGTGAGGATTTATGATGTTCAATTTTATTTTCCAATATGCATTACTCCTCTATTTGAAAATGTTTCTCCAAATGCAATGAAATTCTTATTTATACACTCGATGATTCCTGAATGTCCAATCCTGCCACTGACCCCAATAGTCCTCAATCCTTGGATACTGGAAGACACCATTAATGAGACAAACTAAGAACTTTCAAGGAAGAAGAGTTTTGTGAATATGAACATGTATCAAATTGAATTATGAATTTGAATATGAGCATGTTGTTATTTTTATAGCTTCAATGGGTCATCTAATCTTGCATAATATCAAACATGGAAATATGAGAAATGTGAAACTTGTTTCATAGTGTGAATAAATTGGCATTCAATAGTGCAAGTATATGTGGGGAAAACATCTTTGGTAGAGATGTGTAATATGCATTGCAAGTCACATGGTAGATGCCATATCCATTTAGTTACTTGTCCCACCCCTCATAAATAAGGTAGTTATACAAGCAGACTCAATTGATAGTTGTACAATCAAACTCAAGGTAGATGCCATTTTTTGCATATTTTCACCTATAGAGCTTGTTACATATTTCAGCCTATAGAGAATTATTGAAATTGGTACAACGATGGAAATTCTAGATATCTAAGAAAAATTGGTACAACCCTTTTCTAAGTAACTCCTTCCCTATGGGAAGCTTGCACAAAGAAATGTTACCCAATACAACTATCTTCTTTTTCCCATCACATGGGAACTATTTCACTCACTGTAATGTTCTTTGTCTTACCCATTCTTATTAGTATTGATAGAGAGTATTCAACTGAAAATGGTTCATCTACTTCGTAGGCATAACATTCAAAGAGAGTCATCACAATTTGATGCCTTTCATCTGTTGATATTTTGAAGGAGGGAAATGCCAGATATCCAAGATTAATTCGGTATAAAGAAATGTTACCCAATACAGCTATCTCCTTTTTTCTATATCTTGTGAAATATTTGGAGCTCCAAGAGTGTTATAAATTGAGAATAACAAGTCCAGTGGTATTTTTGGGTCTGACGGATTAGGATACCACTTCAAATTTGATCATTTTTTACGCTCTTTTGAATAATTATTTCATTTTTATAGTTTAGACTCCAATGTTGAACATCTATGTGGAAACGACCATATCTATCATGAGAAATGTGAATTTTTTGGAGTATGCATAATCCTTACCGAGTTAGTGAGACAAACCAGGAACTTTCAAGGAAGAAGAGGTTCTTGTGAATATGAACATGTATCAAAGTGAATCATGAATGTGAATATGAAAATGTGGTTATTTTTTCTATATTCCAATGGGTTATCCTAGCTTGCATAATACCATACATGGAAATATGAGAAATGTGAAATTTGTTTCAGAGTGTGAATAAATTGACATTCAATAGCGCAAGTATATATGGGTAGAAACATGTTTGGTAGAGATGTGTAATATATGAGGTTTTCCAATCCTTGTAGTGTAGAAGATCAAGAACAATTTTCACTTTCTAATCACTATTATAGACAGAAGATCAAGAACATTAGAGTGTTTTTCCATAAACCCTAAACATAGACCTTAAAACCTAGGCTCTAAACCCTAAACCATGAACACTAAAAACTAAACCTAAAACATGAATCTTAATCCTTGAACATTGATCCCTAAGTTCCCTAAACCCTAAACCCTCAACCCTCAACCCTTAACCCTAAACATTCAACCCTTGACCGTGTAGCATTATCAACAAAGGATTTCATACTGGTATTATGATTAGACAAGGGTCGACTCTCGAGGATCATATTCATATTTGGTGTATCACCATCAAAGAGGGTAGTTCCCCTTTCAAATCAGTTATTCAATATGAGTGGAAAATGAGAAAAGTAAATGAAAGTTGGAGAATTAGATTTCATGGGTTATTAGTAATAAATATTAATAAGACTAATATGGCTTCCAACTACTTGACTAGGAGGGCATGACAATATTAGGACCACATTTCCTAGTCTCATGCCTAGAACCATCATTGAGTCTTCTTGTACAAAATAAGAATAACAACATGGGAATGGATAAGAACACACAGGGGTTATCAATTGCCTAGTAAATATTTCTTGTTTAGTTCTAAATGGGAGTCTGCTAGCCTATGGCTTAGTGACCTTCTATTCATTGATAATTCCTTCTATGATAAACCCATATATGCTTTCAAAAGTGCCTTCAAAAAGATAGGGGTAGTCATCAATCCTAATGAAGGGAGTGATGTGATTTCTAAACAACTTGAAATGTATACAAATTTAGAGGTCATAACACAAATTTACAAATATCTCTATCGTTATAAATGGAAGCCAAGTAACGGTGTCTCCATGTATCCAAAGATCAAGGACTCTGGGATTTTGGTAAGAGTGAACATTCAATAATCATCAAGTGTCTGAATCAAAATGTCGTTGCATCTGGAGAAACATTCTCAAACATTGGATTAATGCATCTTGGAAAATAAATTTGAACCTTAGAAATCCTCTCAAATTCAAATTGGTCTGGTCTAGGTTGTGTTCCTAGTCCTGCTTTCATGTTTCAAGTTTTGGTTTTGTTCGTGGTCATCGAATATAGAATTTTCAAGAAATGAATCCACACTTGAAGAATTATTCCCATTTAGATTGTTACAATGCAATGCCAATGGCGAGTGGCGATTCTGTGGAATTTAGTTGGTGGAAGGTGGGGTTATGCCCTTATTGGTTTCTCATGGTGTCATAGGTAGCCTTTTTACGTATTATCGAAGAGAACTCTGCATGCTTGTGTGATAAGTTTAAATCCTCATCGAATCCTAGGAACTTTTTTATTTGGATGTAATAAAAGTCTAGTTTTAGCTGGTATTAACAGAAAAAAGTAAAAAAATTTGATTGTAATTACTTACGAAATGCATTCCTTCACTTCGAGCTTATCTTTATAAATGCAATTCGACTTTCCAAGTTCTCCATATTTGTAAAATTTGGGTCGAATTGACATTCTGGACCTCTAAAAGTGTGAAGAAAATGGCAAGTTCATTTCCCCCAACCTTTCTTGAAGCAAATTTAAATGAAATGAAATTTGGAATTTGTAGGTGGCACGTGATAGACATTAATTGTCATGCCACAGATTTACTTATTGATGATTAATTGTTATTATTTTGATTTATTTTCCATTATTATGATAAATACATTTTTGAGATTGCCAAATCACCATTAGGTTTATTCATGAGAATACAATTATTATTGTGGCACAGTGGATGTAACTCCTTAAAGCCTCCCATAATTACGAATACCTCTCCTACGGAACCTCATACAAGTGGATATATGTTAACCAAACTTTTCATACCTACTTGATAATGAGAAGGGTCTTTAGGAATGATTTTAGCTTGCATGAAGATTTTGCAGAGTAGACAAACCAAGAAGTGACCAATGAAATTTGCTCTTGTACAATGTAAGGGAAATTTTGGTAAAGGTAAGTAAGAGGATTCTTTAGATAAATGTTGAGAAACTAGATGAGTGAAATAGGTGGTTTAGTTTTATGAGAAAATGATGGAATGATACGACTATCTCAAAAGAGAGGAATATATTCAAAAGTTCCTAGATTTGAAGCTTCTTAGTTGAGGAAACAAACCCAATTGAACTAGTCAGGGCGAGTTGGACCAAAACATAGCACTAGAGGAAATTCTTGGGATAGGGATAACATTGAGAGAATGAAGGAAGCCTTGAGAAAGACCTCATGATTTTTCTAATTGAATCTATTGTCCTCGTGATGTTTCAGATCCTTCACAAACCTCTTAATGACAATTCCCTTTATTATTTGAATCAAGAAAAACTTAAATATGTGTTTTGATTTATTATGTGTTATAAGGAATTGCATGAGTCCATATATTTGAGAAATTGTTGCTACCTTTGGGAGTTGTGAGATTTATAAAATATAGTTTTGACACATCTAAAAATCCTACAAATGTCAATAACCAATCAAGAAGACCCCAAAACCTAAACAATTCCTATATTATTTCACAAAATAGATGTCGATTGTATAATTTAAACCCTAAAAGATTGAAGGCTGAATGCTGAAATCTTGAAAAATACCTATGTATTGACCAAATTAGAATCGAAAAACTATCTTCTAAACCATGATAGATGGAGTTGTGAGACTAGTTCCATAAAGTGCAAAGTGACCCTAACATATTATATTTACTAAAATAAATTTAAAGTATAAGTTTTTCTTTTATTATTATTTATATTTAAAAAATATTTTAAATATAAATAATAATAAAAGAAAAAGTTATACTTAACATTTATTTTTGTAAATAGAAGCATGCCTCAATCACTTATACCACATAACACACAGGAACACGAGTGCGTTATAACGTGCTCGTGTTTTAGGCTTTGTAAAAATCGAACTAAAAGTTTCATAATGCATTCGCGCTTTAACAAAACGTGTTCGCATTTTGATCAAAATCATATTTGTGTTTGCTTTCGGCCCCCATCTTTGTGCATAGGCCCATATCTAATTATACAAATTACTCGCATATGATGGTTCAATATATACTTGCATATATTAGTTAACGATATATTAAACTTGTACATGATGTTCCCATGTATGTGCTTCATTTACACAATGTATTCCTAACAAGTATTTTATTTATGCACATTGTAAGTAATGTTGTGGTGTTCAATCCCTTGTAATTAATGAGGTTGCCTTAGGCTTTTGATGATTACATGATGCATAGATGTTGACATGTATGTAGTTTTTCATGATGCAATGTATGAGATGTTATGTTGTTTACATGTAATGGTTTCCACATGCAAATCATGTTGACATATTTAAGTTTTATTTATTTAATATTAAAGATGTTTAGTGATCATGTTCACATGTTCCCTATTTTTTGTGTGACAATATTTCGTGGGGAATGGTGCATCATGTGATAGATTTGTTTTCCCTCCACTTCTCTCACTTTTTGTCTTTATGTATTCAAGAAGCTCACTCATCACTTCAAAGGATCAACAATGAATATGGACCATGCATCGAGAAAGAAGAAGAGGGTGGCTGAGGAGGGCTGCAACAATTCCACAAACCCAATGGAGATTGATGGAGGTAGGGAGTCATGATTTTGTGTCTTATTCTTCTACATGATGTACATATAGTATTTTGATTTGAATGCATGGATTATGCAATAGTTCACCGTCTCTTAATTCATGTTTCCTTGTATATTTTTAAGGGTGGTTGTGAATGTTGATGAGAAGGAAATTGGTGAAAGCATGTGTGAAATGGAAGATATTCTTATGAGGATGATATTTGAGCATAATGTGTCGGAGGCGGAACATTTGGCTTTGAGACTCTCATTAGCACGTGTACAAATTGGATCACTCACTAGGGAGAAGGAGTTTTTTCCAACATTATTGAAATTGCAAGGACAATCAGTGACAAATTGGAAACTGTCATAGTTGAGAAGAATAGTTTCTTGGAGACTCTCACATAGAGAATGATGAGTTACATAATACAATTTGTGCACTTAGGGGTGAGAAGTTGGAACTTGAAAAAAGTGTGTTGCCCTACAAACTTCTAATGCATACACAAAAGCACTCTGTGACTGCAGGGGAGACATAGTGAAGGCCCTAAACGTCAAGTACAATGGCATGAGTGGTGTCTATGAGAAGAGTTACAGCACTGAAAGATAGAGTTTGAGAAGTTGTGTGGGCAAGTTTGATCTGACTATGGGTGGTTGTGGAATTTCTAATAGGACACACCATGTTTAGCAAAAAAAGTTTAGTTTTTAGTTGGTTGAAGTGAAACCAAAATGTATTGGGATGTATGAAATAAAATAGTTTTATACTACTTTGGAACATAATAAAGTTTATATGATTTTATGAAAGCATGTAATATAAAACGTAACACAATTTTCTATACTTATATGTGTTTGCTTCTATTTTCAATAAAAAATAAAGCATGGACTAAATGTTTGTTGTATTTCTTTATTATTGTCATTGTCTTTGTGGTGGAATTGGATAACATAACAATAGACATTGTTTTTCCTAGTTGAACATTATACCATGTCAGTTATCTACTTTCCCTATTTCATGCACTTATATGTGTGAAAAATGAAGATGTTATCTATTTGTGTAGACACAAAATCACGCACATGTGTACATTTCTAGGTCATAAAAGAATAATTGCATTCATATGATTCCTAAGTGAGAAAACTAGTAATTTACAACTATCTTTGGCCTCTTTACTTATTTTCTTGTCTTCTTTCTAGTCTTTAACACCCCTACGGCCCAGTCAAAATTTATTGCTTTACCTTTCATGATTCCATACATTAGCACCTAGGTGCCCTCATTTCCTTTGAGCACCCCCGACCTCTTTCCACTTGACTTGCTCTTTTTGGGCCTCTTTTATCTTTTAGGCATCATATTTTCTTATGGGTAGGCCTTCCGATTGTCAATTACGAAATTCAACCAAGGGAATCATATAAATACAAAGCTATGTCACAAAAATCAAGGACCAAGCTCTAAACATCTATTATCATCACCTAAGTTTGCATCTAAAGGAATATAAGAGTACTAAAGGCACCCATATAACTTCCATACAAGGGACAAGGGACTGCATTTTATATATACACTTTGCATAGGAAGCGGAAGTTCATTATTCCATCCACACATCTACATTTATACATTTAGCTATCTCGTTATCAAGTGCACTCACACAAGGGCATCCTATGACACGATTCTTTAACACATGCAAGATCTACATGGATTTTGAGATGAAGTGTAATGCTCGGTCATAAGTTCACTCGGTCGGGTAACTTTCGGGATTAGTCCGAGTCCCTCATATTACATCTTTCATTTTTTTACATTTGATGTGTTATTGTGGGTTTTGTAGGTGAGCCTTTGTTTTACACATAGGCACACTCGACGATATTATTCGACATAAAAGTGATCAATACCAAATATCGGTGACACTTATGCGACACTAGAAAAATCATATTTTAACCATTTTTGTAGTCACGGGCACCCAATAGCAAAATCGGTGCCTAGGCACCCTTGACCAGTCAAATGCCCTAGTCCATCTTTTCTGATAGTTCTAGATTTTAGAGTGCATAGTTGTGACAATCGCCCTTTCTATTCATCAATTTTATAATCCATATCAGTTTTAGGATCAAGTGCAAATCAGCTAAGTCCCTCTCTCTCTCTCTCTCTTACACTTAGGGTTTCATATTTTGTTTGTTTATTGTTTGTCAAATATTTACTTCAGCATTTATTTATCATGCACGACTCTGCAATTAGGGTTTAGCATAATTCTATTTTTTAAAATCAGTTTTCCATGTTTCATGTACTTTTAAGTGGTGAAGGTTGTTATATTTATAAGCCATTGTCCCAATTTGAATCTTCATATGCATTATGTGCCTTCTCTAGCACTATTAAAATTCTAATGATCCATGATGGGATTTATCCTACATTTTACAATTCTCTTGTTATCCAAAGTTGCACCTCTTGCAAATTTGAATATCTTGTAAGATGAATGTCATCATTTTCATGCTCGATAAAGTCACGAGGTCTCACTCATCTCACCTTGGAATTCAAGAACATAGCGTTTTGTGGGTCTTCCTAACCTATAGAATGAAGGAAATGATTAAGCTATAACTTGGATGAATATGATTGACTTGTGGATATTTTGAATACAACAAGGTTTTTGAGAAGGAATCAAAAGGATGTGGCTAGGTTTAAATTTTCTTTGGACACCAACTCAATTTTTACATATTTCTCAAAGGTTAGTGTTTCATGAATCCACCGAGTAAAGAAACAAACCGGTGGGACGTTGTGGAACCTACTATGAACAAATTTTTGTGGAACACTAAAACGTTCCAATATTTAAGGGACCGTGAAGGAAGGAGAAATGCAGAGGAAAGCCGCAGAAGCGAGTCATGGAGTTTTTTTCCTATAACTCTTGTTCAGTTAACCAAATCAAGCAATCGGTCTTGTTAGAAAGATATCATTAACGAATACATTCTAGGATAAATTTTTTTGGAAATTGATATAGTATTGGTACCGAAATATAAAACATGGGTTTGAGGTAAAAGGGATGGTCTTGAACACATAAATTTATCAAATCATTCCCCAACCACCATCATTAATGAGTAATGATACCCCTTTCTCCTTCTACAGATTGGAGAACATGTAGAAACGGTCTTTCATAGGCACTTAGGTGTTTTGGCGAGAGGACTTAATGAGTTTTGGTCGGTGGTTGTAGGGAAAATTTTGAATTTCACTCTCTTTTCCCTCCTCTCTCTTTCCCCTTTTCTATATATTGTAGAATGATACCCATTTGTAAATGTTAGACCCACTCGAAATATCGGTGCATCCTTCTACAAGTATTACACATGTATTTTGAGTTAAGCGTTAGATTTAGACCTTTGCTGAGGTGATTTTTTCCTTTCTCCTTCATTGTAATGGATTGTGCATCTATTTAAAGCAATAAATTTATGTTTTGTGGCTATTCTTTGCCCTATCATGTGTTTATTGCATTATCTTGCCTCTCTATTACATTTGTGGTGTATTGTGCATGTTTTATTCTCTTTTACAAGGGTTTGTTTCTGTTGTGCTCCATGGAAATGAGATTTTAAATGTTGTTTTGGACTGTGGCACTCATGTCTACCCTCTCCTCCTTCATTTTCCTCCCATTTCCACTCATATGAGAGTGTATTTCCCCCTCTTCTTGGTGTTATCACCTATGTTAGCTTAGGATTTCCCCTTTTCATGCATCTCTCTCTTCCCTAGTCCCTTAGATTGTTAGATTAGGATTAGATAGTTACATTTCCAGCAGTAGGAGTAGTTTAGCATTAGGATTAGGTAGAGGAACCAACCTTCTCTAGAGGTTTGTCTCAAGTAGAAAGTCCCATAACTTGAGAGACAATCCCATGTTACCCAAAAACATTGATTTCTCATCCATCCATTCATGAAAAATTAGAGAGTGGTGTTAGTTGGCGATAATAAATCCACTATCTTTCCTTATTATGGGTTACTTTCTTAATCGACATGCTTGATTGTTGCATTTACTTGTATAATCATCTTGTTTATAGCATTCCAACTATTACTACTCCTAATTAGTTATGGGCCATATAATCTCTCCACTTTTTATTGTTCTTAGGTACATTCTTACATCTATGGTCCTTTCACATTCCAAGCCCCCATCTAGCTATAATTCTATGTGTTTTCTTCTTTTCAATAAAAAATAAAACGTTCACTAAAAGTTTTTGTATTTTTTTATAATTATCATTAAAGTCTTTGCACCTAGAACCTATGAACTTCCATTATCTTTGAAGATTTATATTTGAATTTCTAATATCGACATATATACTGATCACAAATAGTATTTCAATTTGATAGTTACATAAACTAATCATGACTTAAAGGTGGATAGATTTATTTATAAATGGAGGAATTGGTTTGTAAGATCTGAGACATATGAACTCATAAGATTATAGTGCTTCATGATATTCCAATGACAATCTTATTTTTCTTAAATTTCCCACACAAGCTTTGGATTTTATACTTTCCCTTAAAAATGCAAACCCCAAAGCAACTTCATCCATTAGCTTGTCAATATAAGAATATATTTATATGTACAAATGCAATGAGGAGAACAAACAAGAACAAGAATATTTGTTTATTGATAAGTGCTTATAATCTCTAGGTTGAGAAGTTTTAATATATAAGTGAATCAAACATCATACTAAGAGGACCTGTGTAAGTTTCAGTGGTCTTCTCCATGATGAAAAAATTATCATAAAACATGATTAGGTAGAAATTATGGCATTGATTCATTAAACAACCATATTTTCCTTTCTACATAATGAGATAATTTACAATTTAAAAATCTAAATTTGAAGTTTCCACCTACTTCCCATCAAATCAAAATAAACACGAACATCATCCTCGACATCATCAAGCCCAATAAGCTCAAATGCATGGGAAAAAAACAAACTATAAAGTCACTGAAGGTCATCCAACCCACCAATTTTAGATTCAAAAATAAATCATTCCAATTACTCAAAATCTATTAACAACAATATTAATTAATACAAGCATCAAGACATTTAAGCTTTCATTAGATTGTAACACAAGATTATATCTACTTATTTGTGAAAATTGGCCTAGAACTCTTGTACTTGACCATATCATTCCATGTGCAGTTCTATGCAAATAGTGAAATATAGTCAAATTGTGTTATAACTTATGTTGATGGAGCTTTGGAAGGCCATTAGACAATTTGTTAAGATCCAACTACCATATAAGGAACATAAAATCTGTTGCAAAATCATTTTTAGCAATGTCAAACCTCAGGGAAATCATGTTACAACTGTGTAATGAATCAAAGTAAATGAATGTAACTTGTTGAAAAACATATCACTTGACAGTTAAAAAGAATGTCCCCATTGGGGAGGTTTGAAACATTGAATGTGCATTTATCTTGGAATGAATCTCTTTCAGTTTCAAAAATTATGGCAATTCAAAGAGCATATTCCACTATGTAAACAAGAAGTTTGGAACTTGCTGCTATGGAAAGATTTACAATATCCAATTAAAGGGTGATATGTTGTCGAATTATATAAGGTTTACACTCCAAATATAAAAATAGAATAATAATGACCACTTAAATGCATATTAAAAATCACAAATTCTTTTCAACTTGTCAAAATCTTAGAAAGCTCTATTTAGCTAGTTTTAAACTAATATCTAACCTAGAATGACCCTCAAATGCATCTTATGAATCGCGTAAAACTTTCCATAGATGCCTCACCAAAAATATGCACTCATCAACATAAATTTGGAAACAAGGATTTCTCTTGTGACATGGTATGTTGTCTTCTTCAATTCATCAATTCTATGAAGTCATTTTCTCTACGAAGGGTATTTTCGTGACCATCTTGCACTTATTGGAAAGGTTGAGTCATTGGGTGTTACAACCCAAGTGTATTTGATAATTCCCTACTCTTGACCTTGTTGTAAACATTTGTCATACACTTCTCCAAGAAATATATTTGTTCGTTGTTGTTTGCTGCTACGAGGAAATTCTCAAATACCTCATAAGCTCTCCTTCTAGACACTTCTAGTTCATCCTCTATCCCATCAAACATGATCTATTAATACAAGACAAACATCATGTTACAAATTCCCTGACAAGTAAAATGGAAAATGATTACAAGTGGAATGATGACTTACATTATCATCTATATGTACATCTAACGAGTCTCCAATATCCATTCGAGCTTCACTTTCATTTGCATTTTCTGGTCCATTTTCCATGCCCGTGTTATTAAAATAAAGGATGTCATATTCCAGTAACAATGATCAAAGTATAAATGAAACTGCTTGTGACTGGAGTTTTGCCTTACATTATTAGCATCTGACGAGCCTATGTTATCCATATGTTATCCAAATCAACCACTTGAGATTGGGAATTTAAAAAAATGAATAAAATTGAAGAGGGAAAAACTATACATTCACATCTGAATCATTGTTGTCAATGGAGTAGCTAACACCATCCCACGTGTCATGAATGCCACTGACTCCTCATCTCTCTCACATCATCCCCACCTTAATTACATGTTTACATACATGTCATATTAGACTGAAAAATAGACAACTACACATTGACATCATTGGTGTTGCACTATACACTGATAATGTAATGTATCATCTTTCTATATTTGCACCCATGCAATATGGTTGTCCATCGTGTGAAAGGTGACATGATAGTCTGGAATTTGCAAAGCCTTAACCCATGAAATATTTTCAATTTTTTAAACTTTAAAGTTCATGTTAAAACCTTTGTCTTTTCTCATTTGTAGCCACCAGTAGTATATGTAAACACTTGTGGTTAGTTGGTGTACTAACCAATCCACCCTTCGATGTAAAGAATGTGAATTGTACTCAAGAAAATATTTTTAGATGTGAATGATATGATTTTATGGCTGCATTGGTTTCTTTCCCAACATGTTTGAGGGTATGACAACACCTCGACCACATTGCAACCTTGTGGAGCCAATGCTCCTCCCAATATTCAACAAATTTGGGATGTGCAATGATACTTCTCTATGAACTTTATGGCTTCCCTATTAGCCATCTCTTCATCAATACATTTGTGCATAATGTATCCAAGTTCACTAAACATCTCTCACCTCACATCATCTTCTCTCACTTTGGCTATCAAATTATTCAACCATATACATCATGCATGCCAATTGCATGAGTACACATCACAATCAAATGTTTCCTTACATAAGACAAGCTAGTAATACTTTGCAACATAATCATTATAATTATGTTGTGCATATGCAACATAATCAACACCTACCTTATTTCTTTGATCTCTGCTCTTGCGTCGTCTACCATGAAGGTATTTATTTTCCATTCAATATTTTTCAAGTGTACTCTTTTCCAAAGTAACTGCATCCATTGGGTGATGTCACTAACATGCCACAAGAAGCCCTTGGTGTTTGGAATCAAACACCAGCAACGTGTACAATTGAAACTACACAAAAATATGTAACAAAAGTCAACTTCTATGTTTGATAAATGAAGTATCAACTACTAGTATTGCTAGTATTCAAATCATACCTTCATTCCATTCATTCCAAATGTTGAATCCATGGCTAATAAACTATCATTTTCATATCTCAACAACCAATCCAACTAAAGTGGGAGTTGGATGCCCAATATGAATGGGATTTTCCCATCCTCATTAGTACCTTCATTATTATATCCCTGATAGAAAAACCACTTCTTAGGATTTTCTAGAGTCCACTCCCAAACACTTTCTGCATCATTGGGTTAAACACATATTGCAGCTCCTTAATTCAACATTCTCTATTAAATATGTCATCTCTACATAGGAAATCATCTCATTTTGTTTCACCATTCAACAATGTGAGCTTCTCATGCACCATCTCACAGTGCTTAAGGTGGATAGCATCGGAAGACATTCCTAACAAAAGTAACCTATGAACCCACTCATTAAGCTATGGGCTAATAAAAGGGGCGAAAAAACATTTTTTCCCTTTGAACTATTCATATTCCTGGTCGTGGCAATGATTTCCTTCACTATCAACATGTTCTACATGATTGTAGGTGAGAAATACTTGATCAAGTCTATTGACCATTCTCTAAGTGTTGAAATGACACTGACAACCACATCTAATATGATTTCGGCCTAGTCGGATGCCTTTTCCTTTCTTTGGCAATAAGGACTTGTCTTGTGGCAAGACATCAATTTTCTAAAAGTCCTCAGGCCCATATGAACACCAATATCTACACATTAATATGAAAATTATTAGCACATGCACACTGAAACACGAAATACAAAAGCATCCATGTACACTCAATATTTAAAATGAGATCCTACGCACATCACGTATTCCAAAGTGTTATTGATTCTTGTCTTCTTTCTGGGAATAGGTGATGGAATTTTTCGATGCAAAACATGAAATTTGGTTGGGTACAAATTTCTATTTGATTCTCCTTTCACAAATTCCTCCACTCTATCAATCTCAATCCATACAACCCACATATCATCTTCATTGATGTCGGGAAAGTTTTTCCAATGTAAATTGTTGCATGTAAATAAACCCTTGGTTGGGTTCTCAATTGGAGATGTAGAATGGTATCCCACATGCCTACTACTACATACTAGAAAAATATGCCATTGCATTAGTAAAGCCAACCTCATTAATCATAAATTAAATTTAGAGCAACAAAAATGGACATGTATGAACAACAAAAATGTTAAAACTATTATAATAAGAATTAACATCGATTCTGATCTACTATGGCAATCTCCATAGAACAATTTTTTATTGACATTAATTTTTTCCCTTCCCCCATTAATTATATTCATGCCAAACAAACACACTTATCCATTAACAATGTAATGCAATTATAAATTTAATTTTCCTTCATGTCAATTGATCTATGATGGTGCTTTGTATTCTCTTATGAGCACAAATGTGACCAACAATATACCCATTGAAATCATTGTTTCTATTTGCATTGATTCTATCACCAAAATTACTAGGTACAATCTAAGATACATAGGAATGATAATGATGAACTAGCTACTACTACTAACATTAAAGAGATATTCACTTGTAAAAAATATATCTAAAAAAGTGGGGAATACATTTTCAAATGCATTTTCTTCCACTTATACAAAAAAATATGGACTCATGGTGATTAACTAAAATGTGGAATAATGGTAGTTAATCTAACTAGGAATAGCATTAAATAAAAGTAAATAAAAGTGGTAAATAAGCATTAAAAAGTGACCCAAGTAACTAGGCTAATGAAAATAGAAACACTAATATGGAAGAAGAGTAAGGAAATGAATTAGTTGATTCAGAGGCTAATATGGGTTGTGTTGCAGAGCTGATTGAAGAAAAAAGAGGAGGAAATGACTATGCCAAGGTCTAGAAACTTGCAGATCTGGACAATCTGAGTAGACTAGGGAGCCTATGAGAGGATCGGGGTGTTTGTGGGTGGCCTAGTCTCAGGCGGGAGGTCCAAAACTAGATTTGAAAGGTCGCTAGATGATCTCGAAACCTTCACCACTGTCACAAAAGCTTCACTACATTGTATCGTATGTCACTTGTAATTAATGATAAAGAGGAGACACAGTAAAACCCTTAGAAAAGCATCAAACCCTGAAAAATAAAGATGAATATGAAGGGGTCAGATTATCCTCAACTACCACAATGGTGGACTTACTAACTAAGCATTGTACTACATCTCATACCTGATGTATTTCTATGCACTTATGTGTGTAATCATGCCCTATGTGCTCTTGTGTTAGTCGCACCTTGTGAAAGTAGCGAGCGATAAATATGTGTAGAAAATGTAATAGAATGGTGGATGGAATAGAATAAACTTCCCTCTTATGTAGTGTGATGCAAATGAATCAGCCTTGTGCCTTGTGATGGATGTAACCTTAGGTGATGATAGTAGTGATTAGTGTTTGGTCCCTCATTATGGTTTCATAAATTTATATTTATATGGTTCTCTTGTTCTAATTTCGTAATTAACCCCAAAAGGTTGATCACAAGAAATATGAAAAAATGTTCAAATGGTTAGAAAGTGGGAAAAGGATCGGGGTGCACCCTATTGGGACCGGGACCAAGGCACCTTTCAACATGGGCACCCTAGTCAAATGCAAAATAGCACAAAATGAGAAATAATAGACTGGGCATGCATGTATGGGAGGTCGGTAGTGATGACATAAATCAAAGTAAAATGGCCAAAAGATGGGGGTTAATTAGTACTTTCTTCACTCAAAAACCATATGAATATTAGTATGATACCAAGACTAAATAATGTCTAAAGTGTGTGATTTTGTTACTACATTTTCCCCCACTTTATGTTGGTGAGTAGAAATATCGGTAACATAAAGTAGATAGAGATGTGTACCTGATAATCCATGTAGAGTGATGTAGAAACGTGTTGAAGGACTAGAAAAAATGTGGAGTGGAAAAAGATGATGGAGCGTGGAAACTAAAGATGTAAAAGTGCAAAAAAGTGATGAGAGTGAACCTAGGGGGAAAAATATGTGTATAGTTGTTGATGTGTGTGATGTACCTGCATGGTTAGTATGGTGTGTGCTACCACAAAATGTTGTTATTGTTACCCACATTGTTTTTAGTTGTTGACTACTTGATTCTCATCTACAAGGAGAAGATGATCAAGAAGTCAAATACGCATGTATATATGTAAAAATGCATGTATATGTATGTAAGAGTATGTAAATGTAAAATACACAAATGAAAAATGGAACATGTGCACTGATCCGTGATGAGAGAAAGGGTGTAGAAAGAGGATATATTGTCCTGGGTTTTTGGGCGATCGATGCCATAGGCTAAAGAAGGATAGGAAGGAATTTTTTTATATCCTCTAACCTTTAACTACTTCCTTGAACATGTATGAAGAGATCTTTGTATTGCCTAATTTTTTGGGTGATCTGATGCCACTGGCTGAAGTAGTGTAGAGAGGAATTTTGTTGTATCCTCTAACTTGTAATTGCTCCCCAGAATGTTAAGGACAACCATGTCCTATAAATTTGTTGTGTACAATGTTTATAGAATGGTTTGAACCCTCTCGTTGTATAACCCATAATGCTAAGGGTGGAAACTGAACTGAATTGAATCGATGTAGAAGAATTTTATAATATGTAATACCCAAATGATGCCCCCCTCTTTGGGGGTGTATGCAATGTTGCTGATAGGAGAATACGGACCCAAAAGAGGGCTAACTACATGAACTTTGTAACTCTACCCTGCATGAGAGGGAAGGGAATTTACTTTGTAGAAACCAAGGCACATGCAAAAATAAGTAGATAGAAATAAGTGTTAGTACGAACAAACATGCATGTAGAAAACAAGTGTAAACTACACAACCCAATGTGTGCTAGCAAGAATGAAATTAAACACAAAAGAAGACAAAGTAAGCCACACAAAGCGGGATACAAACATGGGACATCACTCATGATGTCACAAGACATGCAAGGCCATCATGGCTGCATACAACAAACAAGTGTGCACACCAAACATAGGGAAAGGCCAATGCATATAATAGAAAAGAAAACAAGCAAGTAAAAACAATAGATAGCCATGGAAGCAAGTAATCCTGTGAATAAATTTTTCACATGAAACACTCGTTAGCATGTTAGAAAGATAACGAGTATGTCAAAAATGTGTATAACCATGTAATATAAAGTGTTAAGTACAAAATGAAACAATAGCACCTGTGAGAGATGAATGTGGATGCCCCAACGACCAACGTAGGATGGGTAGAAGGAAAACAATTGTGCTACATGAAAAAGACATGTATCTATGATCACAAATGAGAAAAGGTGTGAACACGCATGTGTGTATGGTATAGATGAATGACATACAAGATATCTAACTATCATGTGTAATAAAATGACCATATACAAGAAAATGCAAGCAAGAGTAAAAGCAACCAAGATATATAATATGTTGTGGATGGATGGAATGGAATGCAAGATGGAATGATAGGAGTTGTGTGCCCCCTGAGTGAATGGATGTATGCAGTGAGGTTCATTTAGTTTCCCCCTTGATTAAGAATAAACCGTAAACGAGAGTGTGTCATCGGGAAATGGTCAAATAGTGTGTGTTGTGTCTAACGCGTTGTGATGAATGTGTATGTGTGATGATATGCGACCTAGAAATGATGTGTGTGTGACCCTTATAGCCAAAGTGTATATCACGAAAAGATTATGAAAGAGTGATGATGTATCCTAAAGCGTATATCACTACTAGATGAATAGAGGAGTGGTGATGTAGCCTAAAGCTCATACCACTACAAAATGAAGGAATAGGTGACCATTTAGCCTAAAGTGTATGTCACTAACCTAGTAATTTCGCATGATAGAAGGTTGAATGATGGATTTGTAATTAATGATAAGGTCCATTTGATTAATAAACCCTTGGTAGTCAAGTATGGAACGAGGAACTAAAGTGCGTCATAGGGTAGTGAGTGCAGTGCGTAGATGTGTGATGAGAATAAATGACCATGTGATGAATATATAATGTGTGATATGTGTAGTATGTAGAATGCAATGTGTGGAAATAGGGAAATAGTATGAAAAATGCATGTGATGTAGTATGGAAGATGAGTAGTATAAGATGCTAACCCTGTAAACAATAGAAGTGTAATATGATGAATATAAGTATGGTGTAGATGATATGTATGGTGTATAGAAATGTGAAAACATGAATGATGTGACATAATGTAATATTCAAGATATGTAGATAACATGAGAGCATAAAATTCACGTGGAATGTAGATGAAAAGTAGTCAATGTGTGTAGCCTATGTGATGAGTATGGATGATCATAAAATTAATTTCATGTGTAATGTGTAAGATGAAATGCAAAGTGCATAATCAACCCTAGTATAAAAGTATGGATGATGAATCTGATGTGTAGAATGTGTAAGGTGTGTGAATGTAAATGAAATGTAGAATGTAGTATGCAAGACATATGATGTATGAGAAGACACGATGGGTAATGCTTATTGTGCAGTGTGTGAGGTTCATGTGTAGTATGTATCCCTCAACAATCAAGTGTGAACCGAAGCACAAGAGTGTGTCATCGGGTAATGGTCGAATAGTGTGTAGATGAATGTGCCTATGCTATGAGAGTGATGTATGATAAATCAAAGATGATAAATGCACTAATCCATTAATGCTAATGTGATGGGGAATGTGTGTGATGTTATGCCCCAAGTGTGTGGAAGATGAAGGATCAATCATGTAATGTCATCTAAGAGATCATCAGTTTTAGGGTCAAATTCATATGGATAAGCATTAGAGACTTGATAAGAAATAGTGTCTGGTTGATCATGTAATGAACCATTGAGGCACAAATTATACATACCCATGGCATATTCCTCATTAGTGAATGGAGGAAGTGGAAAATGTGCGCATACTAATGGTGAGACTCCTAAGTATGGCCAAGAAAGGAACTATTGCAAATAAAAACACAACCAAAGGGCATGGGAAAAGATATGTCATGTATGATCAGGGTCTAGAGTGCCTCCAATGTAATCAAGCCATGATTTTCCTAATGTGAGTGGAGAAGAGCGAGGAATGCGTGATAGATAAACTGTGAGATGGAAGACACGCAAGCCATAAGCAGTAGTAATAGTGATGAAGCCATAGTATAGATGAGGAGAGTGTGAGTAGGAGGATAGAGGTCCTCAAAAGAAAAACCAAGTCGAGCTAGACCATCATGTGAGAAAATGGTATCATCACAAGTAGGATCGAATGGAATATGTTCCCAATATGAATCATTCATGAAAAGTGTGCAAGTAAATGGTGGGTGCGCTAATGGAGGTGGTACATGTGAAGGTGTAGGTGATAGAGCGAAATCCATAGATAGAACAAGCCCACGATAAGGAATCATAATGATAGTAGTAGTAGTAGTAGTAGTAGTAGTAGTAGTAGTAGTAGTAGTAGTAGTAGTAGTAGTAGTAGTAGTAGCAATAGCGGTAGTAGTAGGTGTCATTGAAGAAACTACATCTATCACACAAATGACACCTTCAAGTGGTGGCAAGTGAGGTTGTTCATCCATAGGTTAAGGATCGTATGTAGTATCAATGCATGGAATAGGAAGACTAGTATTAGGAGTGTGGTCACGCTATTAGAATGGGTCACGATCATGAAATAAAGTATACTCAATTCCCTCATGGAGGAACTTAACACATTGGTGTACAATAGAAGCGATAGCCTGCATGCCATACCCATGTACAGTTGTAAGAGAATGGGAAATCAATGAAAAAGAAAATTGTGTTGACAGTTTTGAGCCCTATAGTGATATGTAGTGTAATGTGACCAACACATGGACGAACATAACCATCATAAGCACACAGTGAAAGACAAGATGGAATAACATCACGAGATAAAACACTGAGGTGTTGAATTAATGACATGGGACATAGGTTGAGTTCATACCTGTTATCAATTACAGTGTGCTTAATACCCATATTGAGAATGTAAATCATAATATGCAAGGGTGGGTCATTATAAAAAGTTTTGAAATCAACGGAAAGTTTATATTTGAATGATAAGTGTTGAGAAAATGCATTTACAAACGTTTGATACATCGATTCAAGATGCATCAATCGCACGCATGTGGGTAGTAGCTAGAAGATGTGGAACTCTATACCTTACATCAGGGTGCGTAAGAAAATAATTAGTAATTGAGATATTCATGATGACTAGAATCTAGGATGACAAAGAGTGAGGATCCTATATGCGTGAAGATGGAGTATGGGTTCACCAAAATGATTAAATAAAATGTGGAATAATGGTAGTTAATCTAACTAGGAAAAATAGTAAATAATAGTAAATAAAAGTGGTAAATAAATATAAAAAGTGACCCAAGCAACTAGGCTAATGAAAATAGAAACCCTAATATGTAAGAAGAGTAAGGAAATGACTTAGCTTATTCGGAGGCTGATTTGGGTTGTGTGCATGAGAGATGATTTGGAGAAACAAGAGGATAAAATGCCTATGCCGAGGTCTAAAATTCCAAATCCATACAATCTGAGTGGGTTGGGACGCTTGTGAGAGGATCGGGGTGCTGTGTGCACCCTAGACTAAGTCCTGGGTGCCCTAGTCTATGCAGGAGGTCCAAAACCAGATTTGCAAAGTCACTAGATGATCTAAAGCCTTCGCCACTGTCGCACTAACTTTGTTGCACTACGTTGTATGCCATTGGTAATCAATGATGAAGAGGATGCTTGTAAACCCCAGAAAAGAAGCATAAAACCCTAAAAAATAAAGATGCATATGAAGGGGTCGGAATGTCCTCAGCTGCCACAATGGTGGACTTACTAATTGAGTGTTGTACTATATCTTAGACCTGATGTAGTTTTATGTTCTTGTGTGTGAAATCATGTCATGGGTGCTCTTGTGTCAGTCACACTTTGTGAAAGTAGTGAGTAATAACTATGTGTAGAAAATGTAATAGAATGGTTGATGGAATAGAATAAACTTCCCTCCTATGAAATGTGATGTAGATGAACTAGCCTTATACCTTGCGATAGAGCTAGATGGATGCAAATAGAGCCTTTGATGGATGCAACCTTAGGTGATGATGGTAGTGCTTAGTGTTTGGTCCCTCATTATGGTTTCATAACTTTATATTTATATGGTTCTCTTGTTCTAATTTTGTAATTAACCTCGAAAAGGTCGATGACGAGAAATATAAAATGTTAAAATGGCTAGAAAGTGCCCAAAAAGTGGCAGGAAAGTGGGAAAGGGATCAGGGCACCCCAACTGGGACCAAGGTTCCTTTCGGTGCCCCAGTACTATCCCGAGCTCCCTAGTCAAATGTAAAATAGCACGGAACGACAAAAAGAGGTCGGGCATGCATGTGTGAGAAGTTAGAAGTGACGACAAAAATCAAAGTAAAATGGCCAAAAGACGGGGTTAATTAGTACTTTCTTCACTCAAAAACCATATGAATAGTAGTATGAGACCGGGACTAAATAATGTCTAAAATGTGAGATTTTTACTACACATGGTAGGTGAAAAGGTCGGTGCAAGCATCCCCACTACAGTCGATGTCACACTCATCAGAGTCGCGATGTGTTGCTTTCCACTCTTCATACCTCCACTTTTCAAGTTCTTCTAGCTGGCAGTCAACATCATCCCACCATGCAAGAACATTTTTAGATAAACCAGGCCATCTGCCATCTAGAGGTGGGTGTACGAAAAGGGTGAACTTGTGGTACATTCCAAGGTAGTCTCTCCATGGAATTGTAGGGATATTTTCTTTGATCCATCTTCTGTGATGACAAGTTGTATGTGTGATTTGTGAATCCATGATAAGAACTACCATGCCAGACGTAATAAGCATTTTTGTTGCTTCCATTTTTCTTTGTTATCATTCACCATTGAATATTCGCAATGTCAGTCATTTTTCTCTATTTGGTGCAAGTGAGAATGGTCGTGAGGGCCTCGCAAATGTTATGACTGCAATACATGCATTGTGAAGCCGGTCGGATTCCATTGTTGGGATGTTGCGTAATAGTGTCCACATCTATCTTTTCTAGTCATCCATTTGCATAATATTGCAGACAAAAAACATATTCATAATATATCTTGATGCAGAAGCTATTTTTCTTCAACGAGAACTGATGGAAATTTTAAAAACAGGGATTTGAAAAAGTGGACATCTATGCACAACATAGATGTAAACTACATTTTTTTAAAACAATTGTTTATACAAATTCTTGATATTGAATCCCCACGATTTAATTCCTAATACAAATTACTGATATAAATTCATAGATGTAAACATTGTAATGTAAAACAAAAGGGGTTTTAAAAACAAAGTTTACCCATAAATTACCTTTGCTTTTTTGGTGAAGTGCTAGTGTTGGTGTTGGTGTTAGTGATAGATTATATGAAAATCAATAGCCTTTTTTCATGTTACCTTTCCTCTCTTTCAACCTGCTCTTATATGACGCCCACACAAGGATTTTAAAAAAATGTAAAAGTGGACATCTATGAACAACATAGATGTAACCTACAAATTTTTTAAAGAATTGTTTATACAAATTCTTGATATTGAATCCTCGCGATTTAATTTATTATAAAAATTCATAGATGTAAACGTTGTAATGTAAAACAAAAGGGGTTTTGAAAATAGAGTTTACCCACAAATTACCTTTTCTTTTTGGTGAAGTGTTGGTCTTAGTGCCAGATTATATGAAAATTAATAGCCCTTGTTCTCACTCCCTTTCCTCTCTTTCAACCTAATCTTGTATGATTCCCACACAAGGATTTAAAAATCAGTAGCAAACCCTTCAAATTTTGAACTAATTTGTTCTGCATGTTGGGTCATGATAAAACACAAGGATTTAAAAATTGTAACAAACCCTTCTAATTTTAAACTCTTCCTTTGTTTTTGTGTTGGGTGCAAGAAAACACAAGGATTTAAAAATATTATAACAAAGCCTTCAAAATTTGAACTCCTCCTCTGTTTGGTGTGTTGGGTTCGGGGATATATTTCATTTTATAAAGTCACGACGAACGGGAAGAGTGGTTTAAAATTTTAATTTGTTTATACTTTGAAAATTACACCCTCTAGCATGGAAAATGTGTGGTGTTCACGGATATGTGGGTTGCAAGGATGTTGGGGCTCGGGAGTAACGTGGTAAATGAGTTAAATTACCACATTAAACGAAACACGAGATCTTGTTTAGTGGAAGTCAAAGGAAGTTTGAAAAAATGACATCATCGGGGTTTGTGCATGTTAGATAAGCCAATGTTAAACATTGTTTCACGAGAAGCCCATGAGAACACTATGATAGTGTTCGTGGCTTCTAAACCTTAGTTGTTTTGAACCTATCTCCTATCTTTGCACAAAAATATTTTTCTTCCTGTCTCCGTGCATCGTGACCTTTGCTCATCAAACCCCACCAAACACCTTGAGTTCAATTCCCTTTATTCTCCAAGTCATTGGAACAACATCGATATCCTTTGTTCCACGGGTTAGGAGAACCCGTAGAACACTAAGTTCCCCAATTTCGTAGAATCTTGAAAAATAGTGTTCCACGACTTTTTTTCACAAAATTTGTTAGTCCAATATTGATTTTGAAAGTTTTCACAATAGCTTGGGGGTTATAATTGACAACAATACCCTTCATTTGGAAGGAAAAATTAAAAACTTAAAGAAAGAGAGTTAAAAACCATGCTTCGATAGTTTTTCACTAATAACATATTAAAATCCACAACTAGTTCCATAATACATGATGCTAAAGAGATACAAGTGACAACTTTGTTTTCCTACTATATGCCTCAAACTAAGTTATAATACAAGGAAAAACTAAATTTATAACAATGTTTTAGAAGTATTCCTACTCATACATATGATGTAACCAAAGATGAAAATCACAACCACATAAATCATGTTTAAAATTCCACAATTCACACCACATTTATAAGCATGTCATTGTCCTCTACACAATAGTCATGGGTCACACAATGTAGATTGAAAATAGTCATAAATGTGTAAGCATTTTCATAGTGATATTAAGAAGTCAAGAGTGTAATGAAGTGTTATAACTATGACTCAATGATGACATTTTATCGAGTGAAAACATAACATTCTCAAATTTTGAGCTCTATAACAAATAATACAAGAATTTCACAAGATAATGGTGAGAACTTAAGACTAAGTTCTTCTATATAATATCTAGTCATAGTCAACTAAACTCTTATAAAGAATTGAAATAAAATGGACTAATTTTAATATAATGTATTTTTCATTATTATAACTTAGATAAAAAAGGAATGAAAATAAAAGTATAGGTAATTAAAAATGTAGAAAGATATAAAGACAAGTAAATGATCTTACTACACTTGTATTTGTAGCTAGACAATCAATGAACACCACTACTTTAGAGGAGGAGATTTCAATTTATAATGTGTTAAGAAATTAGTTCTAAATTTTGAATTCAAAGTGCTAAAATTAAGAAGACTTGCAAATGTAAGAAAATAAAAACTATTAAAAAGCAAAATAATATCGAAAATATAATTCAAAGTGTTAAAATAACATATAATCTTTCCAATGCTAATCATTCAAAAGGAGGATGGTGCACTCACTCCCATGAGTTGAAAACCCTTTTATTTAAACAATCACTCTAAATCTTTAAATCACATTATTCAAATGTTTAATAAGATACCAATAACATATGAAATGTCAATTCTCATATGGTGTATAGAGTGTTTTATGCTTACTACCACCACATAAGATCAATAAGAGTCACAATGTGAGTAGTCCCTATCAATTGATTAATAATAAAATGCATATATTTGAGCATGGGAAAATTTAATTTTGTAGTGAATATAATTTTGAGTTTTCTAGGATGAAACAATAAACTATAGTTATAGCCTCGAGACATGATGCTACATAAAAATGTGCTTGATGATGCGGTATTGAATTGCTTCACACACGTGACATATAATTTATGTTATTAGAGATAGTCCCATGCAAAATAAATTCTTTGATTTTTTAAAAATGAAAAAAATATTGAGAGCATGGGTTAGTATTATAGTATTAAATTGTTTAGTGATATATGTTTAGGTGTCATTTTTATAAATATAGGTTAACATAGACACCTTTATAATCTATTTTTACTTGATTTTTTAATCTTTAAGCGAGGGAAAAAATATTGAATTTGGCACATCACACAACAAAGCAGAATATTAAGTCTCATGTTTTATGAGCCAAAATATTTTGTTAAATGAAAACATAACATGCTCAAATTTTGAGCTCCAAAACAAAAAATCCAATAATTTCACAAGATAATGGTTGAGAACTTGAGATTAAGGTTTTATAAATAATATTCATCCATATTCAACAAAATTCTTATAAGGAAGTGAAACATGATCAATTGATTATAATATATAATATATTTTCATTATTATAATTTAAATAAGAAAGAGTGAAAATTAAAGGAGAGATAACTAAAAAATGTAAAAGATACAAATACAACAAAAGGTATTGCTAAAATTTCATTTGTAGCTAGACAATCAATGAACACCTCTACTTTTAGATGAGGAGATCTCAATGTATGGTGTGTTAAGAAATTTATTTTAACTTATGAATTGAAAGTAAGTACTATAATTAAGAAGACAAATTATATTTGTACGAAAATAAAAACTATAATTAAGAAGATAAAATTTATTTATAAAAATAAAAAACTATAAAAAATCAAAATAGTAAAAACAATAGAACTTAAAGTATAAAAAATGATTTAATATCTTGTCACCTCATATTAGGATTTTTCCAATGCTAATCATTCAAAAGGAGAATGGTATGTTGACTTCTACAAGTTGAAAACCCATTCTATTCAATCAACCATTCCAAAAAGTTCTTTAAATCACATTATTCAAATGTTGAATTAGATACCAATAACAAATGAAATGTCAAATTCCATTTGGTGTACAAATTGTTTCATGCTTATCCCACCACATAAGATCAACAAGTGTCATAATGTGACTAGTCCATGTCATAACATGAAGAAAATTAATTTCAAACAATAAAATGAATATAGTTGAGTGCAGGGAAATTTAGTTGTGTAACGAATATAATTTAGATTTTCTAGGATGAAACAATAACTATAATTGTAGCCTCAAAGACGATGCTACATGAAAACTAACATGACGAGGGGTATTGAATTACTTGCACACGTGACACATAATTTATGTTATTAGAGGCAGTCACAAGTACAATAAGTTAATTGATTTACAAAAAAATGACACAAATATTGAGAGCATGGCTTAGTGTACAACAATATTAAATTGTCTTAATGTCATCATGTTGATGTTGGTGCAACTAGTAATATATGTTCAAGTGTCATTTGGTGTTTTGTTTTCTAAATATAGGTTGACATGTTATGTTGTACTAAATTGTTTACTAGTTCAATGTTGTATGTCACGTCATAATTATATAATATGGGTTGAGGTGTCATTTGGTGGTAATTTTTAAATATGAGTTGATATTTCATATTTCTAATAATTTTTAAGAAATTATTTGTTGTAGGTCACATCCTAATTTTTAGCATATGTTGAGGTGTCTTTTGGTAGTATAAATAGGGGAATAAAAAACATGAAGATAATTGTAGAGAGCTTGATTAAGGAAAATGATTGCAATAGTACTTTGTGTTTGGTAGGGACTAATAAAGACTTAAATAAAGAGACAAAAGAACCATATTTTGATGGTGTATCCTTATGGCATATTAAAATTGATAATAGTTCCATAACACACGATGTAATACGGCCTAAAAGAATATTTCACTTGTTAAGCAATAGGGAAGAAGATAAACGCATTTTAAAGTATTTTGGATTTAAAAGAAAATTCAAGTCCAAGCTTTGAGACAATCAATTCAACATACGAAAAATCATACTAGGTTATGGTGGTTGAAAGTATGAAGTAATAATAACCCATTAAGGCCAATTAAGAAAAATGATGTTAATAATAGTCTCCTTTTAGGTAGGGACTAATAAAGACTTAAAGAAAGAGATGAAAAAAAAGCATACTTTGATGGTGTTTCCTTGTGGCATATTAAAATTCACAACTAGTTCCATAACATGTGATGCTCACAACATACAAGTGATAACTATGTTTTGCTACTGTGTGTCTCTAACTAAGTCACGATGCAAGGTCAAAATAAAGTTCTAGCAAATTTTTAGTATTTGTATATGATGTAACCAAAGATGACAATCACAACCAAATAAATCATGTTAAAAATTCCACAATCCACACCATATTTCTAAGTGTGGCATTGTCTTGTACATAATAGTTGTGGGCCACACAAGACAAATCAATAATAGTCATAAATGATTAAGCATTTTTAGAACGACATCAAGAAGTCAAGATCACAATGGAGTTCTATGACTATGACACAACCACAACAAATAGGACTAATGCATAATGTGACTCAAAGTAGATGATAGGAAAATATTGAATTTGGCACATCACACAACAAAGCAGGAATATTAAGTCTCATGATTTATGAGCCAAAATATTTCGTTGAGTGAAAACATAACATGCTCAAATTTTGAGCTCCAAAACAAACAACACAATAATTTCACAAGATAATGGCTTGGAACTTGAGATTAAGGTCTTATAACTAGTATTCACATATATTCAACAAAACTCTTAGAAATAAGTGAAACAAGATCGATTGATTACAATATACTATATTTTCATTATTATAATTTCGATAAGAAAGTGAAAATACAAGTAGAGGTAACTAAGAAATGCAAAAGATACAAATACAACAAAATATCTTTTTACAATTTTATTTGTAGCTAGACAATCAATGAACACCTCTAGTTTTAAATGAGGAGATCTCAATGCATGGTGCTTTGCAGAAATTTGTTCTAATTATAAATTGAAAGTACGTACAATCATATTAGGACAAATTATATTGTAAGAAAATAAAAACTAAAAGAAATCAAAATAGTAAAGACAATAGAATTCAAAGTCTAAACAATGAAATAACATATAGTCACCTCATATTAGGATTTTTCCAATGCTAATCGTTCGAAAGGAGAATAGTGTGTCGACGTCCACAAGGTGAAAACCCTTTCTATCTAATCAAGCATTCGAAATAAACTTTAAATCACATTATTCAAACGTTGAATTAGTTACCAATAACAAATGAAATGTCAAATGCCATGTGTTATATGAATTGTTTCATGTTTATGTTACCACATAAGATCAACAAGTGTCGCAATGCGACTATTCCCTTTCATAGCATGAAGAAAATTGACTTCAAACAACAATAAAATGAATTTATTTGAGCACGATAAAATTTAATTGTGTAGCGAATACAATTTAGATATTTCTAGAATGAAACAATAAACTACACTTGTAGCCTCAAAATGGTGTTACATGAAAACTTGCATGATGAGGGGGGTATGGAATTACTTTGCACACATTTCTAATAAATTGTTTAGAAAATCTTTATTGTATATCACATCCTATTTATTAGTTTATGTTGAGGCATCTTTTAGCAGTATAAATATGAGAATAGGCATCTTATGATGAAGAACTAGAATGTTACAAAGACAAGTACATTGAAAGAGATAAATAACTTGTTATAAACTACTATTTAACTTGTAAGACTGATCCCAGTAATTGAACAAAAACAAAAACAAAAACAAAATTTAAGGAATGTGGCTGCTGGGAGTCGAGCCCAGGTCTCCACGGCCACAACGTGGAATTCTAACCACTAAACTACAGCCACCTGATGTTGAAATTGAGGGATAAGTCTATTTCATCGTGCAATAAGTTATGGATTTCCTTCCTTTCTGTGAGGATTGAATTCGAACCTGTGCAAACCGCAGTCTCGTGGATGGTCAGGGCCCACGTGAGAGTAAAGGTAAGACTTTTATTGTACTTATATTTTAATCCAACAAACGGCAAACCATTAGAAGCCATGTCGCGCCTGTAGCTCAGTGGATAGAGCGTCTGTTTCTAAGCAGAAAGTCGTAGGTTCGATCCCTACCTGGCGCGCGATGTTATGAGCTACTACGATTACTTCTAATCCATGATACGCCTATTACATTATATGTTAATAGGAACCAGAAAGGCTATTTCTTAAAACTTTAAATCGTCCAGCCGAGTATTTGATCCTTAGCGGTGATGAATTATTTCCTCCAGAGATCACTAAATTTCTTGCTAATTGAATTACGTCAACCATAGGAGTGCGGAGATTTTAAAATTTTACTTCAATAACCCTGCAAACGAACTTGTTGGAAGTTGATAAACACAAACATTGGTGAATCCATGGATTTTGTGCAATGTCCATAATTAGCCTATTATCAAGGAATTGCCCAAGAGCGCCATTCACTAAACCTGTTGAGCCCTACAAATCGGTTGCGAGTTTAACTTTTTTCTTTCCTCGTATATTTTGTTTTGCCACGTGTAATTGACACACCCACTTACTTCAACGTTTGTTTTTACACACCAAAACCATGTTGTTTCTTGTAAACACATTTATTCAACAAACACAAACACAAAGTACACTTGAAAAAAGTGAAACTTTCATATTAATGTAGAAAACAAATTAAAATATTCGAACACGAGCTACAGACTACACTTGCTTTGAGCTACAACAACTAATTATACCCTCTACAATGGATATTTCCACTTCTTCCTCTCTCACCCCCTCCACCCGCTCCCTCTCTATAATTTTTGCCAATAATTTCAATCTAACATAACCTTCTTGGCATCTCCCAAACTGCTCAATGCTTTCTTAGCATGTCATGATATAGGTCCCACAAGAATGCAACATGTCAATCATAATAAATGTAATGAACACATACACACAACTATAGACTAGGCTTTGCTTGAACTACAACAACAAGCTCTACCCTCTAGAATGGTGCAAGTGTTTCATACTTCCACTTCTCTCTCTCCCCTTCCCTCTCCATAATTTTCACCTATATTTGAATCTAGCATAACCTTCTTGGCATCTCACAAAATAATCAAATGCTTTCTTAACATGCCATGATATAGGTCCCACAAGAATGCAACCTATCAATTATAACAAATGTATTGAACAAACACACACACACACACACACACACACACACACACACACACACACACACACACACACACACACACACACACACACACACACACACACACACACACAAAGTACACATAAACAAAACATAACTTCGTGCTCCTCCACCACTCCAGTTCATAGCTATGGTATGATAAAAGTATTTACCATCCAAAGTTTTTTGTTTATTAGACTTTGATCGAGGCAGAAATGGAAATATGTGAGGGTGGTGACGAGTATGTGAATTTTAAAAACACGAAGGGCTTAAAGAATCGGGTCGTGGATTTTAGTGAAGAGTCAAGTGACATGTGTGAACATGCGCAAATAGTCCGGTTGGAGTCTAATCATCATGAGGTGGAAAAGGTGCACCTTTGCGAAGTGATCTAGGTGGTCTCCATCCTCGGAAGGTGTGCCCTAATCAATAAGCTTTCTAGAAAATGGCACGCCATTGGTGCCTTGGAAAAATGATGTGATCGCCAATGGGGAAGTGGTATCTCCTTACATTTTCTCCGAAGGACTTCTTCCTCATCATCTTCAAGAGAAAGGAACTAGAAAGATGAAGCTTTGCGTCGTAGAAAATGGGTCCTAGAGGATGTTAGCCTCTTCCTTCAACCATAGATCTCAAACTTCAACGCTTTCTTGAATCTCATGGGAGTACACCTATTTAGATTCGTTTGTACACTATGCCCATAGAATACCGAAAGGAAGGCATTCTCACCAAAATTTTGCAAGGTATTGGTAGGGTTTTTCAAATCAAAAGCCAATCCTTGGATGACACCTTGGCCTCCTATGCTAGGGTTTGCATATCCTGGACTCGTCCAAACCCTTTCCAAAATCAATCAAATTCTCGCACCAATGGAGGAAATTGGTCATATGATATTGATTATGGAATGATTCAATTCAAATGCATTCAATACCACCAAACTAGACATATCAAAAAGTGATGTTCGATGCTCGGTGAGACTCATCAAAGGGAAAATATAAACCAAAACTCTTAGGTCATGCCAATGGCTTTCAAATAATGGAGCGAGTGTAAGACACTTTACCCTCCTAATTTTGATCCTTATATTTCTGTGAGGTAAAAGATCAACCTCAAAATCAAGATGTGAGGCCCCGCAGTAATCAACTCTCTCTTAAATCTCTTCTTAAGGAAGCGAGAATGTGATTTAATTTCATTTGAATTAAAACCATATTTCAAAGTAACTACCGTAAATGTAATATGTAATATACAAATGCTAATGTACAATAAAGACTCTAGAAAATAAACATGTACAATGTTAAACCCTAAGGAAGAGAGGGAGATAAGAAGACTTAGGCGATTTCCAAGTGACAGGAAGTGATTTGGGAGGCGAAATCTTTGAAACAATGTCGTTAATGGCCACTAGAAATTCTGGAACTCAAAACCCACGCAGGATAGGGGTGTTATAGACACTAAATCATGCACTTTGGGTATATTTCTAGGTCCTAGTCACATACTACTATTCATATGAGTTCTAAGAGAGAAAGTTACTAATTGACCACGGTCATTGGCCTCTTTTCTTTCTTTATGGTTTCCTTTTGGCCTTACACACCCTATTGCCTAGTTTGACTTTCGATATTTCATTTTTTCTTAGTTTGGACACCAACACCCAACTAAGACATCAGCACCCCAGTGCCCCCATACTTCTGGGTGCCCCGACCTCTTTGTACTTTGCTCGCCACTTTTGGGTCTCTTCTAGCCATTGGGCATCTTGTTTACTTATGGGTCAACCTTTTAGTGGTTAATTACAAAATTCAAATAAGGGAATCATATAAATATAAAGCCATGTGATCATAATAAAGGACCAAGCTCTAGGCATTTACTTTCACCACCCTGGTTGCATTCAAAGGCGTTACAAGAGCATCAAAACATTAATCTAGAACTCATTCAAGGGACAAGGGACTACATTCTTCCGCATAAACTTCATAGAAGGGGAAATTCATTTTCGCATCCACACATTCTACTTACATTTCTACATCTAGCTACTTGGTCGCTATTCAAGTGCGGTTGGGACGAGAGCTACCTATGGCACGATTCTACACACACACACGTAACTACACGAGTTTGAGATGTTGTGCAATGCTTAGATCATAAGTTCACTCGGTCATGTGACCAGGCGGGATACTTCCGACTCCCCATTTACATCTTTTTATTTTTAGGATTTGATGTGTTTTGGGGTTTTGTAGGAGGTCTTTTGTTTTGTAGGTTACATGTGATCTCGGCAATATTCCAACAACCTAAAGGCGATCAACAACGAAGGGCAACGACATTGAATCGACATAGAAGAAATCACTTTCTAACCATTTTCGCATCCACGGGCGCCAAAGTAGAGGTCTACAGTGCCCAGGCACCCCAATCCAACTTATTCCTATACTTATGCATTTTTTAAGGTGCATTGGTGATAATATTATTTTCGGTTTCATCGGTTTTACAACTCGTACACCTTTGGGATTATTTCGAATCAAATAAGTCTCTTTTCCTCTCTCTCACACCTAGGGTTTCAATTTTATCTAGATTATTGCTTAGGCCAAATCCGTACTATATTTAATATTTATTTCATTGTGACTCTACAATTAGGGTTTAGAAATAAATTCTTTTTTGTTAAATCAATTGGTGAACCCGTCCATTCGATCCCTACTTTCGAGAATGTATAAAAATTTATCTTCTTCTTCACAAGTTATGGATCAATTTGTTTATCCCTCCTTCATCCCAACCAAGGTTTCTAGCATGGTTACTCTGCTTTGCTGATTTTATGGAAGTTCGTACTCAACATCCTATTATCTTTATTACACCTAGAGCTGATCCAACTATCAATGTAGTAACCACTCACCGCACTCATCCGCCTACGACTCAACTGCTTTCGATTCCGTCGCCTATCACTTTTCTTTGCTCATACTACTACGGGTTATGATATCTTAGAGCAACTTAAGAATACACCTACCAAGATCTCCCTTTATGATTTATTGCGTAGTGCACCTGATTATCATCAAACATTAGAGGCCGCCCTTCGTACTATTCACATTAAAAGTGATAATTCGTTGGTGGCCTTCTCTCACCTTATTTAGTCTCTCAAAAATCTTCCACACGCTCTATCAATTAGTGATGAGGTCATACCACTATCTCGTGGTCGATAATTCATGTGTACTCTATGATTATCATTGTTATCATTAGCCTTTGCTTGTATCAAACATGTGCTCATCAACAATGGATCTGCAATTAATCTATGTGCTTACTCTTTTTAAAGAAAATTGGCATTACTGACAATCTCATTTCTAAGAATTCTACTCTCATTCGTGGCTATGACTCCACTACTCACACATGCCTTGCACTATCATATTACCTATACAAGTTGGGCCTAAGATTGTTCCTACGACATTCTTCATTATCGATGCATCATTTCAATTTAATCTCTTGCTTGGTAGACCCTGGATTCACACAATGCATGTTGTCCCATCTATTGTTCATCAGTGTGTTAAATTCTTACATGATGGCTATGAACATACTATTGCAACAAACCCTGATCCATTCAAATTTTTTCGCATAGACCCTATCACTACTATGCCTATTCCTCTAAAGCACGGCCTATTCCATATAGCAACCTTGACACATATGATATTGGTATGCACATGGATGTCCACCAACATCTTTCACCAATGAAGAATATGCAATGGGCATGTACAACTTACGCCGCAATGGCTCATTATATGATCAACCTCATGTTATAGCTTACTAGATCTCTGACACATCTCCATTTGAATTTGATCATGATAATGATGATCTTTTAGACGATGTTACTTGATCATTCACATCATTTCACGCTTGGGGAGCATCATGCTTATTCTTCCCCCCTTCCAGCATTGATAGGTGTCTCATATTCTCACTTCTTTGCATATAGTATTCGTCATACATTATAAACAACTTGATACTCTCTTGTATCGTCATTGTCCTATGATGCACTTTCGTGCTTTGGTTCACACTTGATTTGTTGAGGGCATACTACATACATGAACCTCGCGCACTACAAATTTCACACTCGGCGTATTCATGACATATCTATCTCTCACATTCACACGCCACATTACCGATGACGCCTTTGTAGTTCCATGGTTCATACTGATCGCTAAGGGTCTAAATCTGAATTGAACCTCACCTCACATCACTCATACGCATTACACTCTATGCTTTGTCGATCACATATTTATAGTGCACAATTCAAACCATTTCCTAATGATGCACTCTTGTTCTACGCTTCATTCTTGACTATCGAGGGTCTTTTACAAATGAACCTCATCTCATGCATACACATCCACTCAGTGGGCATGCTACTCCTATCACACTCACACTACATTCCATTCCATCTCATTCACAACATATTGTATATCTTGGTTGCACATATTATTTCTCTTTTTATACTAATTACATGTACACTTTGTTTCCATGATAGACATATATTGTGTATGTCATTATCTTTTCTATATACACATGTGCATTTACTTTCCTTCTAGTTGTTAATGCAAACTTTACATATATCTTTACACACAACATGGATGCTTGGCGCAGTACCTCTTACTAGTCCCATGAAGCTCTTGAGGAGTCTACTTTCACACACATCATAGGTGTCATTGTTTCATTTTATACTATTTGCTATTCATACTAGCACACTACTTTATCAGACCATACACGCTTTGACATACTTTCTATATTTCTAACATGCTAATGGGTGTTTCATGTGCAACATTTGCTTTGTAGGTCTATTTTCCACCATGGTTGTCTCTGTTACTTTGCTTTATAACTATTTTCCATTATATAATATTTTTTCAGATTTTCCCTTTGACTTGTGTGCACTTTGTAGGCTTTTGGTCATTTTGGCCTTGGTTATCTTTGCAACATTGTGAGTAATGTCCCATGTTTGAAACCCACTTTTCATGATCTACTTTGTTTGCACTATTACTTATCTACTTTGTCTTCTTATGTGTTAGCTTACATTTTGTCTTCTATATGTGTATTTGTCTTTACTTGTACTAACACTTGTTTTCTAGCCACTTTGTTTATGTGTGCCTTTGTTTTTACCAATCATGTTCCCTCCCCTACGGGGCATCAAAATCAAGTCGGTGGTCACTCCTCCTTTAGGCCTCATTCTCCTAAAGAATGTCACATGCATCCTAAATGAGGGGGAATACATTGGGTGAATTAGTCATCTCATTCAGGAGTTTACACTCACAGTACAACATAGTTGCATCGGTAAAAAAAAATCTTCAATCGTAAAATGGCCCAAAACCTAACTTGGGTCTTGATTTACATAGATGCCAATGCCCAGATAAAGACATGAGTGTCTATGTGCTCCTTACCCTTCCTGGGCACCTATGACCAGGGGAAGTTACACAAATTTTCTCATATTGGCATAACTTTCAACAATTTACACAACATTTTTCAAAATCCTCCATTACTCAGCGTGTAATTTATCTCATTTTTCTTCTATTTACATTGGATCAAACTAGATCGTAATGGATCAAAATTTTATAAGATAGGATCACACCATCTGCAGTGGTGTATAAATCGTCAGAAGCGCTTAAAGGATGGATATTAACACTAGGCCTTTCTCCTAAACTCTTCTCGTCGCCGTGGCGTGAGATCATCCAAAAAACTTGCACTTGGCGTAAGATCTCCTGAAAAACTTGTTCTTGGCGTGAGATCACCCAAAAACTCTCCCTTCTACAACATTTTCATGATCCTTTCTACACTCTTCACTCATCACAAATTAGGTGCACATGTTCCTTTTCACATTTTCACACACTTTTTACATATTTAGATCAAATTTATCACATACATGACTTTGACTATTCTTTTTCTCTTCTCTTTTGCAGGTCCGTCCTTATGGGAAGCAATAGTCACATCATCTAATGCATCAAGTGACATTGAAAATAGGTACAACACGACATGGTACACTTATATGCTTTCACCCTTAGGGTCACTTCCTCTTCTCTAGCTTCCATGCTTCATTTTTATCACTCCACGCTTTTTCTTGTCTCCTCAGCATGCTTTTGCCATCAATCTACATGGTTATCAGGTATGCATCTCTTATCTACTTTATGTTATCGAGCATTCACTCAACAACATAAAGTGGGGGAAAATATAGACACTAAATCACACACTTTGGGTACATTTCTAGGTCCTAGTCACATATTACTATTCATATGATTCATAAGCGAGAAAAGTACTAATTGATCATTGTCTTTGGCATATTTTCTTTATTTTTGGTTTCCTTCTTGGCCTTACACACCCTACTACCCAGTTTCATTTTCTATACTTCAACTTTTGTGAGTTTGGACACCAAAGTGCCTAGCTAGGATGCCAATGCCTAGGCGCCCCTGTACTTCTTATCATCCTCAACCTCTTTGTACTTTTCTCACCTCTTTTAGGTCTCTTCTAGAAATTGGGCATATTTTTTCTTATGGGTTGGCATTTTAGTGGTTAATTACAAAATTCAAACAAGGGAATCATATAGATATAAAGCTTTGTGACCATAATAAATGGCCAAGCTCTAAGCAATTATTATCACCACCTAAGATTGCATTCAAAGGTCATTACAAGAGCATTAAAGCATTCATCTAGCACTCATTCAAAGGACAAGGGACTAAATTCTTCTACATACACTTCATAGGTGGGGAAGTTCATTTTGGCTTCCACACATTCTACTTACATGTCTACATCTAATTACTTGCTCATTATTCAAGTGTGTTTGGCACAAGAGCTACATAGGGAATGATTCTACACACACATGTATAACTACATGGAGTCTAAGATGTAATATAGCACTGGATCATAAGTTCACTCATTTGGGGTTTTGCACGAGGTATTTTATTTTGTAGGTTACATGTGAGTGGATGATATTCGAGCAAGCCTCGGTGGGACTGGAAAAGGCTTCAATGTCGAGCATCATGCACCATGCATCATTCAAGGATCTGCATTCACATCTAGATACCAAGTGAATGCGCATGTGTATAGGATAAAAATAATGACACACTCGAGTATTCGACTAACATAGTAAGCAAAGTGCAACTCGTAAGTATAAAAACTACCAAGAGTAAATGCAACCAAGATATGTAAATGTTGTATGAGTGTGATGGTATGGTATACAAGATGTGAATATGATAGAGCAACATTCCCCCAACGGATGTGTATGAGATGAGGTTCATTTATAGAAACCCTCAATAGTCAAGAATGAACCATAGAACAAGAGTATGTATTCGGAGTAATGAGTGTGTTGTGTTAGAGTAAATGTTAGAAAGATATAACATGAAGCACTAACCCCGACCAGTCACCTAGGGAGTGAAATTATTGCCAAGCATTTCACTACATCTCATATCCCTCATATTTTTTATGTGTGTGTGTGTGTGTGCGTATAAATTATTTCCTAAGATTCTATTGTGCAAGTTGCACGAATGATAGTGGGCTAGATCTAGATTGTAGAAAATGTATAGCATGTGTGGATGGAATAGAATAGAATTCCCTCCTATGTGGTGTATGCAGAAGTGATGCAACCTCTTTCCCTTGTATGAGTGCTAGATGGATGCCTTTGAATGCTCTTGTGTCTTTATATGTAAGCTTAGGTGGTAATAGTAATGCTTAGTGCTTGGTCCTTATTTTTAGAAGTAAATATATATATATGATTCCATTGTTTGAATTTCATAATTGACAACTGGAAGGCCAAACCATAAGTGAAAAATATGCCCAAAAGATAAAAGAAACCTCAAAAAGAGCAAGTAAAGGTAAGAAAAGGTCAAGAGTGCTCAATATGGACAAAATCTCCTCGACATTGGTGCCCTAATCGGCACCAATTTTGAGAGGCCCTAAAAGATAAATAAGCCAGGTTCTATCAAGGTTTTAGGGTGTGTGAGACCAAAGAGAAAGAAAGAGACAAAGAAAATATGCCAAAGATAGTTGTTAAAAATTAGTATTCTTGTTTAGGAATCATGTATAAGTTAGTATGCTTTAGGACCTAGAAATTTAACCAAGCGTGTAATTTTGTGTCTACATTTTCCCCATTTTATGTTGTTGAGTGAATATTTAATAACATATAAAGTAGATAGAAAATGTATACCGTATGATCATGTAGATAAGATTGTTTCCGATAGTGTCTTTGAGTGGACAAGTGAAGTGTGGAGTGATTACAAAGTGAAGTGTGGAGACTAGGAAAGGGAAGTGGACCCTAGGGGTGAAGCGTATGCATTATAGCATGTTGTTGTAGCTTGTGTGAGATACTTCTTGTAAGGATGGACCTACAAAAGAAGAGAAAGAAAGTATTCAAATTTCTGTATATGATAGATCAGAGAAACATGTATATAAGTATGTAAAAGAGTGTAAAAGTGTGTAAAAGGAAAGTGTGCACTTGATATATAAGAGAGTAAAAGATAAAAAGTGTCTTATTGTTTGAAGTTACTGATTTTGAATGTTGATGATGAGGTTTTTGGGTGATATCATGCTAAGAGCGAGTTTTTTGGGAGATCTCATGCCAAATACGAGTTTTTGGGTGATATTACGCCAAAGACAAGTTTTTTGGGTGATCTCATGCCCAAAGAAAGTGTTGGGGAATGAGGGTTGGTTTTGATCTTTTTCATGAATCTACCCAATAACCACCACTACAGATGGTACATCCTATTTTGTTACGATTAGTTCCAATTGTATGATCGATTGTAGGAGATATAATTCCTTCCGTGATTGGAGACAAGTTCCGATACTATAGAACTCTATTGAAGGATGTGTTGTACTAAAAAATTCCTATTTCTACCCCCAAGACATTAGTGCCTAGGGAGGAGGCAAGAACACCCAAAAGTGCTAGTGTCTAGTTATGGGCGCCATTGTCTACTTTGTATGTGACGTCCAAGTTTTTTTGGACCATTTCATGACTATGTTCCTGTGTTGTTTTAATGTGATGATTTGAACTATAGCTCGAACTCGCTATAGTGGTGATTTGTTTACCCAATGTATGTCCTCCTCGTTGTGGGTACATGCAACGATAGTTATAGAATGCATCCTAAAGGAGAGGACATGATACGATATGAAGTGGATGCCTCATAGGGGGTAGGGGATGTGCATGGCGAGAAACTAAGGCACGTGTAAAAATTCGGTTGGTAACAAGTGTTAGTAGTAAAAGTAGCTAGCATGCAAAAGAAGACAATGTAATCATCAAGTGTGCATACAAGATAGATCATGAAAAGTGGGTTTCAAACATTGGACATCACTAATAATATCACAATACTAGTAGGGAAGAAGCGGCCAAAAGTATACAATGATCACACAAGACATAAGGCATAGCCATGCAGAGACAATAGCATATAATAAAGATTAAGCAAAATGTATTAGATAACCATAGTTGTATATAGTCCTGCAAGGAAAATGCTACACATGAAGCACTCATTAGTATTTTAGAAGCATGTATAAATCAATGAAAAGTAGAGTAATAGTGTCAAGAGATATTAGAGATTGTAATAATAAAACCCGTGATATATGAAGTATGAAAATGGCAAAAGTAAATGCCCCAAGGAGCCTCAGTGGGACTACAAAAGGATTTAGTGTCAAGCATCATGCATCGTACAAGGAGCTATATGAGATCTGCATTCACATATAGAGACCATGTGAATGTGCATGTGTATATGATAAAAATAATGACATATTGAGTATCCAAATAACATAGTAAGCAAAGTGCAATATATAAGTATAAAAAGATAGAAAAAGTAGATGCAACCAAGATATGCAAATGTTGTATAAGTGTGATGGTATGGTATGCATGATGTGAAAATGATAGGAGCAGCGTGACCCCCAACAGATGTGTATGAGATGAGGTTCATTTATAGAAACCCTCAACAATCAATAATGAACCATAAAACAAGACTGTGTCATCGAGTAATGAGTGTGTTGTGCCGAGAAAATTCCATAAGGATACACCATGAAGCACATAGCATAAAATGTAGATGATGTGAGGTTCATTTTAGAATTAGACCCTCAACAGTCGAGTATGAACCATGGAACTAGAGTGTATCATAGGGTAATGACGATACAAGGTGTGTATCAAGGAGTGTAGAAGTGCGTGGAAAGATTAGACGTGAAGCATGGAGCGTGAAGTGTAGTAGTAGACACGAGACAATCGATAGAATGGAGAGGGGGAGAAAGTGTGATTCTCCCCAAGTGTGTAAGACGAGAATGCTAACTAATGATAATGATGGGTGAGGGACCTCCACTTGATATCTAAGGATACAAAGGCATGTGATGATGCTCTAGGATCGGTGGTGTAGGAGAGCAATTATGTGCACTTGAAGGAGACATATGTTGTGAAGGGACTACCCAAGTAGGGGACTTAGGCCGATAATGTGAGCTAATGGACCGATGAGGATGATAAGGTCATGATGTAGGTTAGGTGTGCGAATAGGAGAACTATGTACAAAGGTTTCTTTAGATTTGAGAGGCACGTGAATCCTAGATGTCATGAATAATGTATAGATATCAACAAGGGTGGGTTGAGGAAATCGTGTGCATGGTGGAATTCCTTTGATAGTAACTTGTTTATTCTCGAATGAACTTGAGACACACATGATTCATGGAATGGATGGCTTAGGTTGTTATGTTTGTGGATCCTGTTTTCATGTTAGAGTGTGGTACACCTTCTATGTGTTACATTCGGGTATTTTTTTTACGGCGGTCCCGCTTGCACGGTGAGCGGGTCAAGGGGTTCGGGGTGAAGCCCCGATCGATGGGGGCTGGGGGTGAAGCTCTCAAGCAAATTTTCATGGGTGGTTTATTAACCCATGGGTAATGGGTAATGCGTTATGGGTTTTTTTGGGCCCATGGTTTTTCGGTACCCATTGTTTTGATACCCACATTTTTTGCCCATGGTTTTGATACAGATTTTGTATCAAACTGCTTAAGCAATTGTCTATTTATATGGTCTTATGCATATGATAGAAAGAAAAAGCAAATGTATTGTAGATGTGCTTTGAATTCGGGTGTGAATTTCTGCAGAGTTTGTTGAGCATAGCTCCAAACGGATCAGGTATTGTATTGATTGAGAGTGGAGGCTTGTAATAAAATCGAGCAAGTGATTCTTGGTGGACATAGCCCAAATTGGGTGAACCACGTTAAATCTTGTCTCTCTCGTGTTGTGTTATTTATTCTCCACTTTTATTTGAGATATTTAATATTTTTTTAGCATATTAGTTTCTACTCATTGCGATTCTCGTAAGGGATTATTCCGCATATTTTATCTCTTATTTCCTAACATAGGTGGTGTGGAGGTAAGAAAGACCTAAAAGCATGTTAAAATTTTTTATTGAAGATGTAATGGTGAATGGTACAAGCATGGTAAAGGGCCCAACTATAATGGGAATCTTGACATAGCCAAACAAATTAGGGATTGTAAATGTTACACTTTGAATGACAATGGACATTTGATAGCTAGGAGGAGTGCAACCAAGCATATGTTAGTAGGAGCCAATTGGTAGATCATAGTAATATTAATGGTATAGGAACCAATATAAGCATTAATATGTAAGGAATCAAAAGAGAATGTAGCGTGATAATCATGATCCAAGAATTTAATGACCGAATATGGTGCATCAATAGAAGCAACAAGGAAATCAAGAGGCCTCGATGAAGGAGGAGGCACAACGTGATATGTATGGTTGGTAGAAGAATCGGTAGCTTGCTTGTCATGCTTGGGAAAAGGGTCATTAAATATTTTTATCTTTTTATTATCATTGACCAGCTTAGAAGTAGATGACTCAGGGAGCTCGATTGCATTGTTATTAATGAGATCTTGAATAATATGTTTGAGTTTAAAGCAACGATCAATAGAGTTCCTAACACATTAGTGATAGCCACATCATATATTTTCATCATAGTTATGGCCACGTGGGCGAGAGGGATGGAGATTGAGCAACGATGGAAGAGTAATAAGATGGTTGTTGAAAAGTCTGGCAATAGAAACCAAGGTGCATATGGTAATTTGGTAAAAGTATACTTTGGAGGTGTAGAAACAACATTAATAGTGGCCTTTTCTTTAGTGGGTTTAGGATATGGTTTGAAATTATATTAGCTTGAAACCAATTAGAAGATGAGGATGAAGCATTGTTATAATATTTAAATTTTCCCATTAATAAGAGCTTCCCTTTGTGCATTTTGAGTGTATGGCATAATTGATCAAAGAAGGGAGAGGTCTCAAATATAACAGTCTCTTGTAGTAAGGGTAAGAGACTTTGAATAAAAATATCTTGTAATTTAGAATCAACAAGTACATTAGTCATCTTAGCTAGGTTATTCTTATAATGCAAAACATAGTCACTAGATGCTCATTAGATCCTTGTTTGATTTGAGAAAGTTATGCATAAGAGATCTTGCTATTGATATTGATGGAAAAGTGAGAAAGGAAATCAGCACTAAGTGTGTGAATGAAGTTACCGAGTGAACATGTAGATCATAGAACTAATGCAGGGCACAATCTTGAAAACTTCTAGGGAATAACTTAGATAGTAATGTATGATCATTCACATAGTCAAGACATGCCACATGGAAAGATAGAAGATAATCCCGAGGGTCACCATGGCCATTGAATATGGGAAGATCGGGTGTAATGAATTTGGGAGGGAGTGGGTAAGTAGATATGATGGGTGTAAAAGGGGTGTGGAGGAGTAATGAAGAATCAAGATATGGAGGGTAAAGTGAATTAGCTTGTTGTAGTTGATGGATTTGGATTTTGAGATCCCGATACAAAGAAGCTAGGTCATGAGTTCCGAAGAGGAACCCGATTGTGTATGGGAAGTGTTAGGAGGAGGTCAAGATTGGTTTTGGCAGCTATGGAAATAGGAATAATGGATGGGGTGTGGAGATCATGGATGCCAAGGAGAAGCCCACAAGAGGGTGAGAGGAAACATCTCGAGAATGTTTTGTAGTGATTAAAGAATTTAAGACATGTGGATTGTGTGTAGGGTGATTGTGTAAGGTATAAAACACATTAGTAAGTTTATCCAATTTTTCTTGATCAACATTGGTATCCTCATCATATGATTGTCCATAGTCGAAGTTTCAATATTTTCAAGAAAAAATTTGGTGGAATCAAGAAAAGGATTAGAAGATTCAACCATGGATTTAGATGACCTATAGATAGATGGAGGAAGCTTAAAATGCTCAAAAAAACCAAAATGATGACTATGGGTGATGGGCATAAAAAGGAAAAACCAGGAGGAAATGAGGGTTCAGGCGATGGGTTCACTAAATGATTTAATTTAATTTGAATCAAATTTTTATTTTAGAGTAATAATTGTAATATGTGATACAAAAATGCTAATGTACAATAAAGACGAAGCAAACGAGCATGTACAATGTAAAACCCTAAGAAAAAGATGTAGATTGGAAGACTTAGCTGATTTATGAGAAAACAATAAGTGATATGGGTAGGTGAAATACTAAAACAAGGTGTAAAAAGCATAATTAATTCTCACTAGAAATTTTGGAACTCAAAAATGACACGGGATAGGTGCACCCATAGGATGGTAGAGGATCTTGGGCATTGGTGACTAGATTTGGGTGCCGGTGGCCATGTAAATTCTTAGGAACTGATTTCTTCTATGTCGCAAGAATTTTTCTTTGTTGATTTTGTCTGTCACTTGATATTCACTCTTTAATCACTGAAGGTACTTGTAACCTACAAAACAAAATATACACTGTACATGTCCACAAACCAAGTAAAATCCAATAAAAAGATGCAAAATGTGGAGTTAGAATGACCGACGGTCACACAAGGAGTGAACATATTGCCAAGTGTTGCACTACATCTCATACCCCATGTAGATCTTTTGTGTGTGTGTGTGTATAAATGATGCCCTGGGATTCCCTTGTGAAAGTTACAAAAATGATAGCGGGATAAATATATAATGTAGAAAATGTATAGTATGTGTGGATGGAATATAATATACTTCCCCTCCTATGTAATGTATACGAAGTGATGCAACCCTTGTCCCTTGTATGAGTGATAGATGGATTCCTTTGAATGTTCTTGTGCCTTTGGATGCAAGATTAGGTAGTAATAGTTATGCTTTGTGCTTGGTCCTTATTTTTGAGAAGTAACTATATATATATATATGATTCCCTTGTTTAAATTTCTTAATTAACAACTGAAAGGCCAACCCATAAGTCAAAAAGATGCCCACAAAATAAAAGAGACCCAAAAAGAGCTAGTAAAGGTAAGAAATGGTTAGGAGCGCTTAGTATGGAAAAAATTTCTGGGCGCTAGTATCCTAACCGGGCATCAGTTTCTAAGGCCATAAAAGATAAATTAGTCGTTCCATTAAGGTGTAGGGTTTGTGAGACCAAAGAGAAAGAAAAATACAAAGAAAAGAGGCCAAAGATAGTTGTCAACCACTAGTTTTCTTTCTTAGGAATCATGTATACGTTAGTATGCTTTAGGACATAGAAATGTACCCAAGTGTGTGAGGCCCCTAGGTAATCAACTATCTCTTAAATATCTTCTTACGTAAACCGAGAATGTTTCTCGGCAATTGACTTGACTAGCCTTAGTGATAACATTAGGTATAGTGAATAGAAGAGGGGGTTCTCTAAAAGAATGAAGGATTGGGAATCCAAGGAAAATATCAACTATTTAGTAGGTGAAGATTTAACAAAAAAATTGGTGAAGCACTCAATTCTAATTAGTGAATCCGCATTGAAGTCTTCCAATTGTGGACTATCGGGAACTGCTGAAAGAAAATCTTAACAAAAGAAGACCAAATTTGAAGTTGTTACCCGAACCCACATGTCATTAACACCTTCTTCAATCCCAAGAAATGGGGGTGAAAGTCCCCCACTCCCTCAATGAAGATAATTTTGTCGAATGTTTGAGGCTTAAACACCTATATCAAAAAATGTTGTATATTTGAGAAGAAAGCAAGGGTTTTTATTTTACAGGAAAGAAAATTGAAAGAGTTTGAAGTGAAAATACATTGGGGTTGAAATCGGGTAGGATAAAATGGTTCCTTCGTTGATGCCTATGGTGCCTCAAGATGGTTTGGCATCATTTAACTATCATGTAAAGTCTTAGTAACCACACTCCTCCAACACCCTAATTGGATGCTTTGAAAATTGACCTTTGTATGTTATGGTTTCGAGTTCCACAACTTTAATGTTTATGGCCCTAATAACCCTATTCTAAAGAATCGAGTATGGAAGGAGATCTCTTCAAAGCTTATGGATATCAAAAACATGAGTTATGTTTTAGAAGGCGATTTTAATGGTCTCCTACCAAATTCAACATTTGTTTGTTACACACCAAGACCATGTTGTTTCTTATAAACAAATGTATTCAACAAACAAAAACACAAATTACACATGAACAAATCCAAACTCTCATATTAATGTAGAATTTTTTTATAATAATTAGAACACAAGCTAAAAACTACACTTTCTTTGAGATACAACAATAAGTTTTACCCTTTACAATGGATACTTCCACTTTTCCCTCTCTCTCTCAACCCCTCCACCTGTTCCCTCTCTAAAATTTTTGCCTATAATTTCAATCTAGCATAACCTTCTTGGTATCTCCTAGAATACTCAATGCTTTCTTAACATTCCATGATATAGTTCCACAAGAATGAAACATGATAATTAAAAAAAGTGTATTAAACACAAAAACACACATTAGTACACATAAACAAAGAAAAACTCTCATAATAATGTAGAAAATTGTAGACACCCCAAAAATACATCCTATATTTTTAACTTATCCCTAGTTATTCACATCCTTTAGAATTGATTAATTAAATTACTTGATTCATTCTTTGAATATTATAATCCTAGTAGAATTAATTAAATTAATTCTATCACATCCTTTATAATTAATTAAATTAATTCCTACCCATTTTAGATAATTTAATTAATGATTAATTATTCTCCACTTCATAGCTAATTAAATTAATTATTAAATTGAAAACTTAATCTATTTTCCTATTTGGACTCCACTTCACTATCCTAGTTAACTCCACTCCCACTCCACTTACAAAAACCCTATAAATATGGAAGCAAAGACAATTACACATACAACCATCTTCTCGGATGTTATAGACACAAAATCACGCACTTTGGGTATTTATCTAGTCATGATTACATACTACTATTCATATGATTCCTAAGTAAGAAAAATAATAATTAACCCATGTCCTTGGCCATATTTGCTTTCTTTCCTTTGCCACTTTTGGTATTACACCATTTTTAGCTCAGTTTGTATTGTCATACCTTAGCATTTATCATACTCAACACCAACGCCGGTTAGGATGCCAACACTAAGAACCCCGGTCCCCTCTAGGAAACCTTGACCTCTTTGTACTTTGTTCACATCTTTTGGGTCATTTCTAGCCATTTGAGCATCTTATATTTTTGGTATTCAAACTTTTCGAGGTTAATTAGGAAATTTAAGTAAAGGAATCATATAAATATAAAGTTATGTGATCATAATAAATGACCAAGAACTAATCATTAGCTATTACCACCTAAGGTTGCATCCAAAGGCCATTCAAGAGCATTCATGCATTCATTCTAGCATCCATTCAAGGGAAAGGGATTAAATTATTTGGCATACACTTCATAGAGGGAAGTCTATTCTATTTCATGCATACATCTATTACATTTATTCACATCTAGCTACTTTCTTGCTATTCAAGTGCATCATGTAAAAGAGCCACCTAGGGAAAAATTCCACACACACACACACAGAACTATATTGGGTCTGAAATGTAGTGCAACGCTCAGTCATAAGATCACTTGTTTGATGACCGAGGATAGTTTGAACCCTCGTTTTGCATATTTATTTTTAGGATTTGATGTCTTTGAGTCATTTTTTTGCAAGTCTCCAACGACCTCGGTGAACATTGTGCGACATACTAGTGACCAAAGGAGAAGGACAAAAACACCTTGTGACCAGTCAAAGATGGTTTTTGAGCATTTTCCCAGTCACAGTGCCCATTACTAATTTTGGGCTCCCACATGCACCCATGTACCTTTTAGGTGCCCCTGTCCAACATATTCCTCCAGATCTGCATTTTTCTGAGCTTTGATGCGATAGTCTGTGCTTGATTTTCTAGTTTTCTAGCTCTGTGCACCTTCAAGATCTTTGTGAATCAACTAAGCTTCTCTATCTCCTCTTTTCACTTAGGGTTTCATATTTTCTAGCTTAGTTTGTTTGGGTTAATTTCTGTACTTAATTAATTATTCATTTACTACTATAATAGAAATAAAATTAAGCAATTTATAACATATTTAATCATATTTTGCTTAATCATTTTGGTGAACCCAACCTCTTTGAACACACTTAGGATCTTTCTTTTTCACTTCTTCCATCTTTCTAATATCCACCCATAATGAACATTTCCATCCATACTTATTTGTAGAATCATCTTGATTATATCCATAAGCTCAAAGCATATTTAGCTACTACTTATATTCATCCTCGCACATCACCTGAACATGTATACCATAATTTTACTTCCATTCTATCCATTAATGAAGATAAAATAACTTTCACATCAGATGGGTTTCCTTCTCAAGCAATGTTAGAACATGACCCCCTTATATATTCAAGTTTGTATCAATAATGTCGAGTTCAAACACACCTTAGTTGATAATGGGTCTAGCCTCAACATATGTAATATATCTTTTCTTCATCAATTGGGCCTTTCTAAAAATTCTTTGGCTCCTTCATCAGTCTCTATCCACAGATTTGACAATATTCCCAAGCATGTCTTAGGTACCATTTCTCTCCCCATCACTGTTGGTTCATGTATAATCACTATTCCATGCCATGTCATGCCCAATAACCTCAATTATAATATTATTCTTGGGCGGCCTTGGATCCATGCCATGCATGCGGTCCCCTCTACTCTTCATACGTGGATTAAATTTTTTTGTAGTGGGTTATTTATGATGTTCCAATGATCCATCTCCTTTTTCATATTGTCATTCTATTGAGAAAACTAGTGATAATTCTTATTCTTCGATTCTACTCAAGACTTTTCTAAATATGGGCTAGGATATGAATATTTTTCCAATATGGTTTCTCTTATAAGATCTTAGGACCACAAGAACAAGGAGTCAAAACACTTTGGGATCTTCCACACAATCTAACAAATTTGGATTGGGATATCACCCTCCACCTCTCCCCTTTAGAAGCTTATACTCCCTTGTCTACTTCTTTGCTTCCTCTTATACATCTAGAACTCATCAGCGATGTTGCTTCTATTTCTTGGGATGATTTAGAAATTTTTCTACTAATGATGCTCTTTTAGAACACATGGGTGTTTATGATCAATTCCTTCTTTTCACCATAAGAGGCATTATCCATCGTCCCTTAATAATACCGCTTACTTTGGAGAGTCTGATACACCTGTTGACAACACCGATCCTTCTAATATTATTCCTATTGATCCATACATTGAGGATTGATCAATCCTTCTCAATGAAGAGACCATTCAATATAACCTTGGTACATCAAAAATCCATGAATACTTTTGTTAGTTTCCTCTCTTACTCCCGTTGAGAAAAAAAGATATCAAGCAAGTAGTTCACAATTTCTCTGACATTTTTGCATGGGATGATAGTGATATGCAAGGTATTGATCCATATATTTCAATGTGAAATATCATTCTTAACTCTGGTACAAAACATGTCCAATAGAAAATCCACAAAATTCACCCAAAAGTTATGCACTCCTAGTCAAATAAGAAATCCAAAAATTACTCGACGTCGATTTTATTTACATTGTTGATTATCCTAAATGGGTATCTAACATTGTACCCATTATGAAACTAGATGTTTGATTCTATTGTTACACTGAATTTCATGATCTAAATAAATATTTCCCCAAGGATAGTTTCCCATTACCTCACATTGACATCATTGTCGATTCTACAGCCGGGTATGATATTCTATCCTTCATATATGGCTTCACAGGATACAACCAAATCAAAATCAACATGAATGATCAAGAGAAGACCTATTTTAATTCACCATGGGGACCAATTTTCTACAATGTCATGCCCTTTGGCCTTAAAAATGATGGGGCCACATATCAACGAGAAATGACACACATATTTATTGATTACATTCACAAGATTATCGAATATTAAGTGATGACGATATCATAGATAAGTCTTGATGTCATTCCACACATGCCCAAGATTTATGAATTCTATTTGAACAATTACACCAATATAATGTTCACTTGAATCCCAAAAAATACGTTTTTGGGATCACAATGGGTAAAGTCCTTAGATACATTATCTCACAACGTGCATAATTGAAATAGATCCTAACAAGATTAAGGCCATTGTTGACATGCCTCCACCTAAAAATTTACATCAAATAAGATCACTACAAGGAAAAATTCAAGCTATCTGGTGGTTCATTACATAGCTTACTGATAAAACTCAACCATTCACATGCTTGATGAAGAAAGATACTAAGTTCGTATGGGATGATCACTTGCCAACAAGAATTTAATGACATAAAAATATCTTTTAAATCCACCTATCTTAGTCCCTCTAGTGGTTGACTATCCTTTCTTATTATACATTTCAGCCGCATTTCATGCCTTACGAGCCCTCCTTACACAACATGATGATTCTCAACGTGAAAGTGCAATCTATTACATCATTCGAATGCTTCTATCTTATGAATACAACTATAGCTATATCGAAAAGCTATGTCTTGGCCTCATCTTTATAGCAGACAAATTGTGTCATTACCTTCTTAATAATGAAGTCCATATCATTACTAAAGTAGATCCATTACGATACCTCCTGTCTCACACACATCTCTCAAAATGACTAGTGTGTTCGTTGGTCATGCTTCTTCACCATATTTGATTTCAAGTTCATACCACAAAAAGAAATTAAAGGCCAAGTCATGACATATAAATTAACCGAATAACCTCTGCTCGATGCATCTCCCTGTCTCTCGATTCCTTTCATGATGATTTCACTACTTATGTTGTCGATTCTGATACATGGACAATGTATTTTGACAGGTCTTGTTGTCACTCTAGCATTGGGGCTAGGATAGTTTTCATCACTCCACATGGTGATCCACTACCCTTTGCATATCGATTAGGTTTTCTTATACAAATAACATCACTAAGTATGAATCCCTTATCCTCGGTCTTTTCACCGCTCAAAACTCCTTATTCATAACCTATGCATACATGGTGATTCCCAACTCATTATTAATCAAGTTAATGATACATACCACACAAAATAAGAGCACTTAATACCATATAATACGCTTGTCAAAGATCTCTAGTCTCATTCAAGTATTACTCTATTACTGCCATCCCTCGTAAGGACAATCGTCATGTAGATGTTATTTCTAGTGTGACATCACTTATTCCTCAAGACATCACTGATGAGAAAGCCACATTCATTATTAGGCACTTATGACATCCCTCCACTTCTTCTCTCCTCTACAAGATTGTGCCATCACATGTAATCATGAAAACCTTTAGTGGTTTACACCAATTTATAATTTTTTTGTACCGAAAACCATTCCCGATGGCTGCAACCACATGAAGCTCATCCCTTGTGACACGAAGCCACCCATTATGTCATCATAGGGGCATAATTATTTAAATGTGCACTTGATGGTTATATGTTGTGATGTCTATAGCTTGCCAACATTCCCATTGCTATCTCTCAGATACATGACAACATGTGTGGTGGCCATTTCTCTGGAAAAGCCATGTCACAAAAGCTTTTACATCAAGGCTATTATTGGCCTACCATGGAGAAGGACTACCTTGAATATGCTAGGTTATGACAAGTGCCAAAAACATGGAAATATTCACCACACACCTGCATATGATCTCAACCAATCACCCTAATATGGACCTTTTATCTATGGGGTTTTGATCTTATTGGTATGATAAATCCTAAATTGGCTGATGGACACAAGTTTATTATTACTACCACATAATATTTCACTAAATGGGTGAAGAAACACTATTACGAACTAAAAATGGTATTGACATTTGTGGTTTCATGACTACTCACATCATTACATGCTTCAAAATTCCCTCTACCATTATCAAAGATAATCACTCTCCTTTCAAAAATAAGGAAGCTAAAAAGTTTTGCGCAAAATTTAAAATAAAACAATCATTTTTTCTCCCTATTATCCACAGGGAAATGGCCAAGTGGAGGCCTCCAATAAAACTATTGTCAAAATCTTATGCAAAACTGTTATTGCTAGTGGTGATGACTAACATAATCAGCTTCTTTACGCTCTATGGGCTTATCGAACTAGTGTACGCATGCCCACCAACACTACTCCTTTTTCACTATCTCTACAAGATCGAGGCCGTCATTCCATTAGAACTCGAGATACCATCATTTCTTGTTCACTCAAAGGTATACTTAAAGATGATGACTATCATGAAAAATTCTTACATGAGCTAGAAATGTTGGACTCTCACTGCATCTAAGCACTCAAACATCTTCGTACTTATCATTCTTGCATTTCAAATGCATACAATTACAAAAATCATCCTTGTGAGTTCAATGTGGGTGACCTAGTATTGAATGAAAACTAAAAACATAAAAGCCGAAGCCCCTCTCAAAGGTAAATTCAATCCCAACTGTCTTGGTCCTTATATCATTATAGAAAAGCTTGATGGTGGCATCTATTATCTTGCATCTCTTTTGGGAAAGCCATTAAAGAACTTGCTCAATGTCATGCACCTTAAGAGGTACTTCACACGAGACAACATTGTTACCCAATGATGCACTCTCGTGTAATGGTTCACACTTGACTATTGAGGGCATACCATACACATGAAACTCACCCACTACACACTACACTACACGCTACACGCTACACGCTACACACACACACTACACACTACACACTACACACTACACACTACACACTACACACTACACACTACACACCGCACACCGCACACTACACACTACACACGCACACCGCACACCGCACATACACACACACCGCACACTACACACTACACACATTCATCTCTTTCTCGCAACATCTACTCTATGCATTCATGACATATCTTTCTAACATCTACCTTTACACACTACATTCATTACCGTATAACGTAATCTAGTTCCACAGTCCATACTCAACTCGATGAGGGTCTACATCTCAAATGGACCTCGCCACACTTTCACTCACTCACTCACTCACTTACACTATACGATTTGCGCTTTGATGATCACACCTTTCTAATACACACATTTTAAATCATTTCCTAATGACGCACTCTCATTTACAGTTCATTCTTGACTATTGAGGGGGAATATATAAATGAACCTCATCTCATGTATACACATCCACTTAAGGGGCACACTACTCCTATCATTCACTTTGCATTCCATTCCATCTCATCCACAACATACTACATATCTTGGCTGTATTTTCTCATGTTTACTTATGATTTTACATTTACACTTTATTACACATGCTAGATAGATATCTTATATGTCATTATCTTTATCATACACACATGTGTATTCCCATGTTTTCTAGTTGTGATCATAGATTCTATAGATCCATAAACACAACACATATGCTTTCCACAATACCTATTACCAGTCCCATAATGACTCCTAGGGGCATCCAATTTTGTACACTATAGGTGTTATTGTTTCAAAGAACATTATTATTATACTATACACGCCTTGACATACATTTTATCTTCCTAACATGTTAATGGATGCTTCATGTCCCGTATTTGAATTAAATGTCTATTTGCCACCATGGTTGTCTGCTACATTGCTTATTATCACTTGTCAATGTTTATCACTATTTCGGGCTTTTCCTTTGTCTTGTGTGAAAACTTGTATGCTTTTGCCTAGTCGGCCTTGATCATCTTGTGACATCATGAGTGATGTCCCATGTTTGAAACCCACTTTTCACGGTCTACATTGTCTTCTTATGTCTTAACTTACACATTATCTATTTGATTGATAGCTTACATTTTGTATTCTACATGCATGTTTGTCCTTGTCTTGCACTAACACTTTTTTCCTAGCCACTTTATTTTGGTGTTCCTTGGTTTTTACCAAGCACACTCCCTACCCCCTGTAGGGCACAATTTCAACAAAATGGTTGGTCCTCCTTTGGTCCTTTTACTCCTTCCATGACGTCGCACACACCCCAAATGAGGGGGAATCATTTGGGTGAATCATATAACCCATAATATAGTTCAAAGTCACAGTTTAACACAACATAGTACCAAGACAACACATTTATTAACATTGTACAAGGCTCAAATCCTGACTTGGGTCCTTGAAATAACATGACACCAATGCCCAGGACCTAGAAAGTAGCACTGGGTGCCCCGACCCTTCTTGAATGCCTATGATGGTGTGACCAGGGGAAGTTTAAAAATTATTTAGTGTAGCACACTTTACAAAACTTACACAAAATCTAATATAGTCCTTATCATACAACATACATACAACACTTTATTTTTCAACATTGGGTCAAAAATGGTAGAATGGATTGGATTTTTACACACCATATGCAATGGTGTTTCTACATCAGAGGAAGCAATTATAAGGTGGAGGATGACACCATAATTTTCTCCCACACTTCTTCAATGTCTTGGCATGAGATCACCTAAAAACTCGTAGCTAGCACAACTAGCATGAGATCACCCAAAAAAATTGGTCTTCTACAACATCTACAGGATCCTTTCTACACTCTTTTCCTCATCACAAATTAGGTGCACATATTACTTTTTCACATTTTTCATTTCACATACTTTTTACACATATACATGTGTATTTGACTACTTGTTCATTCTTCTCTTTTGCAAGTTTTCAGACGTGTGGGAAGTGGTATTCAACATCATTCGATGTCATCTTACATCAACAACATCAACATCGACATCAACAAAAAACACCTTAATGACATCTACAACATGCGTTTATGCCCTAGGATGATTATCTCATCACTTTTTTCACTTTCTCATCTTTTAGTCTCCACAATCCACCTTTTTATCACTCCACACTTTTCCTTTTTCTTAGCACACTACTCACCATCGATCGTAAGGTTATGAGCTATGCATATCTATCTAAGATATTTTAATTATAACAAATTGAATAAGTTTAAGTTGATTGTAAAAGTTTTAATAAGACACTAATTCACCCCCTTCTTAGTGCCTAGATTTCTAACAATGTCACCGATCAAGATTATGTTGTTAGAGGCATGTTTGAGGTCTTTGGAGGCATGTTATTGAGAAAAAACAAGGTATGCATGTAAAAACATGGTGGATGATGAATTTCAAACAAGTTCAGACTAAAGTGAGTTTTAGGACATGTAAATAAGATTTTCGCAGTGTTGTGGACAAAGTTATAGGTAAAAACTCAAAGGGAGAAGTAAGAAAAGTGAGGTTAGGTGTCATCATGCTCTTGAAATGGCCATTTCCAACTCGAAGGTGAAGTTTGAGATGCTCATTGACATGTTAAACTTCTTCATGGACACTTGATTCTTTCATCATTTTTGGGGCATTAAGTCTAGACAAGTTTTCAAGTTAAATGAGGAAGAATAGTGTCTTATGCTTTATGAACAAACGTTAAGAACCTAAGTTGCTCCAAGCCCTCCTAAAACCCTCCCTTTGTAGCGATGGAGAATAAATGATTAGTTTGGTAGTGAAATGTCTAGTGAAATATTATGTGATGATTTGAGCATGTAGAGAACTCTTTATACTTCATTTTGGTGGTGGTCTCATTCTCTAGGACAACTGGGAAGGTACAACACTGTTCTTAATTTGAAGAGATTTACATGTACAATCATGTGATGAAGGCTTCATCATGAAAATATTGGTTTAGGATAAATATGTGTATGTGCCCTAAGTTATTAAGAGAATTTTTAGATAGGTCCTTTGCAAAATTTTGGTGAACAATGTCATCCAAGATGACCTATCGCTAATGGCTAGAAGAGGCAAAATCAATCTTGTTAGCTTGAAGGAATTTTTATGTGATAACATATTGTTAAAGTGAAATATGAACATGGAAGGTTCCTAGAGGTCCAATAAGACATGTTGAAGCTCATGAATTTATTAGGTGAAGTTTTTTTAGGTCCAATTTCAAATGGTCTAAAACTGCCTCATTAGCCTTGTCAAGATGGTCTAAGAAATGTAAATGTAAGTGTGATTTTCTCCACAGTAACTCATGTAAGTGAGTAGTTGAATTTGAATTATAGGACCCTAGTGAATTTTTCCAAGATTTTATTTGGCATGAAAGTGATGTTTAGTGTGTTGGAAAACTTCTATTATAAGACAATTTTTAGGTCCTGAAAAATAGGTTGAGAAGTCTCTAAAATGCATGCATATCCGATCCCTATACCTTAAAATGGTGCAAAATTTTGATTTTATGAATTGAGTAAGTATGTTTTCTTTCCATAAAAGTGCCATAGGAGTCTTTAATAGGTGATTGAAGGTGTGAAATTTCTCATTTTGTAAAGGAAATTTTTTTCTATACTTATAAATCCATTAGGACCTTGTCCTATTCAGTATGTCATGATATGTATGAAGGTAATAGTGCTTCTCCATGATGTTGAATATAATATAGAGACCAAAAATAAATCCTCCATACATTAATAATATTTGAACATTCATAATTTGGTGTTGATTGATCATTCTTATGACCTTGTTTTTGATCCTTCATGATTGTGTTCTTCAAGTTGAGAAGAAGAATGAAAATGATGTATCTTTCCATGACCTGCAGAACTCCAAGTAGATGATGATGTTGTTGACATTCAAGAGTATATTTTTCTATTTCCATCGCATTATTTTAATTATAGAGTGAATGTATGCACTCAAGTTGCAGACTGTATTTTGTAGACCATAGTTCTAATGAAGCTTTTGAGTCCTAATGAAGACTTAGTGAGTGAATGGAGAGTTTTGAGGATTTTCAAGTGCATAGAGGAAAAGGAGGGGATATTTTTAACTTATGCAAACTTTCATGATAGTTTTTGCATTTCCTAGTTTGATAGAATACAAATAAGGGTACATTGAGAGGAAGAAGACAACAAAAATGATTGTTATACAAGAAGATGTCGATTCGGGTGTCAGAAGAGGAATATTTTCATTTGTTTCATATGTGCATCAAGTTAAGGATAATTATCATGATTATCATTGGTGTTATAATTGTCATGATAAGCTTATGAAAGATATGAACTTGCGAGATAACATCCTGCAGATGTAATGATGGCATTATGGTAGTTTTTTAATGATTTCATATTAGATCTCTTGTATGAGTTGAGGAATTTGGAAGATCAAGTATTTATAAGTGTAAGTGTAAGATGTATTACTCTCATGTATTTATATGTCCAAGTATGCATGAAAATATCTTTTTATGCCAACATTTTTGTAAATTTAATTGATGTGAGTGAAGGGAAAAATAGGTTCATCATCAGTGTGTAAAAGGATCTTATGAAGATTGTATTAAGAGAGGTATAAGATGATGAGAATGATGAAGTATGCGAGGATGAGGATGAGTTCATACTTGTGTGTATGATTGAAAAACATGTATGAGAAAAAATATTAGGACGCTACTTGGCTTAGAGCAGATTGAGAAGATGAGAATGAAGATGAAAGAGGTGTGAAAGAGATAAAAACTCTTATAAGTCTAAGTTGTTTCTTAGAAAATAGGGAATTGGAGCTTCCTTGTAAGTTGGAGCTTGAAAAATGTTAAGTGGGTGCTTGACTAAATTCTTGGGAGTTGTTTCTTCCATGCAAGTAGGATCTTGTTAAAGGTTAAGTGGATTCTTGGCTAAATTTTGGAGTGGGTTCTTCAAGTTGAGTGGGCGCTAATTGTTTTTTAAATCTATGTAATTTATCATAGGAAATTTTTCCAAGTAGTGCATTGATTTTAGTGGGGTTTCTCCCTTTAAGGGTTTCCCACATTAAATATGGTCTTCATGTGTTCTTGCTTGTTATTTTCTCATGATTGAATGTTGTGTTTCCTCATGGTTAAGATTGAATGGATTGTTGAGATTTGAATTTGGTTTCAAAATTTAAAGAAGCATTGATTCACCTCTCCCTCTCAGTGCTTGTTTTTCCAACAAATATTTTGATTCAATCCAATGAATTAGAACTCATCCACTCTAATCTCATACATGAGGGCTCATCAAATATTAGGAATAATTCCATTGAATTGGACCTTGTCTTACTAATTCTCAGTAAATCAAGAGTTATCAAATATTTTGATTCACTCCATTGACTTGGACATCATCTGCCTAATTCTTGTAAATTAGGACCCATCAAATCATGGATACATTAAAACACCTTTTATCTACTCTAATGAATTGTACCTCATTCACCCAAGTCTCATAAATCAAAACCGTATAACTTTACTAAACATATAATTCTTCATGTACTCTCCATAATAGGGAGGTTATTTACACAAGAAATTCATTTAACAAAAATTTTAATTATTTCATCAATTGGAAGATATCTTAATCATGACATGATCATGTCTCCAAATTATTCACATATACGACCCGAGTTACTATTTTACCTGTCTTAGGAATTGTGTGTCTCATCCCTATTATGGTTTCTAGTATTCAGATCTTTTTATCGAGGGTTTTGTCTAGAAGCTTAGTGATGATAAATCCTCCTTTCAAACAAGCTCTCTCTTTAATAGAAAGCACTAAAATTCTTTACCTGGACATTTTGACTGTCCATCTCGCCTACAAAGTGTTGAACCATTTTTTCCTATTAGTTACATGTGACTCGAGATTTGGGAGAAAATGTTCCTTCCCAATAAGCACAATATCAATATACAAGGCAACATCAATCTAAAATACAAAAAAAATATTATATCAATAATTACACATTTTCATCCTTCACATAATTTAGTGATGAGCCCATACTTCTTACTAGTAGTGTGAGATAGGGAAAGGAGGAAAGTATCCTTACCTACATTTTGTCTTCTCGTTGAATTGTTGCCTCTTACTAGTGGTATGGGGCGTAATGTAGGGAGTCCTTAAAAAATTGAATAAATTAAAGCCTTCATAAAATATGAATCAAATGTGCTTAATCATACACATCCTAAGAACTTACTCATGTTAAGAGAGACAACAACTCCTTCAACTATATCTTGTCAATCCATTGGCCATTAATAGATCTAAGTCTAGTAAAAACCTATAAATCGAAATCATCTTGGAATCAATTAGATAATATTGATTGTAGATGATTCATGTTTTCCTGAATGGATCATTATTACACCATGTGTCTTGGAATCCATCATCTCCATTTTCATATCACTATCTCATTATTCTTATGTCCTTCTTGGCTCTCGGTGTTGATACATTGCATATTCCTAGTCGCATGGATTCGTGAGTAGAGTGAGACATCATATCACTATATCATCTACATTTTGTCAAATGGAATGAAATGCTTATAATAATTTCAACATAAGTTCGATAATATACCCTTTTACCGAGTCAACAATACAAAAACACTCAAATATGTTCAAAAAAATAAAAACATTCAAATATGTTCAAAAAAAAAAAACATTCAAATATGTTCAAAAACACAAAAAAAAATCAAATATGTTTAAAAAATAAAAAACATTTAAATATGTTCAGAAACCAAAAAAGTATAAAATTGGAAAACAACAACAAAATAAGATCAAAAAACAAAACATTCATAAAATGTTTGACAAAATCTTAGCAACTAAATAACACAGTTCAACAATATTGCCATTTGATAGAAATTATTTTGATCATTCCAAATCATCTTCTGATAATCACTTTTCTTGCATGTGGTATATATCTATGCTTGGGAAAAAACAATCAATTACCCTTTCACAAAATAACTTTTCTTGGGGCACACTTGGATTTAAATTAAATCCAATATAGATCACACTATAATGTGATCTGATAAGATTTTTTTTGGAGTATCTAAGATCACTCCACTCTTCAGCCCAATCCAACCCTATTGCATTTTAAGCTATCATTTTAAAGCATTCATATCTATCTAATTATTCAATTTGGAACACATTAGGGGTGTCATTAGACGTCGTTATTAAAAAATTTGTTATACCGTTGTGGTTTTTCAACATTGGGACGATGCTTTTGTTAGCATGTTAGTTTGTTATTTTGTTGTACTTTGTTATTGTATACCAACTACAAGAAAATTACTAACATGTTAGTTCACATATAACTTTGGTGTAATTAATTCTTGTTCATATTGGGTTTGTTTGACATCATTTTTTTTGTTTTGAATCACTTGTACATATTGTGTTATCATCTTGGTTTATTAAATAAGCCATGGTGTGTTTTCCTTTTACTATGTAGTTCAATTTTTTTATATTTCTTTGTATTTGTCCTAATTGTTGGCACTTTATTGACATTGTCATATGCCATAATAAAATTGAGATTGATAACTATCAACAATTTAAATACACAAATGTGAAGCTCACAAATTACAAAATCACAAAAATCAAATAATCAAAAAGCCTAAAATTACAAATTTTTCAAAAATCCAACAAAACAACACAATCAGTGAAATCAAACAATTCACTCCTACCTTTATGTTCATTGTAAACTATTTTACGAATATCAAAATTTCATCATCTCCCTTTCAATGTTAATATCTTTGTCTTTGGGGCAAGTCAAATCAATTATTTTTCCTTCACGATATAAGTTCACTCGAGGAAATTTTGGCTCTCATTCTCTCCAATGTATTTTCATTTTGTTTGTGCTTGAGGGAAATGGCCATTTCAAATCTTAGATTACACTTCAATGAGATTCAATAAGAGTGTCTTTGGATTATTAAAGATCACTCGCTCTTTGGTCTGATCCAATCCCTCTGCATATATTGTTACTCGGGGGCATTCAAATTTGATTGCTTATCACTTTGGAACACATTAGGTGCAAAGTTAATTGTATTTATTTCAAAGTTATGTTGTGTTGTTATTATTTTTGGACCAATTAATTTTATTTTGTTATCATCTTGGCTTATTTATAGCCATGATGCATACTTTTATGGTATATTTGGGGTTTGTATTCTCTTTTTTTCTTTGGACGAATTACAAGTAGTATGATAACATCTTGGTTCATTTATAGCCATGATGCCTACACTTATTGTGCACATTGGATTTGTTTTCCTTTTTCACTTTGGTTTGTTGTGTGTGTGTTTATTTATGCACATAATAGGTTCCACATCATGATTCTTTCATAGTCATGGTGAAAAATCTATTGCGAAAAAATAAAATAAGCTTACTCTAAATTTCACTCTCTAAATGAAACTCATGCTATGAGAACAATTCCTCCAATCTTGCTTCAAATTACTTTTCTTCTTCCTATCAAGAAGTTATCCACTACTTAGTTGCATCATCCATGCACTTGAGAGGGAATTTCCTTACCATTCACACTTGTTGGGGCATCTCAATGTTCCATCGGTTTCCCTTTCATTCACTCATCGATCTACATATGTCTACTATCTTTAAAATGATATTATTTCATAATAACACTTTAAAGAGGGAATATGTAGACACCCAAAAAATACATCCTATATTTCCACTTATCCCAGCTTATTCACATCCTTTAGAATTGATTAATTAAATTTATTGATTCATACTTTGAATATCACAATCCTATTAGAATTAATTAAATTAATTCTATCACATCCTTTGGAATTAATTGAATTAATTCCCTACCCACTTTATTTAGTTTAATTAAACATTTATTAAATTAAATGATTAATTATTCTCCATTTCATTCTAATTAAATTAGTTGTTAAATTGGAAAATAAATATATTTTCCTATTTAGAATCCATTTGGACTCCACTTTACTATCCTAGTCAACTCCACTTCCACTCCACTTCCAAAACCCGAGAAAGGTGGAAGTAGTAAAATTGCATGTACATCCACATTCTCAGATGTAACTAATTGCCAACAAAAATTCATTACTTCGCCTCATGGATATTTAATCCATTAAAATTGTTTCAAATTCCTTTAGTGTTATTTTTAGCATATGCATTGATAACTTCATTAAACCACTTTCAACCACTACTTGGCCTCTATAAAAAAGTAGGCTTATCCTTTGCAAATCCTCTTGGATTGCTTTCTATCAACCAACTTCTACTATTTTTCCATTTGATATCTACATATTGGAAGCTTTCTCGGTGTTCAATTTGTATTCCTAGCATGGTTGTTTCTTCATTTAGAGGTGAATTCAAGAGCATCCACACTCCCAAATTTTAAAAGGTTATACAAGTTAAAATAATTATACAACCTTATCTGAGGTTTGCAGGAGAAACTTGGAGAGGTTTTTTGGTTGTATCTACTCATATTCCCATTTTTGCTAAGTTTTCCGCGCTCACACAAAACAAATTAAATTATTTGAACATGAGTTACAAACTATGAGTTTTTAGCTATAAAAAGCTCTACTCTTTACAATGGTATATTCTTTCATACTTCCACTTATCTCTCCCTCTCCTCCCTTATCTCTCTAGAATTTTTTCTTAAATTTGAATCTAGTAGAACCTTCTTGGAATCTTCCAAATTTATCAAATGTTTTCTCTTACACGTATACTTTCACTGTAGAAACATACCCATGTGCACAATTTAGGGAAATTAACGCACATAGTTGTCCTTACTCTTCGCACCATCTTACAATGCCAAATCAATATCTTGGGTGAGCTCAACCGAAGAGTGGAAGAGTCCTTTTTTACTCAAGGTCAACATTAAAATGAAGTGGGAATAATAGTTAACACAATAAACAAATAACTAAAGGAAGTATATTTTATTAACATATTCATTCACAAATAATATTATTTCTCCAAACCATGTTCTTCTCTTATATCCTTCATTGATTACATAAATACATTATACCACATTGTTTCAAATAACCTACTTGATAAAATTCCCTTAGAATCATTCATATACCACCACTCATACTAGACAGACCGACTGAATGACTCCTCCTCTCCCCTTTGTTACAAAGAACCCTTCATGCGGTGCACATATACTAGTGGGTACTTCCCGCTCACTAGCCTTTCAAGATATATTCTTAGCCATCTAGTTACATCTACTAGTTAAATATTACATCGGTGGTGACTAGCCCACATGCCACCACTACTAGATTATGTATGGTGAGTATTTATAAGTTCTATGGTTATATCTAACTATGGGTTTTACCCCATATCTAGAGAAAGAGAATACACTCAATAATAATTCAATCAACATATTCCATATAATAATACACGCCATATATAAAGGAGAGGATCTCTAACCTCTCCCACTAAATATAGGTGGGTGGTTCAACCACCTTTATTCCCTAAACTACCTCACCATACATTCACTCAACCTTCCCTAAAACCACTCTCCTAAATCCTATGTGAGTTGTTTTCTCAACTCACTTACATTATTTTGCAACATAATAATAATAATAATTTAAAAATTAACTAGCACATAATAATGTGCACACTAATTATTCCTAACATTCCCCCTTGGTGCGAACATGGGAAAGAATGTTACATGCTGGAGCACAAGTGTGTGTGTTGGCCTTGTAGTTTGTTCTTCTGGGTTGTTGATGAATCTCCTCACTTTGTATTCTCCTCCCTTAATCAAAAACCATTTGGATGTCGATTTTCATTAATAATGCATCCAAGTACATAAGTAATGGATTCTTTATAATTTTCAAATATATTCCTTGATAGGAAAATATTCCCCCCTTTCAAAAAATTTACCCCCTTCACTTGGAATATTCTCCTCAAAGGAATTTTTTTGAGGAAAATAAATAGTGCTTACAGTGGGTTGAATCCTCAACAAATTACTAGCCAAAAATTCACAATATTACCTCCACCGATGAGATAATAAGGCTTTACCCAACTCTATGGTTTGGTGTCAAGGGGCAGCTTAATTCATTGGCACAAGGAAATGTTATATTTTGATAGAGATGTACGAGGGTCATATTAAAGAAGAGGATGTTCAAAGTTACCGCTGATTCCAATTGGGAATCCATCTAGAGATGGGATTCAAACTCAAAAAATAATAGAATTTGATGTCCATTAGATATATTTGTTGAGTTACATCCACAAAGGAAAGTTAGATTACAAATGATTTGATCTCATAGGGGATAAATGCATAGAGATCTGATCTATTTGGGTATCTGATGTGGATGTAAAATCCATTTAATATAGAGAAATTTAGGAGATTGGATGCCAAAGAGAGTGCCATCATGAACTGGTTCAAACTGCCTAGGATCTAGACCAATAGATTCAAGATGAGCATGTTATTCATATATGTAGGTGAAAATAGAGATCAAGTTGGAAGGAAAATCTCAAGAATGTCGCCAGAATTTGGATGGAAAATTTGAATATCCATTAAAGTTCCAGGTCGTGAGAATAAATAATATAAAATAATTTAAAGGAAATAGTTAATTCGATAAAGCCTTTGATGCATAGATCCAACTCATATATTGATGATTTTGATGCCAAAGTTCAAGTAGTAATCAATGCAGAGTTCTATTCGCTGAAGATGCCACATTGTGTGCATGGATAGTCTTCACCATGAGTTGAGGAAGGGTAGTGAGTCCCATCTATACTTTGCATTGTGCTCATACATTAGAGAAAAGAAGAATTCTCAATAAACAAAGCTAGATCGAGATGCCACAATGCGAGATATGACTTGGGGATGAATGCCACTGGAAAATCTATTGTAAGAGATCTATGATCCATTTTTCCATAGCCACTAGTGGCATGAAATGAAAACATTTCTTTGTGGTGCCTGATATGTTGATTTTAAATCAAAAGGAAGACCCAAAAATGACATATTTATGAACTTTTTGATTAGAAAAATTGCTGCAAATATTTTTTATAAGTAATCGAAATATACGCTCTAGTTTTTTAAAAAAATTGTATTATGAAAACTGTGAAAAAGTGAATGAAAACACTACGAAAAGAGAAAATGGAGTGGGAGAGGAATACAATGCAGGTGGATGATGGATGACAATGAGTTCATTGCGAGGTCTATGGTATCCACTAGTACCGTTGACAAATATATAAGAAGGGTGGACATACAAACAAAAGTTTTTAACAAGATATGTGGTATCCTGCTAGCCTTTTCTAGTATGTTTTGACCAGAACTACAAATGAATGGGCACAAAAAAGGAATGGGGTCACAGATGTCCATGGGATCTAATAACCCATTTCCTTAATAAACTTGACAAAAAAGCATGAGTGGGGTGTGATATAGAGAGTTCTCACAGGAAAACTGTTCTAATACAAAATGTGGGTTTTACCCCATATCTGGAGAAATAACATACACTCAATAATTCAATCAACATATTCCATACAATAATACATACCACATATAAAGGAGAGGATCTCTAACCTCTCCCACTAAATCTAGGTGGGTGGTTCAACCACCTTTATTCCCTAAACTACCTCACCCTACATTCACTCAACCTTCCCTAAAATCACTCTCCTAAATCCTACATGAGTTGTTTTCTCAACTCACTTACATTATTTTCCAACATAATAATAATACTAATTTAAACATTAACTAGCACATAATAATGTGCACACTAATTATTCCTAGCTTTACCTCATGAGTTATCCTCGCACTATTATCTTTAGTATTTTTTATTTGTTCCACCGATGCTTCCATGGAAGTGATCATATCTATTAGTTACTTTCTATTTTGATCTTGTCTATATTCAACACTTCTTGTTCTTGCATGTTCTTGTCCAATGTTGTCCGTGTTGCATGTTAAATCCATGAATAATTTATGCCTCTTTTTCACTACTTGTTTTCCAAAACTTTCATGTATGGCTCTCCCATTCCTCATGTGTGTACATCTTCCTCCTTCCCATGCGCTTCTCTTTATCCTACTTGTGTGCTCATATTTAGTCATCTTGCACAATTCTTTCATTTCCCTCTTACGTGTAACCTTCCATCATTTTTACCATGCATCCTTTAAAGAATAAAGAATGCTTTAGACCCAATGTGAGATATAAATACAATAATTTAGGTTTCTAACATCACCCCACACTAAATCTATTGAATTCCCTCGAGAAACACTTTTTGTGACTCCTCAAATAATTATGGAACTTCAGATTTTGGTACATCTTCATGTGATTTCTAGTTATTGATGGCTTTTTGGAAGAAAGAGGTTAGGTTATCTAAATGAGTTTCCAAATCAGAAAAATAATTTGTGCCTTTGGCATTTGTTATTGCTTTCGTATGTAGTCCTTAAACTTTGTGCCCAATTTTCTAAGCAAAAGCTCCAGCTCATGCACAACTTTTTCCTTCAATTTCTCTGTTTACATGTTTTAAGTATATTCCCACAAAACAATATTATGTTCTCTTGGTATCCCTTTTTTGTTTGGACTACTCCTTGTCAGCCTCAACTCTCTTGAATAATAGATTTAACAGCTTGTTCCAATTTTTCAATTCTTTCACCCTAGATAATCAAACATATCTCTATACTATTAGGCTCATGGAAGAGAATACTCCCACCCAAAAAATTTCCTTAAGAGTTCGTGCACTTGTATCTCTTATAGGCCCTTATTCTCTATATAGTTCTTGCAAGTTATTCTTTGTCTCCTTAACCTCTACCTCTAAATTATTGAATTTTTCCCTTTGTATCCTAGAGTCATTGTTATTGTGTAGAGTTTGTTGCACCACTTCTCCAATAATATTTAGGAGTGCCTTTCATGCTTTTGTCTCGAGAGATGTAATAAGTTTAAGTGAGGATGACTGTATATCCATATGTTATAAGGATGTTGTTTATGAAATCACTAGGAAAATTAGTAATTGGATCATATGTACATGCATCTAGGGAAAAAGATAAAACCTTTTAGAGAGCTTCGTGGCTATAAAGTCCTTCATGCATTACTGACAAATAATTATTTCACCTCTTTTACCTTATGAATATTTTTGTGGATGAACTTATGAGGTTGGTGGGGTCAAGCTGGAATTATATACCCTCCTCATTGTATTCATCCTCTATATATTCCATTCAAAATTTCCCTTTATCACGCCTTCACTCTTCTTCCTCCTCGTCACCTCCATGGTTTCCTCCTATGCTTACACCCTCTCCCCTACGTTTCCTCTTCATTTCTAGGATCATCCTCAATTTCCTTCACTTTTGGGGGTGATTTAGGAATGTATGATGTCCATGTTCCCTGAGTCCTTGGGATACCCCATATCTTTGTTATTCTTATCATGGAAGTGTGGTGGAGAGCTATACAATTTTTATACACACATTTTTGCCTATGTGGGTGATGTTTCCTCTCACTTCCTTTGCCAACCTTGGTGCCTACCTATTCTCGGAACACTAGATTCTACTAGTCCCATGGTATTTTTTTGCTTCCTGCATGTTGTTCATCCTTTCCTTTTTTGGTTGGCCCCTCTCTTCACTCTCCTTATGAGGTGATTTTCTCCAGCTTTCCTCCTTTCATGCCTTTTCATTTATCCCTAGTGTGTGGTTTCTCTTGGGTGAGAATAATCATCTGCTCATTGGGCTCCTCCTCTTCATGGGTTGTATGTGTGGTTTTCTTCTTATTTAGACGTGGATAATAGAATAAACTTTACGTCGTGTTGTTGACTACTATTGTCTCTATTTTTCTCATGGCGCAAATATCATACTCACATGTTTTCACATGCACTTACTAACTAGAGTACTTGTATGTCTTATGGAGGGAATGGATATCTACATCAACTCTCAATGTGTCAATATTTATCTTCTTTGCCTCCTTGATCCTATAAATGATGGATCACACAAAATAGTTCATAGTGAATGCATAGGCAAATTCAGCTCATGGGGACTAATTTCCATCTATTTGTTTGAAGCATGTAAAATAATAGTGCATGCTACATAAAATTCTACTTCAAATTCCATCTCTTTGGGAATTGGTGTGGGATCTTCCAATCTTGTTCAAAGACATTCTATAAATGCCTTAGAAAATTGCTAAATCATGATTTTTATGCATTGTTGAGGGTTATGGGTACCATTAATTACTCATATATTTTAGAAGGAGATTTTTTTTCCATAGGTAATACCTATTTTGGATATCCTTTTCCCTCTGGTACACCTATTTCATTTAAGACCAGGATTATAAGGATCGTGTTCCACTAGAATTTGATACCTACTTTCTCATGTGTGAGTTTTGCATCTTCTATTATTCAATTAGAAATGAATCTGGACAAGTTGTATTACGTCCCTTGTACCATTTTGTACACAACATAAATAATTCATGTTTACTTATATTCATATTTTTGCAACTACTAATTTTGATGTTAATAGTCATGCCATGAGTCTTGTCCTAGGGTCCTTAATGTCTATAATAGGGAAATATTTCCTCCTCACTTATATAGTTTATGAGGTCACCAATCCTATCAAACTCTTTTTCATTCTCCAGGCTTGCATTAGATCCTCCCCTATGTTGATCAAGAATGTCCTTTCAAATTAAGTGTTGGTTTATTCTCATGAGCTGACCCAAAAAAATAAAAATAAACCTCACACATTCGTGAGATTAGATATTGAAATAACTCCACCAATTTGTTGAAAAAGGAAAGATCATATGAATGAATAACTCCCACCTTATCTATCACCTTCTTCACAATATCATCATATATGATGTTCCTTGTGCTATCCTTCTTATCTATGATGCATATAAAATCCTTTTCCATTACCACTTCCATTTGGTGTGGGAGGTGGTTACAATCTGACATTTTTGTTAATCCCACCTATGTTTTCCACTTCCCCACTTCTATTTCCTCTTTAGGGTATCTTATCTCAAAGTTTAACTATATAACACAGGAGCTTTGATCCTTATTTTATCGTTTTCTTGAGGCCATTATTTTCTTATCTTTCTTGGATGGTGCAGAAGAACTTGTTCCTACTTTGCTGAAGTGAAATTCCTACTCTTCTATAACACTTCTTTCGTACCACTTGATGTTTATTTTATAATTACATTGACATTGATCTTGTAGTACTATCTAAACATGTGTCATATAAAGTTTTTGATTCTTGTGTAGATGTTTTTACTTGTGTCTCATGTTTCTAATATTTTATCTTGTGCTTCAAATGGAACCCACTTTAATTTACTATGAAGTGGTTTATTTCCCCAAAGTTCCTCATTTTGCTTGAAGAAATCAACGCCCACGTTAATGTTGGTCAAGGGTTATGGTTTTCCTACTGAAAGTGGATCTTACTCCTCCCTTTTCCTTTTTCCAAGCTCCATGAACTATTAAATCTTTATTTCTCCTTTAATGACAACTAGTTTTTAGGTTTCAAATGTGTTAAATAAAAATGTTCACTTTTTCTATTTTTACCTAGATCTCTCCATTTTAACCGAAAGGTAATTCCAAATGAATCACCCCTCCTATTTATACCCTTATGAATATGTCATAAATGCTTCATTTATTATCTTTTACATGAGTGAAACTTTACTCCTCCATTAACTACAATTAATGCCAAGTTTTTACATATGTCCATTACTTCCTAATTTTTACTTGATTTAATGCCCCTTAAGTGTGCAATCGTGAATTTCCAAGATTGCAAGAAATATCGAAGACTCGAAATTGTATCCCAATGAGAGGAAGGGCATGGTCATATTTATAGGGTTGATGGTGAACCATATGGGTCAATAACAACTGAGGTGCTTTTTTATTTGGGCGGTGGAAATGTGATCAGCTCGAGACAATGAGCCCTTATGAGGTGGGATTAGGGTTTCGAATGGTTAATGCGGGTTAGGGATGTTTAGGGAAGATAAAAGGTAGTTGGGAGATAAGAAAGCATTAAATGAAGGTAGATGGGAACCTAGGGATGATAAAAATGAGGTTTAGGGAGGATAAAAGGATTAGATGAGGATTTAGGACTAATTAATGATGATTAGGGAAGATATGATTAGGATGGGATTAAGGTAGAAAAATGAAATTTAGGGTGGAAAGGGGGATTTGAATGAGAAGAAATGTATGCATGTGAGGAAAGAGGATTTGAATGAGAGGAGAGATATCGATGATATGAACACCAAGCATGATAGTGGTTTCGAGACCCAAGATGAGGGCTTCATACTTGGCCATGTTGTTAATATATTCAAAATTAAGCTTATAAGTGATGGGGATAGGAGTATCCCAAGGAGGAATGATAAAGACACTAACACCTATCCCTTTCGATAGTTAGATCCATCAATGAAAAGTGTCATCGAGGGGAGAAAATTCATGATTGATAGCGAAGATAGACTCATCAAGAAATTGTTCATGAGGAAGATTATTTTTAGGAAGATGGGCTTCGGCTAGATGATTAGAGATTTCCTAAATTTTGATAGATTTATGAGGGAGAAAATCTAGGTCAAAATTGGTCATGAGCATGAGCCAACAAGTGATATGATTGTTATGGTAATGTTTTTAATGCATGGTTTTAAGAGGATGAAAGTTGGTGATGACATAGGTTTTGTGATTAAGGAGATAGTGACAAAGTTTGGAAGTGGCAAAGAAAAAAGTGCAACATAGTTTTTCAGCTTCATTGTAGTGAGTCTCATACTCATGAAGGGTTTGACCAACATAATAAATAGCTTGTTCCCTTCCCTAGTCATCACAATGTACCAACATGGCACCCAAAGCATGATCGGGGGCAAAGATGTAAAGATAGAAAGGCTCCCCATTGCATGGAGGTTTGAGCATAGGCAGGGATAAAAGATACTGATTGATATCATCAAAGGTCTTTTGGAAATTTTCATCCTAATTAAAGTTGATGTCTTTGGGAAAAAGGTGGTGAAAAGGTTGACAATGGTCAAAGAGCTACGAGATGATGTGACGAGCTGATTGAAGTTGGCCTTGAAGATTGTGAATATGTTTTAGATTGAAGGAGGAAGAATATCAAAGATGGATTTGATTTTGGTAGGGTTAACTTAAATGCCCCTAATAGAAACTATTAAACCATGGATTTTTATAGTTAGAACTCCAAACAGACATTTGGATGGATTCAGATGAAGAAAGAATTGAATAAGACGTGATAAATGGATTTCAAGGACGGAAATATTATCCTGTCAATGTTTGGATTTACCTAGAGGTCATCGACATAGTCCTCTATTGTTTTATGGAAAAGGTCATGGAATATGTAGGTCATAACATGCTAATAGGTGGCCCCTACATTTTTCAAACCGGAGGACATAACATGATAACAGAAGGTCCCCCAAGGAGTGATGAAAGAGGTATTATGTTGGCCTTATGGTGCAATGAGAATCTGATTGTAGCTAAGAAAACCATCCATAAGGGAAATAATCTCATGGTCGAAGTGAGGGAAACGAGTTGATTAATGTTAGGAATGGGAAATTCATCTTTAGGGAAAGCGATATTTAAATATCAAAATTTGGTGTAGATACAAATATTTCTAAAGGATTTGGAAACAAGTATGATGTTGGAACCCACCGCGAATAGTTGATAGGAATGATGAAGTTGGTAGAGAGAAGGTGTTGCGACTCCTCTTTGAAAAGGAGGGAAACGTGGGGATGCATGCAACGAAGTTTCTTCTTAATCAGCTTGGCATTAAGGATGGTGACAATTTTGTGGATGATGATAGAAGGATTGTGTCCTAGAATATCGATGTAGGACCATGCAAAGGCTTGACTGTATTTTGAGAGGAAGGTGGTGAAAGACTAAAAATCCTAAGGATCAAGGGATTGACCCACTTTGAGGATGAAGGGCTCTTGTGAAGTCCCAATGTTGATATTGATGGTGGACTTGTTGAGGAGAGAGGATGTATCCAGAGGTAAGAATTTATGTAGATAGGAATCCTCCACCCCCATATAAGAAAGAATCGAATCATCATCGATGCCTTAAAGGATGTAAATGGTAGGGTAATATTCTGCTACCATCTCAATAAATTGAAGGGGAAGGGACCTAGTTTCACCCTCACACTGATAAGTGATCGGTCCCAAAGTGATCATGGAGATTGAAAAAAAATCTAGAAGAGATTGACATGGTATCGTCTGCATCCATAGAATCCTTGGATAGGGAAGAGTTGGATGAGATATTAATGTTCATAGGAGATGAAGATGGATTAGGTGTGAGAGGGTCAGTTGATTACTCCTTAAATCCCATCTCAAACTTCTCATGGGACTTACAATATTGGTCCCTAATGAGATCATGCATTCCTTGTTCATAACTCTCCATACCAAATCCTTTCCATGTGTAATGATAAAGTAGGTGTAGGAAAAGTATTTATTATAGAGAAAATCAAATCCATTGATATATGGTTTAGTGTGAGGTTAAGCATTGATGTGGGAAGAAGGGAGGTTAATACCACCATAGATGAGATTGGTTCGAAGATGAGGTGGTCCAAAATAAATGATGTCCCTAACATTAGGTTGGTACATTAGTGCTTTATCAAGTATACCAAGTCAATTAGGTGTGGGAAGATAATTGAGGGCGAGAATGTGGTATTCCCCCAATGAAAGGTGATGCATCACATTGTCGATAGAATCGTCATTGGGTAGGTTAGATGTAAGGACGAATGAGCTAGTGGATGCTTCAGATGAATATTATTTAGGGACAAAAAAATTTGGTCGATACGTCATATGACATGCTTTGAAGGGTGGAATATCTGTGGGGAGTGTTAGGATTTTCCCTCGTGCTCATATTTGATGCAATGATGGAGGGTGGAAGGGACACAACACATGACACAAATCCATGGTTGTCCAAGTAAGATATTATACTAGAATTCCCCCTCAATAATGTAAAATAGCTCATGAAGGAGTTTTTCACCGACACCGATGGGAAGGATAATCATGCCTAAAGAAGGGTCCATGGCATCATTGAAATTGTGATGGACCATGGGTGATTGAGCGACAACAAAGTTGGGAAGCTTGAGTTGATCAAAGGTATGAGATGATATAATGTTGATGTTGGCTCCATTTTCTATCATTGAACGCCGATCAATGTGTCATTGATAAGAATAGTGATGAAAAGTGGAAGATCATGCTCTTTAGGTGAAATATTATGAATTTCAGTGTCGTCAAAGGAAATGGGAAAAAAGCTATAAGTACTCCAACAAGGTTCGCAAAAGGTTGAACTTTATCATTAGTGATAGGAATATGTTGTAGAGAGTTGAATGAGAGCTTATTTGTAATTTGGGGAGATTTTAATGAGCTAATGAAGTGACATCTTAATAGGATCTTGATGGATTTGCTTCATAATAATTTTTTTGCTGACATTGGGTTGTTGGGTCCATGACCTATCTAAGATGGATACTTTGGATTTTGAAGAAGATGATGCAAAGTAGGGTTGTTAGACGGGGTGGTGATGACAACTTTGGTCTTAGTTTTAGTAGGTGATTGAGAATCATGGGGATGAGAACATGTGGCAATCCTAAAAACATCAATGAAGAGAGGTGGACCTTCTTTGGATGAAGTAGCACTTGGAGGGGGGATTATGACAAAGGTTTTGGATGAAGAAGATTTGTTTGAAGAATTATGATAGATATGGATAAAATAGTGGATGGGAGAGGATGGTCTTCTTCAATGAGAATATCATCCTCTTTTATAAGGTTATTAATGATGGTTTGAAGGGCCTTGCAATGTTTAGTATCATGTCTAGGGGTATGACAATCCTTGTCATCTTTATCTCGTTGACTTTTATCATGTAAAAGTTTTTGGACAACGTTCAAATCTTCATTAGTTTTTGTGGTAGTTGACGCTTTTTTGATTTCGAGAGATTCTTAATCAATTTATATAGAAATGACTTCATCATCAATTAAGTATTATATTTAATAGAGAAGATTTGAAAAATGATTCTTAGAGTGGCCTTTGATGAGGTGATATTCACAATATTTTGATTCATTATACCACTTAGGATTTGATTCCCAATTGGATATTTTATCATATTAGCCTTTGCTAATGTATAAAATACACTAGAGATAATTTCTCTAAGTGCTGCAAACTAACATTCAACTTTGCACTAAATGGTTTGTGCAGCAAATGGTATGATGGAATTGAAATCAATGTTGTTTGAAGATTGACCCTATTCAAGAGATTTTCCATTTGTACCATACTTAGGGAATAGATTTTAAAACACCTTTAAATTATCATTGGGTGTTTTATTTGGTGGTGATGCTTTAAATGCTATCTCTCTATTATCAATAAGGTATTCAATGTAATTGTGAAATTGTGCACATTTTTCTTTTTGATGACCATTAATGCAATGAAAATCAAAATGTTTAGTATGTTTGTACCAAGATGGTTTAGCTTCCCCTTCAAAAAAGGGTTTCGTGATATGGTAAGTGACCATATTGACATTTTCGATTGTCATAAGACACTTGAAAGGGTATCTCCAAATGCTATAAATTGTCATCAAATTTTATCACGAGAAGGGGAGCCTCTTTATGTAGAATAATGATGTCTTGTTTTGATTTATTTTATTTTGGTTGACTAGTATGCACATTGTGTATGCGTTACGGTTGTCTATTACACCATCGGTGACAACATTACGGTTGTGATTGACATATTTAGGTTTATCTTGATCTCGTGGTATTATTGGTGTTCTTTTTATCCCTAGAATGAGGCTCTATTAAGATTTTTATAATGAGGGATTTTTCTATTTGAGTTCCTTTCTCTATAACCTCCTCAAAACCGGTGAAGAAGTGCATCATCATGTGAAAGAACAAATTTTTGGTAAGGTTTGGTATAAAGATAGCAAAGAACTATTTTTTTGGAATGGAACATGGGAATCAACTTGTGATTCCTCTCCACCGCTATAAGAATTGTGTAAAGATATCACTAAATTGTTGTTTTGAATTACACAAATCCATCATTGTTATTTAGGAGTCTAGCATGATTGAGAAATGTTTGAAAAAATTCTTTGAGAGGTCTACGAAATTACTAATTGATCCCTTTGGGATGTGTAGGAACCAATCCAAAGATTTATATCCTAAACTCTTAGGAAAGAGGCGCAAGAGAAATATATTATTGTATGTCACTTCTTGATATGCCATGATGAATTATTTGATATGCTCTCATCGATCACTTTTTCCCTGTATTTTCAAATTTGGGTGACTTGAAGGATTTTGGGAAGGATATACATAATATTTACTTATCAAAAGGGTAAGTACATAATTATTCAAAATTAAATTTCTTGCATTGGTTTCACATGCCGAAATTTTATCCTTCATCATTTTCCATTTTGGATAAAATGTTGAATTAGTTTGTGGTATAGTTGAAGCATCATCATTGTTTAGATTGGTTTCTCTTTTTCTATGTCGTAATAGGTTTTGGATGTGTCATCACTTTTCCTCTTTGACTCTTCATCATTGGTGTCATTAGTGAATTTAGAAGATATTAAAGCCAATTGATGTTCCATTGCATTGATTTGATCAATTAAGGCTTGATTTGACTCGGGGTACGACGCACTAGATTTAATTTTGTTATCAAAATTCAGTTTACTTGGTCTGAATTCATCATGATTATGTGATTCGGGTTGTGTAGCCTTAGTTGATTTGGGTTGACCTTGTAAGTTTTTCAAAATTTTGTCATCAAAATTGAAAGTAATTTTCTCCCATCTTTTGGAGATGGTAAAAATCGGTTTTTATTTTGTCACAAAAGGTCTTTGACCTTTGTTTGTTCTTCAAAGGAAGGATCATTTTGTTTATTTTATAGTTTTTTGTCATCCTCTTTGTCAAAGCTAAAATGGAAAGGAATTTGATCTTGTTTTTTGAAGTGGCCATAATTATGGTGTCTTGTTCCCACCATTTCTGAAAGAGGGGAGGAACAAAGAAAATACAGGATGAGTTACTTAACCCTTAACAAGGTGAATGCTAAGATAGAAGAGGTTGAAATTTTTGATTTCTCGACCCTTAGCAAAGTGGATGCTAAGATGGAAGATACTTGAGAGGTTTGTTAAGTTAATCAACCCTTAGAAAATTGAATGCTAAGATGGAAGAGAATGAGAAACACGATTGATGCGCTCGACTCATAAAAAATGAGTGTTAAGATAGAAGAGGTTTAACAATGGAGGGAAAACACTCAAATATCAACAATGTGAATGTTGAAATAAGAGGTGTAGAAATAATGATAAATAACCTGGATCTCAATAAAGTTAATGTGAAGATAATAGACAAAGCGGAAGGATTGATTAACGATATCAACTCGATGGCAAAGTGAATGCTTATGATATAAGACTATGGAAATGAAGATGCCAAAAATTTAAAAAACTACATGTTAAACTTGTAGACATAAGATGGTCTAGTGCTTATTGTTTAACAATGTGAATGTTAAACTAAAAGACTTAGGAAAATGATAGATCAATAAGATTTTGCATTTTCTTGATTGTGATGAAACAAATATCAAGATGTCAATACTTAGATGGAGAATGATAATGCTCAAGTGAGGATATGCATATCCATAACTCAATGCTTTGAACATTGATTGAGAATTTTAGAAGATGGGGAGATAGAATGTGGAACATAAACTTTATAACATGTAAAATAGATGAGAGTAACATTGTGTAAGGAGAGCCTATAAACTTAAGTTAGCTTGGTCAAGGAGTGGATTCCTTGAAAAAGTTCTCTCCCTAAATGCCAAAATATTACCCGAGCGAGCACGGTATACTATTGTTAGTTTTCAAATTTACTTTACCCCTTTTGATACAATAAGAAAGGATTTTAATCCACCAAAAGGATCAAAATAGGGCTGCCACTAAAGATAATTTTGATGTTAATCCCTCACAAAGGTGTACTAGTCAAGTAGGTGGGGATCATGTTTCGTTGGCCATTTCACTCAAGGTGCCAACTACTTTGGGGTTAATTTAGTAATCCTCAATAAAAAGTTATATCCATTGACCACGTACTTCCCATAATTACAGTCAAAGAGGGAATAAACTAGTCTCCAAAAAATTAATTAAGCAAGTTTTAATAAATTTTAATAAAAAGGTGATAAGGTTTTCTTGAATACATGAACAATTCAACCCATAGTTAGTAGTGGTGAGAGAGATTTTTATAAATATGGTCCTAAAAATAATGGGTTAGAAGTTATTCTATGGTAAAAACACAAAAAATAAACTCACGTTTTTTAATTTTCAAGATCACTTATAACAATGCGAGAAAAGAGCATGCACATAAACTAATCAAGATTAGATGCACAAAAATGACTTCCTAAAATGTAAAAAAACCCAAAAAGGCATTAATGATGTTCAAAATATCACCCAAAAATAATATAATGCCAAAGAAAACATGAAATAACACCTAAAAATCTAATGTTGATCAGAAAAACTCCAAAACTTTAGAGTGTTTTGGAGTGCAATGTTTTGGGTGTGGCCAAACGCAGTAAAGGGGCTCTGGATCAGGTGAAGGAGTTAAGAGGGGTAGGCACGGTGAAATTTTTACATGTAAGGTGAATGGATTGGAGGTATATCTCAACTCGGGCTCATAGAACGAGGAGGAGGAATCGATTGGGGGTCGGTCGGATCGGGACGACGATTTGCAGTGGGGTGTTAGGATGTTGTTATTTAGGTGTTCTCATTGATGGAAATCCCATTAATGAAAAATTCGATGATGAAGTAGAGTCAGATTATTCTCATGGTGATGATGTCATGAAAGTTAAGGTATGTTATTGGTTTCATATGTTGATTCAAAGTGAAAATTACTTGTCCTTACAAGCCTAATCATGTGATCTAGCTAGCCTATGTGATGGTGCATGGTGATTAGAGATACTTAATAGCTTGAGGATCATGTTGGAAGCGTGTAGATAATGTTTGGGAGTATGTAGGCACTCACATGAGTTTGTGGTGCGTAAGCAGGTGGATGACCAAGTTTCAGGTGCTCATTTGGACCAGGTATGGGTGCTAGAGGGCATGAGGTTGAATTATGGAGATATGTGAGATAATTGATGTATATAGGTAGTTATTTCATGATGTATCATGTTAGGGAATTTTGAGAGTTTCTATGATGATTTATGATGTTGTTTCAGTTGAACCTAACCTAGATAGTGCAAAACCCTAAGGGGCAGCTATAAAAATGAGATAGGCTAGAGATATGGAGAGCTATTTCTGAAATTTTGATGATTTTAGATGTTATTAGGATGTGTCATGATGTTTTGTGAAAAATTTAAGGTTTCCATGATGAGTATTTTGCAAGTTATGTCAATTTTGGTGAAACATGGTCAAGAAGAAGGTCATTTCCAACTCGAATTGGATCTTCGATGTTCATCGTGAATTGTGCACTTTGCATGTGAACTTGTGGCTTTCAGGTATGTTTCTATACTAATTCTAGAACATTTCACAAAAATAATGAGGTCATTTCATCGTAACATTTTTATATATGAATGTTAATAAGGCAAATAACTTTTGTGTTTCAAACCCTAGCTCAAAAGTGGTAGGAGAGAAATTGATCCTAAGTGGATAGAATTGATTTATAGTTATTATATTATTATTGGATCATGTAGATGGCTCATCTAGGTTTCTGGAAATGTATGGTATATCTTGTGGTGATGAGTGGACCCCACTCAAATAGGTCTATTTCTGAAGAATTTTAGTTTGGGACAAGGTTTTCCAAAGGAGTTACAAACCAAATGAACATTATGGTGAGTATGTGATTTTTTCTTGATTTTAATTATATTTTTAGGTAATTGTGATGCATTTTAAGGGTCAAGTATGATTGATTTGTGTTAATCAGTGCAAATGGCAATTTTGGGGCAGTTTTGTGCAATTTGCAGAGATGAGCTTGGTTGAAGTCCTTCCACTTGGATTTGGGTGTATTCAAAATATGTTATGGAAATATGATTCAAATATATTTCCAATGGTATATGTTTTTTATTATGATGAGTTAATTTTATGTGGTTTCAGGTCATTTTGTGAGCAAGAATTTTTTTACTTTTCAAGACAGACAACTTTTAATGAAATGTTGAGTTGACTGGAGCATGAGATGAATGATTTGATGTTTTCTACAACCTGTAGAGTGAATAGAGAAAAATTTTCCTAATGAATTCCTTTTCAGGTCTTTAAAGTATCAAAAAGTGCAAACTAGTTGAGTTTGTAAAACTTGTTTTTGGGCAACCTGTTTTGGGAAGAAAAAAGTATCTCATGTGGTTTGAGAATTTGGATATTTAATGGTGTCTAATTTGATTAAATGTGTCATAAATGTTATAAGGTTTCTATATCATGGTCATATGCCATATTTTATATCATATTGGGTAGTCTTGAGGCCCAAAGGTGAAATTAGGATAATGATAGTAGTTGTTTTGTGAAGGAAATGAGACAGTGGGCCCATTAAATGAAATAATTTGAATGGTTAATGTAAATTTGTGACCATATAAGATTATGTTATGATATATTACTCATTTTTGTGAATATGGGAGATTTACTAAGCATGGTTTTGTGATTAGTGGATTTTTGCCATTCTAGTGATGGGGTTTTGAGGATTTTTGGTGCAAGGTGAAAGGTTTTTGCCATGGTTAACCTATATGGGTCATATGTGACCATTGTAATGAGTTTATTTTAATTTTATGAAGTTTTATTGGTCATAAAAAAATTTAATGACTGACCTATCTTAATTTATAAGGGAGAGAAGCATATAAAAGTAAAGTTTGAGCTCATTTTGTGAGCTAGTCTTGCATGGGTGAAAAGTGTGACCCATAGGTGAGTGTGTAACATGTTAGGATGCATGTTTTAAAGGCTAATAAGATTTTTAATAGGTTGAATATTTATTTAGATCATGTGTGAAATTATTTAGAGCTAAGACAAGTTGAGAAAGACGTAGAGAGAGCAAGTTGAAGTGTGTTTGTTTGAACAAGGGTTTGAAGGAATTGGGAGCTGAATTTTGGGATCACTATCAGCCATGGTATCATCATATTTTCAGTGTTAATATTTCTTCAAATCTATTATAATGTTTCATATTCATAGGAGTCTCTTGTTTTGAGTAATATCAATAAGAGTTTAGGGGTTGGTGCCTCACTAAAGAAATATCTTGTGATGTGTAATATTCACTTGAGTATTTTTTATGTGTAATATTAGAAAAAAATTTGGTGGTTTTTATTCTCCTTGATGGTTTCCCACATACATATTGTGTTATGGTGTTGTTTATCTTGCTTATAGTTAATTAAATTAATTTTATATGTTGTAGTGCACACTCTAATGGATTGCTAATTGATTAGTGGTTTATGTGAGTGATCTGAAATAGAAATTAAAATTGTAAAGACTTATTCACCCCCAATCCATTTTTCTTACAACAATTGGTATCAGAGCAGGTTCTTTTGGATAAGTTTGATCACTTAAAGAGAGATCCTTGAAGAACAAAAATGGCAAGTCAACAGAGTGGGTTCTCAACCAAAAAGGCACCTTTGTTTGACAAAGGTGAATTATGCTTTTTAGAGATTGATAATGAAAAATTGTATTATGTCACTATGGTTTAATATTTGGGAAGTTGTGGAGAATGGTTTTACTCCTCCTTCCACTACACCAACTACTACTGTAGAAAATAAGGCATGTAGTGAAAAATTCAAAATATTTTAATGCCATCATATGTGGTCTTGGAGAATCTTAGATAGGAAAGGTAATGCACTACAAGTCAAAAAAAGAGGCATGGGAGATGCTACAAATTTTATATGAAGGTGACTAAAAGGTAATAATTGTTAAGCTTCAAAATTTTAGAAATAATTTCGAGTGTCTCAAGATGAATGATGACGAGTCTATTGATACATATTTACTTAGGGTTGAAAATGTTGTCAACTCTATGAAAGGGTTAGAAGAAGATGTGAAGGAATAATTAGTTGTTCAAAAGGTTTTGGGATCACTAACTCCTAAGTTTTATTCCAAAGTGTCTGCTATTGAAAAGGCCAAAGACATGACTACGTTGAATATGGATGAGCTACATGGTACTTTGACTTCTAATGAGATGAAGGTGGTTGACTCTAAACCAGCCAAGAAAGATATATCTTTCAAAGTCAAGAAGATGATAAAGGATAATAATACCAAATTTGATGATGCTGCTCATGAGTTAGGTGATGAAGAACTATTTGTTATGGTTCTAGAATAATGTATGTTAGAATTGGTAAATACAAAGGAAGACTTCCTTTTAAATGATTCATTTTTCTTAAGGTAGGTCACTTTTCTGCTAAGTGTCCTCATAGGCATGAAAATAATGGGAATGATGATCATGAGAAAAAAATCAAAATATGGTAAAGAGAAGAAAGAGGTCAAGAAGTTTGATTATAAGAAGAAGGGTAAGAAGATTTTTTATACTAAGGAAGAGGTATATTCCTCTGAAGTAAGTAGTGAAGATGATGGATCTGATTCTGAGTTTTAATCTAATCACAAAGATGTAGGTGATGAGGTCCTATTTATGACAAAATAAGCTATGAGATCCTCTAGTGGAGGTTCTACTTTGTTGGGTGATCTCATAACAGATTATTGCAAAGAGATAGAAGGAGAAGAAGATGACATAAGGATTGAGTTGGCATGTGTTCAATCAGAACTGGAGCATTCTGAAAAGAACAATAATAAATTGACATCTCAAGTCAAGGAGTATGAGGTAAAGATTCAAGAACTTGAGGAGAAACATTGGGCTATTACTAAAAATTTTGATGAAACTGTGAGAAATTTAGAGATGCAAATGAGTAACATGACTCCTAGATTACAATATAAATAATAAGAAGTGATCATCCTCAAGAAAGAGCTATTAGATGTAGCAAGTAAGGTAAAGTCTTATTATAAATTTGAAGAAATTTCAAAGGCTCTTAATGATGTCTTGAGAGATCAGAAAGCAACAGGTAATAGAGTTGGTTTAGGCTTCAAATTTAAAGTCAAGGACAAAGAAGTAAAGCAAGTGGAAATGGTTTCAAGAAAGGAAATAAGGTGACCAATACAAAGGAAAATGATAAGACCAAGCCTATTAGGCAACCAAATGCCTTAAGGTATGAGAGATATTTCAATGGTTATTGTTATCCTCGTAATGGATTTATTCATACATAAAAATATTTTAGAAAGACTACTAGAGATGCTCATCCATAGAGGGATAGTGGGATTGAGTATGCTAAGAATGTTGTGTGCTACAATTTCCATGAAAGATGTCATATTGTTAGTTTTTGTTTGAATGATCCACCTAGACAACATGAGAGTCATAGAAGGAGGAATTCAATGGTGTGATTTAGTTGCAATAAGGTTGGTCATATTGCTAGAGAGTGTCACTATGATTATACAAGGAAAGTTCAAAGGTTTCAAGGTCCTAATATGCAAGAGAGAAGACTCCAAAGGCCTAGGATGCATGCTAACAATCAAGGAAGAATGTGGGATCCTAAAAGGAGCAATGGTGTCTCATCAAGAACATGTATTGATGAAAAAAAAATCATGACTCGAGAGAAGCAGATAAGAAGAAAGAAGAAGAAGAATGTGTTCTCCAGACGTCTAAGAGGTCTTGGGACCTCTTCAAGACATTATTTTATGTGATCATAGTGGCATATTCCTCTACTAGGATTATTAGAGGTGTATTAACTCATATGAAGCATTGGAGTGAGGGGGAGCTATCTCGAGTTCAATTTTATCTACTCCATGCTTTGTGAAGGTATGTTGTTTCAAGTCTCTTAGCATGTTTTGAGGTTCTTTTTGGTTTATCATGTTGTGAAAATGATATGGTCATTATCTTGTTATCACTAAGAAGGGTATGGTTGTGTTCACACGTATGTATTTTTACTATCATGTTGTGGAGTTAGTTTTGGATGAATCATTGAGTGTAAGAGTCATGTTATTGTCTCATAAGAGGTTTTTTGTGTCATGACATTCATATAAAATTTCTTCTTGCAACTGAGTTAGTGACTGGTAGTGTTGACTAGTTTAAAGGTCTATGTTTTCCCAAGAATACATCTCTCGAGTCAATTATTGGTCAAGACCTGAAGGTTGTCTGATGTCGATGCTTTATAGCATATGTTTACTTATTGATGAAGTCAAATGAATATTGATTCTGTATGAATCAATAAATTTGATTTGAGTATGAAGTGTGATTGAGTCATGACATGATGTATTGTCAAGTGTTAAAGTTGTCTAGGTCTTCATATTGGTCTAAATGTCTCTATGTCATGTGTCAATTGTTTCAAAGTGTGTGTATAATTCACTTAAGAATTTTGAACATAATATGATCCATCAACAATGATAACTTGAGCAGATCATTATGTGGAAAAGGATCGTGACAATGTTCTTGAAATAATGGTGGGTGCAAGCTAAGGTGGATCCAAGTAAGAAATTAATGTTCATACCTCAAAATATTCTCAAAAGTTACTCAAGACATTAGGAGATGCTGCAATAGTATTGGTGCCCAAGTTTGAGCCTTTGAAACCAAAATTTGTGCATTTTTGAAATACCTCTATCTTAACTAGTTCTGGGTGTTCTCAAGGAGTAGTATGAAGGAATGTTTATTGTTGAAGGTGAAAATGATGGATTCCAAAGCCAAAATTTGGAACAAAGCATCTTGACAGGATGTACTTTGAGATTTAGGTGGTTTTAGACCTTGAAAATGTCCAAATTTCTTGGAATCTCTGACATGTTGATTTTTGACAATTAAGTGCACTAGAGACCTAATTGGCAAATGATGGAATATCAAACTAGGCAAAGTGTCTCTTCAAGTGCATGAAAAGGCTTATGTAAAATTCAATATGGACAATTTTTTTATCTATAACAGGTAATTTTTCATTATAAAAGTGTCTACATCAAAATTTGGTTGTGATTCCATCCCAAATCGTGGCTAGTAAACTATACACATAGTATGGAGAGATGAAAATGGTAGGAAATATGTCATGCTACTTTGGTTAGTCCCTTCAACACATGAATAAGTTTGTTATATATCTATATGCATCCTTGAAGATTAGTAATTTTAATGATCTATGGTGTTTTGCATTTTTAGAGCATCATGTATAGTGTTCAAAGTTGAATGAGTGAATATAGGCTTGTATGTGGTTACTTTCTCTTATAAAGAATACAGTGAACCTCTTGAGAATGTGCAAGATTAATAAATATATGATATTGTATTCTAACCAAGATAATGTAGTTTACATGGTCCATTTCATTCAAATTTGGTGCCTCAGCGAATAATTATAGAAGGTTTTATGGTGACATTGATCTCGAGGTCATTTTTGTGCATCTACATGTATGAAAGTTGGTTTGCATCATCCTTGATTGGTATGAATCTCAAAGATCATGAGTATACATATGTGAAGAGGTATAAAGGTCTTGAAGAAGTGAAAGGTGGATGATCTCAAGAATTTTAAGTCTTGCATGGCTTACCTTTTTTATCTTGAACCAAATAACATGCTACATGCTAGGAAAATGTGTTAGAGGTAGGATATGAATTTTATATTGATATGAGGTAGGTATCTTAGATAAGGTGAACCATTTGGTGTGTATACCAGGGATCCTAAACAATTTGAAGTCTATGAAGGTAAGTATGACAATGGCTAGTGTGTGTAAACACCAAACTATATGTGTCACTTGCTTGAATTTTCTCATGTTATCAAACTATGAATGCTCTATCTCAGTAAGTGAATAAATAACTGATAATCCACTTTGGTCAATCACGATTGAGTGGTTTCCATCTTGATAAGATAGGTCTGATTGAGAAACAAATTCCTTGGTATGGTTTCTAAGAAAAGTGAGTTAGACTGAGCTATGACTATGAATGATCATTTTGCTTCAAATTACATCCTATAGGCTTGTAGGTGTTGATGGGGTCATTCTTGATATATTGTAAAGTATGTTAACTACTGATAAAGATTATTTGAATGAGTATAATAGTGAGTAAATTATTGTCTTGGTCAATTTGTCATACTTGGGTCAAAAGGATAGTTCAAGGACTTCTATTGGTTTGATATGGTGCAGTGAAGATCTCAATAGTATATTATAGGTGTGAATGGTGTGTATGGGTCTACTACGATAAGGAAGCATGATCTAGTATTCTAGAAAGTGTTCAAGATGTATTCACTCTATGTAAGTATTATTTGATTATTGTCAAGGGAAAACATGTTAGGACAAAAAAATTCACTGTCTCATCCAAATGTGACTACAAGGACTGAGAAAATGCTTTAGGAACTTGTCAAAGTGGTTGGATCTTTTCTCAGGAAATATATCATGATATGGAGTAAATTTTTTTGTCTTCCACTAGAATGAGATGGTACTAGCTTAGGGGGAGTGATGGAAATTTGAGCTACATGGTGAATGGTGCTTTAGAGCTTGTCAAAGTTGGTTCCAAAACTACTAAAGGGTCTATTCAGGGATTTGTGTTCTCAAGGTGAGAAGAATTCAAGAGATGCATGTGATTAGACAAGTTTGTGTCTTCTCAAGCTAAGAAAACTCAAGAGTAAAGGTAAGCATGATATTTTTTGTCCTCAATCAGTATTTTTGGCATGTTCACGAGATGTTTCCATCAGTTATAGGCCTACTATAGTGTTCTTAGAGATTACAAGAGGTCAAAACAAGGTATGAAGTCATGAAAATCATGTTCTTGAGCTCAAACAAGGAGGTTATGTGTTATATCACACAAGAATGAAGGTAAGTAGGAATAGTTAGCTCATGTACATCATTGTTGGCATGATTCGTATGGTATATGCTTTAGGTATAGGTTTGCTACAAAGGTTTCGTAAGGTAAAAATAAAGTTTAGTTGTGAAATGAAAATTTTTTCATGTTTAGGAGGTGGATGATGATGTTATAGCTCATGTAAGAGGTAAAATATTGCTTTCTTCATGATTATTGGCATATTTAGGTGTTGTATGTGCTTTTCCTAGGTGGAGGTAAAGTGTTTCCATGCTTGAAAATGGTCAAAATTCAAATTTTTGAGAAGAATGACTTGTTTGTGAGCTAGAATGAGACATTTGGTTGATGTTTCCAACCAAGAGGTGATCCTATGAAGATGAGAAAGGTGAAGATGATGCAATTAAGTATACCATTGTCATTAATGTAAAAGGGGAGAAGTTCAGGTGGGTTTCCATCAATGACAAAGGGGAGATTGTTGGCATGTTGTGATTTAGGTGTTTTCATTGATGGAAAATACCATTAATGAAAAATTGGATAATGGAGTAGAGTTATATGATTCTCAGATTGATTTTGTAATGAAGGTTTAGGTATGTTCTTGGTTTCATATGTTGATTCGGTGAGAATTGATTGTTCTTGAAGCTTAATCGGTGACCTAGCTAGCCTACGTGATGGTGCATGATGATTGTGAATTATTGATATATTGAGGAGCATGTTAGTAGAATGGAGATAATTTTGGGGATTTTGTTAGGAACTTGCATGATTTTAATGGTGCAGTATGGTGGATGACCAAGTTTTAGGTGTTCATTTGGACCAGGTATAGGTGTTAGGAGGCTTGAGGTTAAATTTATAGAGTGATGTGAGCTCATGGATTCATTTAGGTAGTTTTTCCATGATGTACCATGTATGTTAGGTCATTTTGGAGATTTTATAGGATGATTTATGATGTTTTTCAATTGACCCTAGCCTAGACAAAGGTAAAACCCTAAGGGCTAGCTATGCAAATGAGATAGGATGAAGATATGGAGAGATATTTGTGAAATGGTGATGATTTGAGATGTTATTAGGATGTGCCATGATGATGTGTGAAACATTTCAGTTGTCATCATGAGTAGTTTGCAAGTTATGACTATTTTGGTGAAACAAGATAAAAAGGAAGGTCATTTCCAGCTCGAATTGGATCTTCTTATGCTCACCCTAAATTGTGTGCTTTGCATGGTAACTTGTGGATTCAAGGGATTTTTATATATTTATTATAGAAGGTTTAAAAAAAATAACGAGGTCATTTCATCTTCACATTTTTATGAACAAATGTTAAGAAGGTAAACAACTTCTTATGTGTTTGAAACCCTACCTTAAAATTGGTAGGAAAGAAATTTATCCTAAGTGGACATAATTGATTTATAGTAATTTTATTATGATTGGATAATGTATAGGACTCCTCCATGTTTCCATAAAGGTATGATAGAGCTTGTGGTGATGAGTGGACCCCACTCAAATAGGCATGTTTATGAAGAAGTTCAATTTGGGACAAGGTTTTCCAAAGGAGTTGAAAACCAAATGAAAATTATAATGATTATGTGAGTTTTTATTTATTTTCATGAAGGTTTTAGGTCATTTTTATGTTGTTGAATGGTCAATTATGCTTGATTTGTGTTGATTGGTCAAATGACAGCTTTGGAGCTGTTTTAGGCGTTTGCAAAGATGAGCTTGCTTAAAGGCCTTCCACTTATATTTATAAGGATTTACATATGTTATATGAATAATATTCGGATATATTTACAATTGTATAATTTTTGTCTTATGATGAGTTGATTTGATGTGGTTTGAGGTCAATTTTTTTAGAAAGAAGGATTCTTACTTTTCAAGGAAAGACAACTTTTGCTAAAAGATTGAGTTGATTGGAGCATGAGATGAATGATTTTATGTTTTATACCATCTGTAGATTGAATAGGGGTAAAATATTTTCATAATTAAGTCTTGTGGAGGTATTGAAAGTATCATAAAGGGTGCAAACTAGTTAAGTTTGAAAAACTGGTGTTTGGGCAACATATTTTTGTGAAGACAAAAGTAGATGTGGTTTGAGCATGTGGATGTTTCATCATGTCTAACTTGCTTATATGTTTTCTATAGGTTATAAATTTTCCATATATTTTTCACATGCCATAGTTGAGATCATATTGGGTGATCTTGAGGCCCAAAGGTGAAATCAAGATGCTGATAGTAGTTGTTTTGTGAAGGAAATGAGCCAGTGGGCCCATTAAATGAAATAATTTGATTTTTTAATGTAAATGTGTGACCATTTATGATGATGCTATGATATATTAAACATTTTTGGTGAATATGGGAGCTTTACAAGCATGGTCTTGTGATTAGTGGATTTTTGTCATTCTAGTGATAGGGTTTTGAGGATTTTGGTGCAAGGTGAAAGGTTTTGGCATGGCCGACCTATATGGGTCATATGTGACCATTGAAATGATTTTATTTGAATTTTGTGAAGTTTTATTGGTCATGCAAAATTTTTAGGACTGACCTCTCTTGAGTTATAAGGGAGAGAAGCATATAAAAGTGAAGTTTGAGCTAGTCTTGCATGGGTGAAAAGTGTGACCCATAGGTGAGTGTGTAACAGGTGAGGATGCACATTTTTAAGGATGATCAGATGTGTTACAAGTTTATGATTTATTGAGAGAATGTGTACAAGTATTTAGAGCCAAGATAAGTTGAGAAATACCTAGAGAGAGAAACTAGAAGTGTTTCTCTTTGAACAAGGGTTTGAAGGAATTGGGAGCTGAATTTTGGGATCACTATTCACTGTGGTATCAACATATTTTTAGTGGTCACACTTCTGCAAAAAATACTGTGATGATTCATATTCAAAGGATTCCATTTTTGTGAGTAATATCAACAAGTTTTTAGGGGTTTGTGCTCCTTGTGGGGTTGGTGCCTCACTAAAGAAATCTCTCGCAATGGGTAATATTAACTTGAGTATTTCTTTTTGTAATATCAATGAAGTTTTTAGTGGGTTTTCTTCCCCTTAAGGGTTTTCCACTTACATCCTATGTTATTTTGTTGCTTCTCTTACTCATGGTTAATCGAATGAATGTTGTATGTTGTAGTGCACACTATAATGGATTGTTAATTGATTAATGATTTATGTAAGTGATCTGAAATTGAAATTAAAATTGAAAGGACTGATTCACCCCACCCTCTTAATCCATTGTGGTTCTAATAGGGGGTGTCTTGAATAGGATTTAGAGATAGGTGGGAAAACATAGGAATATTTGGGTGAGTGATAGGGATGTAGGGTAAATGTGATCAAGTCTGGGTTGGTAGTGTGTGGGCTTCTCGGAGAGGCAAGTGTAGATCATGTTTAGAGGAGGATAGAGAGGGTATTTTTCACGTATGATCTTAGTGGAAAGGAGATGTCGAGCATCAAGTTGCATTCGATGTAGATCAACTTGGGTTATGGAGTTATACGAAGTAGGGAGGTGTGAATGAGGACCGATGCAAGGGTAAAGTGACTCACACACGGTTGAGATGGGGACTCAACGAACCGAGAACAGGGCTTAGATTGAGAGTTGAGAGCTCGTGGTAGGAAGAAGAAACTTAGTGGGTTGAAGAAAAGTAGTCGGCATGGGAGTATCTTGGTCGAGATCTGGGAAAGAAGATGCTAACTTAGGAAGCTTGGTGCATAGGGTTGTGTAGCTCGTGGATGGAAGAAAGGAGTTAAAGGAGAAGCTTGTGGATAAAAATCAATAGAGGATTTCTAGTGAGAGGTAAGATGGATGCAGAGATAAATTTAATATTCCTTTAATTTTAAAGCCCCTGCAAATTTTATCCGTGACTTGCTAAATTTGGAGGAAAAATAAATAATCTTGGGAGGAATTTTTTTGTTGTTTTTGTAATTCTAATCTCTCTTTCAATGCTTCCAAAATGTATTAAACACACCCGCACAAATACCGCCACATAGTAATAACAAAAAAACACCTACAAATGTAAATTTAAACCAAATTAAAAAATTAGATAAAGAGCTACACTGAAATAAAAATATATGAAAAAATAAATTAGTGAAGTATGGGTAAGTCCCACCACGCGTGCTAGAATGTGAGCATGAAAAATTCTTATAAACGGAAATATGGGAAGTTACAACCAATAAACCTCTCCTCTAATTTTCTCCTACAAACTTCATATAAGGTTATGGAAGTGTTTGAGCTTGTATAACCTTTTGAATTATGGGATTATGGATGCATTGGAATTGACTAGCAAATGAAGGAATGACAATGTTACGAGCACAAATTGGACACCGAAAGCTTCCAATATCCAAAATTATATGAAAATAGAAAAAGTTGGCTAAGAGAAATAAATCTAAAAGGATTTGTAAAGGATAAGCCTACTTTTTTTTATAGAGGCCAAGTAGTTGTTGAAAGTGATTTAATGAAGTTATCAATGCATATGCTAAAAATAGCACTGAAGGAAGTTGAAACAGTTTGAGTGGATTAAATATCCATGAGGGGAAGTAATGAATTTATGTTGGTAATTAGTTGCATTTGAGAAGGTGGTTGTATGTGCAACTGTACTACTTCCACCTTTCTAGGATTTTTGAAGTGGAGTGGGAGTGGAGTTTACTAGGATAAAGAAGTGGAGTCCAAAAAGGAAAATACATTTTTTTCAATTTAATAACTGATTTTTTTATTATTATTGGTAAATAGTTTTTTGAAAGGGACTATACCCTTGTATACAAAAGGGGCCTAGAAGCCAGAATAGGAGTGAAAAACATTATAAGAAGGATCAAGATCTAGATAAGACATAAAAACTAGTGTAACCAAAGAGCAGTTACCCCAAAACATCTAACTAGTTCGAACACTGCAGAAGAGCAGCCAAAAATAGCAACAAAACAACAAAAACACGTGGAAGTCGTCAAGAAGAAAACAGTGCAGATCTACAATTACTTCTTGGCAACTTTGGTAATTCTGGATTTGATAGTCACCCAGAGGTGAACATAGCCAATGTTGTCATGTGAGTAGGGTCAGTAGTATCCAACTATTGAATGGTTTGTTTGCTTTCTTTTTCCATTCCCCAAAGAGTAGCTGGTATGCCGCTGAGATTAGAGACACAACGGACATGCTGCTCAATAAACTCCTCAATTGCACTAAATATAGCCATATTATGATCATGGCGAGTCTTGGTTTTTCCAAGTCGGTTGTCCAGGGAGTAAATTTTTTTGTAGATATCTTCAACTCTGATTGTTGTCAATATCAGCCTCCTCCTCCTTCATTCTCTTACCTTTTTGCTTAGACAAGTTTTTTACTTCTTCTTTCAGCAGCAACATGTCAGTTTCTAAAGCTTCCAGCCTTTTAGTGGAGCTCTCAGCATGTGTCTCCTGAGAACCCGTGCTACTAATGTGTAGGAGATTATGAGCAACCTCCAAGTCCTGAGGCACGTTCCCCAAACGGGGTATCCAAGGTTCACCTTTTAGAAGATCTAGTTATAGGCCTGTTCGAGGTGGAGGTGAAAGGGGTGGGAGCAGAGGTGGGGGATGACAGGGGAGCCGAGAAGGAAGTCAAAGGGGTAGCAGCCATGGTGATGGGGATAGAAGGAGTGGTATCGATAGCGGTGGTGGGAAAAGAAGGAACAGAGATGGGGGAGGTTGGAATGTTGGGAAGCTTAAGAAGACACAATTTATGCAACAAGAAAATGAGACCTTGATGTAAAGGGACCACACGAGCATGTTTTTGGAACTCCAAGATGGAGTGCTCAAGAGAATTAAGTAAATAATGAGGGAAGCATACCGTGTAATTTCTGCGGAAGTGATTGAGGAACACAAGATGCTTTAAGGGCACTGTGACAAATCTCCCCTCTAAAGAGATGTATCTCACCATCATACAGGGTGACCTCGTCAAAAGGTGGAGGGATAGAGCTGACTTGTAGACCCACCATGAAAAAAACCAGTTTCTCATTTCCCTCCACAAATTTCCTCTCCTCAGCCGGCCTGTCAATCCTTTTATTGAAAAATCGGTACCCATCCATTCCAAGGCCAGTAGCTTCAGCGATTAACTCTTCATTGATCAAAATTTTCTGTCCTCCATATTCAACTTTGTGGTCTTTCCAATCCTTCACAAATTACATGGAAATGCTTTGGTCATGACCCTGTATCTTCTCAATGAAATTAGTGATGCCTCCCTGGTTGAGAAGATTCCAAAGCTCTTCATTATTTTTCCACTCCGGGTCCACGCTGGGCTCGATCTGACAAGGGGCTCCTCCCATTTTCACCGGGCTTAAGTGATTGACAAAGTGTAAGCTTCAAAATCCCTATGAGTAATTCGACAAAGTAGCCATAGTTTCCAACCCGCCTTTCTCTATTTTTTCTCACGCTATGGGAATGATGAATAGTGTATCCATTGTTGTCATAGCACTTCCCACGAATGCCTGCGTTATTTCTACTCTGTACCTGTGAGATCCCACATGCACGAGCATCAGTCCCCTTTGAAATCCACTCCAGATCATCATCAGCCTTACCACGGACTTGAAAATCCGTAAAAAACTGTTTAATAGCTGTTATAGGCATAATATTTCCCGCATGTGTGGCTTTAATCTTTAGATAAATCCACTTTAAATCATCATTATACTTTATATAACCTTGATTGCCCATCAATATCTATTTAAGTGTTGTTTTAAACTTATCCGCACATGTGAAATTCTTATTCATAAAGACCCACTCCAAATGCTCATTAATCTTATCCCAAATTTGTATGCCCATAAGTATCCGCTTGTATGTTGTTTTGAATCTGCTCAGGAATGTGATCACTATTATCCCAAATAATGTGATTAACATTTATGCCATAGTTAGCCAATGCATCTGCCACCTTGTTACCCTCCCAATAAGTATGCTTGATCTAATTTAATTAGTTATGAAGTGGAGAATAATTAATCATTTAGTTAAATTAGCTAAAATGGGTAGGAATTGATTTAATTAATTCCAATAATGTGATAGAATTAATTTAATTAATTCTAACAAGATTACAATATTTGAAGCATGAATCAATTAATTTAATTAATCAATTCTAAAGGATGTGAATAACTAGGATAAGTTGGAAATATAGGATGTATTTTTGGGATGTCTACATTTTTCTAAATTAATGTGAGATTTTTTTTTGTTTGTGTGTAGTAATGTGTGTTTGCATGTTTAATACACTTGTTATAATTATCACATTGCATTCTTGTGTGACTATATCATGGTATGTTAAGAAAGCATGGAGTAGTCTAGGAGAAACCAAGAAGGTTATACTAGATTGAAATTATAGGGGAAAATTATAGATAGGGAGCGAGTGGAGGGGTTGAGAGAGAGGGAGAAGTGGAAGTATCCATTTTAGAGGGTAGAGCTTGTTGTTGTATCTCAAAGTAGTGTGTTTTAATTATTTTAATTTTTTTCTACATTAATATGAGAGTTTCACTTTGTTCATGTGTACTTTGTGTTTGTGTTTGTTAAATACATTTTTTTATAGAAACAACTTGGTTTTGGTGTGTAACAAACAAGCGTTGAATTTAGTAGGAGAGCATTAAAATCACCTTCTAACACATAACTCATGTTGTTGATATTCGTAAGATTTGAATAGATCTCCTTCCATACTGATTCTTTAATATAGAGCTATGACAACAAATATTCTCCCCGCACAATGATACCGCATAATATAGAATACACCATAAAATGTACTTGTGCATGTCATGCATGCCCATGCATGGGTGGGTCTCATGAGATAGGGGTTACCTCAATAGTTTTTTGTTTTTTAAATAAATTTTTTTGACAAACCATTACTGCATGCTGAAAACACCATTTTGGTTGGTAACACTTTGCACTGATAAGGTAGAGGTTCCGAGTGGTCGAATCCGTTGTGCGCACACCGATAAAGCATTATGTGTTTTTAAAACCCAAAAAATAAAAAAAACTAACTGTTTGAATATTTTCCACGTATGAATGCCATGTAAAGATGGCGTTTTCATGCCCATAGGTGCATTTTGTAGGGAGAATAGCCTCTGCCTAGGGATGTTAGGGCCATAAACATTAAAGTTTTGGAAATCAAAACCATCACATACGAAGGTGAATTTTCAAAGCATCTAATTGAGTTGGTTTAGGAGTGTGGCTACTAAGATTCTACATGATCACTAAATGATGCCAAACCATCTAGAGGCACCACATGCATCAACGAAGAAACCATTATATCCTACCTAATTTCCCAAAGTATTTTCACTTGAGTTCTTTCAATTTTCTTTCCTGTAAAAGAACAATCTCGCTTTTGCTCAATTATATAACGTTGTTTGATAGAGGTGTTTAAGCCTCAAATATTCCACAAAATTATCTTCATTGAGGGAGTGGAGGGAATTTCACCCCCAATTCTCATAATTTAAATAAGGCGTCAATGACATTTTGGGTTCCGTAGAATAACTTCAACTTTGGCCTTATTTTATTTAGGTTTTCTTCCAACAATACCCGATAGTCCACAATTTGTAGACTTCAAGGATGATTGAACAAGAATTGAGTGCTCCTTTGAATTTTTATTAAATCTTCTTCGACTGAAAATTTTATATTTTCCTTAGATTCCCATTCGTTTAATTCTTTTAGAGAACCCCCTCTTATGTTTACTATACATGATTTTATCATTGAGGCTAGTTAATTCGATTTCCAAGCAACATTTTCAGTTTCTACAAATGTTATAACATAATATTAAGTGCTTATAATGTTTAGTTTATAATTAAATAATTTAGAATATATTTTATATTCTTAATTATTTAATATAAACTTTAGATTATGTTTTATTAGTTATTTAATAACTAATTAATTTAAACCAGGGTACACACCCGTCACTTAATTTGTTCATGACCCTTGGGGTCATTTAAATATGGTCATGAGATATATTTGTTTAATTCATATGAGGTGAATTGGACAGGAGAGAAGTGAGGAGGGAGATAATTTTGGACTGTAAAAGTTTCTCACATAATAGAAATTCTTTTCTCTATGGTTTTTTCTCCCTAGGGGTTTTCCACGTTAATTATTGTGTTCAAGTGTTATTTACTATGTTATGCATTTATTTATGCTTTCATCTAATGTTTGGTAAATATTATAATGGTTAATTAATCTACATACCTCAGATTTGACATGGTATTAGAGCGTGTGTATTTAATTATATTTTAATTAACCAATGGATGTGTCCATTCGGGTGGTTGGGTGGTTAGTTCAGTAGAAAAATAATTTAAAACCCCCTTCCCTCCGGGACATAGATTGGTTATATTGTGTGTGCACAGGTGAAAGGGCTTCATAAAAACATTTTACCCGCACGTGAAATCTCATACAAGAACACATATAAGGGTTTAAAATGTATATGGAATATTTCATTATGTTTCTTTAGTTTTCAAATGTGCAGGAAATAAATACAAGTTAAAAATGGAAGGGTAAAATCCAAGTTAATTTTAGGGAGACACAAATCATGAAAATAGGAATTCAATTTTTCCTACTAGTTCATATTTTTACCCTTGTCCCCCTGTGTTTGGATATAATATTGGTAAAAAAAAATTTCACCCTTGATACTTGAAATCAATTTTATTCATGTCCCTGGTACCCCTTTGAATAAATGGGTTACATTTGAATTACAAAAACTATAACCTAATACTATAATGTTTAAATGTACATTAGATACTATAGTTTGAAAATTATAAACCTATGGTAGTGGCATTTTATAAACATAATAACCTAAGTTTATATACTATGCTAAGAGACCTATATAAAAATTTGTTTAAAGAAAATACCTAAGCACTTTGGTTTCAAACCTCTTTGTTCTCCCCTTAAATTTTATTCCTAACATAAGTGCTTACGTGGTCGCATAGTCCACTATGGGACATAACATATTGGTCGATTAACATTAGACCATTGGGACTTTATTCTTATCAAATAAAATTTAAAACATTTTAATTCCCTCTCCTTTATTAGCCCTCCATGCGGCTTGGTCAACAATGTGGGTTCACAAGTGTCTAATATTAGCACTTGGAATAAAAATAAAAAATAAAAAAATTATAAACCGAGACACTTATCGCAGCGTGACACATGAAAATTGTTGTGCCCCCTCTCTATCCAACCATCTTTCTCCACATGGATTCTGTCTCCCTCCATGTTGGACAATCTACCCTCCACCTCGGTTGTAAACTACATAGGCTGCCAGTTTTTTTAGGGATATTAGTCCCACATCGACTAAGCACAATGTGATAGAGGTATTTTATAATCAATTCGATGCATGTTGTAATGTGACTTGATCACGTGAGGGATTATTTCATTAAAGATCCTAGTGACTTCGGCTATGTAATGCGGTGTGGTTTGGCTCACCTATGGGAGTTTTTGAATCAATTGCATTAATTTATAAGTGAAAGGGCTCCGTTGGCTAATGGAAATAATTGTGAGCTCATGGATTCAACTTGCCGACTTGGTAAAACCAACTCGATCGAGTCAAATTAAATTGATAATAATTGATTTTAAAAAGTAAGACCTAAACTAAAGGGGGTATTAAGATATTAATGTTAATCTAAATAGGAGGACTAAAATGTTGTAATAAAGAGGCTAAACAAGTAATAAATAAATAAAAATAATATGCTAAAGCGATGTAAATCAATTGCATAATTTTATCTAATGGAAATAAAACCCTAGAATGCAAGAGGGGAGTAAAGAAATGACTCAGTTGATTGATGGTGATTGTCGCAGGTTGTCGTAGATCTAGAACTGGAACTCGGCAATGCAGATGAACACTCAAGGGCCCTGCAGAGGGTAGATTTGGGTTGTTTGAAGTGACACATGTGCCTGGGAGTGTACTGGGGTGCCCCAGGGTGCCCTGGTGCTGTAGTCCAGGTGCTCGGGACAGTATAAATGCTTAAAACCCTAATTTGGTATTATCGCTAATTATCTCTAAATATTTTATCTTATGCTCACCTGGATTTATTGGATGATTTTTATGATGCCTTGCACATGAAGAAGAAGGGGTCATAATGACCTCACCGTGAAATCAGTGGACTTATCATTGAGCGTTACACTACATTACGGACCTTGATGTAGTTCTGGTGAGTGTGTGTATGATGCGTGCCCTAGGTTTTCTTTTTCCAATTGCACTTTGTGAAATAACGAGCTATGGTAGCTATAGAAGATGTAGATAGTAGAATAGAATGAATAGAATCCCTCCTCCTCTAAGAATGTGTGTGATGTAGACTTTCCTAGCTTGAATGTATGGTGCTATGTGGATGCAATATGGTGCAATGGATGTAGCCCTAGATGGAGTGATAGTAGTGATAGGATGCAATGACCTAAGACCCTTATTATGGTCTTATAAGATTTATATTTATAGGGCTCTCAAGTTTAATTTTGTAATTAATCCCAACAATGCTTGACTGAGGAAAAGATAAAGATGACCAACGACTAGAAGTGACCCAAAAAGGAGTGAAAGAGGCTAAGCATAGATTGGGGCACCCATAGTGGGACCAGGGTGCCCCAGTACAAGGTGGGGCACCCAAAATTAGGGCTAGAATCTTAGGGAAGTTAGAAAATGGGGTGATAAGTATCGGGAAATACGTAAAAAAGAAGTAAAACATAAAACAAAGATGGAAAAAGGTGGGATTAATTGGTACTTTGTACACTTGAGAACCTTCTAAATAGTAGTATAAGACCGGGCTAAATATTGTCTAATGTGTAATATTTGTGTCTCTACAATAACCCTCTATATGGAGTATTGCTCCCCAAATTTTTTCCCTCAATTTTATTATTATTAAATCCATTTTTTCGTATATGAAAATTTTCCATACTTTCTCTTTTATATTTGAACTAAATGAATTTATTATTTTATTATTTTAAATGAGAAAATTATTTTAATTAGATGAATTGATTTTCATTTGAAATGATGTATTTCTAGGATACGACAACTAAGTCATCGTCCTCGTCTTTTATATGAAAAACTAAAAACAATCACTCACATTTCGATAAATTACTGTTATTATCAAACTAATATACTGTATATTTAGATTATTGATTTGAATGAGTCCCTTTATTTTAATGTGAATTCATTGAAATTTGACTATGTGGATTGAACAATTGCAGGGAATTTTTTGAACCTTGATTTCTATTAATCTTCGTTGTTCATAATTATTCAAAATTTATTTACGTGAAAATGGGGTCTAACCTCTTTAGTATTGATAAATCTCAGATGTTGAATGAAATTAATTACAACATCTGGAAAATACAATTGATGGCCAAATTCATAGCTCACAAGCTGCCGGACGGTTGTGAACGGAACATAGAAGGCTCCTAATGCGAAAAGCAATGTGGATAACGTCTTTGCATATCAAAAAAGGTGTAGAAATCTATGTCCATGATTTGTGGAGTGTGCAAGATGATTTTCTCCTTTATATCAAAAATAAAGAAAGTTCGAGTGAGGCTTGGACGCAATTGGAATCGATGCACAAAGGTACGTAATTATAAAAATCATTAAATTGATTCTAGAACTAATGACAACTCCCATGAAGGGAGATGAAAAAGTAATTAATTATTTGGATAAAATTAAAAATATTAAGTCTCAGTTGGATGGATGTAATTGTAACTTAATTCAGGACAAATTACTTTACTTTATTATTTAGTTAAATATTCATGAAAAGTTTAGAAATTTCATTTCAATACTGAATTCTAAGTATCAAACTGAACAAGACATCCCTAATTTGCAAACCCTTAGTGCTCTCTTGATTCAAGAAGAGCAAGTTATGACAAAATTTGATTCAAAAGAGAATGCCACTCAAGCACTTCTCACTAAAAATAAAAAAGTAAACCTTCTAGGTTCAACAAGAATCAAAAATCAACTTTTAAACCTCCTAGTAAAGACAAGAAACCAGGAAACTTAAGAGTTAGTTTTGATGGTAAATTTCATTATTGTGGAAAAATTTTCCATAAGAAATAAGAATGTAAATTAAGAAACAAGTCAAATTTCAAAACCAAAAGGAAACAAATCATATCAAAATCAAAACCAAAACAAGAATAAGAAAAATAGTCAAAAATCTAATGTAATTGCTTTATATGCTTCCTTTTTCACTGCAAAGGAAAATGAGTGGATATTGGACAATGGTGCCTCTAGGAACATGACCTTCAGATATGATATCCTATCTGACCTTAGAGAGTGTAATGATTAGATCTATTTGGGTGATCATTCCATTCTCGACATTCAGGGACAAGGTAAAGCAAAAGTATCAAATGGTTTTATTAACAATGTTTTGTTAGTTCCTAAACTTAAAATGAATTTGCTTTCTTGTTCTCAATTGACTCAAAATAACTATAGTGTAACTTTGTTAAAATATAAATGGTTTATTAAAAATGAACATGATGTTACTATAGTTGAAGGCATACAAAGAGATGGTCTTTATGTGTTTAATGGCTTTCCCTCTACTTCTTGTTTAACATCTCAAAGAAGTGACATGCAATTGTGGCATGAGAGACTAGGTCATGTCAACTTTAGGAGCATGTATGACATGTCTTGACTAAACCTAGTTTCCAAAATCATGTAACGTGTGAAAGAAATATGCTAACCCTTTCCACAGTCATCATGATGCAAATTCTATGGAACCTTTGGAACTTGTTCATAGCGATGTTCGAGGACCCATATAAATTCCATCCCTTAATGGTTCTCTATATGTTGTCACATTTATTAATGATTTTTATCATATGATTTGGTACTATTTTATTTGATGTCTTGTCAAAATTTAAGGAATTTAAAGATTTAGTTGAAAACAATTCTAGTTATAAAATTAAGAGGCTTAGGCTGATAATGGGGAGAATATGTTAGTAAGGCATTTGAATCATTTTGTGTTGAATGTGGTATTCAAAGAGAACTGAATACTCCTATTCCCCTCAATAGAATGGGATTGTGGAAAGGAAAAACTGCACCATTCTGGAAATGGCTAGAACTATGTTGCATTCAGCACAAGTCCCTAAATTTCTCTAGGTTGAAGCAATGAACATTGTTGTTCATATTTTGAACAGAGTACCCACTAAATCCTTAGTTAACTCCACTCCTCTAGAAAAGTGGTCAAATCAAAAACCAAGTGTGTCTCATTTGAGAATCTTTGGTAGCCCTACTTCTCTCTTCATTCTGAAATCAAAATGGAAGAAGCTTGATCAAACCTCCTATCCCTGTATCTTTGTAGGTTACGGAGGTAAAACTAAAGGTCTTAGGATCTACGATCCTTTAAAAAGAGAAGTTATAGAAAACAAGAATGTAAAAGTATTAGAAAAACTTTTTGTTCATCTTCTTCATCTTTTGTTTCTATTATTCATGATGATTCTAATGAAATTGAAAATAATAATAACAATGAAAATGATGTATGTGATGATGAAATTAGTAATGAACCTATAGTTGAAAAAGAGTTAGTTCTTGTTTCCTCTATAACCAAAAGACCTAGATGGGCGAAGTCTATTATTCAAGACTTTAATCTTGAAAACCTTCAGAAAATGACTATAATTCAACATACATATCATGTTTTCATGATGATGTATGAACCTGAACCCTAATATTTCGAAGAAGCTTCTTTTGACGAAAGATGCTACGAGATATATATATGGGGTACCATAGAGTTGAGTTTCATTCTAGATATTTAGGGGGTAGATGCAATTAAATTTGAATACACTACCTTAATTAAAAGTCAAACTTGGGATTTAGTCCCTCCTCCTAAAAAATGAAGTATAGTCGGATCTAGATGGCTATAAAATATTAAATATAAAGATGATGGTATTGTTAGAAATTCAAATTTAGGTTAGTATCTCTAGGGTTTACTCAAAAAATCGGTATTGACTATGTTTAAACCTTTGCACTAGTTGTAAAAATGATCACAGTAAGGATTTTATTGCCTTAGATGATCAATATGGTTGGGAAATCCATCAGATAGATATTAAGAATGCTTTTCTGAATGGTGACGTAAAAGAGGAAATCTATATGACCCAACCTAAAGGCTTTGAAGAATGAGGTAAATGAATGTATATTGGTAAATTGAAAAAATCTTTATATGGTTTAAAACAAACTCCTAGAGCTTGGTATGCAAAGATTAACAATTTTTTCAATGAAGTTGGATTTTCTAATTGTTCTTCGATAATGATTTATTTGTTAAAATTGAAAAAAATAGATCATTCTCATTGTATTATATGTTGATGATTTACTTATTACTAGTAACTCTAACAGTTTAATTATGAAAATTAAAGCTAAATTAAAGCAATACTTTGAAATGACTGATTTAGGATTATTGCATCATTTCTTAGGCATGGCTATAATTAGGATAAAAATTCTATTGTTGTATCTCAATCACAATATGCTACTAATATGATTAAAAGGTTTAATATGACTAATTGTAAACCTGTTACTATTCCTATAGAATTTGGATGTAAACTTGATCCTAAACCTACATGTGAAAAAGCTAATCCTACTTTGTATAGGAAAATTATAGGTAGTTTGATTTATCTAACTATTACTATACATGACTTTGCTTATATAGTAGGGATTACTTCCAGATTTATGCAGGAGTCATATCAAGATCACAAGAAGTTAGCCAAAAGAATATTACATTATATTAAAGGTACAATTAGTTTTGGTTTACATTATACTTCTTCTAACAATGTATATTTATATGGAGATTGTGGTTTTGACCATGCTGGTGATTTGATAGATAATAAGTCTACAACTGGATATGTGTTCAAGTTTGGTGCAGGTGCCATTACTTGGAGTAGTAAAAAGAAACCAACAGTCTCCATTTATTCTACTGATTCATAGTATAGAAGTGTAATAGAAGCAACGAAAGAAGCCATGTGGCTAAAGAGGTTGTTGGAAGAGATACACATGGAAGCTAAAGGAAGTACTCTTCTTATGTGATAGCCAAAATTTCTTTTCTCTGCTAAGAATCCAGTTTAGAATCAAAGGAAAAAACATATAGAGATACATATGCACTTTATCTTAGAGAAGTTCCTTTATAGTGAGATAGATCTCTAGTACTACATGACTGAAGATCAAGTTGTAGACATGTTTACGAAGACATTATGTGCTATAAAGTTTTGAAAGTTTCATATAATGCTTGGCCTTTCATATTTTCCATTGAGGGAGTGTGCATGGAAATTTCACCTCCTAATGGGCGGCCGATTGATATATCCTTCTCCTCTATACTTCTGCTCCATTGTAAAGCATTGTAAAAATATCTTTATGATCATTGTAAACATATAACTCTAAGTTTACAGTTTACATTTTACATTTTACAGTCTAGTGTGTGCATCTATTTATAATGGAGGTCCTTGTGTTATAAAAGGATCCTAAAGATGTGGTTTGATAATTTTCCATGAGAAACCGTGAGATGTAGTCTCACAAATCATGTTTAGCCTAAATCATAACTTTTTATTTATGGATTCTAAATCCTTTTGTACCAAAAGGTAAGTTGAGCATGATGAAGGTGTTATAAATCCTTCAAAAGTGATATGTTATCCTAAACCTTCACTAATGGTTTATGGATTTGTAAATCCTTGTTGTACAAACAAGTAATGTTGGCATATGGTTCCCCACTTAATATTAAGGGGGAGTGTTAGAACATAATATTAAGTGCTTATAATGTTTAGTTTATAATTAAATAATTTAGAATATATTTTATATTCTTAATTATTTAATATAAACTTTAGATTATGTTTTATTAGTTATTTAATAACTAATTAATTTAAACCGGGGTACACACCCCATCACTTAATTTGTTCATGACCCTTGGGGTCATTTAAATATGGTCACGGGCCATATTTGGTTAATTCATATGAGGTGAATTAGACAAGGAGAGAAGTGAGGAGGGAGATAATTTTGGACTGTAAAAGTTTCTCACATAATGGATATTCTTTTCTCGTGGTTTTTCCCCTCGGGTATTTTCCACGTTAATTATTGTGTTTAAGTGTTATTTATTATGTTATGCATTTATTTATGATTTCATCTATTTTTTGGTAAATATTATAATGGTTAATTAATCTACACACCTTGGATTTGTAAAGAAAAGATATTTAAGAGAGAGTTTATTACCTCGGGGCATCACACACTTGGGTACATTTCTAGGTCCTAAAGCATACTAACATATACATGACTCCTAAGCAAGAAAACTAGTGGTTGACAACTATATTTCTCTCTTTTTGTTTCTTTCTTTCTCTTCGGTCTCACACACCCTACGGCTACGATGAAACCTAAATGATTTATCTTTTATGGCCTCAGACACTAGCACCCAATTAGGACACCAACGCCCATGTGCTTCTGTCCATATTGGGTGCTCTTGACCCTTTCTTACCTTTACTCACTCTTTTTGGTCTCTTTTATATTTTGGGCATCTTTTTCACTTATGGGTTGGCCTTCTAGTTTTCAATTACGAAATTCAAATAAGGGAATCATATATATACTTAGTTACTTCTCAAAAATAAAGACCAAGCACTAAACATTACTATTACCACCTAAGCTTGCATCCAAAGGCACAAGAGCATTCAAAGGCATCCATATAGCACTCATACGAGGGACAAGGATTACATCACTTATACATAAACTTCATAAGAGGGGAAGTCTATTCTATTCCATCCACACATACTATACATTTTCTACATTCTAGATCTAGCCCGCTATCATTTGTGCAACTTGCACAAGGGCATCCTAGGACATCATTTCTACACACACACACACACAAAATAAATACATGGGGTATGAGATGTTGTGCGGTGCTCGGCAGTAATTTCACTCCTTGAGTGACTATCGGGGGTTTGTTTGAATCCACATTCCACATATTTTTTATTAGATTTTATGTGGTTTGTGGACATGTGTATGTACATATTTTGTTTTGCAGGTTACAAGTACCTTGGGTGATCAAAGAGAGAATATCAAGTGACACACAAAAATCAATACAGAAACCCTTGTGACACAAAATAAATCATTTCATGATCATTTGCATGGCCATCAACACCCGGATCCAATCACTAGCGCCCATACGCCTCTACCCTCCTGTGGGTGCCCATGTCCTACATTATTTTCGAGTTCCATAATTTCCAATGAGTATTAATGAGGTTTTTATAACATGCTTAATTATTTTACGTACTCATATCACTTCTTGTTTGCTCATAAATTAGCTAAGTCTTCCTATCTCCCTCTCTTGCTTAGGGTTTTACATTTTACATGCTTGTTTGTTTGTGCCTTTAATGTACATCATCACTTGTATATCACATATTACAAAGTAGTTACTCTAAAATAAGGATTTAATTCAAATTAAATTAAATCATTTGTTGAACCAATCACTCAAATCCTCCTCCTTTTGCCCATCTTAGTGGTCATTTTGGTTCTTTTAAACATCTTGAGCTTCCTCTTGCTAGGAAAATATTATTTGTTACTATGTGATCTTATTTGTAACAACTCACATAGAGGAGTTTTTTGGAGATATTCAAGGGATTTCATAGTTGTCTGTTGTTATGGCTTGACTCTTAAATTATAGGAGATCATTGCCTATATATTAGTATTATATTATTAAATATGATGAACAAAGAAATCAATAAAGAAGAATGATAGTTGTGTTTACTGTGCAGAAATATGAGGGGTGCTCTTTATTTGGCCTCAAAGCATTATTATTCTTGTGCCTTTATATTATGAGAGTCCGACATGTATTGATTTAGGATGAGAGACATGGATTTGGATTCCATTTCAGAGAATACTTGATGTTGGACAAACTGCAAGCGAGACATTGGTGTTTGTTTCCTCCTTTTGCCATACGTCAAATCAATTATCGATCCACTTGGCATTCATTTTTTCTAGTTTTATAGCTATGTGAGAAACAAAAATTTTCGAGTCCCGACATATCTATCAATGCAATATTCAATAAATAATTCAATTATTTATTTGATTAATGTTTTATTTGGTGTTTCAACTGCACCATTATGCCCACTTGCACCATTGTTGTTGTATTATATTATTTTTTGATTGTGTTTACACTAATGCCTTTTGCATTACTTTGGTATCCATCACTTTTTTGTCCATCTCGCACCTCGCCATTACATACATATCCTTACGTGTGGAGGTTACTATCACTGTTCGTATTCTATTGCATGTGGCTGTGATCACACTGTGCATTACAGTTAGATCAATGTTTTTATTTACATTATTCAGAATTGCTTTATGAAAATAGTCTCGGGCCTTTGTGGACTCCTACGAACATGGCGAGCTCTCATGGCTTGTGATCCACTTTTCTCGGGTCGAGTGTGCATTTGAGGACCTCAAGTTCTGATTTCCATCAAGCACCGCTCAACGGTTTCAACGACGGTTCAACAAATCATGTGGCTTCCAATACAAGAACAGGTAGTAAGCATTTAGTGAGTCTTCTTTCTTGTGTAATTTTTGATATTTTCTATCCTCTTTGATAATGGAAACATCTATAGCACCACTTGATAAGTTCAATGGTGTCAATTTTCACACATGGAAAGTGAAAATTTAGATGCAACTTATGAACAAGAATTTGTGGAGGATTGTAAATGGGCAAGAAAAAAACCATCAGATCCAGCTAAAGAAGTAGAATGGGAAACAAGGGATGATAAAGCCAAAGCCATTATTGGCTTAGCTCTTTCAGATACTGAATTGCATTATGTTGATCTTGAGAAATCATCAAAGGAAATGTGGGACAATCTAAGTAAATTATTTGGTGCAAAAGTTGTAAATGCAAAGTTTTCTTTAAAACTTCAATTGTTTAGATTCAAAATGAATGATGGAGTCACCATGTCTAGTCATATTAATGATTTCATATCTCTCACTAGAAAATTAGCAAAAGTTAGTGCTCTTGTTGATGATGAAGATGCAAAATCCATATTATTGAATAGTTTTCCTCCCAAGTATAGTAATGTAGTTTTTACACTTGGTCAAATGCCTTCTAAAACTCTAGAGGACATGATTTCAACTCTCCTAGCTGAAGAAAAGAGAACCAAAGAAGACACAAATGAAGAAAAAGATCTATATAGTAGAAAGAAGCATAAGAAGTTTTCCAAAAATGAAGGAGAAGTTGAATGCTACTATTGCAAGAAGAAGGGGCATACTTCTTCATTCTACAAAGATCATGCTCAAGATGTGCTAAGTGGAAAAATTGGCAATGAAAAAATATAGCAGCAGATAAAAATCGTCAAGAAAAGAGGAACTGAACCGGAGGAATGTGGATACGTGTCTCGAATACTTCTTATACTAAGAAATATTTTCTTTGGAGGTTGGAGGATGGAGGAAAAAAGTTTCCTCTCATTAGTCACCACTAATGAGGCCGTGCATACTGATTTGGTGATGTGTGTGAGTGTGTGTTTATTTCATTTGATTTCAGTGTGGTGTTTTCTAAATAATGTGTTATGGAAACTTCACATTGTGGGGGGGAATGACACAATGCTTCAGTTTGTATGTGTAAAATGATATGTTTGCACTATGATGGATTTCAATATATAATCTCCTAAAAAAACTATGATGAGAGATGAAGGATGCACTGACACATTGCGATATGGTTGTAGGTAAACCAATTGAAAAACTTCAACCCTTTGTGGTTTGTGGTAAACCACTGGAAAACCACCTCACTCTCAGTTTTTGGTTAACCGATGGAAAACCAAATTTTAGTTTGTGATCATCCAAAGGAAAATAACATGATCGCTAAATTAGGTGTTATTGTTTTCCCCATGTTCACACTAAGGGGGGAAATGTTAGGAAAATATTATTTGTCAGTGCGAACATTTTATTGTTATATCGTTAGGTGTGTACGTGAGGTTATTTGTAATAACTTACGTAGAGGAGTTTGTTAGAGAGATTTGAGGGATTTCATAGTTGTCTATTGTTATGAATTGACTCTTAATTTATAGCATATCATTGCCTATAAATTAATATAATATTATTGAATTTGATGACCAAATAAATCAATAAAGAAGAATGATTGGTGTGTTTATTGTGTAAAAATATGAGGGTGCTCTTTACCTCCATCTATCCGTAGTTCCTTTAAATCCATGAATGAATATTCTAATCCTTTTCTTGATTCCACCAAAGTTCCACTTGACAATATTGAAACTTATAATAGTGAAAAATCATAAGATGAGGATACCAACGTTGATCAAGAGCAATTAGATGAACTTACTAATTTTTGTTACGCCGTACATGATCAACCTTCACAAATTCCAGATGTCTTAACTATTTTACTCACTCAAAAACATGCTTGAGATGTTGCATCTAACCCTCTTGTGGGTTTCTCCTCAGCCTTCATGGTCTACATACCCCCTCTACTATTACAATTTCCATAGATTTCACTACCACTCCTCACCCTCCTCCTAACACTTCCCATACAAAACCCGGTTCCTCTTTAGGAACACATGATCTAGATTCTTTGTATCAAGATCTCTAAATCAAAATTTGTCAACTATAATAAGGTACTTCACGTACCTCTCCATATCATAATTCCTTATTACTACTCCACACCCCTTTTACACTGCCATATTTCTTACCCACTCCTCCCAACTTCATTACACCAAATTTTCCCACCTTCGGTGGTCATGGTGACCCTCAAGAGCATCTTCAATCTTTTGATGTGGCATATCTTGACTATGCAAATGATCATACATTACTAGCTAAGCTATTCCTAGAAGTTTGCAAGATTATGCCATGTCTTGGTTCTATAATCTACTTATTCACTTGGTAACTTCATTCACACACTTATATGATGATTTCCTTTCTCATTTTTACATCAATATCAACACCAAGATATCTTATGCACAACTTGCTCAAATCAAACAAGGATCTAATGAGCATCTAGCTGAGTGTGTTTTACGTTATAAGAGCAACCTAGCTAAGATGGCTAATGTACTCACTAATTTTGAATTCGCAAGATATTTTTATTCAAAGTCTCATACCCCCACTACAAGAGAGTGTTATATTTGAGATATCTCCTCCTTTGATCAATCATGTCATGCACTCAAAAACGTGAAGGTAGACTCTTATCTATGGTAAAATTGAAATACTATGAAAATGCTTCATCTTCATCCTTTAATTGGTTTCAAGATAAATATAATTTCAAACCATATCCTAAAACCACTAAATAAAAGGCTATTTTTATTGTTGTTTCTACACCGAAAATATTCCATTACAACCTCCAAAGCATACTTTTACCAAATTACCCTATGAACCTCCATTTATATTGCCACAACTTATCGATAGCCATGTTATTACTCTTCTACCACCACTCAATCTTGATCCGTCTCATCCTCATGGCCGTAACTATGAGGAAAATGCACAATGTTACTATCACCAATGCGTTGGGCACTCTACTCATCGCTTCTTTAAAATCAAACATTTTTTCAAGATCTCATTGATAATAATGTAATCAAGCTCCCAATAAATTCATTGCTAAGCTAGTCAATGATAATAAAAAGCTAAAAATATTTAATTACCCTTTTCCCAAGCATGAAAAGCAAGCCACCGATTCTTTACGCCAACCATACATATTACGATGTTCCTTTTTTGCTATTGTTGATGAACCATAATCGGTCGTTACATTCTTGGATCATGATTATCATGCTACATTCTCTTCTAATTCCTTGCATATTAATGCTTCTATTATTTCATATACCATCAATAATACTATGATATATCCATTAGCTCATATTAACATATGCTCCATTGCACTCCTCCTAACTATCAAATGTCCACTTTCCAATGTCACATTTCAATCCCTAATTTTTTTTTCTATGTCAATCTTCCCATTATAGTTGGGCCCCTTACCATGCTTGTACCATTTTACATTGCATCTTCAATACAAGACTATGACATACTATTATGTCTCTCTTAGCTCTGTGTCATCCAATCCATCCCTTCCATGAATCATTTGTGTCTCAAGTTCATTCACATTAAACAAGTTGTTCTTGTGAAAGGAATTTCACCATGTAAGCCATTACCTCAGCCCACCATTTTCGGTATCTATACACCAGTCATGGAATCTAGGATTCTTGTGCCTCTCAAATCTAAATCAACCTATGTACCTATTATCACTTAGATCTTGCACCCGTTGAATCATCAAGAAATCCAGTGCAACATGGGAACATCACCAAGGTGTGGGACCTTGGCTCCTTGGGATGAACCTCTGGAAAATGCTAGATTCCTTCAAAACTTGGTGCATTCAATTTAAGATCGAGATGCAAGGCTATAATACTTGAAATAAAACTAAACTATCTGTTTCTTGGGGTAAAGGGATAGAAAGATAACTGAAATATATAAAAGCGTTGATGCACCAAAGATTTATGGAACAAAAATATCTACTTCATATACACATAGTAATATTGCAGAACAATATATCACATGCACATCTCCTAATAATATTTCTCAATCACTATACTAAATGAGTACAAAATTTTAGTAACATAAGGGATTCAATAATTTCCACAACTGAAATAGTAAAAATTACACACCAAAAGTTACAGATTAATTGAAAAATATAATTGATATAAAGGCAATATAATCCACACATACAAGGAATTAAATCATTCACAAGTATTAATCGAATTATCAAAATGCACAATACATCAAATATTCAAAGGAAAAATATTGTTTTGAATATAACAAAGGCTTAAATATTGTTTGAAGACTCCTCCAAATTATAGATCCCTTCACAAATGTGATCTAAAGGTTTTTAAAAACACAATGCATTCTCCTATTTATAGGCTAAGAGGGTTGAGCAATTATAGCTCTACCCCTAATTAATTCTTGCTAAAAATAGAATGCATTTATATTTAGGGAACATCCTCCTTGAAAATAGAAAAAATAGTTGCACATGTTTGGTCGTGAACCAAGTAAACCCCCGCAACTTCTAGAAGTTCTCGTAGCTTGGAGGTTGTTCAACAATGGTTGTCATGCCTAGCTAGGATTGGCACTACCCATTTCTTGATCTGATTCTTCCTTCTTTTCTTCTTCCTTTCCTTCTTCTATGCTCGAAATAAAGAAAAATTTGATAATTCCTTTAACCTCTTCATCACCAAGTACAAATACATAGCGGTTCATAATTTCCCACTGAATCAGTTTCTCTAGCTACTTTAGCTGGAAATCTTTTAGTCTTGTTTATCACCTTCTTGAGATGACTCAAGAAGTTTTGGTAAGATACCAACCTGTAAATAGATTCAAGACTAAAAGAATCATTACATCATCATCTTGATTTACCAAACTCTTAAAATGAGCAATAATTTGATCAATTGGAAGATGTAGACACAAAATTATGCACTTTAGACATTATTTAGTCTCGGTCTTATACTACTATTTAAAAGGTTTTTGAGTGAAGAAATTACTAATTAACCCCGTCCTTTTACCATCTTGTTTTTTTACTTCATCATTTCCAACCTCTTGCACCCATATGCCCAGTCATATTCTATCATCCTACGTTATTTTAGCCTCGACTACAAGTGCCCATATTAGTACTGGGAACCAGATTAGTACTAGGGTGCCCATGGGTGCCCTAGTACCACTAGGGGCACCCCGATCCTTTTTCACTTTCCCTCCATATTTTGGGATCTTTCTATCCATTTTAGATTATTATCTTTTGGTGGTTGACCATTTACGAAATTATATCAAGAGAACCCTATAAATATAAAGTTATGAGACCATAATGAGGGACATAACATCATTCACTACTATCATCCATCTAGATTTGAATCCATCTATTGTATTGGAGATCACTTGCATCCACATAGCTCCATCATCAAGGCACAAGGATAGGACATCTGCATCAAACTTCATAGGGGGAGGGATCCTATTCTATTCCATGCACACATACTATTACATTTTCTACATTTATTTATTGCTCGTTACTTCACAAAGTTCCACTAACATAAGAGCACCTAGGGCACATTATGAACACAATCACTAGAACTACATTTAGGTCCAAAATTTTAGTGCAATGCTTAGTTAGTAAACCCACTATTGTGGCAACTAAGGTTAGTCTGACCCATTCATTTACATTTTTCCTTTTTATGGTTTTGATACTTCTTTTGGCATTCCTACAGGTCTTTCCTTCATCTTGGATTATTGTTGACATCTAAAGTAACATGAAAAATTTGATAGAAACATAATGAAGGTTCGAATCAACTCCCAACTTTGCAAAGATCAATTTCAAAGCTTTTACATAGACCAGGGCTCCCAGTTTACAAACTAGAGTTCCCGCATGCACCCCAACCCCTTCCTAGGAGCTCCAATCTAGGGAATCAGTCCAGATCCATCCTTTTTGAGCTTCTACACACGTCGTTGTCACATCCGAGTTTCCAGTAACCTCTACGATTCAATCCCATGAGCATTTATTATTCAGCTAAGTTCTTTCCTCTTCTCTCTTGCACATTAGGGTTAGCATTTCCTTTTACATAGTTGTTTAGCTCATTTACATACTTCTTTACTGCATTTATTTACTTTATTTACAATTGTTCATAGATTAGATTAACTATTCACATATTCCACATATTATTTAATTTTAGTTAATCCTTTTGGTGAACTCAAGTTTCAAAACTTCCTTTTGATCATGTCATCTCTTTATCAAGTTATGGCTCAATCTTCTTATCCTACCTTTATACCAACTAAGGTCTCAGGAATAGTTACGATTGCTTCTGATTTCATACGCGTGCGTACCCAACATCCTGATCCATATATTAATGTAGTTATTACTTTTGTACTCGCCCTAATCCACCTACGGCTCCTCCCAAGTATATATTCCTCTACCCATTACTCTAGCACTCCCCCACAACATCTAAGGGCTATGACATCATTTAACAACTTAAAAATACGTCATCTAAGATCTCTCTTTATGACTTATTGCATAATGTGTTGGATTTTTGTAACACGCTAGAAGCCTCCCTTTGGTCCATTCATATTGAAAGTGATAATTCCACGGTGGCCTTTTCACATCTTATACAATCCATTCGTAATTTTCCACACACTATATCTTTCACTGATAAGGATATGTCACATTTTGCTAAAAGTAATTTGTGTGCTCCTTTTCTCATTACTATTGTTGTTAGTACTACTTGCATCAAACACATCCTCATTGATAATGGATCAACTGTTAATATTTGTGCTCATTCTCTCTTAAAGCAATTGGGTATTAGCAATAATCTCATTTCTAAGAATTCCACTCTCATCCGTGGTTACAATTCTACCACTCGCACATGCTTAGGGACTATCTCATTACATATTTGGGTTGGGCCTAAGACTATTCTCACTGAGTTCTATGTCATTGATGCCTCCTTTTAGTTCAATCTCTTGTTAGGTAGGCCTTGGATTCACACAATGCAAGTCGTTCCATCTACTATTCACCAATGTGTCAAGTTTTTGCATGATGGCTATGAACATACTATCACCGCAGATCCAGATCCATTCAAATATTGTCGCATAGACCATGTTACTGCCATGCATATACCTCCTTCAAAATGTATTCCATATAGTATTCTTGATACATATGATATTTGTAGTCTAGTGCTTCACAATCCCCTTCTACCACTGTTAGTGCTCCAAACTGTTTTTACTTATACTACGACTATTATTTCACCTACAATATCAGTTCCTCCTAGTGTTCCTTCTCAACCAGTTGTGGCACCCTCTACTACTCCACCTGTGGTGCTACCTACCAACATCCTTGATAACTTTATACCACACAATGATGTTCACACCGATGATTCTAAGGATTCTAATGATGAAGTTGACGCTAACAACTTGATTTTACCCCTCTTGGTGTAGAAGAATTTTATTTCAAATAAACCTTTGTGGCCGATGGCCCAGGTAAATATAGGTTTAAGACCCCTCCATCTACTAATGTTATGGTATTGTATCAAGTATTTGTCCATAGTATCGACATTATTTCATCTTCTCCTCCACGAGTTTCTGCTCCAATTCCTCATTTTACATGCACATTATTCATCAATAGGAACTTTTGGCAACACATCCCCATCGAATCTATGTGCTTAGAAACTATTTGTACACACGATAGTTTGGCTAGGTTTGGCATAACACTCAATGACATTTTACCACCTCTTCATTCACCACATCTCTATCATGGCTATTTTCACATTACGACATCTTATGGCTTACGTGTCTTTCATCTGACGGTCTTTGTTGCACGTACCCTCGTGACTCTCCACTCACACTTAGATAATCCTGGATTGATTATATTGGTGGTACAATCGATGCTCATCACTCTTTACTTACATTTCCTATGCCTTTTGGTCATATCTCTATTCATAATGATTCTTCTCCCGCTTACGTTCCAAACATCTCTCATTGGCATGCTCATGGTTTCCCACCGATCACCTTTATTGATGAATAATATGTAATGAATGTGTATACACTCCACCGCAATGGGTCCCTATATGACCCTTCTCATTCTATAGCTAATCAATTTTCGATATTGCTCTAGTAGGTTTCGATCATGACAATGATGATCTTCTTTATAGTGGCCCATAGTCATCTTTTCTATCATACATTTGGGGGCTTAGCACTTAACACCCCCACTCACTTTAACATATGTCATCTTTGAATTTTCATATAGACATCTTCCTCACATGTTCTAGCATTGTCATTTCCCGATGACACATGCTTGTGCTTCAGTTCACACTTGACTATTGAGGGCTTACTACACATGAACACCACACACTACACCATAGACATTACACATTGTGTTTCATCACACATTACACGTCATACACCATATATTCTATATATTTCATTTTGACATTTGCACATTTACACATCTTACATCATACTAGTCTTCATTATACATACTTGCATCTAGCATTCCATACTACTCATCATACATATTACTTTTAGTCTACACCATACATTACATCTTATACATCATAAATTACACATTATACTCCTTACATGGTTGTCTTTCATCATTATGCATACTACATTGTCTTCTACGCATTGCACTCTCTATCCATGACACACTTTATTTCCTCAATCCATACTCAACTACCAAGGGTTTACAAATCAAATGGACCTTACACTCATCACACATTTACTATTCAACCTTTCATCATGCGACATTCCTAGGTTAGTGACATATGCTTTAGGATAAATCGTCACCTATTCTATCATTTTGTAGTGGTATACACCTTAGGTTACATCACCACTCCCTCTTTTCATCTTGTAGTGATATACGCTTAGGGATAAATCATCACTCATCCATTCATATTATAGTGATATATGCTTAGGATAAATCATCACTTATATGTTCAATCTGATCGTGATATATGCTTCGGCTATAGGGTTCACACACACATCATTTTAAGGTTTCATCTCATCAATATACATAAATGTTCATTACAAGGCGCTAGACACAACACACACCATTCGACCATTTCCGATGACGACACAATCTTGTTTACGGTTCATTCTTGACTACTAAGGGGGAAAACAAAATGAACCTCACTACATATATTTCCATTCACTTGGGGGCACATGACTCTTATCACTCCATTTTACATTCCATTCCATCCATCCACAACATACTACATATTATGGTTTCTCTTACTCTTGCTTACTTTTTCTTGTTCATGGTAACTTTATTACACATGCTAGTTAGATTACTTATATGCCATTTATCTATATCATCCACACATACACATTTGCATATTTTTCTAGTGGTGATCATAGATACATGTCTCTTACATGTAACTTGGATGCTCGCCTTCTACTATTCCTACACTGGTCACCTGGGGCATCCAAATTCGTTTCTCAAAGATGTTTTTGTTTCATTTCGTACTTAGAACTTTACATTACTTAGTTATACATGATTTTGACATACTAGTATCTTTCTAACATACTAATGGGTGATTCATGTGTAGAATTTTTTACGCAGGGATATTTGCTTCCATATTTGTTTGTTTCATTGTCCATTATTCTTTGTTCTTGTATGTGGGCCTTGCCCTATGTTTGGTGTGCACACTTGTTTGTTTTTTACAGCCATGATGGCCTTTGTGTGTCTTGCAACATCATGAGTGATGTCCCATGTTTGCAACCCACTTTGTGTGGCTTACTTGTCTTCTTGTGTGTTTACATTACTTTACTTGGTAGCTTTTACATTACACTATCTTTTACATGCATGCTTGTTCATACTAACACTTGTCTTTGGCTAGCCATCCTTGTTTGTGCATGCCTTGGTTTCTACCAAGCACATCCCTTCCTCCTATAGGGTAGAGTTTCGAGTATGTGTGGTTGGTCCTATTTTGGGGTCGCATTCTCTTATCAGTGACATCACATGTGCCCCCAAAGAGGGGGCATCATTTGGGGTTTTACATACTAACACAATGCATTTACATGGTTCTATTCAGTGCACTTTCCGCCCTTTTCATTGTGGGTTTATATACATCAAGTGAGTTCAGACCAGTCTACGAACTCCATACACAACAGATTTTATAGGACATGATGTCCTTAGCATTATGGGGAAGTAGTTACAAGCTCAGAGGTTACAGTGGGTGTGCCTTCCTACACTACTTTATCTAGTGGCATCGAATCACTCGTAAAACTAGGATGTACAGAGATCTCTTCACACACATTAAGGGAATTAGTTACAGGATGGATAATAATACAAATTTCTCCCTACACTTCTTCACCAAGGGTAGTCTAAGATCGTCCAAAAAAATTGCAACACAGGATATCCTTCTACACTCTCTTTCTCGACATGGATTAGGTGCACATTTTCCATTTACACTTTTTCATTTTCATACTTTACATTTACATACTTTTCCATGTGTCTTTTGCATTGTGTTTTTACACATACATACACACATATTTGACTACTTGATCATTTTCTTCTTATAGTCCGACAAGATGAGAAACAAAAGTCAAACAAATGGGGGCAAACAAAAAGCAAACAACAACAATGACACTTCACAACAACACACACTATATTAACTATGAAGGTACACTATAGACATGAGCATCAACATAAGCATTCCACCGTAGGTTCACTCTCATCACTTTTTTGCACATTTTCATCTTTAGTTTCACGCTCCTCCATATTTTTGTCATTCCACACTTTGTCTAGTCCTTTTCGCACGTTTTCTTCTACACTATTCATGGACATCAGAACACATATCTATCTACTTTATGTTATTGAGCTTTCCACTCACTAACATAAAATGGGTGAAAATGTAGACACAAAATTATGCACTTTAGAAATTTTTATTCTCAGTCTCATACTACTATTTAGAAGGTTTTTGAGTGAAGAAAGTACTAATTAACCCCCATCCTTTGGCCATATTGTTTTGTTTTACTTCGCCATTCTGACCTCTTACACCCGTATTCCCAATTAGATTCTATCATCTCACGTTATTTTATCCTCGATTGGGGCACCTAAATTAGTATTGGGGCCCATGGGCACCTTGGTCTAACCAAGGGTGCCCAGTCCTGTTTTGCACTTTCCCACCATCTTTTGGGCTCTTTCTAGTTGTTTTAGCTTCTTATATTTTTGGTGGTCATCCATTTGGGGTTAATTACTAAATTAGATCAAGATACCCCTATCAATATAAATTTATGAGACCATAATGAGGGACCTAGCATCATTCACTATTATCATCCATCTAGAGTTGCATCCATCTATTACATTAGAGATCACTTGCATCCACATAGCTCATCATCAACGCACAAGGCTATGACATCTACATCACACTTCATAGGGGAGGGATTCTATTTTATTCTATACACACATACTATTACATTTTCTACATTTAGTTATTGCTCACTACTTCACAAAGTGTGATTGGTACAAGAGCACCTAGGGAACATTATGCACACACTCACTAGAACTAAATTTGGGTCCGAAATGTAGTGCAACGCTCAGTTAGTAAGCCCACTATTTTGTCAACTGAGGTCAGTCCAACCCATTCATTTGTATATTTATTTTTAAAGTGTTTTGATACTTATTTTGGTCTTCTTCTAGGTTTTTCCTTCATCTTGGATTATTGGCGACATCTGAAGTAGACGGAGAATTCAATACGACACACAAAAAAGGTTTTGGATCACCTCCCAACCACTCGTAGAAATTATTTTTAGAGCTTTTACATAAACCAAGGTGCCCAATTTACGTGATTAGAGTACCCATAGAGCCCCAATCCCTTCCTAAGCACTCTAGTCCAGGGAATCAATCCAGATCCATCCTTTTCGGAGCTTCGCACGGTCATTGTCACCTCAAGATTTTATAGTCACCTCTCGTGACATGGTCCCATGAGCATCTGTTATTCATATTGCACTCTTTCCTCTTCTCTCTTGTACATTAGGGTTAACATTTACTTTTACATAGTTATTTAGCTCATTTACATACTTCTTTACTGCATTTATTTACTTTATTTACAATTGTTCATAGCTTAGATTAACTATCCCCATATACCACATATTAGTCAATTTTAGTTAATAATAAGATTATCAACATTTTTTTCTAGAAATTTATAATTGATATTGTTGAATTCTTCCATAATTTCATTCAAACCATCCACTACTTCAACTCATTTCTCTTCCAATTTTGAGACAAGATCTTGTAATATCTCGAACTCGAATTCCATTGCTTCTTTAAATTCAAAAGGTTTTGAAACATCATCTATAACACCCTCCTTTAGAAGCAGATCAGAGCTGACACTTTGAATTTCCTTCCATGTTTCAAGAGCAAGTTCTAAGTTATCACTCTCCTCAGTAAGGAGTTCATTCATCTTCAAGATGACATATTTTTAGCATACAGCTTCTTTGTACAAATCAACAAGAGCTTTGATCAATGGGTCAGCCTCTTGAATTAGGTTCTTCATCCAAGCTCCTACTACTCTTCCTTTTTTCCAATCTTTTCCACCACGGAAAAATATGTATCATCGAAGCTCTGGAGGAATAGAACAAGAGGTATGATAGATGGGATGTGTGATTTTGGTCACAAGGACAGCTTAGCTTTTCAACTTTACCCTTAAGCTCATCCTTAGTTATTTTATCCTTATCATATTTGTCTATAAGATTACCCAACGCCACCTGAACATCTTGTTTCTCTTCTTCATGGGTGAATTTTCCAAGAGAAACATGGAAATCTGATAATTTGCTATTGTGATTGTCTCCTCGTTTTCCCCGTAGCTTGAATAGTTATCTCAACAAATATTTCCCATGTTTGGTCAACTAATAGGTTAGAAATAACTCTCAGTTGCTTAGCTTGTCTTCGGGGGGTTAGATCTAGAACACTTAAGTTGAGAACATCAATAATAGGTAGTTTATTCTTCTGTTTTGGTGGTTTTTTATTTAGCCAAGTAGGAATATAAGAAGATGATTTGGAAGACAATATAGGCATTATTGCACGGTAAGGTGTAATTGATATGACTATGAATTAATGCTCATCCTCACACTATTAATTAATTTAATTACTTTAATTAAATTAATTTACACCTCACCTAGCCACATCACCTAGACACCTCATCATGGACTTATTCTTAGTCTATTAATTAACTAGACTGAGTCTCCACTTATCTTAACCAACTAGGACTTAGTCTAACCCTAAAATTAAAGTCTATTCCTTCTCCAACAATATTCCCGCTTATCTAAATGCTAACCCTCACTTGAGACCCAGACTGACAATCAAAGCATGCCAAAAATAGCAAGGATTTGCCTATTTTTGGAAAACCTAGGATTTCCACCTTAACCAATGTCGGTTAACCCTCAACCGACGTCGGTCACCTAACCATCATCGGTTACCTTATATACAATTTGTAACCTTTTACCAGGTTGGTCATTCTGAGTTTGAGAGATATCTTTGCATTCAAGCATGAACCAAGAGACTTCTCAGCATCAAATGATGGAATACATACACTCAATCACAAGCTCAAGAAAGCACTGATACTCGTCGAGAGGCATTAGCATTCATGGGAGCACTCAGGAAGTATTACCATGACACTAACCAAAATTCTTCATGGATCAACCACTTCCATCCTTCACCAACTAGACTGCAAATACAAGTAAGTGTATTTGATTTGCATCATTCAATACTTACTTAAATTAATAGGTTCTTTATTTTTTTATTAGATCTTGTTCTTTCCTACATTCCTCCATCCCACCTTTTACTAATCTACCCAACCTACCACCCACACCTTCTGGCTCTCCATATTTGATCTTTAGGCATCCCTGAGTCTTCCTAACTTTATTATGAACCCAACCATCCTCCCTCCATTCTCTGTGCAATCACAGAGAAGTCCAAAAACTAGGTTTATTTAATTACTACCATTTTCCCCTACCAATGTTGGTTACCTTAACCATCGTTAGTTTCTCCTCTTCATCAGCATCGGTCACCGACCGATCGTTACTATTGTGTCTCTCTGTCAAATTTCACTAAACCTCCCCTAACAACCCCAAAACTCACAAAACCTCACCCAAACCTGATACCCCACCTACAACCTCACCACAGACATTCCCAACTCTTTGTGTAAGAGACAAGAGAGAGCCTAGACACCCACTTTTGACATTCTGCCATTATCCACAATAACTGATATCGGTCATCCTAAACCATCATCGGTCACACCTTGACCGACATTGGTCTTCTGTGCCTAGTAAACTACCTTAAACCAACAAGCTTCCTAATCATCCAAAATCAACCCAAACTACACCAGATCTTACCTAGACCCTGTCTGTGACCCTCAGACCACCTACCCAACCTACAACTGATGACAGGACCTTCACCAGTTTAATTATTAAGCATTTAATTGGATTGACATTGATAGTAATCTGAGATACCTAAATTAGAACACTAGCATTAGATTCTTTTATTTGCATGTTTAGTTATTTTATATTGAGTTATATATCAGTGGATTGAAAACCATCGAGGAAGTATCACACTTCCTGGATCTAGCTCATGCTAGGAAATCCACTAACCTTTTCTATTAACTATATCTTGTGGTCTTGCTTTGCATTATAGGTAGTTCCTCCTAGCCAAAAGGAAGCTCACACAATCAGTTTGGATGGAAATTAGAAACGTGCGTGCACTCAACCTTCAACCACGTGACAACATGTATTCCTCCTTGGCCTATTTACCTTTATCTGTTTCATTATCTACAACAATTTGGTGAAACATTTTGGCATGCCAGTGGGACCCATCAGGGGTTCTTTTGCATTTGTTCATTCCTAGGTAAAAATTGTGTGTTTATTTCCCTTTGAAAAGTATTCACATTAATTTTCTTCTCTGGAATCTTCTCCTTCTTTCTATTGTCTAAAAGAAATTGTGTTTTTGGTGCTTTAAAAAGAACATGTCTTCTTTTTCTTTACATTGCATTAGTGAAAGAGCATTCCTCTTCATGTTCTCCATTTTCTACATCAAACATAATTGTGGATTTGGGCTTAAAACATTTGCATTTCATTTTGGTTTGTTGCATTGTAGCTCACATTAATTGAGGGAAACCTATATGGAAGTCATGCCAATTGATGGTTGACTAATTCAATCGTAGTTCACTTTGCACACTCTCTATACCAAACCACTTAAATAATTTACACATCTTCTTAAACATCATCCTACCTAGGAAGAAGTTGTCAATGATCACACGATTAGAGGATTGATAGTGGGCACCAAGTTGGTTTCTCTGTCTAGTCATTATCTCAGAGAAAGGACCGCCCCCACCAAAACTTTACCTAAAACCATCCTTAGATCTTGGATTTTCATAGGGTACCTTCTATCAAACCAAAAACTCTATTCTATTCACAAGTCAGTCCTAAATAGCATAAGCTAAAACATAAAATTCACCAATAGGATTTTGTGTTTCTTAGTTTTTTTGCTTGATTTGTGTTTTGAGTTGTGAGGTTGTTTCTCCATTTTTTTTTCTTCCTTTCACACTCCACAATCATAGTTGGTGTATTCGACTTTTTTAAGTGTGTTAGGGTCCATCATTACCATACTCAGGTTTTATGGGTTGGTATTTTATATCCGATCTAAGTCACTAAATCCCATTTTCTCCATCTTTTCAAATTTCATCAGTGATCGGCATCGGTTCGGTCCACTATCATCATCGGTTTACTCATCGACCATCATTCGGTTTACCTACCCATTTGGTTCCTACTTTTTTTTGGTCATTTTACCAAAAATAACACTCATCACATTTCTATTCTTTTGGGTTTCAGATACATCATCATACCTCTGGATCTTTGAAATCACTATCAAATCCAGATTTTCTTCATTTTCATCAATTATTACCACATTTATCAAACTTTTGATTATTCCATAGTAACTAGTATCGATCACCCTAACCATCATTGGTCACCCTCTATCACCATCATCGGTTAACCTAACCAATCGTCGGTTCTGTGTTTTATTTTTTTAATTAAAAAATGACCATTTTTACCTCCCAGAACATATTTTCTCCATTTCTTCTATTTTCTGTGTCATTTATAGAGATCAGATTACCAAGTCTATGCTAACTCACATGGTTTTGACTCGTAGCCAAGCCAACGCCCTCATGTATTCCATGCTAGCCTTCAGCCGCTCCCTCCACCTAGCCCATCGCCACCTTCCATATCACCTATGGATCCTACTCATCCCATTATCATCATCATTGATTTTGGTGATGAGGAGTTTCTGCAAAGACTCCTTGACCAAAACCCTGCTACCTTACAATATTATTTAGCCCATTCATCTACTCAAGATTCATCAGGACAACTGGTATATGACATGCCTATGTCCATTCCCCCTACCCTCATACCCCCACTGTCGCTACTACTACTAGCTCTAGCTTAGCCTTACCTTCTTCCACCTTACCACCTGTGGTGTCACAACTTGACCCCACATCATCTATATATGTTACACCTATAACATCTTTCACACCATTGATGTTAGTTTCTCCCATGGTGTCAACCATTCCTTCATCATCCACCTTGAGCATAACCCATCTGCACCCACCACCTCATATATACCTATTGCATCTCATAGCCACCCATGGTGTCGAAAACCCATACTCCATTCCAAAACATTGTCCTCTCCATCCTGTAGTCTTTACCTCCAATCACTACAAGAGTCATTACATCCACCCCACCTACTTACACATATCACCAACAACCCCCTATCTCATTTTATCACCTATTCGGGATATTTTCCGCTACATCTATTCCCCCTCACAATTCTTGTACTCAAACACCACCATATATTGGGATGTCTTCCTCATCATACATTCATCATCTACCCCCTTATACTATAGGGGGTGCCCAATCATCACAACCTACCAATGACCTTATTAAAAATGATGATGGAAAAGATAGACATTGGAAGCATCGGTTTCTGGCTCTCACAACTCTTTGACATACGATGATGAAATTGTAATGAGCCCATTCATCCATCTATTCCCATTCATCCATACCCTATGCATTGGGAAATGCCCAAATTCAACCGGTTCAACAACAAAGAAGACCCGCAACAACACTTGTGGTCTTTCAAACATGGGTGTTATCTAATCACTCATGATGATGCTCTACTCTTGTGGACATTCCCAATGTCCTTGACAAGACTACATGTTGGATTGGTATAGTGGTTTACCTAGACATTCCATTTACTCATTCAACCAAGTGGCTCAAGCCTTCTTGGACCATTTTTGATCAATATCGTCAAGAAGGTCACCATGACCGAACTTGTACTCAACACGACAATATGAAGATGAATCTATCACATATTTTGTCACTCGTTGGCAAAGCCTCATCAACCAACTCACATTCCAACTACCTCAAACCAAGCTTATAGATTTGTTTACTAGGGCTTGTGCTAGACACATCTCACCAACTCTCAAGTTCAAACCTTCACACATTTGATGAGGCATTTACCATGGCTAGAAAAAACTGAAAATATGTGCCATAAAAAGAAAAAGAAAATTCAATTGTGTAAAAAATGTTGCATTCAAATCAAACGATGCCTCTTCCTCTTCCAAACCCCAAAACAATTATTCCAAATCCAAAAAGGATCTGCTAATGTGGTAGTTTTAAAATCTGGCCCATCTCACCCATCAATCAAAGAAAAACCTTCTTCCAACCTTTCTCCCATTCAAGCTTTTTAGTTCAAGTGAGAGAAACAAAGTACACTCCCATAGGAGAGCCCTATTCTTTCATTTTAGAAAAACTTCTAAAAATTGAAGAGTAACTCTCTTTCCCATCAAACCACATACTAGTTTTGACCCCTCTCGTCCTATGCCTATGCATGGTACAAGGAACATGATTATTACAACTATCATCACATTAAAGGTCATAGTGATGGTAATTGTATAACCTTCAAAAACATTGTCCAAGAAATGTTAGATAATGGAGATCTCATCTTGGATAACCCAAACACACTGGCTAATCAGAACTTGCATATCTTCAAGAATCCATTTCCTAATCACACCCCGTCATCTAACCAAACTAGAAAACCTTGACTAATGATAGTAATGTTCATGAAGTTCATGTTGTTTTTGACATCATACCAACCCTTCCTCAATTTCCTCTTATCCCCTCTATCGAGGAGATTCTTGCATGAGCTCCTTTACCCATGAAGAGGACCTATTTCATCTACTCCTTTACCCATAGAGGAGTCTCCCTTATCTCCCCTTCACCCATGGAGGAGTCCACAATATCAGCTGATGTCATTTCCCCACACACCTCTCAACCTAATGAACAACCCACAATGTTAACTCTCTTACCCATGGGAGAGTCATGCTCACCTTCCTCTCCACCAAAAGAGGAACCTACCTCATCCCACTCATCATCTCCCCTACCCATAAGAGATCCTTTAGAAGCACCTCTCCTATTGGTGACAATTCTCCATTAGCCTTCAAAGATCCTGTTGATTTTCTCTCGGCTCTTTTACCCATAGAGTCCAAAGCCAACCATTTCCCTATCTCACAGACATTCTTTATAGGGATTACTACCAAATCAACATCATCTCCTCCTACAACAATGCCATTTTCACATCTGGTTGACCGCTTGGATTATGTTGATAATTCCATGCTTTGGGGATGCCTTGGCTACCTTTTTCAACCCAAATGCAAATGTTCATCACATTGATACCTCCATGATTTATCCAAAGGTGTTTTAGACAACCAAACCAACCATGCCCATACCAGTTAGTAATGGCCTCTTCTTCATCACCTTTCACCCACACCTAAACCCTTACCAACAATTGAAACTTTTTCCAACACCTAAACCTTTTCATCACCCATACCTTCCCCCGCATCCAGAACCATTACCACATTGGGTGTCATGCCGACATCAAGCCTAGTCCATCCTCCTATCAAATTGGATTTAGCCACATCCTCACAAGCCCACACAAAAACCATTCCTCCACCTAAAAGGAAGACCCAACCTTCTAGGCCACATACACCAGTTTTTCCTACTACCCTTCTTTCACCTTCACCACTTCCATCCATCCTAGGACCTCACCCATCCACCTTGGCCAAAAACCTCCTACCCAAGGTAAACTAAAACACAACAACCCATCTCCTCATCACGAGCCTCTATTACACCTAACTTACCTACAACATACACCTTTTCTATCACCTACATCCTTTTTACCACCTATACCCACACCACTTCTAGTAGCCTCATCACTACCTATGGTTTCCCACTCTTCAACCAATACCTTCCACCTTGCCTCTTCCAAAAACCTTCACCACACCTCCATTATCACCTTGGCTAACCCATCCTCTTCCACCATCTACCTTCCCTTCTACATCACACACTCCTTCTTCACCTTTACCCAGGAAGGTGCAACCAAAATCCAAGAGCCCACTACCCTCCAAAGAGGTAGTCAAACCTACAACACCTTCAACCACTAGCTCATCACTACATATTTTACCAAGAAGGTACAACCCAAACCTAAAATAATACTACCTACCAAACAGTGGTCAAACCTATTCCACCTCGATTCCACCTCCCATGGCACCTCTCCCACCAAAATCACCCACACTTCCATCCAAACCCACACTTACCTCACATTGTGATCCATTGGCAGGGTCTTATGCCAACATCTTAGAAAAATTTTAGAGACCTTCATCATCACATTGCCACCACTTAGACCTTATGACCCACTCAAACCTAAACCAACAGGGTTTGATGATACAAAATTTTTACCATGTGTGTCAGGGCATGATGTAGAAAACTGTAAGGCTCTAAAGACCATTCTTCTCCAACTATGTCCTCTTGAAGAAAACTTTGATGATGATGATTTTAGATGAGGACCTATTCCACCTTCACCTATCACCACACACCCTCATCCCTTACCTATTCAATGACCTTCATCTCCACCTCCACAACCTTTTTATCCACCTCCAACATTGAGATCAATATGGTCCACATAAGAGAGCTAGCCAAACCCCACCAAAATGTCAATGTGTTACCTTCTTTCACAAAAACATATATTGCCCTTCATACTTTTCCCATCTTGTCATCACTACACCTATCATGACTCAACTTCTCCCTCACCCCATATTAATATGGTTAACATTCCACTCGTGCCCAGAAAGACAAAGGAAAGGAGAAAACAACCAGCCCATCCACCAATCTTGTGCCCAATATACCATCTACACCACACCAAGAATCACCATTTGGGGACCCACATACCCTATTTTTGATGGGGTCACCCATCAACAATGATTAAACAATTACACCAATCTCCTCTCAAAATGTCATTATACGACCTTGTCCAAACCTCTGAGTCTCACCGATAGGCCCTCATGGAGGTTTTGCAATCCATTGAGGTTTTACCTAATGACCTACTCTGTGGCCTCCATGATCACTCCTCACCATGTGGCCTCTCTCACCACTTCATCCCCTTCCTTTACACCCACTACCACTCATCAAGTAGCCACTCTCAAGTTTCTCTGATGATGAGATTGTACCTCTCAATCAGATGATCCTTGATCCCACCCTATTCATCTCCATCTACATTGATAATATATATGTGTTTGACATGTTATGATTGATGGTGGTGCCAACATCAACATTATCTCCTCCCATGCATACAACCAAATGTGCATCCCTACCAATTACATGCATAATAACCTAGTTATGTTGCGTTCATTCAATGATGCCATAACTTTGACCCTTGGCACCATCATTCTCCACATTTGCATGGGCCCCCATACCATTCATAATTATTCTATGTCTTAGAGGGGAATTCTAGTACAACTTGTTGCTTGGATGACCTTGGATCCATGTCATGGGTTGTGTTCCTTCAACCTTACATCGTTGTGTAAAATTTGAACATGAAGGACATAACTATACCATTCTAGTTGACCCTTCACCATTCAAAAACTTGTAACATGTTGTATAGACCTAATGATGTCCTTATACTAGTTAAGGCATCTACCACCACCACCACCTCTCCTTCACCCATGACCCCATCCACCAAATGTTTCTGCTACCTCTCCCACACCTAACTCCTCTATTCCCACCCATTACACCTCTAGCCTCCTGTACTAACCCATCCACTAACCCATCTACTTCTCAACCAACCAATGCTTCTTCTTCTTCACCGCCACCCAGTAATTCATCCATTTCCGCTACCCACATACCAACTACCGATCCCTTAGAAGGTGTTTTTCAATGTCTCACTTTGGGGGAGTACCACTTGTATAACATCGACACATTCCTTACTCCTCAAGAGTATGGTAACCTTTACCAACATCCCCATTATGATCACCACATAGGTGAGGTTTTTCCTTATGGTCCTCCCCACCTTCACACCAACTTAACATATGGGGGACTTGATACTTCTACCTACTCACCCGAGCCACCTTCCCAAAATGACCATTTTCATCTGACCTTCAATCTCTCACCAACCACCACTTCGCCCACACCTTCCTCCATCATTGTGCATGGAAGGGCTTTGGCTTTGGTTTCTATGAACAAGGCCACCATACTATCATCCTGTGCACCACCCATAAACATAAAGACACATAGTGGTATTGGCTTTTCAAACCATCTCCCAAGAAGGCCCAAGTTGAACTCATTGAGGATGATAAACCTTCTTCACCCCATTCACCAACTTCACCACCTTCACCTGGAGTCTATGGATCTAGAATCCATTCCTCTAACTTTTTTTTTGTGAACACCATTTCTTGGGACCTCTAACTTATCAATGAGATGGTGAGGCTCCCTCTTCTCTTCCCTTCCTGTATCTGACATGATCGATGATGATACACCTTCTATTAATGTCATTCAATGTCAGGATGATGAGTCTATTCTCACCTACCTTGGTGTAGAAGATTTGTATATTCACCGGTCATTACCTTTTGAGACACAAACCATGTTAAATGAATCGACCATTGAAATCAATATTAACACTCAGATGACCCACACATTCTAAAGATAGGCCAATATTTAGATGTTTTAAACAAGAAGCTTTTACTTCTTTCCTTGGGATCATAACAAAATTTTTCTTGGTCCTATGTTGATATGCCCAGTATTGACCCAAACATTGTGGTCCACAATATCATCACTATTCTGAAGCCAAACCCATGAAACAAAAGCTACGGAAAATGCATCCTCGCATTTCCCTTCTTGTCAAAGAAGAACTCCAATGCCTTCTTTTGGTTTCCTTCATCCTACCCATTGATTATCCCTAATGGATCTCTAACATTGTTCCTATCACAAAAGTGATGATAGGGGACTCCACATTTTGCATGGATTTTGACATGACCTTAACTTAGCCCCAAAAAGATGACTTTCCTCTACCTAGTATTGACCAACTAGTTGATCTCACCACCGGCCATGAGATGTTATCACTCATGGATGGTTTCTCAGAGTTATAACCAAATATTACTTTCCCTAGAAGATCAACACAAAACCACCTTCATCACTCCTTGGGGACCTTCTGCTATCGTGTCATGCCTTTTGGCCTTAAAAAATTGGTGCTACATATCAATGGGCTATGAATTATATCTTTCATGACATTATGCATCACATATTGGAAGATTACGTTGATGATCTTCTTTGCCAAATCCAAACATCGGGTTGAACACCTTACCATCCTTAAGGTCATCTTGACCATCTCATCAAATATTGTGTTTTCCTTCAACCCAAGAAGTGTGTCTTCATTGTCCTTTCCAGAAAAGCTCCTTGGTTTTATCATTTCTTTGTGTGGCATAGAAGTTGACCCCACTAAAATCAAGGCTATTCTCAAAATTCCTCCACCTACTAACCTTCATCAACTTTGTAGTTTTGCAAGGCAAGTTGCAATCTATTCATCACTTTATTTCACAATTTTTTCGACCACCATTTGCCACCCATTTCATCATCTCCTAAAAAAGGATGTCTCCTTCAAATGGGATGATGAATGCCACAAAGCCTTGATGCCTTAAAACAATACCTCCTCCAACCACCTATGTGCTCATTCCCCTAAGGATGACCAACCATTTTACCTTTACATTTCTCCACTGATCATTCCTTGGGTGCCATGCTCTCACTCATCATGATGAGAAACATAGGGAACAAGTGGTTTATTATATAAGTCATACACTTTTAGACTATGAAACTAGATACACTCATCATGCCGAAAAACTCTACTTAGCCTTAGTTTTTGTCACCACTAAACTTCGCCATTACCTACTTAACCACAAAACCTTCATTGTCACCAATATTGACCCCTTACATTACATGTATGCTAGCCCTATCAACATCAATGTGTTGCACGTTGGCTCATGCTTCTTGTAGACCTAGAACTCAAATTCATCCATAAAAAATATGTCAAAGGACAAACCATCATTGACCAACTTAGAAGATGCACCTCTCTCAGAAATCAATCCTCTAACTTTGATTTCCCAGATGAATCCATCACTACCCTCTCTTTGGATGATACCATTTACCAGATGACCTTATTTTTGATGGTTCCAAATGTCAGTGTGGGGGTGGTGCTCGGAGTTATCCTCATTCCTCTTGATGGTGAGCCTATGCCATTATCTTTCAAACTAGATTTTGATTGTACTAACAATATCACCGAATATGAAGCACTTGTATTAGGCCTTCAAACCACCATCACCTTAGATGTTAAATCAATTAATATCTTTGGTGATTCCCAACTGGTTGTAAACCAAGTTAATGGTATATACTAGTGTCGTAATGAGATACTTCAAAAGTATAAGCATCATGTTGACATACTTTTGACTACCTTTGACCATTATGAACTTCAACCACCCACGTTCCACTAATAAATTTGTGGACACCATGGCCTGCCTTGCTTCTCAAATCCCCACTTCAGCCCTCGACTCAAAAATATTTGTCATAGTACAAAGGTTGCAATCACCTTCCTATCTATTTTGAGATGTCAACCTTGTCAAAACCATTGAAACTGACCCACGTGACCTTTGGTATAAGTAGTTTTGTTGACTACCTTTCCCTTTCCATTTTGCCTCCAGATCTTACTCGTAATGGACAATGAGCCTTTCTCAAAAGTGTCTCTCTCACTATGTCATCATGGGTGGTCTTCTTTATAAAACATGGCTTTGATGGTATCCTCTTATGATGCCTTACAAGTTCTGAAATTCCCTATACCATAAAGGAAGTTCATGATGGAATTTGTGGGGGTCACTTTAGTGGTTTAGTTGTCGCTAAATGCATTCTCTCCTGGGCTATTACTTGGCCAACCCTAAACCATGATTGTTGTGACTATGTCAAATGTTGTGTGAAGTTTCAACAACATGCTAATCTTCATCACACACCTAGTCATGCCTTACAGGTCACACGAGACCTTTGGCCTTTCTCTCAATGGGGTTTGGATCTTGTCGGAGAGATCAATCCTCATTCTTCCCAATGTCATCAATGGATTATTACCACTACTGAATACTACACTAAATGGGTAGAAGCCATGCCTCTCATTTTCTAAAAAGCTGAGAAAATATGTGAATTCATCAACCATCACATCATTTGTCACTTTGGTGTTCCTCACACCTCATCACTGATAATGGAAAAATAGTTCAAAAACAAAACCCTATGGAAACTTTGTGATGCCTTTGGCATTCAACTTATTTTTTCTTCACCTTATTACCCTCAAACCAATGGCCAAGTGGAATCAACCAACAAAACCTTAAACAAAATTCTTATGAAAGTAGTTGATGATACTGGAAAGGATTGGCATACACACATTCCTTTTTCCTTATGGGCTTATCACACTAGTATTTGTACCTCAACTACTGCCACACCTTTTCTCTTTGGTCTATGGTATAGAGGTTTTTCTACCTCTTGAAGTCCAAATTCCATCTCTTTGTATCTCACTCAAAGAGATGCTCAATGATGATGATTTTTCCAAGACCATTTGGCACAACTTGAGTTATTAGATGAACGTCATCTCAATGCTCTTGATCACCTCCAAATCTACCAAAAATGTATCAAACGTGCCTATGATAAATGTGTCCATGAATGAACCTTCAGGTTGGTGACCTCATCTGAAGGAAAATCAACATGTAACAAAAGAGGAGAAAAGTAAATGGGGAAAATTTTCTCCTAATTGGCTTGGACCCTATATCGTTACTCATACCTATGGATCAGTGTGCTTATCGTTTGTCTTCACTCAAAGGTAAACTGAACTGAGCCCCTCAATGCCTTGCATCTTTGACCATTCTATTGTTGAATCAAGTCCTATATCACATTTTTGTCTATTTAAAACACTCATCCCTTGAGCACCATTCACCTTCCATTTACCTATTTTAAGGATCAATGACTAAACAAGAATCATGTGATTACCGTCACTTTTTAGCCTTATCTTAAATATGAGTACCATGGCTCTACTCATGGCATGATTCTCATGGATACTTTTTTCATCTTTTTCAAGATGGAATCCCATGGTCATTCATCACTAAAACCCATCTTTCATAGTTAACCTCTGTGTGCTATGGTTTTGTCTTCATAACAAGAGCCTATCATTCTCTATAGTCTTGTCCATGACCTAAAAGTCTAAAAACAATTCAAAAAGCAAAAAATGGGACTTTCAAATTCAAACTCCTTGAGTCAAACTTCTAGCAAAAAGATGACTCCCTCAAAAAGGACATCTACTTTTCTATCTCGTTGTTATAAATAGATTGCTCCCTCGAAGGACAACTATACAAACAAAGCTAGCATATATATATACATAGTCTATCATAAAAAGAAGACTATTCTTGCAAAAAATAAAATAAAAATTGAAGCTTCCCGCATCGATCAACTTCATGAAGACCTCAAGGAGATATAATCTACTCATCCCATATAGACTTCCCACATCGATCAGTCTATAAAAAAAAAAAAAAAAAAAAAGAAAAAGATAACTTTTTTCATCATGGACTTTCCTATTTTGATCTTGGGTCTCTTGCCAAATAGGCATGTTGTCTCACACTAGGTTACGCTAAACCAACCTTTTTCACCTCATTGCCTTTTTTCTAATTTCCTACCTCTCAAGGGACGTGCCACAAATGTGACATTTGTGATCATGTGACTTTCTTCACCCTTAGAATAGTCAATCATGCAATGCCTTTAGGGTCTTACATTTCATAAGCCCATCTTTGGTATGATAGACTTGTTATGGTTCTTATCAATTAGGTGGCATTTTTTTGTCACCTCTTACCATTCACCTTCTTCTTACTTGATGATCCTCCTATAGGACAGACCTTGACACCTACATTTAGGAATTAATATACCTTCAAAAATTCACCATACCTAAATGACCAACCATGCCTAAAACCTAACCAACCATGCCTAAATGACCTAAACTCAACCATGCCTAAATAACCTAAACTCAACCATGCCTAAATGACCTAAACCATGCCTAAATGACCTAAACTCAACCATGCCTAAATGACCTAGACTCAATCATGCCTAAAACCTACCAACCCATTCCTCTACCTCATCATATTCTTCCCTAGCTTATGGGAGAACTACATCGGCCTGAGGCCCCTTTTTTTCGGGGCTATATGTAGTAACACTCGAGGGCATGGGGCCCTTGGAGGTTAGCTCGACCACTCTTTACCCTAAATTTTCCCCCTTTTTTCTATTCACATTCTACCTTACTTAGTTTCCATTTTACAAAACTTGGAAATTAAAAAAATAAACATAAAACATACATACCTACCATTTTATCACATCATCATATCATACATCCATCATTTCACATTTCCATGATATCAAATATTTGGAAATTTACACCACAACATACATATACATCATCATTTATTTTTTTCCTACCAATCACTTGGAAATTAAATCAAACAAAAAAACATGACCAAATCATGCCTAACTCACCTAGACTCCACCATGCCATAACCTAACTCCACATGACTCCCAACTCACCTAACTCCACCATGCCTAAATGACCTGACTCACCACCATGCCTCACTAACCTAAAATGCCTCACCACCATGCCTAAATGACCTAAACTCAACCATGCCTAACTGACCTAAACTCCACCATGCCTAACTGACCTAAACTCAATCATGCCTACATGACCTCGATCAATCATGCCTAATTCACCTAGTTTCCATCAATACACAATAACAATGGAAATTAAAACAAAGTACATCATTCATCAATAAACATCATAAACTATATAAATGGGAGAGTCTATGTATCAATACATATATACATAGATACAAATAAATACAAGTATCTCAAATATCAAATAAATACCTCACTATCTCAGCAAATATCTCGGTGGTATAAAACTCAAAATCAAAAAATCTCATAATACAACCTCACTATCTTGCATGTAGGATATATAATATCAATATCAAAAAAAAACAATGATCATATCAAGTGACTAATCATCACCCCACCTGATATCCTCTTGTCTAGTCTCACATGTCTCCTCCTCCCCTACTTGTTTGTCATCCTCAACATCTCTACACCCTCCATGGGTCTCGGTCTAATCTCCTCCTCAGCCCTGGCCCTCACTTGGGCCAGCTCTCGAGAACTCGTAACCTCACCCTGGCCTATCCATGGGCTCTCTATGGCCCCCTATACTCCCTAAACTGTGAGTCTGGAGTCTGGATCTCATCACTCACTAGCTTCCTATTGGGCTCTATACTTGGCATATGAGGGAACATCTATCCCGGCAGTCGTCAGGTGATCTTGATAGTAATGAGCCTCATTCAAGGCATCCCTGAACCTCACCATCGACACCATCTTGAGGTGGTGCCATGGGTCTCAATACAACCTGTGAGCCTGTCCTGCTAATAATGGCCTCGGGCCCCATATCCGATGATCCTTGTCCTCCTCCTATACCATGGGACCTATCCCACCCATTATACCTATAGTATGGACCCTGTCCCTGGGCTGTGGAGGTACTTGTGCTGTAAGTTGGGCCTGTAAGGCCACTACACATGCTATGTGCTGTGAAGTGGCCAACTGGCCCTGTAAACTATCATCTATGCACCTGTAAGGTGGCCACCTGAACTCCATCACCATCTCCACCCTATGCGGTGTGCCTGTTCCCTATGCTAACTGGGCTGTAAAGCCATCACTGAGCTCTAAAGTGGTGGTGGCCACCTATGCATGTGCCCCTATCAACTGACCCTGTAAACTTATGATCTACATCTGTAGGGTGGCCACCTACCCTGTAATGCATCTCTCTACACTATGACCATGTAGCAAGATCTGGCTTGACCCTGGCCTCGGTGGTGCCACCCGTAGTTGTGCTACCCACCACTACCTATATCCATCAGTGACTCCTACATCATCAATATATCTATCTATCCACTGCCTACTCCTCCTTCCTTTCAGCACACTCGGATGTGGTGGAGACATGGGTCTCTCCATGTCATCTCGGTGGTACAGTGGAAAAGGTGGGGGTACATCTCTGTGGCAGCCCAAACTATCATCTAACTCTGTCTACAGGTATCATCGTGCTCACTCGCACACGATGCCCCTATATCCACCTCAATAGTTGGAGCTCCTCTAACTCCTCTACCATGCCCCTTGTATGAGGGATAGCCAATATATGGCCTCCACACAATATCAACTCCTGAAAGCCCCTCCAATAACCTATGTAGTATGAAACATCATAAGTCACCCTCGCCACCCTCGGCTTCCCACCAACTGGTACCCAACATTTATATCCAACTCAGAGAAAGCCACCCCCAGAACCAATCATGTCATGGAAAACCAATTGGGTGCACACATGATGTGCTGTATGCCCAACAGTGTAGTAAAAAAGTACAACACATCCCAAATCACCGCAATCTCCCATAAGCCCATAGCTCCCTATATAACTGAACTAGGAAATTTGGTGCCCAAAAAAAAGATATGCTCCTCTATCATATCCTGAAGCACTCCCATCAGTGCTCATGGGAATCTCCCACCCTTAAAATCTATGGTAGAGAAAAACAACCTACCACCTCCATCATCAAGTATAAAAAACCTCGTCTCCTATGGGTAGGTTGCGTACATATCTCCATAGCTCAGGCTCACATTGTGATACCTCATCTCACCCATCGCCTCCCAAAAACACCACTATCGGCTCCACCTGATGCCTCAAAAGAAATAGAATATACTGGCTCCCAACAATAGGAAGTTGTAGGATCTGTACATGTCCTCTAGGGTGATGGTCATCTCACCCATCGGTAAGTGGAAGGTATTGGTCATGGAATCCCATCTATCGATGAGAGTGACCATCATACTATGATCTCGAACTATCCACCTATAGCATGTCGGACCCGATAAGTCCAACCTCGGTCATATGTGACCACTCCTCCTGTGGTCACGTTGGGCCACATCCATACCAATAGGGGTGGTACTCTATCCACATCCTAAGTTGATCTCTAGCCTGCATCATCCAACACAACCATGTCAAGATTTGACTACCTCAAATCACATATTACCCAACAAACCATACCCAACCACATCAATCATGCCTACCCCCTTTTACCTAATTCACCTACAAACCTACTAACCCTTATCATTATTACCCATTCTCTCGGTTCACTTCACCTACTTACCTATCCCATATCACCAAAATCATATTTTTACCCTCTTCTACCTACATTCATCTTCACCTACCCCTTCTTCACCTATTTTCCTTTCCTACCTAGCCTTTCTTACCCCTATTTACTCTCCACCTTAACCATCACCGTTGGTCAGTCCTTGATCATCACGAGTTTTTTTCTTGACCATCGTTGGTTCCATTTAACCGGTGTCGGTCACCTAAGACTTGACCGATGCCGATGCCAGCCAAAGCCGATCGATGTCAAGCCAAACCTTGACCGACGTCGGTCTCTGTCGGCACCCAAAAATGAAAACCCATCCCCCATTCTTAAAAATTCACAAAACAACCTAATACCCTACTCCCATCCACCCAAACCTATCCTAGCTTCATTCCCCACACCTATTTAACCTACATTGGACCTTCCCACCCCTCATTTCCTTTAATTTTACCCAAATTCAAAATTAAAACTCCCACCCAAATTTTTAAATGAAACAATTTCAATGATACCATTTTCAATCAAATAATGGGTTTGGATTGCCTCCTACCTCATCTCGGTGCCATCTCTACATGGTGGCACCTCTCTGGTCTCTTTGTTTGGTGGTCCCCACTCCTCTCTCCCCTCACCATGACCAAATCAATCCTCAAACCTCCAAATCTCCTCAATCAAATGAATCAATCAAATCGATCTCATGGACCCCACCTAATCGAACACCATCATCACTACGTGGCTCACCAACTCAACTCAATGCCTCGTACTTATTTTTTCAATCTTCACTTCTCCTCTGTCATTTTCTAAAAATGAAAAGTCAAAATGAATCGTAAAACATGGATTTTTCTTTTTTGACCCAAAATTGACATGACCATGACATGTCATGTCATGTGTGCCCTACTAAACTGATTGGTTTACACCATAACCACATGACATCGGTCACCCCCATTACCTTTTGACCCACCTCATGCCCATTTTTCCTAAAACATTATTGATCCAACCACTTTTACCTTACCAACACCTATTACACCCTACCCACAAGCCTAAATTACCTATACATTTCCTTAATTGTGTTTAGGGACTTGTTCTTTACCTATACCTTGGCCTTACCTTACATGACCTACCATACCTACATACCTTAACCTGAAACCACCTTTTGTGACATTGAATTTGTGTATTCATTATACCTTGTGATGTTGTTACCCATGTTGTTTAGCCTAATGACCTTACCTTGCCTATTGTCATGTTGTTTATCCCGACCAAACCTTTGGTGTACTGGATCATACCTAAACGTTCCTACACCTAACCTAAGTTGTGTTTTGGACCATATCTATACCCTGGATACTGAATCACTTCAACCTCATTTGGATAACCTATCGACCTTGGATGATGTAGAGTTTGAAAAGCTCTTCCACTGGTACCGTGTCACAATCTATGTGTGTGTGCATTTGATTTCCATTACCCATTACCCAATATGACCCTTACCCATTACCCAATATACCCTTACCCATTACCCACAGTGACCATACCATTACCTAACCCACCTACCCTCACTTTCATCACTTACCCATTTATCAAACCACTCACCGACTCCATCTAACACCTCATCAACTCTTGGTTTGAGGGGGATCACCTCCACCCACACTTGGGGAAACCTCACCTTCAGCCCTACTTGGGGAAACCCCACTCTCACCTATATTTGGGGGGAAACCACTTCTATTTTTTCTAGCATCACTTACCAATACAAGCTACGTGAAAAAAGGGGAAAATGTAGACACCAAATTTGGGTCACACTCCCCTTGGTCCCCTTTAATTAATTAACGTAACGTATTCACCTAACCATGACCCCTTACCCCACATTCATATTAATTTAATTACTTACAATTGAATTAATGCTCATCCTCACACTATTAATTAATTTAATTACTTTAATTAAATTAATTTACACCTCACCTAGCCACATCACCTAGACACCTCATCATGGACTTATTCTTAGTCTATTAATTAACTAGACTGAGTCTCCACTTATCTTAACCAACTAGGACTTAGTCTAACCCTAAAATTAAAGTCTATTCCTTCTCCAACAATACTCCCACTTATCTAAATGCTAACCCTCACTTGAGACCTAGATAGATGACAATCAGAGCATGCCAAAAATAGCAAGGATTTTGCCTATTTTTGGAAAACCTAGGATTTCCCACCTTAACCGATGTCGGTTAACCCTCAACGATGTCGGTCGGTCACCTAACCATCATCGGTTACCTTATATATAGTTTTGTAACCTTTTACAGGTTGGTCATTTTGAGTTTTGAGAGATCTCTTGCATTCAAGCATGAACAGAGACTTCTCAGCATCAAAATGATGGAATACACTCAATCACAGGCTCAAAAAAGCACTTGATACTCATCCAGAGGCATTAGCATTCATGGGAGCACTCCGGGAAGTATTTCCATGGAACTAACCACAAAGTTCTTCATGGATCAACCCCTTGCCATCCTTCACCAACCAAGACTACAAATACAAATACAAGTAAGTGTATTTGATTTGCATCATTCAATACTTACTTAAATTAATAGGTTCTTTATCTTTTGTTATTAGATCTTGTTCTTTCCTACATTCCTCCATTCCCACCTTTCTACCAATCTACCCAACCTACCCACCCACAACCTTCTGGCTCTCCGTATTTGATCTTTAGGCATCCTGAGTCTTCTTGACTTTATTATGAACCCAACCATCCTCCCTCCATTCTCTGTGTAATCACTAGAGAAGTCCAAAAACTAGTTTATTTAATTACCACCATTTCACCCCTACCGATGTTGGTTACCTTAACCATCATTGGTTTCTCCTCTTCACATCGGGCATCGGTCACTAGATGATGTCGGTTATTGTGTGTCTCCTATCAAATTTCACTAAACCTCCCTAACAACCCCCAAACTCACAAAACCTCACCCAAACCTGATACCCCACCTACAACCTCACACATAGACATTCCCAACTCTTTGTGTAGACACAAGAGAGAGCCTAGACACCCACTTTTGACATTCTACCATTATCCATATAAGCTGATATCGGTCATCTAAACCGTCATCATCACATCACACCCATTGATGGCACCGCGTCGGTCTCTTTGTGCAGTAAAACTGCCTTAAACCAACAAGCTTCCTAATCATCCAAAATCAACCCAAAATTACACCAGATCTTACCCAGACCCTGTCTGTGACCCTCAGACCACCTACCCAACCTGCAACCTGACCCGGACCTTCACCAGTTTAATTATTAAGCATTTAATTGGATTGACATTGATAGTAATATGAGATACCTAAATCAGAACACTAGCATTAGATTCTTTTATTTGCATGTTTATTTTATATTGAGTTATATATCAGTGGATTAACAACCATCGAGGAAGTATCACACTTCTGGATCTAGCTCACGCTAGGAAATCCACTAACCTTTTTTATTAAGTGTATCTTGTGGTCTTTCTTTGCATTACAAGTAGTTTCTCCTAACCAAAAGGAATGAAGAGGATCTTGAACCTCCAACAATGAAATAAATCTTACAAGGCCTTGAGATAGGTTTTAGAGTTGACCTCTTCCCTTTAGGTGGAGCAACATGACCCGTCATTGACTATGCTTAAATAAGCTCTGTGGTAAGTTGCTCTGATGCTTTGGGTGTATTTCCCAAATTTATCAACCATTATTAGGTCCGATTTAGAATGGGACCCACCCTTTCCTTTGTGTTGCTACATTCCTCAATTGACCAATCAATCCAAGGTAAAGGCTGATTCATGACATTATTTTGATCATAAGAAGGATCTAAAACCTCGTTTTCATCCTGTAGGCCCTAGGAAATGACCGCAATTCCATATTGAGTGACATCTTGAAGGGTTAACCTTTTAAATTTTGTTTCCCTTATCACATTCTCATCTTGGTAGTGGATGCAAATGTCCTCCAATTGAGGTATGTGAACACTAGTCGATCATGTTTTCTCAAACTAGTCCTAATAGTCAAAATTAGTGCACAGGTGAAATATTTTCAAAGTCATCTGTGATATCTCTCCCTCAACATTTTTAGATTTTTATGTAGAAGTGCACATGTATCTACCTATAGTGATGGGAAATTGGGCTCCTAATTTATGTCGATCATGTTAAATCTTGTGATAACTCAACAATTGACGAACCAACTCCATTAGAACCCACTTGTCCCTTGGGCATCTTCGCAGCTTGATAAGAGCACCTATGAATTAAGGCATCCTATTGTATGTGAATTTCAGGAATTGCAAATAGATGGATCCTCATTCCCTTACTTCTTTCCAATCCTCGGTTGAAATTCTTCGATTATATAAATTCTTATCAAAGATATGTAAGAGAAGCGCAAAGAAAGCATCATTTACTCTTCAAAAATTCTTATGACCTTCTCGCTATTGTGAGTTGGGGATAATAATTGCATATCTAAACTACATTCATATATCCTTTTGGAGATAATCTTGGATAATGTCACATACATGCTTGTTGTGTACACAAGGTAGGAGGTCATGGAGAAATTTTCGAAGTTAGAACATCGACAATGAAAACATATGTTATTGCTTATGTGTTCACCCCATCAAATAAGGGCCTTGTTTCTCTTGATTGTGGAAATGTAAAGGTACATCCACTCTTATAAATCCCTAGAAGAAGGGAGACCCATAACTCTTCTCAGTAATGTAATAATATCATTCACTTCTTGAATGAAATCAGACTGGGGAATTGTCTTGGGGAATCTAGACAATGAACTTTTAGTTTTAGCCAAATAGCTTTTGTTGACAACTCTTGTGTAAGTATCATTCTCTCTGCAAGCTAGTGCTCCACATTCCTCAATGTTAGGGATTTTTAGGAGATTTTCAAATAAATCGCTATCCATCCTGATCACCATTGTGCCATCTTCATCCTTTATGGTACGTGAGTTTTTGTCAAAGTGATATGTTGTTGCAGTAAGCACAAATTTAGGACATTGCATGGATTGGGGAAATGCAGCAGAAGGGAAAGCCACTTGTCAAAAATTGCTATCATCCACGGTTTCTTATTATGATCCTTGAGTCTTCCCTTGCACTCGTGCATGTCAATATGTCCCAAGTTTGTATCCCCGATATTGTCTATATCGGATGAGATACTTGAAGGGGGTGCCACCCCTTGATAGCCATATTTTATTTTATCCTTCCCCTTAGATGAAGAACGGACATTTTCCTTGCTAAATAACCCAACAAAATCGAGAATTCAAGGCCGAAGTGATTTCTCATAGAATACCCTGTAAATTCAACTGGACTTCCAAAATTCCAAAGTTTGAAGTTCCAAAGTTGGAACTTAAACCTCGATGAACAACTCCAAAACTCCAAAGTGGTAAACCTCTGAAACAAACTTCCTCCAAACTCCTAAAACCCGAACTTCCAAAAATGGAAACCCCAAAGCTCCAAAAATTAAAACCCCGAAACTTATACCTCTCAAGTTTTGAAGCTCGATCCTCCAAAGTGTTGAAAGGCTAAGGTTCTAAAATTCAAAACCCTAGGTTCCAAAATCTTGTTTTGAAATGATAACTTCAAAAGAAAAATCAAAAATTTGTGCCTACAATGAAACCTCATAACTCTAAAATGTGGAAACATGATCCTCCAAAGCTCCTTATTCTCATAAATAAACTCTTATTTCCAAAATTCGAAAACCTCGGGTTAATCCTTAAACCCATGGGTTCCAAAATTATTTTCTGAAATGATAACTTCCAGTAAATCAAACTCGAGCTTTGTGCCTACAATGAAACCTTAGAACTCCAAAATGCGAAACCCAATCCTCTAAAGCTCCGTATTCTCGAAATACACTTTGTTTTCTTGTTTATAAATTATCTTAAATTTTAGACTTAAAAAGCTATAAAACAACAAAGAAATAAAATCCATGGCTCGAATTTTAGGAACAAAAACTAGGAGGAATGAAGCGGGATGAAGGATAACATAAAAGAAAGGAGAGAAAGAAAAAGAACATAACAAGATCCCTAAAACTAGAATTTAAAATAAAAATTTTAAAAATTACCCAAAATGGTGAGAAAATCATGAAAATATTGCTCGAAAATCACCTTAGGGGTATGGTTGGGGCACAAATATTTGTCAACATGTCGATTGTACTAATTCGTTCAATAAAATGATAAGTAAAAACTTGCATATTTATAAGAGGGTGAAAATTAATTACCACAGTTTGACACGTGTGAGGTGGTTGGGCATTTATTGCCTTGAGAATTGAATTGAGAGGTTGGCATGCAAGCTACATCCAACATGCACTTTGAAATCCGAAGTCTGAAATTCCAAAGTTCTAAAATGGTGAAGGGGAATTGATTTTAGAATTCAGGATTCGGTATGTAACTAACATGTAACTTGCACTTTAGAACCCAAAGTCTGAAATTATGGTGCGGAGTTGGACTTTGAAATTCAGAGGGAAACTACGTGCAAAATGCACGTGTAGTTTCAATATCCATTTCAGAATTTTGATGGGATCGGGCTTCAGGATTTAGAACCCAACACTCATTTTGCATGCAAAATATAGGTCAACCTCCAAAGTTTGAAATCTAGTGAAAAATGATGCTAAGGCAATTTTTGAAACAAAATTTCTAAAAAATCTAAGGAATGGGAAAGATAAAAAATGTAAGAAAATTTTAAAATCCCTCCTAGCAAGGGTAACTTGTAAAGTTAACATTTTTGGTGACCTCTCGGGGATGCTTACTTGCTACGAATTAGTCCAGTAGCCTTAAGCAATTCATTGGGCATAGGATTCCTAGACCTTGAAAATATTTAGAACAAAACACAAACAGGAAAAAAAAACCAAGAAAAACAAACAAAACCAAACAATGTGTAAAGCACTTGGAGGAAATAAACCTAGACTAATAATGTACAAGTTGAAACCTTCTCAAAAATAAGTTTTGAGATGTATCCGTTCACAGGGATAGGAAGTGCTTCTCCATTGAGTTTGGATAGGAAAAATGAATTTTCCTCTTTACAACTTGTAATGATGTATGGCCCGCTCCAGAGAGTGTCAAATTTCACGTGCATTCCTGGCTTGGCCTGTCAAGCATCCCATTTGAGAACCAAATATCCTTCTTGAAAAGTCTTATGAGAAGATTTCTTGTCAAAAGTATTCTTCATTTGAGCTTGATGTTGCTCCAAAGTCTTCATAGCTTTGCTCCTAACTTCTTCCAATTCCATTAATTCAGAAAATCTTACTATCATAGGATCACTTTCCATAACCTCTAACTGATGTGCTAACTCTAAGGAGGGAAATTCCAGAGATAAAGGAAGTTTTTCCTCCCTACCATATACAAGCATGAAAGGGGAATTCCCTATGGCCCTTTTTGGCATGATCCCATATGCCCATAAGGCAATATCTAATTGAGTGTGACAAGTTCATTGGTTATTCTCCATCATCGTTTGATGATCCGTATTAGATTCTTATTACTGGACTTATCCAAACCATTACCTTGTGGGTAATAGTTAGATGAATTTTTCAAATAAACTTCATTCTTGACAACTCACTCATTGATTTTCAAACCTAAAAAGGCTATGGCATTATCTAAAATCACCATTAAGGTAACACTGAACCTTGCCATTATACCTTCTAAGAAATCCCGAACATATTGTTCATTATGTTCCTTTAATGCCACCGCCTCAATCCATCTAGTGAAATAGTCTGTTGCAATCAACACCCACTTATGTCCATCACTTGATGGCGATTTATCATCCCAATAAAGTATAATCCCCATTAAAAAAAGGGTTGATATACTTGAATTGGATGTAGAGGTAATTCTGTTAGCCTTTGCTTTCCAATAAAGAAAGCTCATTCTTTACATTTTCTTACCCACTTATGAGTATCTTTGACAGATCCGCGCAGTAATACCTAGCCCGCATAATCTTTGTGGTAGTGGTTCTCGCTGAAAAATTTCCTCCTAAAAATCCATTGTGAAACTCTTCAAGTATCCTATCAACTTGTTTGAGATCTATGCATTTGAGGAGAACTCCATTCAGATCTCTTCAGAAGAGTATGTTATCCATGAGGAAAGGGTTGATTAAAGTTGAAAATTTTGCCTTTGGATTCTATCATAGTCAAGAGGATATTCTCCTAATAGAATAAAATTCTTCATTTTTGATAACCACTCAAGTAGGAGTATCTTCTTGAGGATGATTATGAAACATCATGTCTCCTTTGTCATTTGATTCTAAATCAGTGGCAAGTTGTTGACATAAACCCTTTCCTCGACCAACTTGGTTACCTTAATATGCACGTCATATTCCATGACCTTGGTAATCCATCCTACAAGTTTTTCATTCACATCCTTATTCAACATAAAATCCTTGACTCCTAGATGAGACACCATCAGCTGAATTCTATTATTGGACAACATATGTTTGAACTTGTGTAATTCCCGAATAATGGAAAAAACCCTCTTTCTCAACAAAGGAGTATTTGAGTTCATAATCCTTAAGTGGATGGCTCAAAAATCAATTGGTTGTTCCATCGAGTCATCATTTTGCTGAGTAAGGATTCCCAAAATACTTTCCTATCCTATAAAAGCATAGAGGATAAAATCTTTCTCATACATGGGATTCACCAATGTAAGAGCCTATGAAATAGTTGTCTTGATGGCTTCAAAACTTTATTTTCCCTCCTTAGTCTAACCAAAGGGTATGTTCTTTTTCAACATGGCCATCAATGGTTTAGGCAAGGCAAAAAAAAGGGGTATAAACCTTCTCACAATGTTGATTGTCCCCAAGAAAATTTAAAGGCCTTTCTTATGGCTTGGAAGGGAAAGATTCAAAATAGTACGAATCCTCTCCGGATCAATAGAGAGTCCTTCCACTGAAACAATATGCCTTAACAATTTAACCTCATGCACCATAAAAATTCACTTGTTGGGATTTAATGAGACCCAAAACTCCTTGCACCTTTTGAAAACCTTTTCCATATGGTTTATGTGGTCTTCTAGCATACTTGGATTACATTGTTATGTCATCAAGATAAAAAAGGATCATTTCATTTATTATCCCTTTGAAGGCCATATCCATAGCTCGTTGGAAAGTAGCCCCAATATTAGATAACCCAAATGACATCTTATTGTAGGCATATGTGCCCCATTTGGTAGTAAAGGCCATTTTTAATTGATTTGATTCCTTAACCAGAATTTGGTTATAGCCTGAATAAACTTCAAGTAGTGAAAACCTTTATGAATTTTCCATGGTTAGAAGAATATACTCCATAGATGGAAGAGGGTAATGATCCTTTAGGGATGCTCTATTCAAGTCTCTGAAGTCCAAAGATATCCTGATTTCCTCATTCTCCTTTCTAACCGGAACTAGATTAGCCACTCAGAAGAATGTTTGATTGGGAAGATGATACTAGCTTCAATGAGCTTTGAAATCTCTTTCTTCATAAGTGGTTTAATTTTGGGGTTGATTGGTCTCTGATTTTTCCAAAATGGCTTAGCATTCGGTTCAAGCTCAATAGTTTGGTGTGTGCGACCCTCGATTGAAAGCATGAAGATCCTCGTAACTCCATGCAAATATATCACTATACTCTTGACAAAGACCAACAAAAGAATTTTTCTTATAGAAAGCACACTTTCCCAAAATTTAGAAATGTATCTTCTGAGACATTAACTTGTTCAAAATCATCTTCTTTAATTATCATATTGGCACTTTGTTTTTTAACTTGATCATCCAAATTGAAGATTGATTCAAGAGTGACTAGACCCTTCAAAGAACTTATTTGTTTTCAATTGAATAATTTTATCATTGTATGCTTCCTAAAGCTTGGCTTTGTTCTTCGATGAAAACTCAGCCTCCTCCTATAGAAAAATAATAATTTGTTTATCGCTATTAAAAACTTTCCAACTTCCTACATTATCTAGGATTTTGTCTCTAACAACCATTTTAACGGATTGTCGTTTATCCTTCATGATATCAATAGAACATCGCATCTTTGTGAACCACCGTAGTAAGCCTATTCGCATCTTGGTTTTGATTGATGGGAACCACATGGATTCCAAAGGCTTCAAATTCCTCAATAAAATCCCACACTTTCTTTGTGTATGACCTTAAGAGATCATTTTTTTATGTACTTTGGGCTCTCACCTGATGCACAACAAGCTCATTGTCTCCAAAAATAGCTAATGCTTTGATACCTTTTTTCTGATCCAATTGGATTCCTTGTATTTGTGCTTCATATTTGGCCCCATTGTTAGTGCAGCTAAATTGAAGTCAAAAGGATGAGAAGTATTTATCACCTTCTAGAGAAATCAACATGATACCAAATTGCCTACTCCATTATTGCTCCTTGAGTCATTAAAAAATAGTTTCCATAATCCTTCAAGGTTATCTAGGTTTTTAAGAAGATGAGGTATAACTTTTTCCTCTTCATAAATACAATAAGTGCACAACTCGTTTCTTCTAACACCAACAAAGCAACTTCTTATACATCAAATACTTCAGCGTATGGATCAAATTGATGTCTCATGCTCACATCGTCAAGTGGAATATCAGGGACTTATTCCATAGGAGTAGTGAACTCATGATCTGTAATTTCTTCTTCTTGGTCACATATGGTATAGTTCCCATTGATGGTGTTGTCGTATAAGGTTCAACATGATTTTGACAAATTGGTTCTACCCTTATAGTTACTTTGGTCCCATACCTAGTCTTGAGGAGCATGTGTGACCAATCAAGTAGATAAATACCCACCCATTTTGGTAGTGAAGTCTCTGGATAGACATATGGAAAATAAAGGTGGAAGATCAATTACTGATATGTCCTATGTAAATGACAAGCTTGGACACACATGAATAGTAAGATTGAGATCCTTGATAACCTTGATAGTCCGAATTGGTGTGTCATCCAATGAACAACTCCCTGGATCTTTGGAGTATATTGAATACCTAACACATCCACAATATGTTACGGTATTACATAGCTATTGGTACCGATTCAACCATACAATTGTGTACCAAGTGCCTTCCAATGATTAAATAAGTGTAGAATAGTGGCGGTGTTGGTCATAGAATTTGTTCTTGAAACCGAGTAACAATTAGGGGACAGAGTCCCTCCTCTTTATGGGAGAGGTTCCCTTATTAAACACACAACAAATAAGCAAACCTATTTATTTACAAATGTACAGGCTATCAATATTTTAATGCTTCAGATGTCTTCATTTCATAGATTTTCAATACAAAGAAAGTGGAAGCAGATGGAACAAAATTCAGAAAGTAAAGAGAAGAGCACTTTCAGACACATAGATTGCATAATGATATCTTACTTATGCTTTATAAAGTGACAAGATTTAAACCATGTATATATAAACACATGATGTATATGTAATAGACACAAGGTTCTAAGCTCAACATCAACTAGGAGACACAAAGTTCCTATTCAGATACACATAGCTTCTTATGAATCAGATTGAGAATAGAGAAGATAGAGCACAGGAAAAGATGAAATTTCTTCTGTATTGATCAGAAATTTAGTGCTTTTACATCCTAGACATAAAAATCTGATCCTCCAAATGATAAGAAAAGATCTTTAAATAGCTTTAGGGATGGTTACAAAAGAACCTTTTCAGTTTCCCTTATTTTAACCCAAAGATTAATATCTAATTAAGTATTAAAACATCAATTTGTCCTTTTCTTACATAACATATGGCTAAAGAGAAAATAGCCACCTTAATTAGATACTTTAAATAAAATAGGAAACTAAGAACTAGGAGTTGAGATGTTCAAAGAAGTGCTTATAGCACCCTTTGTTTTGAGCACTTGGTTTCTAAATATTTTCAATGCCTCTGCTATGTCCATGCCTGGGGAATTGTTGTATTTGCAGTTGCATGAGTCCAACTACCTAAACACTTCTCCATCTCTTTTCCAAATTCTACATTTTCTAAGAACTCCTTATTAGCTTCCGTGATAGTTTCTGCAGTGTGCAAATTTATTTCATCTTCTCCTTGGATATGGTATCCTCTTGAACAGTCTAAACTAACAAATGTCTTAAATTGAGATTTGATTTCCTGAACCGAGAATTTATCTCTTGAATCCTTCTTGAAAATCTAGAAGTGAATATCATGAAAGTCGATGTGACACAAGATTTAAAATATTCTCCCTTTTGCAACATGTTCCTGAGTTCTCCAATGGCTTCTTCAAAAACCTTTATCTTCCATTCAATGTTGAAAACCCACTGCTTAGACAAATTCAATTTTGCATCATCAAATACTTTTCTTGCCAAGAGGATTTGCACATCTGTATCACTCATTAATCAAATATCTTGGATACATTCACTCCACAACTTCAACTCCCTATCTAAACCACTGAGTGTTGTGGTAAACTTTAACTGAATTTTAGCAATTCTGTCATATGCTTTACATGCTTCCTCAATGAAATTTAAACATGTGATTATCATGTCATCAACTAAGGATTCCATTGCCTTTCCATAAGTGACATGCTTATGAATATCTTTAATAGCCTAAACTTCATCATTAGACAGTAATGGCAGGTGGTGGAATTGAGGTTAAGGGAGTTGGATCAAGTACCTTATCCTCTACCAATAAGGATCTGATAGAATTTTATTTTTCTCCTCCAACTGTTCCTATGTTTGCTTTCCTTTTTCAACCCTTTCAATTACTCTAGACATTGTCTCCTTTAGGTTGTGCACTTCACTCTCAAGTGTTGATTCTCCAAGGGGAATCCTTGTTAATTCCAAATCACCTACCGAGTTTGGGTCTAGAAATTTCCATGAATTGTTGGCCTTGAGAATCTGATACTAATCTGGATGTGACCTTAGCATTTTTGGGTGGGGAAGGAGTAGAACCGAGTAGAGCTGCCACTACATCAAACTTAGGAGCAACAATATTAGAAGTGGCTTTCCTTTTCTTACTTTCCAACAATGGTTGCACCCAAGAAAGAAGAACTGGAAGTGGAGGGGACAATGGGCCCAAGTATAGGTGTGCTCATTGCACTCAAATTTTGTACAACAACCACTTCTAGCACAAATGTCTTAGTTTGGGTGGTGTGCACTTCCTTGATAGGGAATTCCTTAGTAGATGCTTCTAAAACACTCACAAATTCTAAGACTTGGATCTTCAATTGCTCTTCTTTTCACTGCTTCCCTCAGGATTGTTCTTCTCATATTTGTCTTACTCTTTTCCTCACTGTCATCATCACAGAGGTCTACAATTATTTCAATATCAGGAACTATTTCCAATTGCTTTGGAGAAGATAGCTTCTCACTCTCCTAAATGGCTTCCTCCATCCTCTCATCCTTCTTGGCCTTTCCTTTCTTTATGTACACCAGAGTTGAAGGTTCAGGTGGAGAGGGAACAAATTGCTCATGTGCTTCAGGAGTCAGTATAGGAATTTATTTTTGAGGGGTGGAGGCTTCTTGAGAAGAAGATTTGAAATTTCTGCTCTAAACATTTTCATTTTCCGTAAAACTAGAGTCTAGTCCTTACCAATACAGGTTTATGAGTTCCTTCAAATCATCTCTCTCTTTGAAAAACCAATCAATGGTTTCAATAGGAGTGTGTCTAATGGACCTTTCATATTCAAGGGATTGCAGTTCTTCATCATCATCTTGAAGTCCTTTAGGAACCTTGTACACATCAAAATCTTTAATTTGTTGCAGGGACAATCTACCATAGTATCTTCTTCAAGCTTCATAATCATCAAAACAATCAGCCTAGTAGTCTTCAATATCAACAAGATGATAGAATCCCATTCTAAAATTGGTGGCAATAAAACCCTTGATATCAAAACAAGTCCTTGGTTTGAAATAGTGAAGAGTGAAGGGAGCAATTGTCCTGTCAACATTTTGGGCATCTAAAGTAGTCCTGCAAGTGTAGTTACCCAATGTGATTGGGAACTGGATGCCTACAATATTTTTTTCCCTGCAAGTTCTATGGAGCTTATCCAACTACTTGTATATTTCAACCAAGGCCATCTTGTCACTATAATACATTGGGAGTTTTAAAGGTGTTCCCTCAAATCTATCCAACCGTATGTAAGATAATTTCTGAATTGAGTGTAATGACTACCATAGACATCAATCAATTATTTTTCTTCATCCGAGAATCTCCAAGTAGTGTCACCCTCTAGAAATCTGACAATATACATGGTGAATGCATCATTCACCCTTCTTGAAGTGATGGTTATTGATCTTCAAAGTTAATTGTGGACAATACTCATAAATAGGAGCATCTTTCTTGTCTTCAACAGAGGAGAAACCCAACCATTCTCTGTATGTAGTAATAGAATACATCAAGTAAGAAGTCATATGAAAATTCTTGGTTCTTTGGACATTTGCAAGCTGCTTAGTGAGGCTATCACAAATTATCTTTACCCAATTCAAGCTTTGTTTTCCTTCACATATAATATTGATGTAAGGGCACATCCAATAATGAAACTCATTGGTAGAGGGCATCCCCAAGTATTCTATCGAGGAAAGTGATGACATCTTATAACTCTTCCTTAAAATCAACCCTATACATAGTCTTTGGCAACCTTGAAGCTCCTTTCTTTGGATTCTTAAACCAAGACTTAGCCACTCTACTCTTATATTGCTCATTGTCTTGATCAAAGAGAAACTGAGCCTGGTCTTGGGTGAGGGTGTTTGAATTTTTAGCGGCAGGAATCCTGAGGGTAGTATTGATACAATTAGTATCCAATCGAGCCAAAACCTATCCGTGAGGGTCAACGATTTCCTTTGTCTCTGGATGAAGTATGAACCACAGGCTAGCATGGTATCAACACATTGAACTAAAATGGAAAACCCCCACATGATCAATTCCACTCTCCTTAACTAGTTGAGAAATAGGAGTAGGGTTTTGGCAATCAATTTGAGCCCAGAAATCATCCAAGTCAAGGTGTTGAGCTTCGCTTATCTCTATGTTTGGTATGGTTGTCTCCAAAGAAGATAAATGCTCATGCCCTTTGTAGTTGATCTTCATTATATGGCAGGAGTAATGAACTTCTTTATTCCTCTAAATTTTTCTTTCGATAGTTCACAGCTTCGATTGCACCTGCAAATTTGAAAATACTGGAACATGGACTTGGCTACGGTTACAAACAGTGGAGAGTGAGAGAACAAAATGGAAGAAAACAACAAATGCAAAGGGTGTGGTAAAAATAATTGATTACCATGGTTATTTATACAAATTCTGTTTGAGTAGGTTAGTAGGGGGAAATTAATATGACAATTAATGCTTTATACCAACCCAAGACAATGGCAAGTGGAAAAGGTGGAGAAAATGTGCACAACTAGCCCATGAGACACTTGGGATGCAACGAGCTCAAACACCCACGGTGAATGAATAATGGAAAAAAAAACTTGCGGCAAAATGGAGGTTGGGGAGCACTTGGGACATGCGGGATGCGGTGGGCCAAAATGTCTACAATACACTAGAATTGGGTAAGTCAGAAAAAACCTACACAAACGGTCCTTGGGACATTGGGATGTGATTTCTCTAAAAATCTGAAACACCTGCAAATGAAGGGAAAAGCAATGTAATGCAGAGAAAATGGGGAATCGGTGAACAAGGAACCCGATGGAACTTGGGATGTGAGGGACATTAAAACCTGAAATATCTCGCACAACAAAGGAAAAGTCTCAAAAACTCAAATTCAAAAAAATGACTAACTGTTTAAAAACAACTCTTCCTTCATGGATCTTCAGAAGGACATTTTGATAGTCATCTTACCAAAATTTTTGAAAATTGAGACAAAAATACATAAATTCTGGGAAATGTAACAACAAGCGGCTTATTGGTTTTAGCGAAAAAAATCCCTCTCATTGACACAAGTTAGTAGCACTCGATGCCCCCTTCTTGCTTGATTCACTAAGTGTACCAAAAAAATTAAAGCTTCTTGCAACAGATTTATCTGAGAAGGAATTGAAAGTTCTTCCCACATGGTGAGATTTAAGTTGGTCTTCTTCATTTGTTTTACAATACTAAAAGGGATACTTCCTACCCTGCCAATATTCCTTTGAGCGTTGAGATATTCTTTCGAAAATGGGCATTTGGTATTGTAACATTAGAGGAATTCTCTTTATTTATGGCTTGATTAGCTTGTATTTCGACAACTTCTTCCCCACATCTTTTTCATAACTACTTATGAATGAGGTTAAGAAGTAGATGCCTAATCATCCTTTGGTGACAGAACTTCTTACGCTCTCTTTTTTGACCGAGTATTGGCAGCCACGACATAGATTTGATATTAAACCCAAAAAAATATTCCTCTTTCCAATTCAATAAGGTAGTCTCTCCCGATGCCTGTGACTGATCAACAACCTCTTGCAAAGATGTGTCCTCTGTTTGTTCTGTAGGTGCAGATATGCTCTGGACCATAAGGGCTTGACTAAGCACTCCATTGGGGCATATATTTTTATTATGGGGTTGAGAGCATGGATAACACCATTCATAATCTTGAACCAAGTTATTTTAAATGGGACAAGAGATTTGGAGGAACTAGCGGCAAGGGAGCCTTAACATTCAAGGGTTTAACATTGGAAACTTGGTTTTGAGATTGGTTGTTATTCTGAAAGGGCTGCATGTTGGATTGATACTATTTGTTATGGGGTTTATAAGGACGAGCGTATTAGGATTTTTGCCTCTTAAGAGCTATCAATTCATTTACAAAATTTTGAAGCAATGATTTACCCTCGTGAAGATCATTTCATGGGGTAGATGTAGATGAAGTTGGTTGACTAGGCACAAAGGAAGAGGAGAAATATTTGGTTGATTATTGGGGAACTCGGGATGTAGATGCATTGGTTGTTTTGGGGCTATTTTCCTATCCTGGATCAAGCAATTTTCAGCTCTTATGGAAATATCGTAGGCATTGGGAAACATTGCTCCACCCATCAATGAATCATGACCACAACATCACTATTCAAAGCCCTTAAATAGTACAAAAATGTGTTAGTTGGGGAAGGCTTTATCAATACTGGGATCTTATTCCAAGTTTTTAGAATTGGAAGTTGAAATCTCCCATGAACTCTTGAGGAGCTCTCTTTATGGTGGTTAACTATTCCATGAGTGACAAGTAATCACTCTTATCATCGAACTGTTTGCAGAGATTCTCTCCTAATTCATCCCAGTTATGTACGATGCCGACATCTAACCCATGAAACCATTGGAGTGCTTTTCTCTTAAAATAAATATCAACAACCTAGACTACAACATTTTCCTCAATGAAATTATGAATAGCACAGATCCTAGCCACATCTTGAATGTGTTCAATGGGAGTGATACTTGTCTCACCTGTATAGAAGGGAAAACTCTTGAGCATAGCTGCAGGTAGAGCATCATGTTGAGCTAGTCAAGAGGAGTGCCACCATTAAAATCAAGGAAAATTGAGCTCATCTGCTGCCATAGTGGCAAGTGGTTGATTTTCTCTTGGTGGAGGGAACCTTCCAAAAGGAGGGTAGAATGACCTCTACAAGATGACGATGAAGCTTCACATTTTCTTCTCCTTGGAGGAGAAAAAGATAATTCAATATATCATTGACCTCCTTTCTTTGAAGAATCTCTTGTCTAAATTCTTTGCATAAGTTAACACACCGAATCTTGAATTTTAGAGATGTAGAGTCGCGATGTACCCTGATTTATGCAAATGTTAAGAGGAGTACCAACTCTTAGTTTGTCCCACCAGGTGTGCCAAAAAAATTCACTTGGATCATGCACTCGTTGAATCATCAAGTGATCTAGTGTAACATGAGAACATCCCCAAGGTGTGGGACCTTGGCTCCTTGGGATGGACCTATGGAGAAGGTCGGGTTCCATCTAAACTTGGTGCATTCAACTTAAGATCAAGATGAAAGGCTACAATAATTGAAATAAAACTAAACTATATGTTTCTTGGGGTAAAGGCATAGAAAGATAACTGAAATGTATAAAATTGGTGATGCACCAAAGATTTATGGAACAAAAATATCTACTTCATATACACAGAGTAATATTGCATAGCAATATGTCACATGCACATCTCCTAACAATCTTTCTCAATCACTATACGATTAATAACATAAGGGATTCAATAATTTCCACAACTGAAATAGTAAAATTGCACACCACAAGTTACAGATTAATTGAAAAAATAATTGATATAAAGGCAATATAATCCACACATACAAGGAATTAAATCATTCACAAGTATTAACCGAATTATCAAAGTGCACAATACATCAAATATTCAAAGGAAAAATATTGTTCGAAGACTCCTCCAAATTATAGAGCCTTTCATAAATGACATCTAAAGGTTGTTTTAAAAAACACAATGCATTCTCCTATTTATAGGCTAAGAGGATTGAGCAATTATAGCTCTGCCCCTTAACTAATTCTTACTAAAAATAGAATGCATTTATATTTAGGGAACATCCTCCCATGAAAATAGAAAAAAAGTTGCACAGGTTTGACCAAGTCAACCCTACAACTTCCAGCAGTTCCACAGCTTGGAGGTTGTTCAACAATGGCTATCATGCCTAGCTAGGACTGACACCACCCATTTCTTGATCTAATTTTTCCTTCTTTTCTTCTTCCTTCCTTCTTCTTCAACTAACTTGTGCCTGAAATCAAGAAAACACTTGATAATTCCTTGAACCTCTTCATCCTCAGGTCCACATGCATAGCGGTTAATAATTTCCGTTGACTCGTTTCTCTCTAGCTACTTTAGCTGGCAATATTTTAGTCTTGTTTATCACCTTCTTGAGATGACTCAGGAATTTTTGGTAAGATACCAACCTATAAATAGATTCAAGACTAAAAGACTTTGTTACATCATCATCTTGATTTACCAAACTCTTAAAATGAGCAATAATCTGATCAATTGGAATAACATCAACATTTTTGTCTAGGAATTTGTAATTTATATTGTCAAATTATTCCATAATGTCATTCAAACCATCCACTGCTTCAACTCATTTCTCTTCCAATTTTGACATGAGATCCTGCAATATTTGAACTTTGAATTTGATAGCTTCTTTAAATTCAATTTTTTTTGAAACATCATCAATAACGCCCTCCTTTAGAAGCGAATCAGAGCTGAAACTTTTAATTTCCTTCCACATTTCAAGATAAAGTTCTAAGTTATCACTCTCCTCAGTAAGGAGTTCATTCATCTTCAAGATGGCATATTTTTCAACATACAATTCACTATACAAATCAACAACAACTTTAATCAATGGGTTTGCCTCTTGAATTAGGTTTTCCATCCAACCCCCTACTATTCTTCCTTTTTGTCCAATCTTTTCCACCATGAAAAGATGTATCATCAAAGCTTGGAGGAATAACAAGAGAGGTAGTCTGCATGGGCTACGTGATCTTAGTCAAAAGGGAAGTTAGTTGTTCAACTTTACCCTTAAGCTCATCCTTAGTTGCTTTATCCTTATCATATTTGTCTAGAAAATTACCCAAGGCCACCTGAACATCTTGCTTCACTCCTTCATGGGTGGATTTTCCAAGAGCAAACCTAGAAATCTGAAAATGTTGTTGTGATTGTCTCCTTAGTTTTCTCGATAGCTAGAGTAGTTATCTCAACAAATCTTTCTCATGTTTGGTCAACTCGATAGGTTAGAAACAACTCTCAGTTGCTTAGCTTATCTTCGAGGGGTTAGATCTAGAACACTTAAATCAACAACATCAATAATATGGAATTTCTTCTTCTATTTTAGTTGTTTTCCTATGAAACCACACAGGAATAGAAGAAGATGATTTAAAAGACAATATAGGAATTATTACAGTAGTACTTGGTGTAGTTGATATGACTAGGGCACTGGTCACAGTCATTGAAAGTGGAAATGATGTGGTGAAGATGGAGGGTGGAGTGGAAAGGATGGCCTCAAGTGTGGGTGAAATATAAGTGGAAATGGGAAGATATTGTTTGGGAAGAGGGGTTTTGAAAGGAGATCCTAACCCCAAAATATCTCTAGTTGAAAGAGTTGGAAGGGAAGAGAAAATGTGGGCCATAGAGGGAGATGTGGTGAGAGATGTAGGAGAAGTGGGAATAGAGGAAATGGAAGACATGGTCAAAGGAAGAGTGAGAGGTGGAGGGGAAAGAGGAATTGAGGATGGTGAAGATGGAAAAGATGAGGAGAGGGGTGACTGTGACACTTGAGGAATTTGAGGGGAAACACTTAGGTCAATGACCTCAGTTGATTGCACTTTGGGAGATGCAACTCCCTTTGTAGAAACTCCAAAAGAGGATCTTGAACCTCCAACAATGAAATAAATCTTACGAGGCCTTGAGATAGGTTTGGGAGTTGACCTCTTCCCTTTAGATGGAGTGACATGGCCCACCATTGATTGTGCTTGAATAAGCTCTATGGAAAGTTTCTCTGACGCTTTGGGTGTAATTCCCAAAGTTATCAACCATTGGTAGGTCTGATTTAGAATGGGACCCACCCTTTCCTTTGTGTTGCTACATTCCTCAACTAACCAATCAATCCAAGGTAAAGGTTGATTCATGACATTATTTTGATCATAAGAAGGATCTAAAACCTAGTCATCATCCTATAGGCCCTCGGGGACAACCGTAATTCCATATTGGGTGACCTCTTGAAGGGTTAACCTTTCAAATTCTCTTTCCCTTACTACATTCTCATCTCAGAAGTGGATCCAAATGTCCTCCAATTGAGGTATGTGAACACTAGTTGATCTTGTTTTCCCAAACTTGTCCCAATAGTCAAAATTAGTACGTGGGTGAAATGTTTTCAAATTCAACTATGACATCACTCCCTTAACATTTTTAGCTTTTTATGTATAAGCACACGTGTATCTACCTATAGTGATGGAAAATTGGGCTTCGCTTTATGCTAATCATTTTGATTCTTGTGATAGCTCAACAATGATGAACCAACTCCATTAGAACCCACTTGTCTGTTGGGAATCTTAGTAGCTTGACATGAGCACCTATGAATCTAGGAATCCTAATGTATGTGAATGTTGGGAATTGTAAATAGATGGCACCACATTCACTTACTTCTTTCCAAGCCTCAGATGAAATTCTTCTATTATATAAATTCTTATCAAAGAAATATAAGAGAACTGCAAAGAAAACATCATTTACTCTCGAAAATGCTTAGGACCTTCTGTCATTGTGATTTAGGGATAGTACTCATATATTTTATTTGCATTCCTAGATCCGTTTGGATTTAATCTTGGATAATGTCTCATACCCACCATTACATACACATGGTAGGAAGTCATAGAGAAATTTCCAGAAGTTAGAACATCAGACAATTGAAAACAGATGTTATTGCTTATGTATTCACCCCATCAAATAAGGTCCTTATTTCTCTTGATTGTGGCAATGTAAAGGTACATCCACTCTTGGAAATCTCTAGAAGAAGGAGACCCATAACTCTACTCGAAGTGTAATAATATCATTCGCTTCTTGAATGAAATCATATTGGAGAATTGTCTTGGGGAATCTAGACAATGAACTTTTAATTTTAGCCAAATAGATTTTGTTGATAACTCTTGTGCAAGTATCATTCTCTGTAACCCATTCCTCTATAGAATACTCAGGGAGATAGTGGCATATTCTCAATGTTAGGGATTTTTGGAGGTCTTCAAAGAAATCACTATCTCTGTCTTGATCACCATCTTCATCCTTTATGGTAAGTGAGTTTTTGTCAAAGTGATATGTTATTACAAGCATGAATTCAAGACATTGCATGGATTAGGGAAATGTGGTAGCAAGGGCAAGCCAATCTGTTGAAAATTTCTTACATCCACAGTTTCTTATTAGGAGCCTTGAGTCTTCCCCAAAATTTGGGCATGTCAATATGTCCAAGTATATATCCCTAATATTGTCTATATCGGATAAGATACTTGAAGAGGGTGCCACCCCTTGATACCCATATTTAATTTTATCCTTCCCTTGGATTAAGAACCAAACATTTTCCTTGCTAAAGAACCAAAAAAATGGAATTGGGGTGGAAGTGAATGCTTGCAAAACACCCTATAAACTCAACCTGGACTTCCAAAATTTTGAAGTTTGAAGTTCCAAAATTGAAACTTAAACCTTGATGAACATATATAAAACCTCAAAGTGGTAAACCTCCAAAACATACTTCCTCTGGACTCCCGAAACCCAAACTTCCAAAAATTGAAACCCTCAAAGCTTCGAAAATCAAAACCCCAAAACTCAAACCTCTAAAGTTCCAAGCTCGATCCTCCGAAGTGCTAAAAGACTAAGGTTTTGAAATTTGAAAGCCCAGGTTCCAAATCATTTTCCAAAATGATAACTTTGAAAATCAAACACAAAGCTTTGTGTCTACAATGAAACCTCATAACTCGAAATGTAGAAACTGAATCCTTCAAAGCTCCTTATTATTAGAAATACAATATTTTTTTCTGTTTGTAAATTATCTTGAATTTCAAACTTAAAAAGCTATAAAAACTCAAAGAAAGAAAATCCATGCCTCAAATTTTAGGAACAAAATCTAGGAGGAAGGAAGCGAGATGAAGAGTAGCAAACAAGAAAGGAGAAAAAGAAAAACTAGAATTTGAAATAAAACTTAAAAATTACCCAAAATGGTGAGAAAATCGTGAAAATAATTATCTAAAAAACACCTTAGGGGTATTGTTGGGGAGCAAATATTTGTTAGCATGTCAATGTACTAATTTTTTTAGTAAAAATGATAAGTTAAAACTTGCATATTTACAGGAGGGTGATAATTAATTACCGCATGATCGACACATGTGAGGTGGGTCAACATTTATTACCTTCTGAATTTGGAATTCAGATGTCGACGTGCAGGCTACATGTAACATGTACTCTGGATTCTGAAGTCTGAAATTCTGAAGTTCCAAAACGGTGAAGGTGTCGGGTTTCAGAATTTGGGATCCTGTATGTAACATGTAACTTGACTTCAAACACGAAGTCTTAAATTATGGTGTGGAGTTGTACTTCTAAATTCAGGAGGGAAACTACATGCAGTTCCAAATTTTGGTTCAATTCCAATGGGATTGAACTTTGGGATTCGAGAACTCAATGTTCATTTTTCATGCAAAATTCCTGGTCAACCTATGAAGCCGAAATCTAGTAAAAAATGTTGTGTTGTCTCTTGAAAACTACTCTACATTTCCATAGCCAAAATTTAAAATTTTGAGCTCATGCCCTTCGTTGGTGTTTAAGCCAAGTTAGAGATTTAAGAAATTAGCAAAAGTTGTGCCCTAGTGTTGTTTAAATCTCTATTTTGCTCATTTTGAGAAATTCTCCATTTCCCGGCTCGCACAAAATATCCTCTTTACAATCTCCTTTTTGATCAAAAATTTTCACTTATTCTATTGCCTGGGTCATCAAATCATTGTTTTCCCCCATGCATCTGGTTCATGAAGGAAATTCAAAAATTAGACTCAAAATGACAAAGTTCTCTTCCTTTGTGTATTTCTTTCCGTAGTCGGGATGACGGGTGTCTTTTTCCCATCAAATTTTGGCCCTAATGAATGCAGGTACATGGTCAGATCCTATTGGATGGGGAGGAACAAGTTTTTTGGTGAACTTAATAGTTTAGGTAACTTTTGGCAAAAATGGTAAATTTTCCTCGCGGACCTAAAAAGCTAAATTTTCGTTGAAAAGTCTAACCTCAGCGGATGGCTCCACATGTCGCAACAGTGCAACTTCAAGATGGGGCGAAAGGGCCAATTACCAAGTCGGTGACAAATTTCCATGTGATCAAAGTCATTAGAGAGGTAAAATTTTCCATTGAAAAGTCAAAGTGGACGAGCGGGCCATCGGGGGGATTTGAGATTTTGAGCCTCTTTGTAAAAAAGGTGAAAAATTAAAAAGTAACCCACAACCCCGATCAGCTATCAAGGAAAAATTCAAAGGAAAATCCCACCATTAAAAAGTCAAAGCAAACGAAAGCAGCCATCGGGGCACATTTGGAAATTTAACCAAATTTCCAAAAGCGAAAGTAAAAATTCTAGAATTCTCCATGGCTCCACCAAGTCTGCAACCCCACCTACAACTAGAATGTGCCACATATCCTAGTCAAATCAGAGTAGCGGGCGGTAGAAGAATTTGATTTTTTGAGCCTTTTTTCCAAAAAAGGGTTAAAATATTGAGAATCGGGTTGCAACCCCATTTCAATCGAGAGGGTGCCACGTGTTGCCATTGAAAAGTCAAAGCGGGGCACGGGCCAATTTGTTCCAAATTGCCAAATCTCTAAAAAATCACAAAATGTAAAAAGGCTTCCCCGTAACCACTCCAATCCCCTCCTACCACATGGACAACCCGATTTCAAAGTTATAGGAGCAAATCGAATGGTCTATATTTAAACTGGAAAATCAAATGTAACAGTTGTTTTGCAAGATCTGGTTTTTAACCCGCCATGAGCATTTTATTCACAACAGAGGAATTTGAAAAGGTGTTGAGGATTTGTGAAGTTGTAACGGTTTCTTGTGAAGAATATAATGGCTTCCCGAAGCCATTCCAAGGGGCTAGCGATTGATTTCAAAAAAAAAAAAAGACTAGAGTGCTCTATACCTGGAAAAGACAAAAATGTCATTCTTCTTCTATTTTTTCTTCTTCCTCAAATTTCTTCCATTCTCAAGCTATGTACAAACTCTACTCGAGCTTCAATAAGAAAAGAAGGAATTTTTGCCTCTTTGATTGAGGAATTAATTGGTACTTTGTGACCAATGAGTTTCATTCGGTCTTGTAGCTTCTCCTACGGATTTTTTTTTCTGACTATAAATGCATGTAAATGAAATTTCTAATTAATGTGTGTGGGCATCTGATATTCTACTCGCAACATTAGTTTCTCCTACCTCCATTCTCACTCCCTTTCCCCTTCTCAGATAAAGTTCTTCTCTAGTGAGAAATTGCTAGCTTTGTTTGGTCAATGGAGTGCCCCAGGTTGGATCTCTGGTTGAAATGCCAACATTGAAATCCACTTTTTCAAGCATGCACATACGAAAGCTACACCATTCAAGTAGAGGGACTCGATTCCCATAGAGTTGGCTTGAAACCCACCAATTTGTCCACGAGAAAAAATTTCTCACCAACAATCTTTGGTACCCACCATGGCGCGTTGATTTAGTAGGATCTACACCTAAAAATGACCTCGGGGTCATAAATACCAAAAAATATTTTAGAAGAAAAGATTCTAGAGATTGAATAATCACACAAATTACATGGATGTAAATCATGGCTATTCTAGGAAATCCTCCCTACTTGGGAGACCTAATTTACTCTTTCACATCCAAGAAGACATTGCTTCGATCCGAGAGAAGCTATTTGGCGAGAATAGACAAAGTGTCAATAATTACTTCCTTGCCATAAGGATTTTGGACTGGAAGAGGAACGTCTTTGTCAAATTGGGAAGGCAGAGAAAAATTCTAGCACCCCGAGAGAAGGGCATAAAATTTCAAGTGGCTAATACAAGATACACTTGAAAGCGAGGCAAGAGGAAAAATTGATCCCACATTTGAAGAGCTTGAAAGAGAGGCAGTTGTTGAGGAGGAGATAAGGGCTCAACTTGAAGAAATAGAAAGACTCCAAATTGAAGCAGAAGAAAGAGCGAAGAATGAAGCAGCCTTAGCAAGACTGGAGGATAGAAACAAGAATAAAATGGGTGATCATGAGCGTGAGGAACATAGGCCTAACGTACCATGGGGAAGAAATATCGGTCCACTGGCTCTTGCTCAACCACTCCATGAGCTCCCAAGAGGCTCAAGAAAGAACTTCCCAAAATTCAAAGGGGATGGTTCTCAACTCCTCGAAGAACATGTAGCAGCATTCATCACTGCTTGTGGAGTTGGGAGTTGAAGATGAAGATGTTTCAGTTAGGATCTTTGTGGAGTCACTCTAAGAAAAATATGTTGAATGGTTCTACATGTTGCCCCCAAGATCTGTCATGTGCTAGGAAGATATAAGAAGTGCATTTGAACATAGGTTCAAGAGCATAGAAGATTATCAAGATCTATTAGTCCAATTAGTTCAAATGAAGAAGGAGACCTCTGAATCAATGAGAGATTTTGTAGCAAGGTATGATAGGTTGACAAGAAGGATCCTAGAAGATGTGGTACCCCCTGAAAACAACTTGAAAAGGTTCTTCGTCAGTGCTTTGCCACCAGAAGTTGGTTTCTTCCTCAGAAGAGCCCAACCAAGAACATTGAGGGAAGTTCAAGACTTTGCAGTTGAGACTGATGATGATCTAATTCTTTCTAGAAAAGTGAAAGGACCAAATGGGAAGCAAAAAGGTCAGAGTTCAAATTCAGTCACCACTGATCCAATGTTCCAAAAAATGGCAAATGACCTAGTTTCTTTGAAGAAACAACTATCACAAATCACAATGAGGAATGCTCCAAGGAGACCAAATCCTCCTGATAGACCAAGAATTGCTCCACCTCCTTGTAGGCTTGCTCTTGAAGCACCACCAGTCAATGCCATTTGTGACACTAGGGAATCAGAAGAAGGAACAAACATTGAGGAAACTGAAGAAGAAAACATGGATGACTATGAAAACTATCTTGAAATTGAAGAGGTTGGCATGCACAATGGCTTGATTGAATACGTTGATGATGAGGAGGAAGGTGATGAATAAGCTCTAATTTTTTCATGTGTTGTTTTCACTCATGCACAACCCAAGAATGGGGTTTCAGCCTCAACGAAACTGAGATTAGGAAGAACAAAGAAGATAGCTCTTCAAAGCCTCCACTAAACAAGATCATCAACAGGGGATCACCATTACCACCTTCCATGGAATCAGCCAAAGAGAAATCAGATTCACTAGTTCCCAAGGATCATGTTGCTATGCCAAGTAAGTTATCTAATTCTTCTCCTAACTCAAAAGTTGTTAAGGGCAATTCTCTTCTAAATGTTGGTTTTGTAAAAACATCTAAATTTCAATCAAAGGCTACACCCTCATATCCTTCTAAGCCAATCGCTACATTTGAAAAGGAGAAAGTAGCACTAAAAGTAACAAAACCCCTATCATTTAAATCCTTTCCCACTACTGGAACCTCTTCCTCATCTACCATAACTCCATTTGACTTTGTGGAGCATGCAGGAAAAACCCAATTTCAGCTCTCTGAGATTGAATACCTACAAACACATCCTACCCAATTTGACTGATTCATCAAGGCAGTTCGTGGTGGTAACCCTTTTTCTTCAAGCTCAATCTCTAAAGGATTAATTCCTACACCATCCACACCATATTCCCAAAACATGCTAGCCCTAAGTCCCTCCACCACCAATAGAGTTGAGCCTTTTTACCTGTCACTTCTCATCAAAGGTTTCCAGCTGAACAATTGCATTATAGATTTCGGAGCTGCAAATAATGTGATGCCAGCAAAATTTGTAAATGCTCTTGGCCTCACTTTGACCCAGCTAAATGGCACATGCTACTCAATGGAATCCAAACAAGTTCCATTAGTAGGAAGAATCAAGGATGCTCACGTTGCACTAGCCGATTACCAGAGATAAGAAGATATTCCTTACCATCTTGGTGGCGAGACATCCCAACATCTTTTGGTATGTTGTTGAGTAGAAGTTTTTGCAGAGATCTAGCTGGAGAAATAAAAATGGATTGGTCATCTCAAACTATCGGTGAAAGGATAAATGAAGAAGTTGATGCTAATAAGAAAAATGAAATTCACTGATGAAGGAAATATGATGATCCAAGAGCTAACATCCTCTTTCAAGATTATGGGCTAGGAAACTACTTCCTCACGTCAAAAAAGAGGAGAACTTGCCACTTCTCATGGAGGAAGAGGAAGATCAAATTTGGAAAATGGAATTTGATGGTAGTCATTCAGGCAGGTTCAGGATCTGGTGTAGTATTGTACTCTCCTTCCAATGAGGTGTACCCTTTTTCCTACAAGCTGTAATTTGACAATACAAATAATACAGCAAAGTATGAAGCATTAATCTTAGGCATGAATGCAGTAGAGGACATGGGAATCAAGAAGTTGAGATGCAAAGGTGATACTGAGATTGTGGTAAAGTAGGTTTGCTAATAATATTAGGTGAAACATCCAAGGCTCATGCACTATAGAAGCAGAGTGTGGGACTACATTGAATCCTTTGATGTATTCTCCATTGAATATATCCTTAGGGAACAGAATGAAAAGATTGATTCTCTATCAGTGTCAACTTCCTTAGTGACACCTCATCCTTCTTTTGGCAAGGATAAAGAGACCGTTGAGATGGTTTTCAAACCCACCGTACTGCAGACAATGCAAATCACTGGCAAGTCTTCAATGATGACAATCAGATCCTAGCTTTCTTAGAACAAAGGGATAACTTCAATAATATTTTCTTTGAAGGAAGTGAAAACCCACATCATGAATCAGTCCCTAAAGAAGAGAAGGAGGAATTGAAAGAATTGATGAAGAGGGAGTAATCAACCGAAAGGAAACAAAATCCCCAAAGGCCTAGTTTCTTTGGAAGATCTCTTTGATGAGCATGACAGTTCATCCACGAGAATAAAAAGCAGTCTTCTCGGTGTCCATCGGATTTTGATCAAGAAAACATTGGCACTTCAGAGAATCCAAGGATGGTTAACATTGGTAAATGTTGCTCACCAGAAAAGAAGAGAAAGTTTGTTTCTCTGCTAAAAAAGAACTCAGATGTCCTGGCCTACTCCTATGATGAACTTAAATCTTTTCAGCCAAAGGAAATGCATCACTCCATTCCTTTGAAGTAAGGATCCAAGACCTTCAGGAAAAAACAAAGGCCCTATAGTACAAATATTGCTGATATTATCAAAGAAGAGGTGACAAAGATGCTCAATGCTAGAATTATTTTCCCCATCCACCATTCAACATGGGTGGCTAATATTGTGCCAGTAAGGAAGAAGAATGGGGAAATAAGGATTTGTGTAGACTTCTGAAATCTAAATCAGGCATATCTCAAGGACAACTATCGTCTTCCAATCATGGATCATATTTTGCAAGCGATCACCTTTGGATCGATATGCTCTCTTTACTTGATGTATTCTTAGGGTACAACCAAATCAAGGTGGCAAAAGAGGATTACAACAAAACAGCCTTCACAACACCTTGGGGCACTTTTTCTTATAGTAGAATGCCTTTTGGCTTGATCAATGCTAGAGCCACTTTCCAGAGAGCAATGGACTTGGCCTTTAAATATTTGAAACAATGCATTGTCATTTACCTTGATGACCTCACATTTTTTTCAAATAGGAGGGGAGATCATACCAATCATTTGGAGCAAGTCCTTGCAAGGTGTAGGAAACATGGCATTTCTCTAAATCCAAAGAATTGCATTTTTAGATTCACAGAAGGTAAGTTGCTATGACACATTGTGAACAAACATGGAGCACACATTGATCCTGAGAGGGTCAAGGCTATCCAAGCACTAGCCTTACCAACTAGTAAGAGGGGAGTTCATTCATTCTTTGGAAAGGTAAACTTCCTTCGTCGTTTTATGCCTAATTTTTCTTAACTAACTAAGCATATAACTTCCATGATGAAGCCTCAAGAAAGTTTCAAGTGGAATAAGGAAGGAAAACAACATTTTAGGAGATCAAGAAAGCCATTGACAAAGCTCCAACTCTTGTATATCCATATTTCAACAAGGAGTTCATCATGTATTGCTATGCATTAGAACATACACTCTCTGTTGTCCTTGTTCAGAAAAATGATGAAGGTTTGGAAGCACCCATTGCTTTAATGATGAAGGTTTGAAAAATCATGAGCTAAAGTATAGCCAATTAGAGAAACATGCCTACGCAGATGATCAAAGTTGTTAAAAGTTTTAGATTTTACATTCTCAATTCCCATACAATGGTGATGGTCTTTGGAAGTGCAAACAAGTCCATTTTTACTCAACAAGATCCTAAAGCTAAGAGAGGAAGCTGGATTGCAAAGACCCAAGAGTATGACTTGGAGATTAGACCCTCTAATCTGGTAAGAGGAAATGGTTTATACAAGCTGATTGCTAAAGATGAAGATCTCAAAGTTCAGTAGGGAGAAAAAGATGTTGTTTTCTCAACCTATTTAGAAGACAGTCCATAGGTGCTCTTTGTCACCACTGTTGATGAGTGGTATGTTGACATTGCTTACTACCTCACGTATGGAGAATGCCCTCCCCATCGAATTACAAACAAATAAGGACACTCAAGCTAAAGATAGCCAAGTTTGTGATCCGGAATCATGCACTTTACAAGAGAGGCCTAGATGGTTGTTTCCTCGGGTGTGTAGATAAGGAGCGAAGAAGAAAAGTTGCTTAGGGCATATCATGATCAAGCTGTGGTGGACATTTCTCAGTAATGGTCACCATACATAAGATCCTCGAGAGGAGATATTATTGGCCCTCCATCTTTGTAGACATTCGAGATTGGGTTTCCAAATGTAAAGCATGCCAACAATTTGCTGGAAAGCCACAACTAGCTGCATTGTCACTCGGGCATGTGGTGATTGAAGAACCATTTCCAGTGGGGCTAGATTTTATTAGTGTTCTAAATCCTCATTCTAGTGCAGGGCATACTTATGTACTCACTATAGCTGATTACTTTAATAAATAGGTAGAATCCATCCCAACCAAGCAAGCCATCTCAAACGATCAGTAACTTCATCAAGGAAAATATCATTGTTCGTTTTGGGATACCACATAAAATTGTTGTAGACAATGCCACCTATTTCTCTTCCAAGGAGCTCACATAATTTTTTTATGGCTTTGGAATCTCCCTATCTCACTCTTTTGACTACTACCCACAAGGAAATGGGCAAGCTGAGTCAAGTAACAAGAACATTGTGACCATTGTTCGCAAGTCGGTAGATGAGAATCAAAGGAACTACCACAAGAAGCTATATGATGCATTGTAGGCCAATAGGATCACTCCTAAGAAGGAAATTGGTATGTCACCTTTCCAAATGTTGTATGGAGTTAAGGCGGAGATTCCCCTCATAATTGAGATGCCAACTCTCAAGTTAATGCAAGAAATAGAAGATGGTCAATACAAAGACTCCATTGACAAGAGGATCCTCTTCCGGAGAACATGGAAGAAAGCAGATGCCAAGTGGTGGATAGTTATTATGTTTTGATTTAGTGGATTGTTGTTATTGTACATGACTTTGATCATGGATTATTGGTGATCTTGATTTGATTATGATGCATGATGATTATTAGAGACACCTTTATATGATGATGATATGACATGATCATGGATTATTTTGATGATTTGATTATGATTCGATGATTAGAGACACCTTACATGTGATTTGGATATTATGAGTTGATCTAGAAATGGATATATTATTTGATGATGATATAGTTGTTGATTAAAAATGCAATTGATGTAGTTGTTACTTCGATGTTGTTGTGATTCACTTACTTAGATGATTTTGTGATTTTATTTGTATCATATTGGATGTTCTGATATGGCCATGAGGCCGAAGGAGGTATTTGTATTTTGCAGGTTAAAAATATCACAACAAAACATCGGGGATCGGAGACCAACCAAAATGGAATTCTAAGTGAATTCGACAAGGTCACCATGGCAACTTGTTTTATTGTGTTGTGTGTTGTTTTGTTAGGGATTCCCATGGGGGATTTCCTTTATATGTGACCATGGGTTTGTGTATTTTAATTAATGTGTTTCTTTTATTATTGTTGTATGTATTTTATTAGTAATGTGTTCCCTTCTTTTAATTAATTAAATTGTGATAGAATTAATGTGAGAATCATATGATTAAAATTTAAATAAATTAAATTGGGATATGGGAAAGTAATTATAAGAGTTGTTGGTTGTTTGTATTAAATTTGTAAGGGATGTGTAAGTTGTGTAAGAGCTTGTGTAAGTCAGTTTTGGAGTATGAAATACTCCACCTCCATGACAAATTCGAATTTGTCCTTGGGGCTGTTTTTGAGGCTTGTGGGACAAGTAAAACTTGTCCCATGCCTCTAAATTTAATTTACCAACCATACTTATGGTTGGAGAAGTGATTTGTGATTTTTATAATGCATTTTATTAAGTCATGTTGCATGTTTTTAATTGCACTTTCTTACATTTTATTTATTTTGTTGTCCCTTGAGGTGTGGGCTTTTTAGAGTGTGCAAGTAACTTGTCATTTTTCACCCACCTCTTTATTGTGCTTGGGAGAATGGATTTTGTCTTTTGTGTTTGAATTGGAGGATGTGTGATGTGGCATCCTACATGGATCCACATCATCCTCTTCTCTCCCTCTTCTATATAATTCAAACTCCTTGCTTGTTTTGGGTTGTTGAACCTTTTTGCATTCTTCCTTGGGGGCACATTTTTGCTGTTTTGGAGCTCTTGTGGATTGTGGAGGAATTTGGAGATATCTTCATACTTGGCATTGTTGTTTGGAACTATGTGTTATTGTCTTGGAAAGCTTGTTGTTTGGAAGCAAAGTAACCATGGAGAGGTAGGAATTTAACTCTCCTTTTTATGTTGTTATTATCTTGTTGTGTTGTGTGAATGGTGCATGTTTAGTTTTATTTGTTGGTTGGTTGGGTAGACTGCCTTAGGGAAGGTGTAGGAGAAGGCTATGGGGAATCCATGGGGGGCATAAGGAATGCCATTGGCATCAGATTTTGTGGAGGGAGTTTGGGTTTGGGATCCACCATGGAAAAGAAATAGCTTGCATTTCTTATTTCTGTGGGGGCATAAGGAAATTTGTGGGGGCATAGGAGGGATTTGTGGGGGCATAAGGATATGTGTGGTGAAATTTATTGGTGGTTTGTTTTGGTGGATGCCCAATTCCCAATTGGGAGGCATAAGTAGCTTCCCCCATAGACCTTGCTCCTTTGGCTTGCATGATCAAGCCTGGAGTTTTGATTGAATGTTTTCAATTGTAGTCAGAACTATTGTTTTGTATTGAACTATGTTTTATATTGAAATATGCATGTTTGAAAGAATGTTGTGTGTTGTGGAAGCCAGTTGTTGCCATGGGTTGAATTGCATCTCTTATTGTATTTTGGTTGAGCTCGGGGCCAATGATGAAGGAAGGCTTCTCCTTTCATTGGATGTCTTGGTTGGGTGGAGAGCGTTGCCTTTCCCCCTCTTTTGTTGTGATCAACTTGGAGAAAGAGAAAATGTGCATGTTGTTGTCCTGGAGCAAAGGAAAATATAGTTTGATAGTCCCTTGTGAAAACATATTCATTTGTAACCTTTCCCACTTGAAGTGGATGAAATTGTAATATTTGTATTGTGAAGAAAAGATGTTGTAATTGGATTGAAAGTGTTTATTTAAAGTGTGAAAGATATTTACATTCTGCTCTATACATGGAAAAGAAAGAAATAGAATTTTGTTAATTGCAATCAAGGAATGAAAAAGAATGTAAAGATGTTTCTCTTTTGAATTAATAAAGAATTGCAAGTTTACTTCTCATTGCATTGTTGGGTTGAGTTGGAATGTTAAATTGTGATTGGAATCTCTGTTTTGAAAATTGAAAGAAGAAGAAATACGTATGAGGGAATTATATTGCATTTTTTTTTTTTGAAATATATTAAAGTGGAAATCAGATTTGTAATTTAGCTTTGAAATGGTTTTTTTATAAACAACTAAATGTATTGGACTAGTTTAGGAATGAAATGCCACATTTGAAGGATGAATTTGATAAACAAATTTCTAGAAATGGGATTTCTATTACAAACTTAAAACTAGCAATTAATTTTAATAAAAATGTATAGTTCGGACCTGCACACATTAATCAACTTGGAGATGTTAAAATTTAGTATGTTCAGATCATAAATGAACTCAAATTGACAAAGAAAACTTAAGAAAACAATTTAACCATTGCAAAATCGAATCCAATCCCTCTAATAATCATTTTTCTATCATTTGTTGGAAAAATTCAAACTTGAAGAAATTGAACAAATTTACTTCCCTAAAACATTATAAATCCTTCCTAGAGAAATCCTCCATGTCTGTTTGACATGTTGAGTGAAGGAGGAGATCCAATTTAATCAAATTTAGAAGTTGGAAATTACCAGTTGGCTTTTTAAAAGCCTGTAGATCATTTTTGTAAAATTAACCCTTAAACTTTATCAAAAAGTAAAATTTATGTTTCTGTGCAAAGAGGGCATCGAGAGATTTCCAAAAGTCCTCGTTTTCCCAAAACCGAGCTTTCTAGCTCAAGTTATGGCACTTTGAAGTTTTTTTTCCTTGCAAGGGAAAATTTGGGAAAATTTTCCTCATGTAGGCCCCGCGCCCAAAATTTCCCATTCGAAATTATCCTTAGAAAATATTTTGAAAATTTTGGCTTGGGAAAATTTTCATCTTTTCCTCCACCAGCCCGCAACCAATCAAAGGCTACCACGTGTCCTCATGGGGTAGCAGCGGAGGCGTGGCATTTTCTTTTTCCCTTAGACCTTTTGAAAATTTTGGAAAATTTTCCATTTCGCCCCGCCAGCCCGGGCCTATCACAGCTGCCACGTGGCATCTTTGGGTGCTAATGAGGGGGGAGGAACCCTCGGACCTTTTTTTTTAAATTTTTTTTTGGAAAATTTTTGATAAATTTCCCCGCGGCCCCACACTCCCGCCCTCGCCTTGGGAAATTCTTCTCGCGGGCACGTGGACCCACGCGTCCAACTTCCCCTTTGTCCTCCCTTTGGTGAAATTCACAAATCAACTCCACCACCCGCCTCTCCCTCTCCCTTCTCCCCATGGTGAATCATGGAGTGCCACGTGCCCCTAGCAGTGGACCCGGGGCATGTGGGTGTTGTTTTTTTTCTTCCCCTTTGGGTGAAATGCCCCAAACTCTCCCGCCACCCCACCCTTCCTTTCCTTGTTTCGGCGATGACTCAGAGGCCACCACATGTCCTTGGAGGACCCATGGAGGCATGGTGCAACTGGGAAATTTCTCCCCATGCAAGGAAAAATTCCAAACAGCCGCCCCGTGACCCACCGACCCAAAATTTTCCTTTCACCCCTGCTTGACACGTGTCCCCTTTGGGGAAAATTTGACCCCTAAAGTCCGCTTGTCCATATCTTGAGTTCTCAAGGAGTTAGGAGGACTTCTTTATATCACCGGAAAGGTGAGAAAATTTCCTATCCAATGGGAATGATTTAGGAAATTTTGGAAGCATTAAGTATGAGAAAAATCAAGTTGAAACTATGAGCCTATTAGAGAGTGGGTATGGGGGTAAATTACTCCCTGAACCTAACTAAGACTTCTAACCCTAAAATTTGAACCATGTGAACTTGAAATTTTTAATGAAGGAAAAATATGTTCTAGTAATTTAGATTTGTTTAGAACCTAATAGGGTCAACTATTGTCTTGCAACTTGGTTGTGGACACTTCTAATAAAAAAAAATTATTCCATAATTTTCTAACTAACCCTAGGTTGTTTCTTGGGTCTCAAGTGGGTTGTTTTAATGGGCATCACACTTGGTATCGAGAAGCAATGGTTCAAAATCTTGGACCATTGGGCACACTAGAAAACTTGAGACATGAAACTTAAACCTAGCACACTTTTAAACCTAGAAAACAACTTAGCTAGAATTTGTATATTTTAGTAAACATGGAAGTTGTGTAAAACTTAGCAAAATAAACTAACTCTCACTTTGGTCTATGTAGGAGGCTCAGAAGAAGAGTGAGAGGAACCTTCACAGAGACTCAAACTCACCACCACCACCACCACCACCAGATCAGGGTGTAGTAGCTATCCTACCTCAAATTCTACAGACCTTTCAGATGTTAATGCCACTCTACGTGGAGGATTAGGAGGAGGACATGTAAATAGTCATGACAGAGCCCCTTCTATCGAGGGTCAAGCATCTCCTCGACCCAGTGAGGAGCATAGAGGAGAGAACTCCCATGCGGAGTCAGCCAGAGTAGAGTCACCACCAGAGACAAGGTGATAGAGTTCCAGAGCATAGAGAGAGGTCTCGGAGCCCTAGGCTTAGGGATGAGCGTGCAGAGAGACCTAGAGGCCATCAGACCATAACAATGGATCACATCAGGGAGATCCTAAAGCTTTGGCCATCACATTACTCAAGTGACATGGGTGGATTTTAGTAGAGAGGCTTGGCTAGTGAGCTTGAGTGGTTGCTTCAAGCTTTGTCCTTGTTCTAGCAACATGAAAGCTCGTGTTGCGATCCATCTACTGAGGGATGGAGCAGAGTATGGTGGAGGAAAGAGGAGCAAAAGCTCCATGTAGATTTAGAGATAGTGACCTGGGAGCTATTTGAGGAGAGATTCAGAGTAGGTATTTATCATGGAGGTTCATACAACAGAGGATCGATGAGTTCCATGACCTCGACAGCATCTCTTTTTAGCAGTAGAGTATGAGAGTAGATTTTGGATCTACTCCAAAGATGTAGAGTATATGCAGGATGAGTAGGTGGATTTCAGGTTCATCTGGGGCCTAAATTTAGATATTGGAGGTGTAGTGTGGATCCACTACCCACAGACATTAGCAGAGGCCATCGAGAAGGCCTATATTGCAAGAGGAGACTTGGGAAAGACCAACAGATGCTAGAGACCGAGTCCGGAGCCACATACAACAGATGCAGGATGGTAGATCGAGGGGGTTAGTACCCCTTCCTTGTGGTGGCTAGGTACAACATAGTCATCCTTAGGCCACAAAGCATGCAGCAGCAACAGTCCCACCCACCTCATAGACCTCCACAGAGAGCTGATGCACAGAGAGGTCAGAGTATGGGGCCTCCTCCTAGGGGTCCCATCAGACACAGGGTGGACCTAGAGCTCAGTCAGTGGGAGCTCGCCATACAGAGACCTCAACAGACCATAGCTGGATCATCAAGGTCCACACCACAGGCTTCTAGGGCACCTACTGGAGGTGCTACTCATTGGGGAGGATAGGAGGGTGTTTTGGTTGTGGAGTTACTGGACACTTTTGGAGAGATTTCCCAGTAACCCTAATAACAAGGGTAAGGCACAAGATTTTCAGAGCCGACTATTGGTGACATGGGACGTAGCCACAGATTTATGCAGTGGTTGAGAACCACCAAGTAGAGCATCAGAGCACAGTCATTGAGACCACAGGTAGCATTGGTGGTATTCCTACCTCTATATTGTTTGATTCTGGTTCTTCTGATTCTTTCATTGCACCATCTTTAGTAGAGCATGATGCAGGCTGGTGGTAGTTAGGTAGGGTCTTAGTTGGGATGTCGAGATGGCTTCTGGAGCCAAGATCTCTATAGACTCCTTAGTTAAGGAGTGTGTAGTGGATTTGGGACCTTTCACCACTACCTCAGATCTCCGTATCCTTCCTTTGGGCTCGTATGGAGTCATTTTGGGTATGGATTGGTTATCTACACACAAGGCCAGGATGGATTGTTATCACAAGACTATATCTTGTGTAGATGATTTGGGAGTTGAGTCGGTGATTTTAGGGGTTAGGAGACCCATTTCTATTCACACCATCTCGCTATGCAGCTTAAGTGGTGTGTGTGATGGGGTTGTCATATGTATGTTATTATAGTTAGTGATAGATCGAGGATGGGTCTAGTGGACCATCGCTAGATGATCATCCCATTTTGAGAGAGTTTGTAGATGTCTTTCTAGGGGAGCTACCAAGGGTTACCACCCCCACGTGAGATTGATTTTCATATAGATCTAGTTCCTGGAGCAGAGCCTATCTCACGAGCACCTTATCAGATGACCACCCAGAGCTCTGTGAGCTCAAGTTACAAGCTTGAGGGCCTTTTGGAGAAGGGCCTTATCCATCCTAGTGTATCCCCTTGGGGTGCACCAGTGATCTTTGTGAAGAAGAAGGATGGATCCTTGTGGTTGTGTATTGATTACCACCAAGCTGAACAAGGTAACGATCAAGAATCATTATCCTCTTCCTCGTATTGATGACTTGTTTGATCAGATGAAGGGAGCCACAATTTTCTCTAAGATTGATCTTAAGTCAAGGTACCATCAGCTGAGGATTTTGGAGGTGGACATTCATAAGACCACCTTCCACATGAGATATGGGCACTATGAGTTCACAGTGGTGCCTTTTGGTTTGACTAATGCCCCCACAATGTTCATGAGTTTGATGAATGGGGTATTCAAGACCTTCTTAGATCACTTCATGCTCATCTTCCTAGATGACATTTTTGATATACTCACATACATGTGAGGAGCATGAGGGGCACCTTCACTAGGTTCTTCAGTGTCTTGTGAGCAACAACTTTATGGAACTTGGAGAAGTGTGCATTCTTTTAGATAGAGGTGTAGTATTTGGGTCATATTATTTCTGGGGAAGGTATCACAATCGATCCTTCCAAGATTAGAGCCATTATGGATTGGCCAACACCCACTATAGTGACCGAGGTGCATAGCTTCATGGGATTAGTAGGTTACTACTAGAGATTTGTTCAGGACTTCTCTCAGATTATGCACCCTATCACTTCCCTTCAGAGGAAAGGGAAGAAGTTTTTTTGGTCGAAAGATGCGAGTAGGCCTTCAGGACACTAAAGGAATGCCTCACTACAACACCTATTCTTATAGTGCCGGATCCATAGGGTGAGTTCTTTGTTTACACAAGATGCTTCGTTATCAGGGCTTGGAGGTGTGTTGATGCAGGAGGGCAGAGTAGTGGCTTTTGAGTCTCACAAACTCAAAGATCATGAGCTTAATTATCCAACCCATGATCTTGAGCTTCATGGAAGTTGTGCATGCTTTGGTTAGATGGAGACATTTTCTTCTTGGCAAGAGATTCACACTCAGGACAGATCATTTGAGTCTTCGCCACCTCTTCACGCAGCCCAATCTCAATGCTCGTCAAATGGCATTGGATGGAGTTGTTTTTTGTGAGTATGACATGGAGATCGAGCATGTGAAGGGGAAGGAGAATGTGGTAGTAAGATGCTCTCAGAGATGGAGACATGTGGCTATGGCCACCTCAGTGCACATATTTGTGGAGTAGGATTCTTCAGCAGCTTCCTCTTGACAACTTCTACATCATGCAAGTATGAGCAAGAGATCGAGTCACAGAGACCCCTTGAGGGGAAGTTTGATGGTTTTTCCTTAGAGGCAGATGGTCTTCTCAGCACAGAGGCCGGATATATGTTCCCAGAGATGGAGGCTTGAGGTAGGACATCTTGGTAGAGGCACATCATGCACCCTATTCAGCCCATCCCGGGGTGAAGAAGATGCACGCCACCTTGCGATAGTTATATCATTGGAGAGGACTTCATCGAGACGTGGCCCAGTTTGTGTCATGATGTTTGGAGTGCCAGAGAGTTAAGGCCAAGCATCAACATCCAAGGCCTTCTTTATCCTCATGTTATACCGAATGGAAGTGGGACACCATTTCCATGGATTTCATTGTTGGGCTACCGATGTCGAGATATCACCACGACGCCATTATGGTCATGGTTGATAAATTGAAAAAGTGGCTCACTTTTCTCTGGTGAAGACCACTTATACAAGCTAGAGTAGTGGCATGAGTATATTTGGATGAGATTTTCAAAGTTACATGGGATTCATGGAAGATCATTTGTGACCGTGATCCTTTGTACACTTCACATTTCTGGACTACCATGCAGTATGTCCTCGGGATGAGGATCAACTTCAGCACAACATATCACCCTGAGACAGATGGATAGATTGAGTGGGTGAATCAGATTTTAGAGGATATGCTTAGGATGTATGTGATGGATCAGCAAGTCTAAGTGGGAGGAGTACCTGTACTTAGTGGATTTTGCCTACAATAATAGTTTCCAGAGTTCCATAGGCATGGCTCCTTTTCAGGATTTGTATGGTAGAGAGTGCAAGACACCTCTTAGCTGGGACAAGTTAGAGGATAAAGTATCTCTTGGACCAGCTCTTCTTTATAGACATGGAGCAACAGGTGGTGTTGATCAGGCAGAGATTGTAGGAGGCACAAGACAGGAAGAAGAAGTATGTAGATCAACATAGGATCGATCGTAGTTTTGATGTGGGCATGAAGGTGTTCCTTCGTGTCAGGCCACACAAGAGCCCTATCCATTATGGAAAAGGTTCTAAGTTAGCTCCTAGATTTGTTGGTCCTTTTGAGATCTTGGAGCGTATCAGCCCTTTGGCCTACCATCTAGCATTTTGCCACCCAACTTGTCTCGCATACATGATGTTTTTCATGTTTCAGTTCTCAAGAGATATATTGCAGATCCTTCTCATGTGTTAGATTGGACATCATTACAGGTGTAGATCAGGGGCAGGTGATGGTGGAGCCCATTCACATCTTAGATCACAGGACCCTGGGCCTTCGAGGACAGAGAGGTTGATCAGGTTGGGTGCAGTGGGATAGATATGATGAGACTGCAACTACATGGGAGGATGCTACTTCATTACGAGTTAGTTTCCACATTTGTTCCAAGTGACTTCAAGAGGAAGTCGAGTCTAAGGGGAGGGGGATGTAGTGCCCACTTCCCTTTGACACCTTTTGATACTTATTTTGATACTATTGATTACATTATAGACATTATTATGTTTTGATTTAGTATGTTGTTAGACATTGATCATGGATTATTGTTGATCTTGATTTGATTATGATGCATGATGATTATTAGAGACACCTTATATGTGGATGATGATATATTATTTGACATGGATGTTTTATGGATGTTTTAGACATGTGATTTGGATATTATGAGTTGATCTAGAAAATGGATATTATTTGATGATGATATAGTTGTTGATTAAAAATGCAAATGATGTAGTTGTTACTTTGATGTTGTTGTGATTCACTTACTTAGATGATTTTGTGATTTTATTTATATCATATTGGATGTTCTGATATGGCCATGAGGCCGAAGGAGGTATTTGTATTTTGTAGGTTAAAAATATCACAACAAAACATCGGGGATCAGAGACCAACCAAAATGGAAATTCTAGTGAATTCGACAAGGTCACCATGGCAACTTTTTTATTGTGTGTGTGTGTTTTTTGTTAGGGATTCCCATGGGGGATTACCTTTATATGTGACCATGGGTATTATGTATTTTATTAATGTGTTTCTTTTATTATTGTTGTATGTATTTTATTAGTAATGTGTTCCTTTCTTTTAATTAATTAAATTGTGATAGATTAATGTGAGAATCATATGATTAAAATTTAAATAAATTAAATTGGGATATGGGAAAGTAATTATAAGAGTTGTTGGCTATTTGCATTTAAATTTGTAAGGATGTGTAAGTTGTGTAAGAGCTTGTGTAAGTCATTTTGGAGTATGAAATACTCCACCTCCATGAAAATTTGAATTTGTCCTTGGGGGCTGTTTTTGGAGGCTTGTGGGACAAGTAAAACTTGTCCCATGCCTCTAAATTTAATTTACCAACCATACTTATGGTTGGAGAAGTGATTTGTGACTTTTATAATGCATTTTATTAAGTCATGTTGCATGTTTTTAATTGCACTTTCTTACATTTTATTTATTTTGTTGTCCCTTGAGGTGTGGGATTTTTAGAGTGTGCAAGTAACTTGTCATATTTTCACCCACCTCTTTATTGTGCTTGGGAGAATGGATTTTGTCTTTTGTGTTTGAATTGGAGGATGTGTGATGTGGCATCCCACATGGATCCACATCATCCTCTTCTCTCCCTCTTCTATATAATTCAAACTCCTTGCTTGTTTTTGGGTTGTTGAACCTTTTTGCATTCTTCCTTGGGGGCGCATTTTTTTGTTTTGGAGCTCTTGTGGATTGTGGAGGAATTTGGAGATATCTTCATACTTGGCATTGTTGTTTGGAACTGTGTTATTGTCTTGGAAAGCTTGTTGTTTGGAAGCAAAGTAACCATGGAGAGGTAGGAATTTAACTCTCCTTTTATGTTTCATTATCTTTGTTAGGAATATCTATGTTGTAGTGTGAACATAGAATATTTGTGAGTGATTATATTATCTGGATAATATAATATGTGTTGTAATAATTAATTACATTATTATAAATATAATTATGAGTGGGTGAGTAAATATTGTTATGAGTTTGAGTAAACAACTCATTAACAATATTAGTTTTTGAGAAAACAAAAATCTCCGTAAAATAACATGGAGAGGTAGGATATTAATTTAACTCTCCTCTTTTATGTTAATTTATGCATGTTCTGATATAGTATTTTCAATCTTGTTGTGTTGTGTGAATGGTGCATGTTTAGTTTTATTTGTTGGCTGGTTGGGTAGACTGCCTTAGGGAAGGTGTAGGAGAAGGCTATGGGGAATCCATGTGGGGGGGCATAAGGAATGCCATTGGCATCAGATTTTGTGGAGGGAGTTTGGGTTTGGGATCCACCATGGAAAAGAAATAGCTTGCATTTCTTACTTTGTGGGGGCATAAGGAAATATGTGGGGGCATAAGGAGGGATTTGTGGGGGCATAAGGATATGTGTGGTGAAATTTATTGGTGGTTTGTTTTGGTGGATGCCCAATTCCCAATTGGGAGGCATAAGTAGCTTCCCCCATAGACCTTGCTCCTTTGGCTTGCATGATCAAGCCTTGAGTTTTGATTGTATGTTTTCAATTGCAGTTGTAAACTGTTGTTTTGTATTGAACTATGTTTTATATTGAAATATGCATGTTTGAAAGAATGTTGTGTGTTGTGGAAGCCAGTTGTTTCCATGGGTTGAATTGCATCTATTATTGTATTTTGGTTGGGGCTCGGGGGCCAATGATGAAGGAAGGCTTCTCCTTTCATTGGATGTCTTGGTTGGGTGGAGAGCATTGCCTTTCCCCTCTTTTGTTGTGATCAACTTGGAGAAAGAGAAAATGTGCATGTTGTTGTCCTGGAGCAAAGGAAAAATATAGTTTGATAGTCCCTTGTGAAAACACATTCATTTGTAACCTTTCCCACTTGAAGTGGATGAAATTGTAAATATGTATTTTGTAAAGAAAAGATGTATGTAATTGATTATGAAAGTGGATATTTAAAGTGTGAAAGACATTTACATTTTTCTCTGTACATGGAAAAGAAAGAAATAGAATTTCTGTTAATTACAATCAAGGAATGAAAGAATGTAAAGATGTTTCTCCTTTTGAATTAATAAAGAATTGCAAGTTTACTTCTCATTGCATTGTTGGGTTGAGTTGGAATGTTAAATTGTGATTGGAATCTCTGTTTTGAAAATTAAAAGAAGAAGAAATACGTATGAGGGAATTATATTGCATTTTTTTTTTTGAAATATATTAAAGTGGAAATCAGATTTGCAATTTAGCTTTGAAATGGTTTGTTTATAAACAACTGAATGTATTGGACTAGTTTAGGAATGAAGTGCCATATTTGAAGGATGAATTTGATAAACAAATTTCTAGAAATGGGATTTTATTACAAACTTAAAATTGGCAATTAATTTTAATAAAAATGTACAGTTCAGACCTGCACACATTAATCAACTTGGAGATGTTAAAATTTAGTATGTTGTATCATAAATGAACTCAAATTGACAAAGAAAACTTAAGAAAACAATTTTAACATTGCAAAATCGAATCCAATTCCCTTCCTCAGCCATTTTTTGTCAATTGTTGGACAAAATTCAACTTGAAAGAAATTGAACAAATTTACTTCCTAAAACATTCTAAATCCTTCCTAGAGCAATCCTCCATGTATTTTTGACATGTTGAGTGAAGGAGGAGATCCAATTTAATCAAATTTAGAAGTTAGAAATTACCAGTTTGCTAATTAAAATCTACAGATCATTTTTGTAAAATTGACCCTTTAAACTTTATCAAAAAGTAAAATTTATGATTCTGTGCAAAGAGGGCATCGAGATATTTCCAAAAAGTCCTTTTTTCCCAAAACCAAGCTTTCTAGCTCAAGTTATGGCACTTTGAAGTTTTTTTGCCTTGGTGGGAAAATTTGGGAAAATTTTCCCTAGTGGGCCCAGGCCCGAAAATTTCCCGTCGAAATTATCCTTAGAAAAAAATTTTGAAAATTTTTTTCTCTGGAAAATTTTTATCTTTTCCTCTTTTCCTGCCCACAACCAATCGAGGCTGCCACATGTCCTCACGGGGTAGTTGCGGGAGGCGCGATCATTTTTTTCTTCCTTAGAACTTTTCAAAAAAATTTGGGAAAATTTACATTTTGCCCCCGTCCGCGACCTATCACAAGCTGCCACGTGGCAGCTTTGGGTGCTTGCAGAGGGGGGGAACCCTTTGTTTTTTTTTGAAATTTTGCCTTTGGAAATTTTTGATAAATTTCCTCCCGCGGCCCCACACTCCCGCCCTCACCTTGGGAAATTCTTCTCGCAGCGCACGGACCCACGCGTCCAACTTCCCTTTTCCTCCCTTCGGTGAAATTCACAAATCAACTCCGCCACCCACCTCTCCCTCTCCCTTCTTCTCCCCATGGTGAATCATGGAGCACATGTGCCCTGGGACCCACGGGTGCATGGGCATTGTTTTGTTTTCTTCCCCTTTGGGTGAAATGCCCCAACTCTCCCGCCACCCCGCCCTTCCTTTCCTTGTTGCCAATGATGACTCAGAGGCCGCCACGTGTCCTTGGAGGACCCGCGAGGTGCGTGGGCGCAACTGGGAAATTTCTCCCATGCAAGGAAAAATTCCAAATGCCGCCCCATGACCCGCCGACCCGAAATTTTCCTTTCACCCCTACTTGACACGTGTCCCCTTTGGGGAAAATTTGATCCCTAAACTCCACCAGTCCATATCTTGAGTTTCTAAAGGAGTTAGGAGGACTTCTTTATATCACCGGAAAGGTGAGAAAATTTCCTATCCAATGGAAATGATTTAGGGAAATTTTGAAAGTGTTAAGTATGAGAAAATCAAGTTGAAACTCTGAGCTGTTAGAGAGTGGGTATGGGGGTAAATTACTCCCTGAACCTAACTGAGACTTCTAACCCTAAAATTTGAACCATGTGAACTTGATATTTGTTAATGAAGGAAAATATGATTTAGTAATTTTAGAATTGTTCTAGAACCTAATAGGGTCAACTATTGTCTTGTAACTTGGTTGTGGACACTTCTAATAAAAAAAAATTATTCCATAATTTTCTAACTGTCTAACCTCAGCAGATGGCTCCAAGTGTCGCAACAAAGACAACTCCAAGATGGGATAGAATGGGCTAATTACCAAATTAGCGCCAGATTGCCACGTGGTCAGAGTCATTGGAGAGGCAAATCCCACCGTTGAAAAGTCAAAGCAAACGAGCGGGCCATTGGGGGGATTTGAGATTTTGAGCCTCTTTCTAAAAAAGGTGAAAAATTAAAAGTAACCCGCAGCCCCGATCAAGCTATCAAGGAAAAATTCAAAGCTTGAGCCCGTAGGCAAAAGTCAAAGGCAAAGCCTATCATTGAAAATTCAAAGTGGACGAGCGGGCCATCGGGCACTTTTGGAAATTTAACCAAATTTCCAAAAGTGAAGTAAAAGTTCTAGAATGCTCCATGTCTCCGCCAAGGCCGTGACCCACCTACAACCAGAACGTGCCATGTGTCCTAGTTAAATCAAACATGCCACGTGTCCTAGTCAAATCGAAGCAACGGGCTAGCGGAGGAATTTGAGTTTTTGAGCCTTTTTTTCAAAAAAAGGTTAAAATATTGAGAATCGGACCGCGACCCCATTTCTAATCAGAGGGTGTCACGTGTCGCTGTTGAAATGTCAAAGCGGGGGTGCGGACCAATTTGTTCCAAATTTTCAAATCTCTAAAAAATCACAAAATGCAAAAGGCTTCCCCCGTAACCACTCTAATCCCCTCCTGCCACGTGGACGGCCCGATTTCAAAACTAAAGGAGCAAATCGAATGGTCTATATTTAAACTAGAAAATTAAATGTAACGGTTGTTTTGCAAGATCTAGTTTTTAACCCGCCATGAGTGTTTTCTTCACAACAGAGGAATTTGAAAAGGTGTCAAGGATTTGTGAAGTTGTAATGGTTTCTTGTAAAGAATATAATGGCTTCCCAAAGCCATTCCAAGGGCTAGTGATTGATTTCAAAAAGACCAGAGTGTTTTGTAACTAGAAAAGACAGAAAATGCCATTCTTCTTCTATTTTCTCTTCTTCCTCAAATTTCTTCCATTCTCAAGCTATGTACAAACTTTGCTCAAGCTTCAATAAGAAAAGAAGGAATTTTTACCTCTTTGATTGAGGAATTAATTGGTACTTTGCGACCAATGAGTTTCATTTGGTCTTGTAGCTTCTCCTACGGATTTGTTTTTCTTTTGAATATAAATGCATGTAAATGAAATTTCTAATTAATGTGTGTGGGCATCTGATATTCTACTCATAACATTAGTTTCTCCTACCTCCATTCTCACTCCATTTCCCCTTCTCAGAAAAAGTTTTTCTCTAGTGAGAAATTGATAGCTTTGCCACGGTGGTCAATGGAGTGCCCCTGTTGGATCTCTTGTCAAAAGGTCAACATTGAAATCCACTTTTCAAGCATGCACATACAGTTGCACCATTCAAGTAAAGGGACTCGATTCCCATAGTGTTGGATTGAAACCTACCAATTTGTCTAGAAGACAAATTTTCTCACCAACATGATGCTAAGGCAATTTTTGAAACAAATTTTTTGAAAAATCTAAAGAATGGTAAAGGTAAAAAATTGCAAGAAATTTTTAAAATCCCTCGCAGCAAGGGTAATGTGTAAATTTAATAGTACCTAGCTCTCTTCTTTGCACATGACCTACATCATGACCTTATCATCCTCATCAGTCCATTATCTCACATCATTGTCCTAAGTACCCTACTTTGGCAAAGTCCCTTCACATACATATTCACCACCTCCTTTACCACATAGGTATCCTTCACATGCACATAATTACTCTCCTACACCATCGATCTTAGAGCATCGTCACATACTTTTGTCTCCTCGTATATCAGGTGGAGGGCCGGTGATAGGCTTCTATCCTTTACACACTTGGCGGGAATCACACTTTTCCCCCCTTCCATTCCTATCAATTATCTCTAATGTCTACTACTACACTTCACGATCCGTGCTTCACGTCTAATCTTTCTACGCACTTCTACACTCCTTGATACGCACCTTGTATCATCATTACCCTATGATGTACTCTCAGTTCCACGGTTCATATTCTACTATTGAGGGTATAATTCTGAAATGAACCTCACATCGTCTACATTTTACGCTATGTGCTTCATTGTACATCTTTCTATCATTTTCTCCACCACAACATACTCATTACCCAATGACACACTCTTTTTCTATGGTTCATTCTTGATTATTGATGGTTTCTATAAATGAACCTCATATCATACACATCCGATGGGGGCATGTTGCTCCTATCATCTTCACATCTTGCATACCATACCATCACACTCATACAACATTTGCATGTCTTGGTTGCATCTAATCTTGCTATATTTTTATACTTAAATGTTGAACTTTGCTTACTATGTTATTTAGATAATCAAGTATGTCATTATTTTTGTCCTATACACATGCGCATTGAATTGGTCTCTAGATGTGAATGCAAATCTCTTACGATATTTTCATGATGCATGATGCATGATTCTCAACATTGAATCCTTTTCTAGGCCCACCGAGGCTCTCCAAGTATCGTCAAGCTCACTTGTAACCTGCAAAATAAAAGACCTGTAAAAGTGCAAAACACATCAAATCCTAAAAATAAAAAGATTCAAATGGGAGTCGATTGACCTGTAGCAATCACACTGATGAGTGATTTTACAATCTAATCATTGCACTACATCTCAAAAATATATGTATTTCTACATGTGTGTGTGTAGAATCATGCCCGTGTAGTTCGTTTTCCAGATGCACTTGAATAGCGAGAAAGTATCTAGATGTATAAACATAAATAGAATGTGTGGATGCCAAAATGAACTTCCCTCCTATGAAGTGTATGCGAGAATAATGCAGTCCATTGTCCCTTGAATGAGTGTTAGATGAATATTTTGATGCTCTTGTAATGTCCTCGTGAATGCAACCTTAGGTGGTGATAGTAAATGCTTAGAGATTGGTCCTTTATTATAGTCATGTAGCTTTATATTTATATAATTCCCTTGTTTGAATTTCATAATTAACCACTAAAAGGCCGACCCATAAGAAAATAAGATGCCTAATGGCTAGAAGAGACCCAAAACAGAAAGCAAACTACAAAGAGGTCGGGGTGCCTAGGCGCTAGCGTTCTATTTGGGCATTGGTGTCAGACTTAAAAAAGCTAAAGTATCAAACGTCATTCTAAGAAGTAGGGTGTGTAAGGTAGAGAAGGAAACCAGAAACAAACAAAAGATGCCAAAGATAGTGGTCAATTAGTACTTTTCTTGCTTAGGAATCATATGAATAGTAGTATGTGACTAGGACCTAGAAATGTACCTAAAGTGCATGATTTAGAATCTACATTTTCCCCACTTTATGTTGTTGAGAGAATACTTGATAACATAAACTAGATAAGAGATGCATACTTGATAACCATGTAGATCGATGGTGAAAGTGTGTTGAGGAGACAAGAAAAAACATGGAGTGATAAAAATGAAGCATGGAAGTTAGAGAAGAGGAAGTGACCCTAGAGGTGAAAGTGTATCGGTGGACCATGTTGTGTTTTACCTTTTTCAATGTCGCTTGATGTGTTTGATGATGTGACTACTTATTCCCACAAGGAAGAACTTGTTAAAGAGAAGAAAAATGATTAGTCAAAGTCATGTATGTGATAAATTTGATCCAAATATGTTAAAAGTGTGTAAAAATGTAAAAAGGGACATGTGCACCTGATCCGTGATGAGTGAAGAGTGTAGAAAGGATCCTAAAAATGTTGTAGAAGGGAGATTTTTAGGTTAATATCACGCCAAGAATGATTTTTTCAGGCGATCACACACCAAGTATGATTTTTTCGGTGATCTCATACCATGACAAAAGAGTGTAGGGAGAAAGGTCTAGTTTTATTATCCATCCTTTGACTACTTCCCTGTTATTTAAACACCACTACATATGGTGTGATCTTGTCCAAATTTGATCCGATTCGATCCAATGCAACTAGAAGAAAAAGAAGATAAATTGCATGTTGAGTGTTAGAGGATTGTGCCTGTTCGGTGAAAAATGTTGTGTAAACTGTTGAAAGTTTTGTCAATCTAAGAAAAACTTTGTAACTTCCCCCTTGTCATAGGTAGACAGGGAATGGTCGGGGTGCCCAGGCACTCATATACGTATTTTGGCATTGGAATCGTGTAAAAATGAATACATAAGTTAGGTTATAGGTTGTTTTTGTAACTTAAGATTGTGTTGTACTACTACCGAGTTGTTTTATATTGTGACTATAAACTCTGAATACATGAAGTGATTGATTCACCCAATGTATGCCCCCTAGTTTAGGGTGCATGTGACATCGCTAAGAGAATGCGGCCCAAAGGAGGACTAAGCAATGACTTGATTTTGATTTCTTTGTAGGGGGAGGGAATGTGTTTGGTAAAAACCAAGGCATGCACAAACAAAGTGGATATATAAAAAGTGTTTGTACAAGCAAAGACCGATAAGCATATAGAAGACAAAATGTAAGCTAGCACGCAAGAACACAAAGTAGACTTTGAAAATCAGGTTTCAAACATGGGACATCACTCACAATGTCGCAAGACAATCAGGGCCGAAGTGGCCAAAATCATATAGTATGCACACAAGAAAAAGGAAAATCCCATGCAAACAATGGTATATAATGGAAAACAATACCAAACAAAGTAACAAACAACCATGGTGGAAAATATACCTACCAAAGCAAATGTTACACATGAAACACTCATTATCATGTTAGAAAGATAGAAAATATGTCAAAGCGTGTATGATCTGATAAATTAGTGTGCTAGTATGAATAGGAAATAGTATAAAATAAAACAATAACACCTGTGATTGATTTAATAAAATATGAGTTTTGTTTTATTAAAATTTGAAAGAAATGACTGTTATAAATGACATACAATGAAATATAAATGCTAAACAATTTATTTGATTTTAATTATGAAAGGAAATGAGAGATATAAGACACTTACCTTCATTTTGTTTGACATGAAGTGTTCTAAGCTAAAGAAGGAGATGAAATAGAAATACATACCGTCACAATGAACCTTATAAAAATGTAGAGGAGGTGGAAATGTATGGACACGAGCGTACAGGAAAGAATATGGGCACATGCGGATGCCCAAGACCTCTATGGGGGCACTAGATTCTATAGAAAAGGTTAGAACCTAGTTTCGATACTGTCATTAGGGTTTCACACTTGTTCACCTTTAGTCACTTGTATGTCACACTTGGATCGCCGAGGTACCTATAAACCTACACACAAATATCCTCCTGCAAAACCTCAAAAAGACATCAAATCCTAAAAAAGAAAGATGTAAAATGAGGGGTCTGATTGTCCTCAACTTTCAACTAGTGAACTTATCACAAATCACGGCACTACATCTCAGACCCAATGTAGTTATATGTGTTTGTGTGTGCAATAGTTCTCTTAGGTCACCCCCACGCAAATGATGCCAAGATAGTAGGAGGTAACTAGATAAAATGAAAATGTGTGGATAGAATATAATGAACTCCCCTTCATATGTAGTGTGTATGCAAAATAATTCACCCAAATGTTGTCCCTTAAGATATGTGGATAGATAGCCCTTGATAAGAATTTTCATTCTTATCATGGTTTGTACGTTTTGTTTATATAGGGATCTCTTGCTTGAATTTTGACACTAGTGACCCAACATGTCGGCTAGTACCTCAGGATATGACAGGGAAAACCAAAAATACTGATATCAATGTCAAAAATAAGATCAAACATAGGAGGGCATGGGTTCCCAAGATGGACAGGAGCACTCGGGCACTAGTGCCCAGAGAAAAATGATGACAAATGAGTGGAGACTTGTGATCCTGGATCGACTTGTGGACTGGCCCGGGTGTATGAGTGAAAGTGTGAAAGATAAAAGAAATAGAAAACAACAAGACAAACGGATGGACAAGGGAATGGGTCATCAGTGAATACTTTTCTTACGCAAGATCCATATATATAACAACATACTTGGTGATGTAGTAAATAGTACTAAGTGTGTGATTTTGTGTCTTCGGTGATGTGTGCAAAAGTAGATGTCCCTAGGATCCACTATGGGATTGGTAAGAGGTACTATGGAAAAACATCCATGTAGCATGTAAAGTTTAATCACAACTATAAGGCAAGTGAATGTGCATGAGTATATAGAAAATACAATGACATACAAAACATATGTCTAGCATGTAAACAAAGTGTACATGTAATGAGTATAAACAAAGAAAGAATATGTGTAACCAAGACATGCGGTATGTTGTAGGTGAGATGGAATGGAATGTAGTGTGAGTGTGATAGGAGCAATGTGCCCGTCGAGTGGATGTGTATGCATGAGATGAGGTTCATTTGTAAAAGACCCCTCGACATCAAGAATGAATGTAGAACAAGAATGTATCATTAGGAAATGGTTTGAATTGTGCACTATAAATATGTGATCGAAAAATCATAGAGTGTAATGTGTATGAGTGATGTGATGTGAGGTTTAATTCAGATTTAGATCCTCGGCATTCAAGTATGAACCATGGAACTAGAGTGCCTCATCGGGTAATGTGTCATGTGAATGTGAGAGAGATATGTTGTGAATACACCAAGTGTGAAATTTTCGAGTGCATGAGGTTCGTGTATGTAGTATGCCCTCGAAAGTCAAGTGAACTGGAGCACGAAAGTAGGTCATAGGGAAATAATGATACAAGAGTGTATCAAGTTGTGTATAATGTATGACGAATACTATATGCGAAGCGATGAGAATGTGAAACACCTATCAATGTTGGAAGGGGGAAGAATAAGCATGATTCCCCACGTGTGAAATGGTGGGAATGATCAAGTAAATCATCTAAAAGATCATCATTGTCATGATTAAATCCAAATGGAGATGCATCGTAGACCGATAAGCTATAGTATGAGGTTGATCATATAAGGAGCCGTTGTGGCATAAGTTGTACATGCTCATTGCATATTATTCATCCATGAAAGGTGTTGGTGGACATCCATGTGCATACCAATGAGTGAGATTATGTGAATATCCAATAAATGAATCATTACAAATAGAAACATGGATGAAGGGTATAGGGAACGTGATATCAATATGATTAGGATCTAGAGTTCCCTCAATGTAGTCAAGCCAAGACTACTCAAGAGTAAGTGGGAAAGTGCGAGTAGTTCGTACAACAAAAACCGATGGATGAAAGAGATAGAGGCCATAAGCAACACTAATGAGAATATATCCCGATATAGATGTTCAAAATAAGACAGAGGGATGAGATCCTCGTGTGAATCCAAGTCAATCCAAGCCATCATATGTACAAATACACTCAAGGAAAGTGGGATCGAATGGAATGTGATACCAATAAGATTTTTTCATGAAAAACGTGCATGTGAAAGGAGGGATCGCATATACAAAGTTACACATGAGAAGATGAGGAAGGTGGTACAATTTTCCAGTGTATAGACAAACCCCAATAAATAACTATAACATTAGTAGGAGGGGGTTTTTTGAATTGATATTCGCAAGACCAACAGCAACAAAAGTACCATTGAAATATGACTCATTGATCTCAATACGAGTAAAGTTATGATTGCATAATTTGTCGTCATTAATCTCTACGACATCAACCTCATCATTGGAATCATCAGTGTTAACATCTTCAATTAAGATAGTGTCATCATAACTATTAGTAGGAATGGTGTTAGGTGAAGGAGCGAGAAAAGTCTCGGTAGACGAGAATGGCGGTAGTGACGAGAGAAAAAAAAGTAGGTGAAATGAGATCGAGAGGTGTGAATTAGAATGGATGGTATGCTTGCAGAGGTGAAAGAGATTTGTGAAGCACTAGATTTACCAATATCATATGTGTCAAGATTATCATATGGAATAGGTTGTAACGCATGAATAGGCATAGCGGTGATAGAGTCTATGCGTCGAAATTTGAATGGATCGAGGTCTTTTGTAATAGTATGTTCATAGCCATCATGCAATAATTTAACACACCAATGAATAGTAGATGGGATAACATGCATTGCATGAATACAGGGCCTACCAAGCAAGAGATTAAATTGCATTGATGCATCGATAATGAAGAATGTCGTAGGAACAATCTTAGGTCCAACTTGTATAGATAACATGATAGTGCCAAGGCATGTGCGAGTAGCTTGATTCATAGGAACGATAAGAAATGAGATTGTCAAGTAATGCCAATTTTCTTTAAACAAGAGTAAGCGCATAGATTAACCGCAGATCCATTGTCGATGAGCACATGTTTGATACATGTGGTGTCAATGATAGCAGTGATAAGTAGAGGTACACATGAATTATCGACCACAGATGGTGGTATGTCCTCATCACTAAATGATATAGCGCTGGAAGATTTTGAGAGACCGAATAACATGAGAAAATGCCACTTCCGAATTATCACTTTCAATGTGAATAGAATGAATGGAGGCCTCTAATGTTTGACAACAATCAGGTGCACCACACAATAATTCATAAAGGGAGATCTTGGATGGTGTATTCTTAATATGCTCTATGATATCATGGTCATAAGTGGATGGCATATTGTAAAAAATAGTGAAATCTCAACTTGTAGGGATTATTAGCAATATGCACACTCAAAATTAGAAAATTTTATATAAATATGAATCGTAGCATCCAGAATCTAGTTTATAAAATACTAATTTTTTTAAAAATGGACAAGTTTAACTATATTAAACACTCAAAATTCTATGACTTGGTTTTTTAAAAACCTATAAGATTGTAGTATGTTTGCCCATGATTTGGATGACCAAAACTTGTTATTTTTTTTTTCCTTTGGTGAAAAGTTAGATGTCGTTGTCTATCTTGGGATGGATTTTATTTTGTATTTTTTGAGCAATATTTTTTATGATTTTTTCCATGAAAGTGGTCTGAAAAAAATTTAGAAAACGGAGCACTTTCCATTTTCCCACCATAACTACATCAAAATATATCAAAATCAAATAATTTTTTTAACATGTATATAATTTTCACCACGCTTGGGATGGTATAGGTTTTATCACATTCTGATAAGTAAAACAAAAGTTGTAGTCTTAAATGTAGACATGAACATTCACGGAAAAAGTGTCTTAAAGACCTATTATTAGTAAAAATTATAAAATGATATTTATCTTATTCTATTCACTTTAAAATCAATATTTCTATGAAGCTAATAGTCTCCCCTACGTGATGGTACCATTTTTGTGACATGTTTTCAATTTTTTGGCATGGTTCAAGTCCACGGAAGAGAAAATTTAAAGTTTTTGGCCTTTCACATGCCATAATGACCTCCCAAAGCTCTGGTTTGGGAAAAAAGAGATTTCCCAAGCCTTGAGGGTTGATTTGATGATATAGAAAAACCGTGATCGTAGTTTATAAACCACGATTGTAGTTTTAATAACATAACTGTGATCGCGCTTTATATATACTGCGATCACGCTTTATAAAGTGTGATCGTGGTTCTTAAATCATATTTACATGAATCCCAACATTTGATTTACCATGTGATTTTTACTATCTGACCTTACTATATGAATTACTATGAAATTTTGCCACTTTCTACATTTTTTTATCATCGGAAGCTATTTGTTTATTATTTTTAAGGTGCACTGCATCATTTGGAGTTGTCCTACATCGATTGAAACATCATGGGAGACAAGAAATGAAGTTCAAAAAGGAAATCATTAAGTAAAAAACACTAGAGGAATTAGAGGCAAAAAATATTTCAAGATTTGGAGTGAATGCGGAAACTTTGTGAATCAAAAAGAGGTTCATCTTCAACCCCTACTATTGTAAGAAATGAGGAACTAGGTAATGTTTTTACTATCAATGTTGAAGATGAATTAAATACTCGTGATGAAGATGTTTTTACTATCAATGTTGAAGATGAATTAAATACTCGTGATGAAGATATTTTTATTGATGTTAAAGAGTTGATTAAATATTCATGATGTAGTTGATGTTGAAATTGAAGGAGACAATGAAAATGTGAATCAAGAAATTCATGTTGAAACTGTAGACAAACAAAATTTGACAAAAACACCTCCTAGGATTTTACATGAAAGAGACCTAATTATTTTATTGAAATTGATGAGAACATTTTGAAACCAATGTTTGAAAAACTTTCTAAATGGAAAATCAAAAGAAAAGCCACTAAAATTTGGGATAATCATTTTGAAATTTTAAATGATTCCCAAAGATGTCAGTTGTTGGTTAGTTTGATGAAATTGAATAAAATGAGACCTACATTAAACACCTTAGGATTGACAACATCTAATATACGTGGTCAAACCTCTGCAATTGTTGAAACCTTCATGATGCATATCACATTGTTGGTGTCAAGAGACACAAGGGATAGTAATGTTGTGCATGTACTTGCTACTAGTGTTGTAAGTGAATCAACAAAAAAACAATGTTTGATTAGGAAAACAAGTCGAATGTTGAAAGTTAATCAAAAAAATCTAATGAAAGCAATTGAAAGGTAATATCCTTCAATCACTCAATAACACTGATTTTTGGGCATTTTCTACTAGAGCACCACGTAAAGACAAAGATATATTTGATGTTATAAGAGAAGTTGTTATTCAATTTTGGCATGGTAACACTAGAGTTTCACCTAATACAAGAGATGTTGTAAAATGGAGAGTTGGTTCTACTAATCGTGAACCACATCCAAAGCATTTCTTAGATATGACTCAAACTCAATTTTTTTAAGTTTGAACAAGAGCATCCAAAAATTAAAATTAGTCAACATTTTTTTGAAATGTTGAAACCATTCTATGTGAAAATCAACCACGCTCGCACCACTTGTTGTTGTAGGAAACATGTTGAATTTGCGATGCATTATGCTAATTTTTATGTATTCATTTTGATTTTCATTCTAAAACTATGTTACCGAATGTGGTGTTCAAGTTCCACCAATATCTTCTAGGATTTCATTCCTATGATATTTTGTGAAAGAGAAGTTGGAAATTTTTTTATAGTTAGGATTGTTTAGATGGAAGTTGTGGTACGTGCGGCGGATTACCTAAATTGGAAAGTTGTATCCATGAGAAAATTAGAGGTGCAATAGGACATAATTTAGTTGAGTTTGATAAATATAAATCAGTACCATACCAATTGAAAGATGGAAAGGAGTCTAAATGGTGTGAGCTAGTTATAGAACATATACTTGTTTTTCAATTTATGAGAAAATTTAAGGATGAAATTGTTTATGAGTATGTTAGGCATACACACAGAGCTTGATGGTTGGATGAACAATTCAAGATATGCAAGGACACATTTCCTATTGGTACTATTGTTTCAGTGGTCGATTTTGTAGAGAATTACATGTTGCAACCACAAATGGAGGTTCAATCGCAATATTACAACTTAGTACATAGTTGCCATTTTTGTGCATATAACATTTATACATTCTCTTGATAGTATAGAGAATGATCAAAATTTTTTTAAGAGAGTACCACTTTTATATCAGTGATGATCATACTCATTCTACGAATTTTGCAAGGGTGTTTCAGTTATTTTATGAAAACTTGTCTGATAGGGACATCCACTTCAATCAACATTATATATGGTTAGATAATTACACGTCTCAGTTTAAGAATGCACAAATTTTTTATGGATGAGAAGGATGCACATGTCAAGATGGGTGTGTAACATATTTGGAGTTTCACTGAGGCTGGACATGGAAAAGGAGAGCATGATGGTGCATAGGGCATGTGTGAAAAGATCTCTTGCAAGAGAAGAGTTGAAGTACAAAGATGGTGCTAAATTGAAAGATGTAAAGAGCATAGTGGAATGGTGTATTGACAACATGGCCCGTGGTTCTCAAGAAAATTCCATAGTTGTAGATATTTTTGGTTGATAGAGGAACAAAAATTGCTAACTATGAGGATTGTATGACACTCACAAGGTCCAATGATTTGCACTCATTTTGTAGCTCAGACGCTACTTCATGGGCCACATGGACAAGAAATTTGGTGTGTTTTTTTGCATCTTGTATCAAATTTTTCATCTGCTGAGTGTGATTCACAAGAATGGGTGGATGGATGGATTTGTAGGCCTCTAACTCCACTTCCAGTTATCAACCTCCACAAGCATTACGACTTGTTTCTCCAGATGAAGTTGCAACATCCAAGGACTTTGATGACATTTGATTTTGGTGTGACAAGGTAAATGGTTATTTACAATTTTTGTATTGAGTTATGTCCATTGAAATTAATATGTAATTTAAATTTGAGTTGAAACCTCTATTTTTTTTGTAGGACATGTGTTTGCAGTTATTGCATAGATAAGACAATGAAGAAGGAACAAACTATTTCTTATGTCGTTGCATCGAGGAAAGAAAGAAGTTGACTTCTCCTATTATAGATGGTGAAGATATTGAGTACCCTACAGGGTCAATGGTAGTTACTGGAACTTGGCTTTGATAGTATCCATTAAAAATTCTCTATTTGGGTGTTTGAAGACTTTGAGACACACAAGAAAATACTCTTATATTCACATCTAGTTCTAGTGACAAATATTCAAGCTGTATAGATATCGAGGAAGGCCTAATAACAAGATTCTTTGGAAGGTTTGAGAGTCAGATCATGAAGCAATCATGTCCACTATTTAGAGTAGATCCGATCCTGATGGTTCATTAGAATGAATTTACATGCTCGTCTAGTATATATAATTTCTTTGAAGTGTTTAAATTTTTCAACTAGATTCAAGTTCATATATTTTATTAAATTTGTGTATTTTGTATATATCTAGTATGGTTTTGATTCAACTTAAATTTCTTTGACTAACACTTTTATGCAGGTTAGTGGTGCCATAAAAGCTTCCACCTTCACGTCTTGATGGTTCATTGGAATGAATTTACATGCTCATGTCTGGTATATATAATTTCTTTGAAGTGTTTAAATTTGTCAACTAGATTCAAGTTCATATATTTTATTAAATTTGTGTATTTTGTATATATCTAGTATGGTTTTGATTCAACTTAAATTTCTTTGACTAACACTTTTATGTTAGTTAGTGGCAAAAAAAGTAAAAGCTTCCACCTTCACATCATGATGGTTCATTTATTAGAATGAATTTACATGCTAAATAAGTATATATAATTTCTTTGAAGTGTTTAAATTTTTCAACTAGATTCAAGTTCATATATTTTATTAAATTTGTGTATTTTGTATATATCTAGTATGGTTTTGATTCAACTTAAATTTATTTGACTAACACTTTTATGCAGGTTAGTGGTGCTTAAAAATTTCACCTTCACATCGTGATCATTGGAATAATGAAGAGAATTTATTTCATTGTTTCCTAGAAAAGATAAAGCAATATAATTTATTTGAAGTGTTTAAATTTTTTTTCACTAAACCCAAAATTTAACATATATGCCTATTAAATTTTTAAGTGCCTATTTATATGTGTGTCCATAGTATGGTTTTAGATTCATTTGCATAAAATATTTGTGTTTTAAGTTTTACACCCACTCAAACGCACTATTTATGAAAATGGTAGTAATAGAGAAATCATATAACCACCAATAGAGATGGAAAATGTTAGATAGATATTTTAGAGGGTCCTACATGGAGGTTAGTAGATTGTGAGATGTCTCTAGGTGCCCAGACCAAGTAATCACCAGAAGTTATAACATGTTTTTTTGGTCTGTGACTCTTAAGGGACTATGCCCGAAGGAAGTAGCAGCTCGGAAGAAAGACATGAGACATCTCCACAGAAAAAATGACACCTTCCCTAAATTTACCAAGCCATCCTAAAATGTTGCATAGTCGATTTTTTCCCATGACCCTTTTTTTGTAAAATATGGTGCATTTTGAAACCTTACACCGGCTCAAACTGCACTATTTGGCGTGTTTACAAACAATAGGGAAGCGAGAGCACCGATTAGAGATGGAAAAAACTGAGATAGGCTATTGTAGAGGGTCCCTACATGGAGGTGTAAGATCTGACAAGACGTCTCTAGGTAGGACGGAGACCGAGTAATCACCCGTCAAAGTTATAGTGTTTTTTGGTCTTAGGACTCTTAAGGGACTATGCCCAAACAAAGTAGCCCAAAAGCAATGACACCATACTACACTAAAACAACACCCCCCTATAATGTTTACTAGGCCACCCAGATGTGTTGGCGCATTCATTTTGGTGCCATGACCCACCATTTGCAAAATATAGCATTTGACAACCTTACACTAGCTCAAACTACACTATTTGGCACATTTACAAACAATAGGGAAATGAGAGCACCGATTGGAGATGGAAAAAACTGAGATAGATATTATAGAGGGTCCCTATGCGGAGGTGTAGGATCTAATGAGATGTCTCTAGGTGCCACAGAGACCAAGTAATCACCCGTCAAAGTTATATGTTTTTTGGTCTCAGGACTCTTAAGGGACTACGAACGAAAAAGTAGCCTGCAAAAGCAATGACACCATCTTCCTACACCAAAAATGACACCCCCCTACTAATTTACCTAGCCAGGCCATAGATGTGTTGGTGTAGTTTTTTTGGTGCCATGACCCACCATTTGCAAAATATAGTGTTTGACAACCTTACACTAGCTCAAACTGCACTATTTGGTGTTTTACAAACAATAGGGCAACGAGAGCACCAATTAGAGATGGAAAAAATGAGATAGGATATTGTAGAGGGTCCTACATAGATTTAGGATTGATGAGACATCTCTAGGTGCCATGGAGATCGAGTAATCACCCATCAAAGTTATATGGTTTTTGGTCTTAGGGCTCTTAAGGGACTACGCCCGAACGAAGTAGCCCGAAAGCAACGACATAGTCCCACACAAAAAAAACATTCCCCTAGTATTTTACTAGCCACCTAGATGTATTGCACATATTAGTTTTCAAGTGCCACGACATCCCAAGGCATGACTTTTCACTACTCAGCTTCATTCATTTCCTAGGATTGCCTAGAAAAGGTAGTTTGCAAACAATTATGCCACGAAGGCTCAAGGAATGCCACTGACCTAAATTATTGGGTGAAATTAGAGGCCTCCTTCACTCAAGTTTTGGCTCAAATGGTTCTCATTTTGGATGACCAAACGTAATCAAGTTGTGATCATTAGAAGTTTTTTCGTTGAAAACTTGAATTGGGATGAATAGGAAGGGTTTGAAGTGGCCCGGATCGGGTAGTCCGACTCAAACCGGAGCCTCCCTAGAGCCCCGCCATAGCACTGAAGTCATATACCCCCAATCATGGATGTGTGATGGTGGTAGTTTTCTCCACGATGTCTCGAGGCATGATTCTCACTACTCTCGGCTTTGTTCATTGTTCCCTAGACTGACTTCTAGCTAGAAAAGGTAGTTAAACAAACAATTATGCCACGAAGGCTCAAGGAATGCCATGACCCTAAATTCTTGGGTGTGATTAGAGGCCTCCTTCACTCAATTTTTGGCTTAGATGGTTCTTGTTTGGATGACCGAGTGCCAAGTTGTGATCATAAGTTTCATTGAAAACGTGAATTGGGATGAATAGGAAGGGGTTCTTGCTCGGATCGGGTGGTCTGACTCAAACTAGGCCTCCCTAGATCTTTCCATAGAACCCAAAGGCATATACCCCCAATTAGATGCATTGTGTGGTGGAAGTTTTCTCCCATGATGTCCCGGGGCATGACTTCTCACTACTCGACTCGCATCAATGAGATTGCAACAAGGTAAACACACTACCATGTAAATACTCTAATGATTGTTTGATCTCTTTTTAAAGCATGTAAATACACAATAGAGTGTTAAGAATATTTTTTGCATATCTTGTGCCAACTAAACTACAATGTTTATGTATTTTTTAAACAAGTGAATTCAAATTAGGACCTTATTATTACACACATCAATAACACTTAATTTGGACTAATACTTAACAAATAAATTGTAAGTACACTAAAAACATATAAAATGACTTGTAATAAATCCCTCAAGACCATTTTTAATTGTGTACATTTTTTCCCACTTTGGAGTGTGTTAACCACGTGCTTAAAATAAGAAAATTGATATAACTCCACAATTGAATCTCTTGAACAAAAAATGATCTTGCACCCAAGAACCTTCAAAACCATTATATAACATAACATCATATATCATAAGAATAACCTCTTAGTAGTTCATAACATGGTCCATATCTACAGTATTATGGAAAACCATAGTATATAACTCCACACTTGAATCTCTTGAACAAAAAATGATCACATGGTAGTGAGTTATCAAAATATAGCAATAGTAGTGAGTTATTAGTCCTCAAAATATAGCAATGACAATCATAAGAAAATCATTTCAGTTTTTTTCCCAATGAGCATCACAAGTACATGCATGATATGGATAATGGTCACATAATCGAGGCCATCAAATCAAATCAAACATAGAAGTAATATGGTTATGAAAACAAACATAGAAGTATATCATGTGCAATGAAATCAAATCAAACATAGAAGTAATATGGTTATGAAAACCAACATGGATATAATGTATCAAACTAAGTGTGCCACATCTCTGAAAATATAAGAATAATGTATCAAACTAAGTGTGCCACATCTCTGAAAATATAAGAATAATGTATCAAACTAAGTGTGCCATACATATAGGACCACATGTGGTCACATAAGACTGTATACATGGACTATGAAGAATCATGAACTAGGACCAAATGACATATATATCTATACATGGGTCCTATGAATCTAATCATGAAACATCTTCCCTCTCTTGGCCCTGCTAGTAGAAGCATGTCCATGACCTATGGATGTAGTGGAGGGAGATGCCACTATGGATTTCATCCATGTGGTCCTAGGCATCTCTAAGTTGGCTTGCAACTTAGCCTACACATTCATAAACATCAAGTTTTTAACACCCAAATTTTTAAAATACATTCAAAATTTAGAAACTTAGAAATTTTAATGCATGTGAAATCTTACCACAATCTCATAATCCCTATCAATTTTTTTCATTGACGCACTACAGTGGACAACAATAGTAGACTCACGAGGGGTAGGCTGCATATAAATAAATAGTTCAAATTAAATATTTCATGTACAATTTGATATTGTAGATAAGTAGTAAGAAAACATTTGTCCAAAATTTAACAAATTTGAAAAATTGTACCTAAGTTAGTGGATCTGCAGATGTTATGGAAACATCTACAACAGCCTCCATAGTCTACATATAGGGAGGAGTCTGTGTGGTAGTCATAAGTTGTACAAACAACATGTAGATCAACATTAATTGAAAACTGTCCAAGAGAATGGTGTTTAAGGTATGAGCAAATTTCTTCCTTAGAAACTTATATCCTTCAATAGGTGACAATGATGTAAATCATATTGATTTGGTAGAGTTTTGGATATGAACGCAAGATGGCAAGAGGAATCCATTATTCAAATGCAAATGTGGGTGTAAAGATAAAGGATATGTTTGTAAAAGAGGTTATGTTTGTCAATGTAACAACTAGGTGTATAAGTGAGATAGTTGTTTATGCCTAAGTAAAATATTGTTGTACTAAGAGGAAAGAAATAGGATTTAGAACATGTGGAGAGCATGTAGGGATGTAATTTTATCCTCCTCCAAATTTAGATGTTGTTGAGCTCTCTAAGGAGCTAAGAATAAGGTTTCTAGGGAGGCTAGTAAGAAAAAGAGGGAGTTATTCGAGGGATTTGATGATGATATATGGAGGATCAAGATGTAATAGAGCCAATTAATGAAAGAGGAAGACATGTGTTTATGTTGTAGACAAAATTTTGTGTGAATTTTGTTTAAATTATTATTTTTGAATGGACTATATGTATGTTCCTCTTCTCAGGCCAAAAAAGATGAGATACATGAGTATTAGCATGAGAAGAGGACTAGTAGCAATAAGGCCTAAAACAAAGAGTTATGTAAGATTGCAAGTGTATGACTGAACCAAGAGTCTAAACACCTTATGATAAAGTAGAGAAGGTGTCTTAAGCATATTCAAGAAGTAATTCATTAAAGATGTGGAATGTATTTGGTATGTAGAACTTGGTTCTAGGCCTCACCAAGTTATATCCATTGTACATGAGAATGCAAATATAGAGAAACTTGATGAATAATATATATAATATGAGATTGGGTGTATAGAATTGCATAGGGAGTATTGGTGATAAACATGAACCAAGGGACCCATGATATATTTAGAAGTGTAGGTAACTTATCCCATATTGTCATCTCTTTGTTGTTTAGAGAGAAGAGGGTTAATAAAGAATGCATAGAACTAACAATGTTGGCAAGGTCAGTTATGCATACATCCTAAGAAGCTAAAAGAGATCCTCAGAGGCAAGGGATGATGGAGAAAGCATTAGAGATGGAGTGCTCTAGAAACATGTAGCATAGAGGTAAGTGTCCATGATCATGATAAAAGGAGAGTTTTGTATATCTAGGAGAGTGTTTACTTAACCCTTGCATCATAAGAGCTTAATGTTATGATCAAATTGTATTGGCTAGAGTTATGGGATTGCAAACTACTAGAGAATTCCATAATTATAAAATTCCACAATTAGAAACAACGTGTAAAGAGAAACTAACTGCGTAAAAGTCACGTGAGGTGTGCCAAGTAGCCTCAAGTGCCCAGAGCAGATGATGACCCACCAAGCTCCTGCGTATAAAAGACAAACATATTAATATGTACATGTACACGTGAAACACTATACATGAACATTAATGTGTATTTAATAATAAATGTGCAATCAAATGAACTTTGAAATGTAAGTAACTTGAAACTTATGTCTGTAACATGCCCAACTGCAGTAGCTAGCATGTCGACATCGGATGTGTCCTTCATCGGCTCTTGTTGTTAAAATAAAAATATTAGTTTTTACATGTATGTATGATGTAATCAAATACATATATATTAAAATCTCAAATGAAATAAATTTTATATATATATATTTATTTATTTGACATTTACCTGTGAAAGACCAAGATCATTTGCACTAGTTCCAAAAACATCTTGCCATCATCTCATCTAGAGAAAAGAGATCCTGTGATCCAAAAATGATGTCTCACGTAGTGCATACGGACACCACATGATCCGCAATGGTGTGGTGTGCTAGAACTAACGCCTCCACCAACATCACCAGATGCAATATGGCTACTATGTTGGGCTAGAGTGTCAGTGAGCTCCCTCAATGAAAGTAGTGTGTCAACCTCCACAACCTCCTTCACTTGTGTAGGGGGATAACTTTGAAGGAAGTGGGGTTTTGGGGCATGGGGGATCCTAGGTTGACCAACATGTGCACCTAGTCTACTTTGTGTAGAGCCACCTCCTCACCCGTAAAACTTAGAAAAGTCAAAATAATTTGGGACCTCATTAAGCACAAACTCGCAATACAATTTCTTCAAAAAATAGAGAGGAACCTCATTGTTGTTGCATGGTGGATAATCAAAACCATCCACCATCGGTCCCAAAAATTGTTTTTGATTCCAGTTATAATGGCACCAATGGATTGGGAACCATTTGTAAGTAGTCGTAAGGGGGCATTGGTTCTAGGTCTAGTAAATAATGCACAAATGTGGTATTTTAAAAATTTTTTGTCTTTTACATCCGCATGGGATAATTTATCTGCATACCAATGCCTACAATCAGCTCTAAAGGTATTCCATCTATCTATTTGGTTGGTTGCAGAGTCGACTTCACCAATCAATGTTTGCAATGTGTTGGCTAAAGTCATGTGGGATGGATTTGTGGCATGATTTTGTCTTATTGTCTAAATAAGGTTCTCAATGGAAATTTTATTTTGTTAGATTCTTCCAACGATATCACCTTGTGTTCTGTTGGTTTTGTGGGGACAGAAGGAGCCACAAGAGGCGGATGAACATTTAGAGGAGGGTTTTGAGGAATGTTGGAGGGTTTTGAGGAATATTTGGATGGTTTGAGGAATATTTGGATGGTTTGGAGGATTACCAGCTTACGAAAAAAAAAAAAAAAAATAAAATATACAAAAAAAAATTGAAAAACCCATGAAAATCACAAAAAAAAACCTAAAATGCAAGAAATTTGATCAAAATTGAGGGCTTACCTCTTTGTCTTGGTGGCATCGTTGAAAATTTCGTGATCAAAAGTCTAAAGAGTAATTTGTAGGGGGTATTCAAAGAATTTTTGGTCCCCCAACTTGTTGCACTTACCGGACGGGTTCACCAAATGATTTAACAAAAAAGAATTTATTGCTAAACCCTAATTACATATTCACAATGAAATAAATATGCAATATAGTACGGATCTGACCTAAGCAATAAGCTAGATAAAATTGAAACCCTAGGTGCGAGAGAGAGAAAAAGAGACTTAGTTGATTCGTAATAATCCCGGAGGTGTACTGAGTTGTAAAACCGATGAAACCGGAAAGCAAATTGCCGCCAAAAATGTAAAAGTGTAGGAATAAGTTGGACCGAGGTGCCTGGATCAAGTCAAGGACGGTTGGGGTGTGTAGACCTCTGAGCGCATGTGACCGCAAAAATAGTTGAAAAGTGATTTATTATGTGTCACTTCAATGTCATCGCCCTTCATTGTTGATTGCCTTTAGGTCATTGGAATATCGTCAAACTCACTTATAACCCGCAAAACAAAATACCTCTTGTAAAACCCCAAAACACATCAAATCCTAAAAAGAAAAATATGCAAATGGGGAGTCTGACTGACCCTAATGGTCACCCGAATGAGTGAACTTACGATCCGGGCACCGCACAACATCCTAGACTCCATGTAATTATGTGTGTGTGTAAAATTGTGCCCGAGGTAGCATTTTTCCAAACGCACTTGAATAACGAGCAAGTAGCTACATGTAGAAATGTAAGTAGAATGTGTGGATGCCAAAATAAACTTCCCTCCTATGAAGTGAATGCAATCCTTTATCCCTTGAATGAGTGCTAGATGAATGCTTTGATGATCTTATAATGGCCTTTGAATGCAACCTTAGGTAGTGATGGTAAATGTTTAGAGCTTGGTCCTTTATTAAGGTCACATAGCTTTATATTTAAATGGTTCCCTTGTTTGTGTTTCGTAATTAACCACTAAAAATCTTACCCATAAGAAAACAAGATGCCCAATGGCTAGAAGAGACCCAAAAGGGGTGAGCAAAGTACGAAGAGGTTTGGGGCTCCCATAAGTATGGGGGAGCCAGGGCGTTGGTGTCTAGACTCAGAAAAGATGAAGAATCGAAAGTCGAACTAGGCAATAGGGTGTGTAAGGCCAAGAAGGAAACCAAAAATAAAGTAAAGAGGCCAAAGACAAGTGGTCAATTAGTACTTTTCTCACTTAGGAATCATATAAATAGTAGTATGTGACTAGGACCTAGAAATGTACCCAAAGTATGTGATTTAGTGTCTATAACACCCCGTCTGCGTCGTTTTTGAGTTCCATAATTTCTAGTGACCATTAATGACGTTGTTTACACCATGTTTTAGTATTTCACCTACCCAGATCACTTCATGTTCGCTCGGAAATTACCTAAGTCTTCATATCTCCCTCTCTTGCTTAGGGTTTTACATTGTACATGTTTGTTTGTTTGAGTCTTTACTGTACATTAGCATTTGTATATCACATATTACGGTAGTTACTACGAAATACAATTTTAATTCAAATTAAATTAAATCACATTCTCGGTTTCCTTAGAAGAGATTTAAGAGAGAGTTGATTACTGTGGGCCTCACGTCTTGATTTTGAGGTTGATCTTTTACCTCACAGAAATATAAGGATCAAAATTAGGAGGGTAAAGTGTCTTACACTCGTTCCATTATTTGAAAGCCATTGGCGGACCTAAGAGTTTTGGTTTATATTTTCCCTTTGATGAGTCTCACCGAGCATCGAACATCACTTTTTGATATGTCTAGTTTGGTGGTATTGAATGCATTTGAATTGAATCATTCCATAATCAATATCATACGACCAATTTCCTCCATTGGTGCAGAATTTGATTGATTTTGGAAAGGGTTTGGACAGTCCAGGATATGCAAACCCTAGCATAGGAGGCCAAGGTGTCATCCAAGGATTGGCTTTTGATTTGAAAAACCCTACCAATACCTTGCAAAAATTTGGTGAGAATGCCTTCCTTTCGAAGATTCTATGGGCATAGTGTACAAACGAATCTAAATAGGTGTACTCCCATGAGATTCAAGAAAGCGTTGAAGTTTGAGATCTATGGTTGAAGGAAGAGGCTAACATCCTCTAGGACCCATTTTCTACGACGCAAAGCTTCATCTTTCTAGTTCCTTTCTCTTGAAGATGATAAGGAAGAAGTCCATACGGAGAAAATGTAAGGAGATACCACTTCCCCATTGGTGATCACATCATTTTTCCGAGGCACCGATGGCGAGGCCATTTTCTAGAAAGCTTATCAATTAGGGCACACCTTATGAGGATGGAGACCACCTAGATCACTTCGGCAGAAAGGTGCACCTTTTCCACCTCATGATGATTAGACTCCAACCTGGACTATTTGCGCATGTTCACACATGTCACTTGACTCTTCACTAAAATCCACGACCCGATTCTTTAAGCCCTTCGTGTTTTTAAAATTCACATACTCGTCACCACCCTCACATATTTCCATTTTCGCTCGATCAAAGTCTAATAAACAAAAACTTTGGATGGTAAATACTTTTATCATACCATAGCTATGGCTGGAGTGGTGGAGGAGCAACGAAGTTATGTTTTGTTTATGTGTACTTGTGTGTGTGTGTGTGTGTGTGTGTGTGTGTGTGTGTGTGTGTGTGTGTGTGTGTGTGTGTGTGTGTGTTTTCAATACATTTGTTATAATTGATAGGTTGCATTCTTGTGGGACCTATATCATGGCATGTTAAGAAAGCATTTGATTATTTTGTGAGATGCCAAGAAGGTTATGCTAGATTCAAATATAGGTGAAAATTATGGAGAGGGAAGGGGAGAGAGAGAAGTGGAAGTATGAAACACTTGCACCATTCTAGAGGGTAGAGCTTGTTGTTGTAGTTCAAGCAAAGCCTAGTCTATAGTTGTGTGTATGTGTTCATTACATTTATTATGATTGACATGTTGCATTCTTGTGGGACCTATATCATGACATGCTAAGAAAGCATTGAGCAGTTTGGGAGATGCCAAGAAGGTTATGTTAGATTGAAATTATTGGCAAAAATTATAGAGAGGGAGCGGGTGGAGGGGTGAGAGAGGAAGAAGTGGAAATATCCATTGTAGAGGGTATAATTAGTTGTTGTAGCTCAAAGCAAGTGTAGTCTGTAGCTCGTGTTTGAATATTTTAATTTGTTTTCTACATTAATATGAAAGTTTCACTTTTTCAAGTGTACTTTGTGTTTGTGTTTGTTGAATAAATGTGTTTACAAGAAACAACATGGTTTTGGTGTGTAAAAACAAACGTTGAAGTAAGTGGGTGTGTCAATTACACGTGGCAAAACAAAATATACGAGGAAAGAAAAAAGTTAAACTCGCAACCGATTTGTAGGGCTCAACAGGTTTAGTGAATGGCGCTCTTGGGCAATTCCTTGATAATAGGCTAATTATGGACATTGCACAAAATCCATGGATTCACCAATGTTTGTGTTTATCAACTTCCAACAAGTTCGTTTGCAGGGTTATTGAAGTAAAATTTTAAAATCTCCGCACTCCTATGGTTGACGTAATTCAATTAGCAAGAAATTTAGTGATCTCTGGAGGAAATAATTCATCACCGCTAAGGATCAAATACTCGGCTGGACGATTTAAAGTTTTAAGAAATAGCCTTTCTGGTTCCTATTAACATATAATGTAATAGGCGTATCATGGATTAGAAGTAATCGTAGTAGCTCATAACATCGCGCGCCAGGTAGGGGTCGAACCTACGACTTTCTGCTTAGGAAACAGACGCTCTATCCACTGAGCTACAGGCGCGACATGGCTTCTAATGGTTTGCCGTTTGTTGGATTAAAATATAAGTACAATAAAAGTCTTACCTTTACTCTCACGTGGGCCCTGACCATCCACGAGACTGCGGTTTGCACAGGTTCGAATTCAATCCTCACAGAAAGGAAGGAAATCCATAACTTATTGCACGATGAAATAGACTTATCCCTCAATTTCAACATCAGGTGGCTGTAGTTTAGTGGTTAGAATTCCACGTTGTGGCCGTGGAGACCTGGGCTCGACTCCCAGCAGCCACATTCCTTAAATTTTGTTTTGTTTTTGTTTTTGTTCAATTACTGGGATCAGTCTTACAAGTTAAATAGTAGTTTATAACAAGTTATTTATCTCTTTCAATGTACTTGTCTTTGTAACATTCTAGTTCTTCATCATAAGATGCCTATTCTCATATTTATACTGCTAAAAGATGCCTCAACATAAACTAATAAATAGGATGTGATATACAATAAAGATTTTCTAAACAATTTATTAGAAATGTGTGCAAAGTAATTCCATACCCCCTCATCATGCAAGTTTTCATGTAACACCATTTTGAGGCTACAAGTGTAGTTTATTGTTTCATTCTAGAAATATCTAAATTGTATTCGCTACACAATTAAATTTTATCGTGCTCAAATAAATTCATTTTATTGTTGTTTGAAGTCAATTTTCTTCATGCTATGAAAGGGAATAGTCGCATTGCGACACTTGTTGATCTTATGTGGTAACATAAACATGAAACAATTCATATAACACATGGCATTTGACATTTCATTTGTTATTGGTAACTAATTCAACGTTTGAATAATGTGATTTAAAGTTTATTTCGAATGCTTGATTAGATAGAAAGGGTTTTCACCTTGTGGACGTCGACACACTATTCTCCTTTCGAACGATTAGCATTGGAAAAATCCTAATATGAGGTGACTATATGTTATTTCATTGTTTAGACTTTGAATTCTATTGTCTTTACTATTTTGATTTCTTTTAGTTTTTATTTTTTACAATATAATTTGTCCTAATATGATTGTACGTACTTTCAATTTATAATTAGAACAAATTTCTGCAAAGCACCATGCATTGAGATCTCCTCATTTAAAACTAGAGGTGTTCATTGATTGTCTAGCTACAAATAAAATTGTAAAAGATATTTTGTTGTATTTGTATCTTTTGCATTTCTTAGTTACCTCTACTTGTATTTTCACTTTCTTATCGAAATTATAATAATGAAAATATAGTATATTGTAATCAATCGATCTTGTTTCACTTATTTCTAAGAGTTTTGTTGAATATATGTGAATACTAGTTATAAGACCTTAATCTCAAGTTCCAAGCCATTATCTTGTGAAATTATTGTGTTGTTTGTTTTGGAGCTCAAAATTTGAGCATGTTATGTTTTCACTCAAGGAAATATTTTGGCTCATAAATCATGAGACTTAATATTCCTACTTTGTTTTGTGATGTGCCAAATTCAATATTTTTCCCCTCAATTAAAGATAAAATAATCAAGTATAAATGAATTATAAACGTGCCTATTTCTTTTACCTTAAAAATAGTATCTCATATTTATTGTATTTTTGGTTTACCACTTTTGTTCCTTCTTCTACTTTATAAACATCATCCATTCTAGTTTTAAATTTTCTAAATACAACATGCATTTCATCTAACTAGTTGTTTGTTACTACATAGTGATACAAATTTTTGAGAATCTTTATTTTCTCGACCAACATTTTCCACAAAGAGAAAACTTTGTCTTGAGTGATTTTCAAATAAGTTCTCACCAAAAATTTAGTTGCATAAAATTGTGGACAATGCATTATCCACCTCTTCAATCTCCAATAGTGAAATATCCACCTTGTATCATAATAAAAGTATAGTCCTAGATGGAAATAACTAGTCTTGTAATGAAATGACAATCCTATTTTTACCGCACCTTTCCTCATATGTACAAATTACTCAAAAAATTCTGCACTATTTGTGGTAAAAATTTTACAAATAGTACATTACAATTCGACCATTGATTTTTCCACCAATATCCACATCTAAAGAAAACATTATTAAGAGATTTTCCCTATATTAGCTTGCTTAATCTAGCTTAGTGCAAATAAGAGAAGTATCAAACATCTCCATGTGGTTTTGCATTGGTGTTATAGTGTTGGTATGATGCTTATACAATGTTAAATATCTAAAATACAAGTCAAGTGTGAAATGATTGCAAAGTGAAGCATGGAGACTAGGAAAGGAAAGTGACCTTAGGGGTGAAGCGTATGCATTGCTTGTACTTGTTGTTTTCTTTGTATTTGTTGTTGTAGGCTTCTTCTTGTTGTGTATTAAGGACTAGCATACAAAAGAAGAGAAAAAGAGTAGTCAAAGTCTTGTATATGTAAAATTTGATCGAAGTATGAAAAAATATGTAAAAGTAGTAGTAAAGGAAAGTGTGCACCTAATGTATAGGAGTGTAAAGGATAGAAAAAATGTCCTAAAATGTTGTGAAGAGCGATTTTTTTGGGTGATCTCATGCTAATAGTGAGTTTTTAGGCAATCTCACGCCAAGTGCCAGTTTTTTGGGCGATCTCACACCAAGTGTGAGTTTTTTGGGCAATCTCATGCCAAAGAGCAAGTGTTAAGGAGAGAGGTCTAGTGTTACTCTCTTTCCATGACTCTACCCAATAAGCACCATTGTAGATGGTACGTTTCGATTTATTTTTATCATCCATAATTATTTTTATTGCATTGATTGTTCCTATTGAAATGGATTGTAGGAGATTGCATGTATTACAGAATCGGAGGTTTGTGTTTGTACTTGTAGAATTGCTCGAAAACTTCGTGAACTGTGCTAATCTGATAAGCTGATTGTATGTGCCCCAGGACATTAGTGCCCGTGGGATGACACAAGTGCCTAGATGCTACTATTTGAGTGCAAACGAACGATAACTAGATTGTACCAAGCCAAGAACACAGATGCTAATCAAACACCACGATCTATAAGATGAAAGCAATTCACCAAAATAACTTTACATAAAACCTTTGCAAATAAATGAGAAACAATATCATATATTATTATGGAACTCAATGCAATACATTGAGAATGGGCCTTGCTTAAATAAGCAAGGAATAACAATGTAAGAGCCGATCAAGGTCGTAGATCAAACCATAAATCAAGGAAATAACCAATCATCAAAGAACTAGTCAAGACCATAGATTTAGGAGAGAACTAGACATCAAGGATCTAGTCAATACCATAGATCAAGGAAAGAACTAGTCAATACTATAGATCAAGGAAAGAACTATACCTAACAACAAGATAATATCTCCTAATATCTAAATAAATAAAAAGAAATATCCACACACATAAGTGGGTGAGGATAAATACAATAAAGGTAAATAATCTACCTAGGTGAACATGAGCTAAGGTAAATACCTACTCTAACAGAGTCTAGGCGTTTGTGTTGTGTTTAGGACCCAAGTCGGTTCACGGGTCATTATGTGATTGTGTTCCTATCTTTTTGTATTGTCCGGATATGTACTATAGCTCTAAGATGTTGTAGGGTTGTGTTGTTGCCCTCAAAATCCTCCCCTCATTTTTTTAAGTCAAATTCAAAAATTTGAGCTCACGCCTCCGAAGTGTTCAAGTAAAGTTGGAAGTCCGAAAAGATAGAGAAATTCATGCTTTGAAGTTGTTTAAACTCTCCAGTCTGTATGTTTTGATAAATTTTCCATTTTCCATTTTCTGTCTCTGACGCGTGAAAATTTTATTGTTGTCCTCATTTGAGTGAAATTGTCAATCTTTCTATGGCCATGGATCATCGAACCTTGTATTGTTTTCAATTCCTTGGTTCGCGAAATAAATTTGAAAATCAAGTGCGAAATGGTGGAGTTTTCTTCTTCTCTGCATTTTTCCACAGTCGCCAATGACGGGTGTTTTCTTCCCCATCAAATTTTGGCCCCATTATCCACGGGTACGTGGACATATCTCGATTAAATGCAAGCATGGACATGTTTCAAGCAACAACGGAAGCCTTCATGCGTCCAAATGGTGTAACTCCAAGGCCAAGGCCCAAGGGACAGTCCTCAAATAAGCGCAAGCTTTCCATGTGTCTAGGGTCCAAAATGAAGACAAAACAAGCCCAAATCGGCTAAGTATGGAAGGTTTAGCAGACGGCGCCACGTGCTTCATCGACGCAATTTCAAGGGTCAAAACTAGGGGTAGTTCTCAAACTTGCGCCAATCCTCCATGTGCCCAGTCCAAAAAAGGGGACAGAGTCGATTGCTTAAATTGACTAAGTATGAGCGGGTCGACGGAAGCCTCCACGTGCCTCAACGGCACAATTTCAGTAATGAAACCAAAGGGCCAATCTTCAAATGAGCACCAGTTCTCCACGTGTCTAGAGGTCAACATAAGTCAAGTGGGAAGTAAGCCCGAATCGGCTAAGTATAAAAGAACCGGCGGAGCTCTCCACATGTCATCCTGGCGCAACTTCAAAGGTAAAATCCAAAGGTAGGTTCCAGTGAGCGCCAATTCTCCATATGTCCAGGGTCAAATATACGGCCCCACTAAACAAGAGGAGAAAGTCAAATATTAAGTCCGAATAGAAAGTCAAGGCAGGGAAGCGGGCCATCGGGGAGATTTGAGAATTTGAGCCTTGTTTTCATTAAAGGGGATTAAAGTTCAAAAGTGACCCACAACCCCATCATGCTATGAGGAAAAAGTCAAATGTTAAGCCCGCATCGAAGGTCAAAGCGAGAGGCGGGCCAACAAAGCAATTTGTGTTTTTGAGCCCGCATTGAAAAAAGGTAAAATTATAAAAGTGACCCACGACTCTGTCTCCACTCAAGTAAGGCCATGTGTCAAGACCATATCAAAAGTGGGTAAGCGGACCAAAAATGTAAAAAAATCCAAATCTCTATAAAGTCACAAAATGCAAAAGGCATCCTCCACGCCCGCTCCAGTAAATTTCTCCCACGTGGACGAATCTGGTTTAAAGTTTTAAAGGCAAGATGAATAGTTCAAATTCAAAGTTACAAAATGAGTGTAACGGATTGCATTATGAAAAGTCTAGTTTTTCTCACCATTGGCGTTTCTTCACGAATCAAGAATATGAATGAATGCGAATGATTGAAAAGATTATAAACTATTTCTTGCTAACAAAGAAGAAGTTGTAATCATTTCTTGCAAGATATTTAATGGCTTCTTCACGCCATTGTAAAGGGTTGGCGATTGATCTTGTAGACTCAAGAGTGCATTGTACCTAGAGAAAGCAAAGGAGATAGCCATTTTCTTCCATTTCCCCCTTCTCAATTTCCTCCATTTCTCCACTATGTACAACTTCTGTTTAAGCATCAATATAAGAAGAAGGAGTTTCTATCTTTCTTTGACTAAGGGATTTCATGATACTTTGTGTTCATCAGATTGTATTTGGTCTTGTTGTCATTTGGGGTTGTTTCCTCTAAATTTAGTGCATGTGATGAAGTTTCTAACTAGTGTGGGTGCAGGAATCTGATTTTCTACCTGCAACATTAGTTCTCCTACCTCAATTCTCACTCCCTTTCCCACTTTCAGACAAAGTCTTCCCTAGCAAGAGATTGCTAGCTTTTCCGCAGGGTCAATGGAGTGCCCCTGTTGGATCCCCGGTCGAAAGGCCACCACATAAATCCACACTTTCTCGCACATGCATACACAAAGAAATTTGCACTGCGGTTAAGTAGAGGGACTTAGATTCCCAGAGCATTGGCAAGGAATTCACAAATTTGTCCGCCCGAAAAATTTCCTCACCAACAAAGTTGATTTTTTAAAAATATATATACGCTAAAATAAAAGTTTATAACATGTTCTTTATCTCTTTCAATCAAATATTGTACTACCTTGGTGTTTGTAATTACAAATAATACAACAAACTACAAAGGGTTTATGGTATGACCAATCTTGGAGCAGGTTTTTGGTATTTCTAATCTTCTTAGAAGAAAGGTGTATGATCTCCCATGTTTCTAAAAATCTCTTTAATGATATGCTTTGAGGATTTGTACTTGTCTTTGTAGAGAATTTATTCAATGGGCGTTCTAGTTCATCTTTGATCTAGAAGATAAAGATAACAAAATAATTTATGATCGCACATGTTCGAGAATAACCATATTTATTTTCCAACATTGATAATAACTAGAAAAAGCATTCAAAGGTGCTTGTGAGATGCTGATAGGTATATAGAAGGATTTATTAAAAGTATTACATTGTTAATAATTATACTTAATATGTAATTTATTGAGTCACAATCTGACTTCAGTTTTATTTTAAACAAATAATAGTACCTACTATGGATTGATTCATTTGTGACAATGGATTTACATGTAGAAAAATAATTATTTATTCATAACAACATCATCCATGAGTGCTTATGGTAGGTGAATACAAAAATATTTATTAGTGTAAAATAAATAATGCACAAAAAAGAACACACTTAATGATATAGATCATGAATGAATTTATGAAAATATGTTAATAATAATAGTAGTGTTCTTGACAATTTAGATTCTACAAAGCAAGATTATGTCATAAAAGTGGATTTAAAGGTAGTTAATAATAAACAATGATTTGCTTGATTTTACAAAAATAAAGAATTGTGAAGTATTAATGGAGAGTAAATACTGCTTTTAAATTCCTTGGATTTATATGTTTCCACATTTTCCATGCACCCCTAGCATGGCACTTGCAACTTCACAATATTAAAGAAATATAGTGTGATGCATGAATATACCTTTTGTAGAGTTTCCAATTTTTCATATGTTGGTAAAATTTTAAGAGACAACAATCCATGAGAAATACATTTATTTGACAATATTTAAAGATTTTCTAAACACCATTTTTAGCATATGACACAATCATAATGTATTCCAAGATCCCATATCTATTTAAAAGGGTATTTCACTAAAAATTCCACAAAGATTTCACTTGTTTTCATATAGTAAAAAAATTAAAATTCCACATTTGATTATGATTTGATTGATATTTATATGATTTTATAAAGCTCTATTTTGGTAGTGCAAGATGGAAGGATGTTGGAATAGGTTGTATAATTTTTCCTTATACATGAAAGTTACATTTTCTATAATTGTTACCAAATCCATATCAAAAACTATATTTTGTGTATTTCACACAATCATTATAGCTAGATTAAACTACCCTTATTAGTCGATATAATATTACTTATTTTGAAAAAATAACCCTAAAAAAATATAAATTGTATACCTAAATATCAAATCCTACATGTTTTAATGTTTTAACAAATTTCAAGAAAAAAAAGTGGATATATTACGAGACAGGAAGATGATGTGAATATATAAACTTGAAGCAAAGCAACAAATGGTAAGGTGCTTCCTTTATCTTGTGGACCTTGTCTTTTTTTGTTGTTATTTTGTAATGTTGAGAAAGCCTTGCATTACTACCATTTACAAACAATCTCTTTTGGCAATACAAGAGTTCACTATAACATTCTCCATCCATCTTACCAATACAAGAATCTGCATGGTTTTGTAACAATAAGAAAGGGTTACAGAGCAATACTTAAGTATGAAAAAATTTAATCAACAATCCAAATGGATATTTTATCCAAAGGCAAATGCCACATAAATAAAGTTGACAAAAGAATATCAGGAAATGACACAGGAAAAAGCAAAGAAGAGGAAGATGATTCCTCACCCACAAATGTGAGACCAACTAATAGACAATAATAAGACACTACTAAATGCAGTTTTGCACCCAACAATGTAAAATAGCTTCATAACCTTCTTGGTAACTAATTTCCAATACCAATAAATATTAATCAATAATAAAATATATGCAAGCAATAATATAAATAAGGGTGAACATAGAAGAACAATTTTCACATTTATCATCTCATAAAAACCATTACGTATAGTAAATGTTTAATAAAATTGCTACAATGGAAAGCATATAAGGAAATCAGTCAATAATGCATTATAACTACATACGAGATATTAGCATGTGGGCTATGGTCTAAGTCCAGACACTGCAGACCGATTGGAGTCATGACCGACTCCACAAGATTCTTTTGAGAAGCTAAAGCAGCTCCCTGATTTTTTACATCTAGATGATCATATATAAAGTAATCCATCTAAATATAATTACAATCAAGTCAATTTAAAACCTAAAACTATTCTCCTCCATCATCAGAAATCTTCATGTTTAGACATTTACTTAATTCTACAATATTTTGAAATATTATAAGTGGTTGCATTTTCCAATTTTATCTAGCTATTATGGTTGACTTTATACATCATTGAAAGGTGACATGGGGTAAACTTGATTCTAAATATGATCACATTCAAACATACATATTGGTATTACACAACAACTCCGTTATAGGTGAGTTAGGGTTTTGGGTTACTGCCTAAAGTGAGACAGATTTAAACCCCGTAACACTCTTACCAATGTTCATGGTACAAACAAAACCCTCTTAACAGGGTTTTTGCCAGATATTAGGGAGATTTGATTTATGGGAAGCGTCTGCACAATGTCTTCTCACACGACTAGCCTACTGGGATGTGACAAAATCATTTCTAAGTGGAGAAGAGGAGAAATGAGCTGAATTTAATTAATCATGCCATTCAAAACACCCACAAGATCCTTCCCCTAACAATGCAAAACCTACAATAATATCAAAACGGGATTGCAGGCTAAACAGAAGAACAATCAGTGTGTTCAAATAAAACCAAAAACAATAAAAAAATCCACTCATCCACCACTTACCTTCCTGATGGGGCATGCAACATACTTCCAGCCCGTATTTCTCCCATTTTTAGTGGTATTAATAGGGCAAGGCCTGCTCATGCAAGGGAATTGGAGTCGCTGTTCTCTGCACTTCTCCTACTAATTTTGTCATCATTTGAAGGAGATGAAAATTGTTACTGGTATCCAAATTCTCCATGAGGGCTAGGGTTAGACAAATTGTTATAATTTTACTTTGTAAAATGTGTGTCCATGGCCATATAACAAAATAAATAATGTAGACTTATTAGATGTTACAACGTTGGAAAACAATCAATCTAGTAAGGGAAATTAAAAAAACAAGAACCCAAATAACCAATACATGAACAATTATTTCAAAAAATGTGCGACAAATATAACATTTCATCTACATAAAGCATCTTTCACGGTCAAAGTGTTCAAAAAAACGATAAAAAGTATTTAAAATTATATGTAAAATACCGGATAAAATCGTAGTATTTACAGTGAGGATTCCATTTGTTATTTGAAGTGTGAATTGTGCAATGTCCATCGCCACATGAGCACATTCCTTCTAGGAAAATGATATCAAGAAATGAATGTAGACACCAGGGTTTTTGTCACCCACCTACTTCCCTTCAATACACATATTATTTAATCAAAACCTATCATTATATCACTATCCTAATTTATCCCCCTCACCCGTAAAATCATCTTTTACCCATCCTAAATTACATTTATCTATCCTAAACTACCTAACAACCTCAAAACTATTTTTCCTAACATTCTAACCTCCCAACTCGACCTTGACCTCTCCCTAACCATTTTTCACACAATCCACCCAAAATTCTCATTTAGAAAGTGGTTTCAACCACTTTCACACATTTCCCCCTAAATTTCTAGATCATCGCAATTATAAATAACAACTTTCAATATTCCCTTTGGGATCTTCAAAATTCTTTTACACACTCTTGCACTTTTTTAGTCTATCAACAAAGCTTTATCACTCTAGAGATCACCATGGTTCTGCTGTAAACCTCAAGCTCTTTCAATACTTCATTTTGGAGAGTCTTTTCATCAACTATCTTCCCAAGAAACTCAAAAATTTCCAAGCAACTCCAACCAACTTTATCTATCATTTACAGAAGTTGTTCAACCTATTTCCACAATCAAGAGGTATTTCTCTGTGTTATTTCATCGTTTGTCTTTCATAAAAACATCAAAAACAATTATTTATAAGCTCTATCTTTAACAACTTTTCTTTTTTAAGAAAATTGATCCTTTTCACAGTAATCACCAACGATTCCCTTGAACCACCCACAGTTCCACCAAATCACCTGTGATTCCTTTTAATTGCATGTGATTCCTCTAAATCACCTGCAATATTTGGCAATCAACATCTTTCAATCAATTTATCAATCTTTTTCAATTTTTATTAATATTTTGGATTTAATGTGTTCTTTTCAAGCATGGCTCTACTTTAAATGGAAGTACCGGTTGGTCCCATCCTACTAAAAGTATTTACAACCCTCCTATAGTCCAACAACCCTTCTTTTGGGAATAGTGCAATATCCTTCACAACCTTACACTATGTGCAATTCAATTTTCTTCGAGATTGAAGACATTGAATATTAGTTTGAATTCCTTCACAAGATCCAACAATAAACTAAGGAATTTTGGTACAATTACTTTGTGTCTATTCGAGATCACATTCACTTTATCATGGGCCACATTCGAAGTAGCACGGGACTCACCCTTCAACCTTGATTTCTAGAGCTTCTTGTCCATTATCGTCTTACCTTTGTCATTTATATATGCTTATCATTATTGTTAATTCACTTAATTATTTTAAAACAAGCTAACATCCTCCAAGGAAGTCCCTTTGGATGCCTAGAATCGTTCTTTTCTAAGCAGACTCGTTATCCCATATATCTAATCTATTTTTTCTAATGTCTCTAATCTACGGAGTTTCGAGGTCATTTTTTTGTTATTTCATTTTATTAAGTTAATATCATAAAACAAAAACACTATGGTACAGTTGAAAAATGTGGCCTTTCTTTAGTGACATTATTTTGTACAAGTCTTATGCATGGTGCCCTAATTGATGGAATTTATAGCATTCATATGTACTTCTTCATGAAGCCATTATAGATATTGAAACAACAAGAGATTAAGATGAGGGTTAGAAGCTCAAAATATGGCTTGTTTTGACATTCACTCATACCCTCATAATATTGATCCCATCGATGAAAACAAGGTCGTTACGGATGCATTCCTACCAGACGCCACTCAATTTCATCTCAGTAAATTTCCCTTCGAGATACGCAGATACTCCCTCACCAAATGGTAATATACACAAAGGCAAAAACAACCTTCGCAACATGCCAAACACTCTAAACAGGTGGACCGGAGGACGTCGATAGCGGTAGGAGGATGCTATACCACAATCGGGGTAATTTGGTGGCAAAGAAGTGGTGGAAAAACAAAAATCCAAGGGCGATTACACGCATGAGACGAAGATTAAGTGTCACCGATTTTTTTGCGCAAAATGTAGTATTGGAGATGAAAAGACGGAATAGAACGAAAACAATATATGACAAACTCGACTACGATGAAGAATAATGGTTACTCAACAATTTTAACTTAAGAAAGGCCTATCGTCTAATTTAGGTGAATGATTGGTTTATTAGTTAATAACCATACAAAAGAGGCCATTTAAAACTAATGCCATAAACTATGAAAATAATGATTAGGATTAGTTTTTTTATTTTATTATTATTAAAAAAACTTATTTTCATAAGATTTATGCACATAGGAGGGGGTTCAATAAGATTGGTTAATTATTTTAGTGGCCTATATAGTGTAATATCTTACGCCCATGTGTTTTAATAAAAATGCCAAGTAGTCCCCTTACCTAATAAAAAGGTAAGTGTTTAAGTTTGGTATATTAAAACTAAAACATAGGTATTTTAAAAATATATAAATATACATAGGTGCTTTAGAATAAAGGGGTGGTTATGGGTTGTAGATAATATAGGGTAATAAATTAATTCCACCAAAATAAATTAACCCATATCAAGAATTCTTAACACGGGCCAATAAGAAAAATTAAAATCCGATATTCGTGGAGGGTTGTTTCCATCGTGGGAGGCCTTCCATTTACCTTGCATATTTATTTTTTCCCTACACATTTAATACTATACAAAATAAATTAAATCTTTCAAATTCATTTACACTTACGAGGAGAAATTTTCGCAACATCAAACTTTTTGTAAAAAAATTCCACGCAAGGATGTGTGACCAAGTGTTGAAACCCTTAGTCTAGGTTAATTAAATTAATTAAAAACAAATATAACCATGTTGTGATTCCATGTGAGGTCTAAGCGGTAATATTAAATGAATTAAATATTACTAGAATCGCAAATGAGTCAAAATTAATCGGAGATAGTAGCAATATTTAGTTTATTTGAGTTGTATTTCGCGTTGATATTGCCTGGCTGTCTATATGTTGTTCAAAGCTCTTATTTTTCTATTGTCCATATTTTTGTAAGACACAATTATGATAGTCGCCAAACTAAATCACGTTTCATCATTTGGTCAAACACCAGATATTTATCTATTAAAACTTTCGAATCTCAAAAACTTTGAACAAGATATATGACCAATATTATTTTCCAAAAAGTAAACTATAGAATTTACTTTATGAAGAAAATCAAAATCAAAAAATTTTGAATCTCAAAAACTTTGAAAAAGATATATGACCAATATTATTTTCCAAATAGTAAACTATAGAATTTACTTTATGAAGAATAAAATCAAAATCAAATATCTAAGATAATAAATATCTAGGACTGTAGAAAAATATCTAAAATCTGGCAACCTTTAAAATATCTAAAATCGGCAAGACAATAAATATTGGAGCCGCCAGAATTTGACACTTTCCAGCAAGGACATCTTCAAAGTGGATGCCTACCGCGAACAAGTATTAATTAAATACATAACATTAAACTAATGCAAGTAAATTAAATAATGTCAAACACAAAACCCCGAGGGTAAAAACCACAAAGAAGGTAAGATTTCCATTTAACGAGAAACAATTTTACAACCAATAAATTATCCAATCCCCTCACTTCTCTCCACCCGATAATTCACAACGTGACTAAGCCCACAGGTCAATATAAATGAATTAATCGGGTGTGACTTCTCAAGAAGCACCCCAATTAAATAAAAATAATTTATAACAAACCAATTAAACCATAAACATGTAGTTTATATTAAATAATTTTAAATATATAATACTCTAAATTATTTAGTTATAAACTATGGTTTATATAAGAACACTTAATATTAAATTTTCTAACAAGGAAGAGGGTGAAGGGGAGAAGAGGCAAAGGGAGTGTTGCAGGAGGTGGATGAAGGGTTGACATGGATGTGGAGGGGGTTGGCATGGAGGTGGAGCCCCGAGTTACAGGGTGACTAGAAGCGGCAACATAGTAGGAGGAGTGGCTTGGTTGTGCTTTAACCCAGGGTGAGGGTGGGAAGTGTGGTTAAAGGCGAGTGCCTTGTGGTTGGGGATGACAGGATGGACTAGGTTAGGCGAGGTCAAGGCCAAGTTAGGGTTATTGGGAGGGTGAAGGGGTAAAGAGTGCACAATTTAGGGCCGGGGAGGGTGGGCCGAGAAGGGGAGTCACTAGTGACTAGGTGAGGGCGGTTACAAGTCGTGGGGTAGGGGTTGAGTGGAGTGGTTTTAGGTCACTTGTGTGTGAGAGGTGTAATCTATTAGGGTGTGGGTGTGGTGTAAGTCACGAGTATGACCGAGGGACTTGGGTGGGTTAGGTTGGTGCTAAGGTTGCATTCAAAGGCAAGGGTGAGATGGATGAGGAGAGTTAGCTCGAAGGGGGTCAGTGAGAGGAGATAGATCATTCGTACACTCGACCGAAGAGTGTGACCTGGTTGCGGGCTTGACTAGGTGGTGGCCAACAGAGTGTAGCAAGCTAGGCGGGGTGAGGAAGCATAGGGTAGGTTGTAGACATGACTCGATCACGGGCATGTCCGGTGGGTGCAAGGTCATACAGGCATGACCAAGTCGAGACTATGGTGTAGTCTAGTCGCAGGGAGCAGCACATATATAGGAACGGGGTGAAGAGGAGGACCTATTTGGACACACGAAACCGAGAGAGGCTAGAGGGGCGGTAGAGAGACGACACATCCAAACGGGAGACTAACATGGAGGTAGAGAGTCATCCTATCGTAGGTAGGATTATTTTTGTTATAAATTTATTTTTGTGAATGGTTTTTATTTTGGTTGATTTTGAGGCTATTGTGACCATCCCCGTAACTATGTTATAGCTGCATCACAACATTTTTGTGACCACACTACAACCATCCCACAACCGTCGTGAGGTAAAATTTGGAGGGTGATTTTATGAAGTGTGGGATTAATAAGGGACATGTTTTTGGATGTAGGGTCTATCGTTGTTGACATTGCAAAACTTCTTTTTGAGTTTTATGTATAGATTATGGTGGGATATGGAAAAACTAGAGATGAAGCTATTGCAGAAAGTGGGATTGTTTTACATTACATGGATTGAGAAGGTGTAGATGGATAGATACTTACTTCAGCGACAACATTGTTGGAGATATGGGACAGTGATACGATGACATTTCATTTGGTGATTAGTGAGATGTCGATCACACTAGAAGACATGAAGGATATTTGGCATTCCAATTGAGGGTGATCTAATAGTCTCAATGATAGATATGACTATGTGAGATGAGATATTATGGAGGTTATATAGGCCCACAACACATGATATAAATATTTAGAGTGGTGGATTCAAATATCATGATTTATATGAATAGGGTGTAGTTACACGAGTGATGGCATATCTATGCAACATTATTTGAGTATCATTTTACCAGATTCATCAAGGTATACATTCTCATGGGGGTTGGGAGAGGTGTTGTGGGAGCTAATAGAGCATGGTCCAGTGTATGCATAGGGGTAGGTACTCACCGGGTGCAAATTTATTAAAATTTGTAGTATTGCGCTAGTCGGTGAGGGTGGGTTTGAGCATGGGTGTCTTATTGTATGTGTAGGCGTGGGAGCATATAGTAGTAGACAAGACATGTGGAGGATGGATAGGGATTTGTTTAGACATAGGCTCTCATGAGGGTATGATGGGTCACTATTGGCGAGATGTTGGTGAGCCCGAAACCGAGTGATATTATCTTAAGGTTGCATAGGGAGGTGGAAGGTTTTGTGGGATGGTGAGAGGATGTAATGTAGTTACTGAGAGGGTGCAAAGAACTAGATGGGTGATTGGGAGACGGGCACAAGAGATAAGGCTAGTTTAATATGGTCACATGATGAGGCATTTTGGGAAATTTCATGGAGTACCACCAAAGCCTTTCAAATACTTGTGATTGAGTGGAGATGGGTGACCGGTTATAGCATATGACGTGAGAAGTGATGGGGATGATGAACCAATAGAGCTTGTCATAGGGGATGATGTAGGTACCACACGAGACTTTGATACATGGTGGGAAGTGTATGGTCCGAGAGGGCATGCAAAGTAGGGGGAACTCTAGAGAGATGAGAGAGCAAAAAAATGGTAGTGGTATAGAGGAGGAGACATAGACAACAAAGACAGAGGCCAATGACACACACCGTAGATTCAACGATGCAAAGTAGAGAAGTCAATAGAGGCTAGTGGGTGGAGAGGTGGCGATGTAGGTGATGAGATAGAGATGCATAATGTGTCTACAGAGGGGAGTTTGGGGATAGAGGAGGGTAGATGATCCAGGAGAAGAGATAGATAGATTGGCAAGGTGTACATGTGGGCGGTGGTGGGGGAAGGATCCAATATCATATGTGGAGACATGAAAGAGAAGCTCAGGTAGAGAGCACCATCAGAACAACCACACGAGATAGAGGTCAAGAGTTATAGAGTGTGGTGGAATCATTATTGGCCTCTTTGGATGAGGTGACAATGGAGCGTGATAAACTAGAGAGGTAGGTGAAAGAGCTATAAATATGTTAAGAGGTTAATTGAGCTCAGATTGAGGATTTAGAGGGCTAGATGGTGCTACAGTAAAATGTTGTGAGACATATCCATGATCTATAGGTCATCGTGGCCGAGTGAGAGCATGTTTCTCAATTATAGGTAGTCATGGTAGTGCATGAGCATGAGCGAGGTTGTTTAGAGCTCACAAAGGAGATATTTTCTTGTGTTAGTTGGGATATTGTGTAAGAGGGTGTACGTGATGGATACTACAAGGCGTTATTACAAGTGCATGCCACACATGTTGTAGTGCATCCATTTTCGAGATCCTCTAGCTCTAGGTCTAGAACACATAGGAGCATCATGGGTCCTCCTAGGAGTGGATCATTGCAATCAAAAAGATCACATATAGGTAATAGTAGGCTTGGACCTAATGTAGGCTCCCGTGATTATATTCACATGTGATCATGATTTTATATTATAAAATTATGGATGTGTGAGAGAGAGAGAGAGATTCATTTTAAGACACCCCTATAAAATTGAAGGTGGAAAATACCTGGCGAATATCCCCGTAACCACTTTCAGCGAAAGGCGAATTTGACAGTATTCAAAAACAAAATTTTCACCTGGTTTTTCAAGGCTAAATCAGTGACGTGCGACAACAGGAATCCTTAATGACGCACGTCACTGGCGCGACAATAGCTCCTAATGACGTGCGACACTGGAACGACACTAGATCGTAACGACGCGCGTCAGTTGATTCTATTGACGCGCGACACTGTTCTCTATTGACGCGCGACACAGTCACTAATTGACGCGCGACATTACAGTCTATTGACGCGCGACATTGTCCTCAATTGACGCGCGACATTGCCCTCTATTGACGCGCGACATTGTCCTCCATTGACGCGCGACATTATACTAAATTGACGCGCGACATTGTCACCTATTGACGCGCGACATTGTCCTCTATTGACGCGCGACATTGTCCTCTATTGACGCGCGACATTGTAAACAAATGACGGGCGACACTGTAATCAAATGACGCGCGACACTACAGACAAATGACGCGCGACACTATAGACAAATGACGCGACACAGCCTTCTATTGACGCGCGACACTGTAATCAAATGACGCGCGACACTATAAACAAATGACGCGCGACACAACCTTCTATTGACGCGACGACATCGCTTCTATGACGCGCGCGTCATTTGAAGCAAATGACGACGCGTCAATAGGGACAACGATGGACGCCCATATTTAGGTTATAAATACCCTTATTCCGCTCATTTTCTCGTTTACGTTTTCCCGTTCTTGAATTTTTGCAGGTCTAAATCTTTGACAAAGACGCAATTACAGCTACAATGTCGACTTCACATGCCTCCCAATTGCAAGTTCAGCAAGAAAATGAAGAGAATCCAAGTCAATCGATTTCCAAGATAACCTACAGGAATCCCTTATGCCCTCACATCCATACGGCTTTAAGGATGTCTCCAGAATATCAAGGTATAATTGAAGAGTGTGGATTTACAGGGCTCGTTAATATGCCCCATTTCGAAACAGATCCGGATATTTTGAATTACCTTCTGTCATGCTACAATTCAGAGGACGGTATATTTTATGTGACTCTGAACGATGGCCAAATGTTCCAATTCACTATTGAACCGAATGACATACATCGGTTTACCGGCCTTCCTATCAGAAATTTACCAACTGTTACAACCAAGGCAACACTCGTGGAAGAAAACAAGAAATTTCTCGAATCAAAGTACGGTTTCCATGTTGATTGTAAGTATAATTCGTTTTAATTCAAAAATTTTATTCTGTTTTTTATTCTGATACAATTTGTTGTTATAAATTGATAGTAATTTTCACTGTTTCGCATTTGCAGCCCATGTCAATAAATCCAGGCATGGTGTAGATACACAATCAATTGCACACCACTTTCTTGCTGCACTTATTGCATTTTTTCAAGCCAGAATTGTTATGCAGGGTCGCCAAACAGATATACCAAATTGGGCCATTGCATACATTTGTGCCACTATCTCAAAACAAACATTCGATTGGTGCACATTTCTATCCAAAAAAATAAGAGCTGACATATCAAATTCGAAAATGTCAGAAAAACCTTTCATTTATTCAACAAACTATCTCCTCGGCTTCTACTATGAGGCACTTTTAAATTTAAAAGCTAAAGAAATTCCTACTTGCTCTGATGAGGCTTTGAAGAAATTCTCAATTCCATTTGCAGAACAACAGGTATAAACTATTTAGTTTGTAATTGTATTACAATTTTCTTCATTACAGTGCGAAGTTATTAAATATTAAATTTTAATGTTTTGCAGAGAAGATATCTTGAAGCCATTCCCAAAAAAAAAAAGATGTCGAGAGGAAGAGGCCAACTACACGCGGAGGCTTCGGGGGACTCCCATTCTGAAATGGAAGCTCACTCCTCTCCAGACCCTCAACAATTTGAACTCGTTAAACGCCAGAGAAGTAATACATTCTCATATATTAATTACAAATTCCAAAGTTGCAGATTTATTTTTCAATTTAAATTTTATCAAAATGAATTGACAACATTTAATATTGATGAATAGCAGGGACTATGGAACCTTCTTCCCCAACTCACTCAATACAGTCGCATGCATTGATATCTTCAGAACAGCCACTGAGTACAACTCCTACAAGGCCACCCGTAGCACCGAAAAAAACAACCCCTCGACAACAAGGTACAACTTTTCTATAGAATGTTTAATTTCGTAGTTTTGACTTTATGAATTGTTTTAATATTTTTCATTTTTTCTTGTACTTTTCAAAGACACATATCGGTCATGATCAAGCCATGGCACCGACACCCACTCAACCATTAATTTTTAAAATGCCAACCAGAGGAACAGTGAAAAAGACCATTGGTAAACGCATGCCTTTTGCTCCGGCCCCTAGCGGGACACTAAACCTTGACTCCTCGTTTCGAATTCCAACTCTCTCACTTGGTGGCTTGCCCAGTGCAACGGGCATATCTGTTTTGAACAATATAAATTTAGATGAAGATTATTTGGGCATTGATAGCAATGACCCAACTGGTTTTTTCGATACCCGCGAGATGATTCAAGGCCAGCAGGTATACTTCAGTCTTCAAATTTCAATTTTAATATTCTTTACAATTTTTAATTACATTCTGATTTATCTAAATCTAAATCTTCAGTCTTCAAATTTATTTATCTAAATCTTGATTTATTTTTTCAACAACAGGATCAGCCCACCCAAAGACAGAAACAAGGAGCAGTTGATCTTGGTCATGGTGAAAGCCCCCACACTTCTCCAGCAAGATCTTCTGCCTCAGATTCAGATAGTGAAGAGTTTCCACCTTTTCCTTTGGAGAACTTAATTGGTAATGATTGTCAATCCCATGTCAGTGAGTTTATAATTCCTCAAATCCAACAGCTTATAGAATGGGAGAAAAGGGCTAAAATTCTTATCAATGAGATTATTAGTCGTTATGAAAATTATTGGCAAAGGGATAGTTTATACGCTGCAGTCCAGAATCAACCTGCAAAGATGGATTCCTTACTTACCCAAGTAAAATGTGGGACTGTCACGTTTAATAACGACTATAAAGATGGCATTCTAGATAAGGCACTAAACAAATTGGAAAATATTAGTGCCGAGGCCCAGGCATATTTTAACAAATGGTCAAAGGACAAGGATTTGGTATCAATCGCAAATGCCGAAAGAGATAGAGCGGTTGTAAGTACTATTACATTCTAACAATCATTTTTGTTAATTTGAAATTTTGAATTTACATTAATACTTTGAATTGACGTTACTCTTTTTGTGCAGTTGAAATATGAAAATTTGAAGAGTCAGGCGAAGGTTTTGCAAGTTCACTTGGAAACAGCAAAGAACAGCTTATCCGCAGCAAAAAATTTGAAGCAAAATATTGTTTTGGTTAACAAACAAAACAATACACTAAAGCGGATCATTAAAGAGCATGGTCTCGACCCTGACATCTTGTTCAAAGCCAAAGCAGTTGCTGATCCAAATTTGCTGTCGCATGGAGATGCAACAAATCAAGAAGAAAGAATTATAAAAAATCTGGACAGTGCTGCAGAAGATCTTATAAGTTCAGGGGTTATTTCTGCTGTTGGGGAAAGGGTTACAACCATAGTGGAAGAAGCCGTTGGGGAAGGGAGCAGAGGAGTACAATTGGATAAAGAAAAAGAGGGTTGAAAACTAGAAACTTTTATTATTGGGGAAACTATAAATATTGAGTTTGAAAACTTCTAATATTGAGTATGGTATTTGAATTTAATTATATACAATCTTTAATTTTGATTGCATTAGATGGTTGTGAAAATTAGAAACTTTTATTATTGACTAAACTTTTAATATTGAATTTGAAAACTTCAACTATTGAGTTTGTACTATGCTATTTGAATTTAATTATATGGTGATTAGATGGTGATTATCATGATTTATATGTATGTTTCTTGTTTACTTGCATTGTCATGAATAGTATGTGGACGTAGATGATGAATGATGACAATTGATAATCAATGATAGATGATGATGAAAGACGATGATCGATTTAATGTGTATAATGTAAAATTTATTGCCTGAATATCTTGTGGGACTTTAATTATCTTGAAAATTATGTCGTGGGACTTTAATTGTATCTGTGGGGTTATACTGTCTATGAAAGTAGACTTAAGGTTGATAGGTTAAGAATCTGTGTTGTACTATGATTTTTCAACGTGTTGAGGACTTCAAAGTGTGTTTGGATTTTATGAATGACCTTTATCAGTCTAAAATAAAGATATCCAAGTCAATGATGCTAAGGTCTAGCAATCTGTCCTGTTATCTAGTTGGTAAAGCTCATCCTTGTTAAGGAATTCATGAATTGAATATTGGAGTGTCAAGTGCAAGTTACTCTGTCGGTGCTTGGTGACTCGATTCCTAGTTGGTGATGAAAATTATCAGTGCTTCATGATGTACAAAGTGAAAGAATTTCATCAAGGAGATTTATAATTCTCTAAAAGTGGTATAAGACCATGTCAAGGTGTTGATTCATCAATGTCTTGTAGTTCTAAAAGGTGACATATTAAGAGGACCTTGTTTTATGCCTTAAGAAATGTTTTCACATCTTTGAGAAAAGCTCAAGGTCTGTCAAGACCCAAATGTCATGCTATATGTCATTATGTGGTCTATCATGGTGCTGAGACAAGAATGTATTGCTACTACAAGAAGATGTATTGTGTAATAGAGGTTATACTTCTGATTCATGCTCAAAGTTAGGAAAAATGAGTATCTACAAATGTTATAAAGTTGAGAAATCTCATATTGATGTTACCTTGTCATAAGATTTCTGCATAGTAAGGAAGAGTATAACACATTGTTTCTATATGTCATTATGTGGTCTATCATGGTGTTGAGACAAGAATGTATTGCTACTACAAGAAGATGTATTGTGTAATAGGAGTTATACTTCTGATTCATGCTCAAAGTAGGGAAAAATGAGTATCTACAAATGTTATAAAGTTGAGAAATCTCATATTGATGTTACCTTGTCATAAGATTTGTGCATAGTAAGGAAGAGTGTAACACATTGTTTCTTAAAGGATTCTTAGAGGTCAATGCAAGGTTTGACAGTGGCTCCAGGAATGCGTTGATTCAAATGCTCATCTATCTTTGCATCACAAGGTTATTGCCTATAAAGGTTGTGAGTTAATGAAAGTGTGAAAGATGATGTGATATGTGTAAGGTAATTGGAAACAGTCTCTTCCAGTACAAGAAGATTCATGGTGTATGGTCAGGTTATCTAAGATGAGCTTTGTAACTTTGTTTGACCTGAGGAGTGCAGTGGAAAAGTTTAAACAAAAAAAAGATCTTAAGAAAACTGATGGAACCAAGAAGGGGAAATTAATTGATGTTCCCAAACTCGATGCAAATCAAGCAGGAGGGAAGAATTCTGATCAATGTACTTTAATATTAACGGAGGGTGACTCACCCAAGGCTCTTGTGGTTTGAATCAGGGAAATGTGAATATTGAATTTGGTAGTATTGTGACATGTTTCGACATCACTTTCCAATTTAATTTTTTGTTATTTTAGTTATCTTTATCCTATCAGGTGGCAGGAATATCTATTTTTTGGGAAGCTACCACTCACCAACAAATGGAGAATAAAGAGATAGTAAATAGAAAAAAAATCCTTGGTCTACAGGAAGATAAAATATATTAAAAATAAATTAATATAATTCTAAGAAATCAAGAAAGAATCATCACTGGTAAGAAATTAAACATAATTGCAAATATGCTAGGGTTTAGCTTACCTCTTGCGTATTAGATTGCTGTGAAAATATCAAGGGTAACGTGCTAGATCTTTGTTTCACATGACATTGTAGATGGAGGGGTGAGTTGCTTGACATGTCGGTCCGAGAAGTGCCAAAGAACATCTTTAAATATATAGACCAACAATATCTTTAAAGGTCAAGTAAATATAAATATTATGTTGAAGAAGATACCTATTTAAAATTGAAATCATCACCGGTAATGTGCTAGATCTTTGTCTTAAAAAATTCAACACAAAAAATTGATTAGTAGATAGATGGGTGAGTTGCTCGACACAAATCCGAGAAGTAAAAGCTTCCTCGGACGGATGTCAACCCACGTTTTCAAAAAATAAAAATTTTGTATTTAACTAAATGTAAATACATACACCTGTAACATCTTTAATTATAACCAGAGCTGAAAAAATGAATAGTAACAAACAATAAGATTAAGGGGAAAAAGATACCTGCTTAAAGTTGAAATCATCACTGCCATTGGTAATGAGCTAGATCTGTGTTTTAAAAAAATCCAACACGAGAAATGGATTAGTAGATAGATGGGTGAATCGCCTGATATTTTTAGTATATAGACCTGTAACATCTTTAATGATAAAGATAAAAGATAGATAAAGAAGATACCTACTTAAAGTTGAAACAATCCATTATCAATAGCTTCATCAAAGTCGATGATGTCTTCTGTAGAATGTGACGAAGAGCCAATTACACTCTCAAGGTTGGGAATATTTGTACTTGTAGCTGTATTATTTACATCTCTTTTTTCGCAAAGGGAATTCCAGTGAGCAATTGCTCTGTCGAAAAATGAATAGTAACAAACAATAAGATTAAGGGGAAAAAGATACCGCTTAAAGTTGAAATCATCATCGCCACCTTTGGTAATGAGCTAGATCTCGTGTTTTAAAAAATCCAACACGAGAAATGGATTAGTAGATAGATGGGTGAATTGCCTGACATTTTTAGTATATAGACCTGTAACATCTTTAATGATAAAGATAAAAGATAGATAAAGAAGATACCTACTTAAAGTTGAAACAATCCATTATCAGTAGCTTCATCAAAGTCGATGTTGTCTTCTGTAGAATGTGACGAAGAGCCAATTACACTCTCAAGGTTGGGAATATTTGTAGTTGTAGCTGTATTATTTACATCTCTTTTTTCGCAAAGGGAATTCCAGTGAGCAATTGCTCTGTCAAAAAATGAATAGTAACAAACAATAAGATTAAGGGGAAAAAGATACCTGCTTAAAGTTGAAATCATCACTGCCATTGGTAATGAGCTAGATCTGTGTTTTAAAAAAATCCAACACGAGAAATGGATTAGTAGATAGATGGGTGAATCGCCTGATATTTTTAGTATATAGACCTGTAACATCTTTAATGATAAAGATAAAAGATAGATAAAGAAGATACCTACTTAAAGTTGAAACAATCCATTATCAATAGCTTCATCAAAGTCGATGTTGTCTTCTGTAGAATGTGACGAAGAGCCAATTACACTCTCAAGGTTGGGAATATTTGTACTTGTAGCTGTATTATTTACACCTCTTCTTTCGCAAAGGGAATTCCAGTGCGCAATTGCTCTGTCAAACGGAAAGGTTTCGAGGGAGTATCGTGAAACGTAACACCTCATGCAACTTTCCAGATTTTTATCCAACCCGTTTCTCAGTTTTGATTTTATAAATGACAATGCACTGAAAACTCTTTCATCCTCCACAGACCCCAAAATCATTGTCTGGCATAATTCATATAGTCTGAAATACTCACTGATATCTTCTTGTAAGATAGAACTTTGATAGATTCCTCTCCACAGCCTTGTAATAGCACCACTTTCAGAAGGTTGATCTAAATTGTTATATTGGTTCCTCATTGTTGTTGCAAAATTGGTTGATCAAACTTTAATAAATCGGCATTCAAGATACCTTTGATTTCCGTACCCTTGAGCTCTGACGTCTTAGTAAATTGTTCCATTATTGTACCCATTGATTTATGGAAATGCTTACTGACAAAGTCTGCACGGCCACCTTCTGTATTCCAAAAATTCGGATTCATCACACCCATGGCTTCCGAATTTTATCTTTACTGTAAACGCTCCCTAATTTCGATGACAAGGTTTCTGAAATTTTTTAAGCTTTATTCTCGGTTTCAACTATCACAAACTCAAACAAATTACGTGTCACAGAACATCTTCTCGCTCCGATCCTCGTAATATCTTGACGTCTTTGCAAAATGTGCATAGGTATTTCCTTCCCATTAACGAGAGATGCATAGGTGATCGTGGATATTAAATCTCAAATAGGTGTTAGGATTTTTAAGATCTAATAAATCTCTCCAATTTTCAAAAACAGTGCATCAAAACTATCCCGGGAACAATACAATATATCAAGACTTTGACATACCATTTTCCTCATCCGTATAAAATCCACAATATAGATCAATCGCCCATGTGCATGCTTCATCAAGTGTATTGATCTCCTTTAACATTGGAAGAATACCAACCAATGTAAGCAAAGTCTCCAAATTAGTTAAGCGGAACAACGGGTCCCTTGCCTATCAACTTCATGACGGTATTTGTGCATGAAACCAACCAATGAAGGATACTCCTCACGAACTCTGCATGCTGGTTCATACAAAGAGATCCATCTAGTCTCCACATCCTTCAGAAGTTTTTTGCCATCTGTAATTCCAATTGCAAATTTTTGGAACTCCAGAAAACGCTTTGGGCTGCTTGACATATAGGCATGGAGTTCTCTTATTAGGTCTTCTAATTTAGCAACATTTTCATGGTTGCTTACCATTTTATACGCTAAATTCATTCTGTGAGCCATGCAGTGAATTGGTAGCATATATGGGGCCACTGTTGTTTGTAATCTAACACAGAGCCCTGTTCGGTGACCCTGCATGACAGATGCACCATCTGCTCCAACGCATACCAACTTCGTAGCAATTTCATAATCAGTCATACCAGCAACATCTTTCAAATGAGAAACAACTATTTTGTATAGGTTTTCAGCATTGCAGTTTTCAACCATTTTCATAACACCCAACAGATGAGGTGTCCTTATATGATTTTCTAATGTATAGATGTGGATACATACCCATGCGGTGTTGTCGACTGCTGTCACTTCATCAATTGAAACAGAGATAAAGTTTGCTTTTTTTACATTCTCTTTCAAATCTTCCTTCTCTATCATCGAGAGGCATTTTGCCATTTCCCATCCACTACTCTCAGACCAATGAGACTGAGGTACATTCAGCATTCCGTTAAATTGATACAAAACTTTGAAATCAAGGAAATCTGACATCGCCCTTCCTTTTTTAAGTATTTGAAAAAGAGTAGAGAATTGTATGAATTTTGCATGTAGATTTGTTTCTTTCATCTTACCAATATGCGATGTGATTGTTCCTCCCTTTTCCAACAGATGTCTGTGTTTTTTCTGCTCTGCCTCATATTCCGCTGCGTATCTGACATGCATGCACTCCTTTTCAGTTTTCCACCTATGTGTTTTGATTTTCTGGCCATCCGCCCCTGTTACAGTTAAATATTGTTTTCCACAATGTTTTTCTATTGTGTCCAGCTTCAGTTGCATTTTTTGTTGCTTTCCCAATTTCCACGTACATATTGTACATGTACATTCACATGGGATTTCTTCAGAATTTGATGATTGTACAGGTTCAATAAATGGAAATTTAGCTGCCCAATCAAACTTGTATGTCCTGCCAATGGTCCACATATTCTTGTTTGTTTTCAATGCTTTACTTTTTTGAGTAGAATTTTGAGCAATATCGCAATCACCTGGTTTCCTCTTTCTTGGACCAGAGTTTGATATTGATTTTTGTCTTCCATTTTTTGAGTGTTTGTATCTCGTGATATCTAGCTGCACTTCTGGTTGCACCAACAGAACAATATCTTCAAGATCGGCATATTATCGTAGGTTTCATTTGTTTGACTGTGATACTGTGCAGAATGCATGTCCACCTCAATAATGCCTTCCACACAGTCAGTATTCTGATTCTTTTTGGTGGCATCTATATGATTGGTATTTACATTATCTGTATCCGCAGAGTTTCCAAAATACTTGAAGAGTGATTTCTGAGATTTCTTACTTACTTTTAGGTTATTCGTATTCTTTGAGCTAGCACCTTCCATTATTCTGAAAAGAGTCCTGTGTCAGCAAAAGAACCAAGAAGCGACTCATGCTGCTCTCTAAGGTCTTATCGCGCGTGTATCGCCGGATGTCACGCGTCAACACCGCCCAGTCGCGCGTCAACACTTCCTCTCGCGCGCTGCCTTCCGCGTCAAGCCTTCCTCTGTCGCGCGTCACTTCTTAGCCCAAGTCGCGCGTCAGTATATCTCTTGTCGCGCGTCAATACAGCTCTTGTCGCGCGTCAGTACAGCTCTTGTCGCGCGTCAGTATATCTCTTGTCGTGCGTCAATACTGCATTTGTCGCGCGTCAACAATCACAGGATAACAGTAATATGAATCTCTGGTGCAAAGGGTATGCGAAGTTCAAATTTCACAGTATTGGTAATTTGGTAAGCTACTTGAGGTATACTACCCGGCGAATCACATAGGTTTTTATAGGAGATGTTTTCAAATGAAGGCGAAGCCGACCCCCCAAAAAAAATATACTTTATATTTTAGGCGAACAGGACACCGACCCACTCCGAATAATTCGCCTTTTCAAATTTTCCTAAAATGAAATTTTCGCCATATTACGAATATTCGCCGCTAAAATTATCCCCGCATTTTTACTTTTTGTATTTTACAGATTCATGTGACTATAGATGTACAATTTTGTGGGATATACATATGAAATGATAAAATGGTTGTGTTTTATTTATTGTGGTGTGAAATGACACAATGATTATAAGTACACTAGGAATCGTGGATGGATACAAAACCATCATAGAGAGAAACAAAAATTTGATCAAATTCTAAAAATACAAGGAAACATATTATCCCTTCATGTCTTCAACTTTCGGTGTGTGTGTGTGTGTGGGTGTGTGTGGGTGTGTGTGTGTGTGTGTGTGTGTGTGTGTGTGTGTGTGTGTGGTGTGTGTGAGTAAATTACCACTTGAGGCAAACCATTAAAAAGCCATAGATGAGGACTTGTTAACCAATGTGTAGGTATGTAGGGGAACATCTAGTATGGATTATGAATAATAGAAGATAGGTTTTGAGTCATGCATTTCCCTCTTGTCATCCACAAATACATAGCCATAATGGAGATACATTTGGTTCTAGTCACAACATTTCTCTATTGTTAGTCATGTGTGTATAGCCTCGATAAAGATACAAGAAAGACCCCTTTGAGGGAGTTTTGGATATTTATTTGAGCTTGTTGTTTTAATTCTTTCTTTTCTTTTCTATTTTATGTCCTTTTATGAATTGATTTTTTTCTTTCTTTGCTTTTGACATGATATTTAGCTCTCTCTTAGGGTTTTAGAACCACTATGACTTGATGGAGGAGGTGGAAGTGAAAATGGAGACGCCATTAGCTAACATGCAACAAATAAGGTCCTTTAGTGTTTACAACAAGGTTTTAAATGTGTGTAAAGTGCGTGGATCTCTCAAAAGATGATTTTATTCTTAAATCTACCAAGCAATGAAGAACATGCTCAAAATTCTAGAGTTAACCATGTGGAAACTAACATGAATATGTCCAACCGAGTGTATAACACCTGCAAGTATTGAGACGCCTATATACAAGTGTGAAATTTGGAGAGATTTTATTATGGATGGATGAATATGTACACTAAAAAGTGAATGAAATTAGTAATGCACATAGATAGTCACATGACTCATTTTTTTGTATTTTTGAGCATTTTGTATTGTTTTTTACTTTTACAATATTATATTATTTTTGTGATTGAAATTTTTATACTTTTTTTGGATTTTTTCATAAATGTTATATTTTTTAGGATTTTCAGGTGTAAACCCATCATAAATGCATGACATTTAATGGTTCAAATTATTTTTTCCATTATTAGAGTTTCTGGATCTCTAATGAAAAATAAATGCATGAGCAATTGCAGAAATTGAAATAAATAACAATAAGATGTAATATGATCAAGAACTCATAAGGAAATAATGGCTCCAAATCAACTCAAATGCTCCATATGCTCCATAGGATAGACTGATGCAAGTCAAGTACATATAGGTGGTGAATGTGCAACCTCCTCCTAGATTAGTGGGGAATAACTCTCACTAACTAATACTAGAAGTAGAGTTGACTCCACACAACTAGTAGGCTAACTCAATAGAACTGGTAAGTTAACTCAACACAATTGCTACAACTAAGCAAGCATATCCCATGAGTGTAGGAAATATCCAAGTAAATAAACAAATACAAGGAAAATAAATATCCTACACTAACACCCCACATAAGCACAACTTAGGTGGGCAGTGGAAAAGGAAATTAGGTCCCATAAATAAAGCTGATGAGGTACCCATGTACAATGAAAATATCTCATAAAGTGGAGAAAATGAGAAAATACAATGGGAAAAAACTCCCCCAAAAAGAGAGACATGAAACTCACTCAAGAAAACTAGAGAAAAAGAATAAGTAGTGGGTCTCGGTAACTCAACCTGATGAGGTACCCACGTACAATGATCATCCTCTAAAGTAGAGAGAGAAATAAGTGAGGAAAATAAGGTCCCCTAAGAAGAGTGTCGATGATGTGGTCCTCTGCGTAAATATTGAAGATAATCCACCTGCAAAGAAACAATGTTCATGCCCTTAGGAAGGACAAAAATAAGAGCTGAAATTCAGCCCACTCCACAAAGGAAGAAGAATCCTGCAATACTCTAATCTCTGCATCTAGTTTGTAACTAAAATGTGGCATAGGTTTGGAAAAAGTGTGCACAAAATATAATGGTAATGCCACTACAATATACATGTCGAGAGAGAAGATGGTGGGGGCCCAATAACCCTCAAAAAGGGATCCACAAGAAGAGGTGGATCATGAAACATCTTTGAAATAGTGGAAGTGAAAAATGTCTCAAGGAAGGCACTCCCAATGAGAGAGATGAATGGGTCCTCCAGAATGTGTGATGGCTCAATTAGAGCATATTCTTGTAATGCAACATAAGTAGAATCTACAAATAGACAACTCAAGTCGGGAAGATACTCGTCCCAATGGGGTTTCTCAATGAGAGCAATGTATGACAAGAATGTATTAACATCACAACATGAAGTAGGAGGAGAAGACTACTACGAAGAGCTACTAGAATTCTAAGATGAAGCAATGTTGCACTCAAAGGTAGCAACCGGTGTATGTGGAGTGTCGTCAACTGAGAAATCAAGATGTAATGGAGCATGAGAGTAAATGGTCACATCTATCTTAGAGGAAGGTTATCCAATAGAACACTATTGCGGAGAGTGAATGGAAGCATGAACATGGATGACAATGAGCTATGTGGAGGAAATAGTAGGGAGAGTGTGCTCAATAGCAAGATCATGTGGCGAATGGTCAACATGGGAATCATGAGTAGAAACAAGTGCAAAAGAACACTCAATAATGAAAAGGTGGTGAGAAGGGGAGAATCTATAGAGGCACTAGAGTGGTTTAGGGAAGCGTCACTCTTAGATGGTGAAACAAGGTTACCATACAACCTGTCGAATAATGGTCCAAGCAAAGTAAAAGGGAACTCATTATGCTCAAAAAAATCAATATTTTCCTAGAAACAATAATACCAAGAAGGCCATATACCTCATCATTGTGGTTAAACCACACATTCTTCTGTAACGGCTCATTAGGCTTATGAATGAGACCATGGAGGTAGGGAAGCAAATTGTGCATAGTGCAAAGTGTTTGATAATATGTGCCTTCCAAAATAGAAATCTCCTGGATTCGAGTATAACAAAAGAAAGATGAAACTACATAATGCAAATAAACCCCGAATATCCTAGATGACACTTTACAACTTAGTGCAAAAAGTACAAGTCCTCGAGTTTCGCAAGAACCCCACCAGAATGTGGCACTTTATAAAGTAGTGCGTTTACAAAAATAAATTAATCTATTATGTAGAGCACGAGAAAAATTCAATTTTGACTAAAGCAATCCTCAAATCGAGTCACCAATCAAAAGTTATAGCAATATAATTTCCCTTAAATAATGGCTTATGTAATTAAAATTTTGCAAATTGATTAAAATAATGCCACAAACAAGAGGAAAGGGGTTCGTGTGTATACTCATTGGAACTGGCAAAGAATGAAGAACACAATGGTTTAGCTTATGAGGGGTAATTGGCCTCCTGCTAACTCAGGCCTCACCCTTCATCTTTGTCGGGCAAAGATACAAGGTTTAAAAAATAAGCAAAACAATAATAATGCCTTTTACAATGCCAATGATGTTATTTTTATACAAAAACAATAAAAATGAGAGCCCCCACTTTTACATCAACTCCAAGCACCATACCTACGTTACCAAGCCTATTACACCATCACATTTGCTAAAGTAAAACCAATCCACATTTAACCCTTTACAAAAATCAAAGAATGGATTGAAATGATAAAAAGGAAAGTGTTTGATCGAGAAAATAGGTTAGAAGACCGAAGGAGTCGGTCAAGCTAGGGCTTATTGGAATGTGAGATCGCCGTGTGAGTTAGAGACCAAACACAGAGAAACCAAGCCATTGGTAGGTTCATGGAGATCTGCATTCAAATGGAGGGACAAAGCTCAAAAATCAAATCCATGTACGGGTAGATCCTACGAGTGAGCGAGGGGATGGTCGATTGAACAAGAGGCAGCCAAGCTAGGAAGATCTTGTGAGTGGAGGTAGAGACCACCGTCGATCTCTTGTGAAGGAGGTAGAGATTTGGGTAGAGGTCGAAGCATACGGGGTTGTCCAAAGCATCACATGAAGTTGAGCATGGGGAAAAAATAAAATAGATATGTTGGGTTGTGCACAAAACAAGATTCACATAGATTGGAGGAGCCGTTGAGAAAAGCCATGTGAGTGCAAGCATAACCAAAGCATACAAAGACAATAGGGAGGCACAGGTTCGAACAAACGTATAGATCTTAGACCAATGAGGAGCTGAGGTTGGGATGTAGATAGTGCCGAGGATGAGATGGTTCAAGACAATGTTTACAGGGCAAGGTCAATCCCACCAAGACTACCACGAAGGCAAGATCCACATAAATCACGCAAAAACCCAAACCTGGTGGTAAATCAGTAAAATATCGCTAAAAATATTGGTTCTTCCATATTTTGCCACTAACAACTACTACATTAGCTAAAAAACTCTTAGAAAGTTCCCCCCAAAAAAATCAGGATTTAAAAATCTTGTAAATTTCATGATTTTGGAACCCCATAATTTGTAAACCCTCAACTAATCAATTTACAAACACCAAAACTCACAACCGTATTGAACCAAGACGGAGCCAAATCTATTTGCACATGAAATATTAGTTTCACAAATGAAGTATTCAAAAATACAAATAACTTAGTAATGACAAACATATCACTGAATTCTCTCGATACCATAATAGAGTTTATGGATCTCTGATTAAAAAAATGCATGAGAAATTGTAGAAATTAAAATAACTAACAATAAGATGCAATATGATCAAGAACTCACAAGGAAAGAATGGATCCAAATCAACTTAAATGCTCCATAGGATAGTGATGCAATTCAAGTACATATAGGGGTGAATGTGACCTCCTCCTAGATCGGTGGGAATAACTCTCGCTAAGCGATACTAGAAGTAGAGTTGACTCGAGTTCATTTTAAGACCCTCCCCTCTGAAAAATTATTATAGAATGGGTGGAGAATCTCCAAAATCAACTTTCAAAATGATAGGGAATATCCAAAAAATTCGTTTTGCGGAAAAGGTGATTTGGGAGGCATTTTTTCCAGTGGTTTCGTACAGATGGACGAGATGGTGGATGGCCATCTATCCACTAGTAAAATGGACGATCGTATTTTCATTGCTAGATGGAGCCTTTGTTGCACTTTGTTCTCCATTTTCATTCTTATTGACGGTCGTGCCCTTATTAGACGGATGTCACTAAAGTGTTGGTCGATTGTCTCTTCCTTATTAGATGGAACCCATTTGTCATCCGTCCTTCTTACGTAATTGATCGTCCTTTCCTTTTGAATGATCGTCTCTTTGTTGTTTGATATTGGATGATCGTCTTTTCAAATTGGATGAGTCATGTTGGACTTTTTCCCTATCCAAGTTGGACATTTGTCCTATTTATGTTGTCTTATTTAGATGGTTTTCCTTTTCCTATGGGACGGGTTATGTTGGATATTTTTCCTATTCATGTTGGACGGTCCAATATATTCACGAGATTTGGTCAATTAGACGAACCATGAGAGTTGATCATCTGCTACCAATTGGATGGGAAAACATACACACAAGTCCCCAGGAACTTGTTCCCTCAAACTTCTCCACCTATCATTTGTCACCATGTGTCCAGCACCATGAACCCAAGCCCTATATATACCCCTATGAGGTTCATTTCTTCACTTTTTTCCATAAAATTTTACAAATCTACAACATTCTTTGAGCTCTCCAATTTTCTACCAAACCAACGTGCACCTATAGTCTTTCCCCTCCCTCTCCTGCAACTTTACACCATATCCAAAGATTTCAACAATGGCTAACACCACAATTACTCCTACCTCCAAATTCCAGTACAAAAATCTCATGTGCCCTCATATTACAACACTGATAAAACTCAAAGACACACCTAAGGAATGGATGTACAAAGCACATTCATGGGGCTTGTCAACATGCCCCAATTCAAAACAAATACTACCATCCTTGATTACCTAATCAATTCTTACAGACTAAAGCAGATGGATAATTTTCCATTCCTCTAATGGATCGTATATTTTCATTCCACGTGGAGCCGCATATGTCCATCGATTAATCGGCTTACCTTTTCAAAACCAGATGCCCGTGACTACAAAGGCGGTCCTAACTAATGAAGACAAAAAAATGGAGTCTCATTACAATGTGCAGAGTTGATGGTAAGTTCAATTTTATTTTCAATTGTTTGTTTTCTTAATATTACTTGACTTCCCAAACATCTAACTTTTCTTGTATCTTGTTGCAGTGCAGTTAATCGTTCCAAAAGAGGCCTTGTTATATAAGGTGTTACAAACAAATTCTTTCATGCAGTGATATCACTATTTCAAGCCAGGATTGTGTTGCAAGGTAGATCCATGGACATTCTGTTTTAGGCGGTTCAGTATATATTGCGGACACTAGCATGGCAACAATTCGATTGGTGCACATATTTGTCCAATCAAATTAAAACAGTCAAAAATGCCCTTGCTAGTATGAATGCATCGATAAATCCAAGACTATGTTTTCTTCGCAATTATCTACTTACTTTCTATCATGAATCTTTCCACCAATTGCAGAATGGACAAATTTTGACTGCAATAAATGACAAAATGATTGGTATCTCACTTGAAGAACAACAGTAACAATTAATTTTAACATTATAACGATTAATTATTTTTAATGCAATAATAATAGTAATTTTATCTTCTGCAGAGAAGAATTATAGCTGGAATATCTCATAAGGAGGCTATTGCTCGGGGTAAAGCCCCTCGAGAGGCCTAATTATGCTAAAATGTAATATCCTAGCTTAATCTAATACAAGTCTTCAATTTACGGCATTTTGTCTTTGATCTCTTAGTTACCTATTTCACACTTTCTTACTTTCAAAAACAATCTTTAAAATTGTACTCCCAATATCATATATCCGCCTTAGAAAAATAACAACAGCTACTACAAACTTTTTTAACCTTCAATTCAAATATTGTCCTTACTTCTTGCATTTTGGAATATGAAAGTTTTTCATTCAATCTCAAGAAGTTTCTGACTATTTCAGCCTTTCACCTTCCCTCGAACTCAATCTCACTTCAAGGTTGAAACATGATAATACCAAGTGACTTTTCACTTACAAAAGAGAGTGCAAGAAGTCACCAAGATAGAATATAACTCACTCTTGTCTCTTAGACTTTCTCATCAAGTTAGAAGAGGAAATTGATTGACATTAAGTTAAAATGGTATCTTGTATTCTATAGCAATTCTTCAACTTGAAGCACAAAGCCTGTGTATGCCATTTTGGTGGCCTATTTTTCTTAAATATCAGCACGTATGGCACTACTACGGTGTTCAAGCAATGCTCTTCACTTTGATGAGGTTCTCACAATCCTTTGGAGGCAATATTCTCTCGTGAAAACTAAAGAAATCGGTTTCCATGGTGAAGTTTCAACTTGAGCAAGAAAATTTGATGCAACCCAAGTCTTCATGCCACTTTGTGCATAAGAAGATTGATCCTTTGAAAGGAACACCACTTTTAACTTGAGATGAACATTACTCAAACTCCTCAAGACTCGAGAGCCACGACAAACCTAGTCCTCGAGATTCAAAACATGAATAAGTCCAATGATGATAATAACTAGTTGTTTCTTAGTCGAAACAATGATTATGCACACACAAAAACGCTAGTTGTCAATGGTTTTACATTATCAAGCCACATACACTTTCCAACATCCTCTTCAATCTATCAATATCCTTTCATGATCAGGGGATCATTTTTGAAAAATTTCCCTAAACATCCCTAAATGGTGACAGTGCAGAAGATCATCTCGAGAGCTTTCCATTTGTCAAAGAACGCGACAAAGCAGACATCGGGAGCTCTAGTTATGTCGGTCAAAGTTCGGTCAGCGGGAAAGTCAACTCTAGTCAACTAGTCAATAATGGACCAATCGCACTACGACACGTGGCGAAAAGGCAAAAGGGATTTGTTTTTGGTTTTCGATCACCGGTCTTCGACGAGCGTAAAAATGGTGCACAGGGAACAAGAGGCTCAACTTTTATTACGGAGGGGAGCCCGGCCGCCATGTGGACTATGGTATTATCGCCAACGTGGTGGGTCCACAAGCCACCACGTGGCTTGCCACCACTCGTCGAATTCGCTCGATTTTCCTATCAAGGGTCGACAAGTGGTATTTATTGCCATATTTCATTTGGAATGTCATTATATTGCTTGTGTTGAAATTTATATTACCTAAAGCGGTGTTGGAGGGGGCGGTTATGCCCACGTGGAAGGATGGAGGATGAAGCGGTGTTGGAGGGGGCGGTTAAGCCCATGTGGTCCCATGACCACTCAAACAATGCGTGGAAAAGGCTTATTAAAGCCTTAAACTTTATCAACCCACAAAATGTGGGATATACATGCGCTCCATTGGGATTTTATCCCATTTAAAATGCACATCCGCCAAAAATAGAGGCCACTGGGATTTGATCCCCTGACCTCATGGGTCCAAGACCAATCCTCCAACCAACTCGCCTAGAGGCTTGGGCGCATTATAAAATGGGGCGCTTCAACTTATACTAGGGGGACAAGTACGTGTAAAGCAATGACTTAAGGACCGGTTCTTTGAAAACGCCATTTTGAAGGCCGTGCACTTAGATTGGACACTCGAAGTAAAAAGATGAAATGAAGGAAATTCTGAGAGGATTCCAAAATTTAAGATTTGATCTTTTTGTTGAGTTTTAACCTGTTTTTGGAAGCTTTGAATGCATATTTTAACGAGGATCTACAAGACTCGCTAGTTGGAAAACACGAATTTCAATGCACTTGGTCCGAATTATGACTTGGTGTAAACATGAAAAGTGTTCAGAATTCAGATCTGATCTCAGATATATGATTTTTGTTATAGAATGTTTTTAAATCTCCATTTGTAGGTGTTTTTCTAACACATTGCGAGGAGATCACATTGTGAAAACACTTTGTAGGAGCCACGGATCGTTCTTGGGACGGTTTACGCTATTATTCAAAGTTCTTGGGACATTGATCAGCTCATTTGCAGGTTTTGATTCATTATTGGTTGTTTGTAAGAGTTATTGTACTTGCATTTCAATATTATTAATGGATCGGTTCAATCTGAACCCGGGGACGTAGGAATTTCCGAACCCCGTAAACAATCTCTTTTGTTATCTGAATGTTTCAGTTTTCTGATTATTTATTTTCTACACAAGTTTTCTGCACTTCTATGGATGCATAATAATCAGAATTTAATCAATTTGTGGAGTTTAGAATACTTATAATTGGTTAAGAAAATCACGATCTTTGGAAACTTTTAAAAGTGATAAAAATTACAACTCACATTTTCAGATCAAGTTTGGTATCAGAGCAGTTAGATTGCAGATTAGCTTCTAATTGTGTTTGAAAATTTGGCTTCAGTTTCAGTATTGATTTCACTTTTCAGTGTGCAGACATTTTGGGGACTTGTTAATCTTCTTTCGCAGTGTGCAGTTTTGGAAGTACAGGTTGTGTTTGCAGGAACCGGGAATCATGGGCAAGTCATCCAAACAGGAGCAACTGGATGAGCTTGAAGCCATAAACCGCCAAATCCAAGAAGAAAACTCTTTCTTAAGAGATAAATTTTATTCCTTAGAAGAGGAAATAGTGCGGTTAAAATCTAAGCCACAATCCTCTATAACCAAGAAAGAGGAGTATGTCAACAAGATGCTTGAAGAGATCAAGAAGTTGATGGGCTTTGTTAAAGAGTAGCAGGAAGAAATACGAACCAAGGATGCCCTCTTGGAAAAGCTACAACAAGGTGAACACAAGAAGGAAATGCCTTCCAAATCAAATGCAGGTACTATGACAAAATGCATTGTAAGTTGTTCACATTTTAATTCTTCCTCTCATTCAGTTTCAGATATTCCTTTGGGTCAGTTTGAAAAACACACTAAGGGAATTGGGTCTAAGCTAATGGTTAAGATGGGATTTAACGGAAAGGGCCTTGGTAAAAATGGACAAGGTGATGCTAACCCAATACAGGTAGAGGATCAGCCTCGGTTTGCAGGTTTGGGTTATTCTAGTGGGAAAATAGAAATTGGAGAAAGTTCCAAAGCAGCTGAAGGAAGACAAGCTTCCAACAACCAAGGATCTATGCCACTAGAATTGCAGGATTCCGCCATCAGGAGGAACAATGAAAGGTGTAAGAAAATAGGTAAAAGAGGTAATCAGATTCCACCTCCTTCTACTTACACTAAAAATAGCACTAAGGGAAAATCAAATCCTAAAACTTCTAATACACTCTTTCAGTTGGAACAATATAGCTTTGGTAGGTAGAAATATGCTTTCCCTTGCACATTTTGTGAAGGTACTAATCATTCTATTGCATATTGTTGGAAGAGGAAAAATTTGATTAAGAAGTTAATGCCTTTTGTGAATGATAAGGCAAAGTTAAAGACCAATCTCACCAAGGAAAGGTGAGAAATGGAAAGAATGTTACCTCTCCTAAACAGGGAATCATTCTCGTAGACGAGTTACGAGAATGGTAAAATGGGTAAGACTCCTAAAAACAGGGAAGTTAAATTTTGTTCCCATTGTAATAGGAATGGTCATGATGATAAGGTTTGTTGGTTTGTTTCTAAACAACAAAATTGGAAAGTTGTTAAAAAGAACAATATTGTAAAACAAGCAGTGCTAAACCTAACTAAAACTCATTTTGGTATTGAGAAGGTAAAACAACGAAAATAGAAAAACCCAAGTGATTGGTTTGGAAAAACACTCCTCAACTTTATATTTGCACTACAGTAAAATTGTTGATAGTAGGCAAGCAAAAAAAATTCAGAGCTGAAGAGAAGATTTGAGTGATAGGTTCATCATACTCATGTTTTGTTTTCTCAGATTGGTTGGTAGTTCCATTGCTGAAAACACTATGCAGGGATAGGCATCAGTAGCATGTCTAAATTTGAAACTTGCGGTTGTAATCAGCATAATCACAAAGTGTCAGTTGAACACTAGCTTCTGTTATAGATAGGTGTTATTATCTGACTTATTATTTGTGATGGCGATACTGATGTTTTGGGCATATTCATGTTGATTGATTCAGTTGTTGACTATAGCTATTTTTGGGCATTGATAGTCTATTATATTTCGATAGTGAATACTTGCGGTTATTACTGCTTTAGAAAGGCAAAGTGGGCACTAGCCTAATTGGGGGCGATTTAGATGTCTTGTATCCGATCTCGTGTTATATTTATGACTTAAGACTTACAAGTTATATTTATGACAGACAATGAAAATTCATAGTTCATACTTCATAGTTCATACATATTGATATAATATATAGCGATGAGAATTATCCATTGCTCAAACTTCAAAGTTTTGAGCATTAACCAAAAATTAAAATGCAATTTTAAACATTTGCAACATCAAATCCTGCTTCTACATCAAAAGTGTCACTAGCATCTTCATCTAATACTGCAGCAGTAGGGTCATCATCAGCAACATTTTCTTCATCTCCAAAACATGCTTCTCCCAGGCGAGAGTTGTCATCTTCATTTGCAAGAGAGTGAGTAAGCAATCGTAAATTGCTATGCACAAAAACAAGATCAGAGAGTTTTTGAGCCCCTAATCGATTTCTCTTGTTTGTGTGGATTAAATCATGTGTACTCCAATTTCTTTCACAAGCAGAAGCACTAGAACATTGGCTGAAAATTCGCACGGCAAGCTTCTGCAAATGTGGAGTAGAAGACCCATAAGTCTGCCACCATTTAGATGGTTCCCACGTCATCCTACTTGCCCTTGCTTCTTTTTCACCAAACATTTTGAGTTGGTTCTTGAAAATAGTAAGTTGTTCTCTTGCTTTTTCCTTCCCATCCTCATCATGTACCAACCTGTCTATGGTTGCAAGTATACCTCTCTTTATCTCCTCATCTGCATCATGATCTACCTCTACTAATTTAGGATCTAAATAACAAGTTGCTGCATGTAGAGGACGGTGTAGCATGAACCATCGTTTGTCCACGATTTCCCAAATACGCTTGACTTCTTCAACATCATCTGCTAGTATCTTTTGGATTTCTTCCTTTGCTCTATCCATGCCCTCATATACAAAACCCATGCATGGCTGATTACCATCAACCATTCTCAAAATTCGAACAAGTGGCTCAAACACATTTACAACCTTCTTAGCACCATCCCAAAATGTGTCCCCTAAGATAATTTTTTCAATTTCTTTTGAATGGGTTTCCTTGGAAAGCTTCGACTCTGCCCATTCATCTGTAACCACCACTTTTCTTAATGTTGTCCTCTCCTCTACCTCCCTTTGCAAAGTAATGAAGTTGGTGGCAAATCTTGTTTCATCAGGGGAAAGAAGCTCACGTTTTGCAAAAGAACGATACAAGTTCAATGTCAACCGGTGATTGAGGATAAACTTAGAGATTTGTTTTCCTTCAATCACAATATTGCTTACCCATTCTATTTTTGATAGATCTTCAAGCAAAAGATCCAACACATGGGCTGCACAAGGTGTCCAAAAGATATGAGGAAATCTATCCATGAGTATCTCTCCCGCTCCTTTGCAATTGGCTGCATTATCCGTAATAACTTGAACAACATTATCTTCTCCTATCTCCAAAATGGTTGATTCAATGCATTTGGAAATGAAAAGAGAAGTTTTTTGCTCATTACTTGTATCAATAGATTTTATAAACATTGCACCTTGAGGAGATATTGCCAAAAGATTTAGGAGTGGCCTTCGCCTTGAATCTGACCATCCATCACTTACTATTGTGCAACCTGTTCTTTTCCAACTTTTTTTCATTTCATCTAGCTCACTAGCTATAGATGACACCTCCTCTTCAAGAAGACTAGTTCTTAGTCTTTCATAACAAGGCAATGTGTAACCCTTCCCAAACTCAATTGTTGCATCCATGAAAGACTTGAAATGTGGGGAACGAATTACATTGAAAGGGATGGCCTCTGCATAAAACAATCTAGCTGCCAACCTGTCTACCTCATGTTTGTGTTGTGGCCTCCAAATGGACTTCAATGAACCTTGTGACTTTTCCACTTTGCTTGCACTTCCACTTCCTTCGAAAATGGTGATGGAGAGCGATTTGAACTGTTGAAGGAGCCCATTTGTGAGATAGAGTGTTGGATTTTAGCCTTCTTTGCTTCTGAAGCTAATGATCCAACACGACTCACATTAAATTTAGCTTGAACTCGATGTATGAAATCTTTGTATTCACCTTCCTCTGAATTCACATTTGCTATTGGACACTGCTTGACATCTTTGGATCCTCCCAAGTAATGGTACCGAACTCTAGTTACACTGCCTGTAATATTCCCATTGCACAAGGTGCATCTCATATGTAGTTTATTACCATCTCTTAGGACGATGTATTTCATCTCCAAGGAACGATTGCTGCTAGACATCTTGACCCACTTTTCTTTTCCTTTACCTTCCAAGTTCCAACTATTCTCTGAACCTGCAAAAACAAATATTAGGACAACATTTTTTAATTTTTTACATACTAACGAATTAATAAAATTACGGTTTAATTTATAAATAAATATTATTATATTACAATATACTCAATATTGCATACGATTCCCAAATAAATAAATTTTATTAATAATTTATTTGGGAATCGTATGCAATATTGAGTATATTGTAATATAATAATATTTATTTATAAATTAAACCGTTAAATTAAAATATTACAGACTATTCCCAAATAAATTAAAATTTTAACAATGTTTATAACTTTATAGTTTATAAAATTAGTAATTGTGAATTTGTGATTATCATTTCGAAGTGCAATATATATTATTATTTAGTAAATAATATTTACCAATTACCACCAACCGCAATATATATTATTATAATTTATTTAGTAAATAATATTTACCTATTACCAATGGCAATTAGCAATTAATAAATTATTGTGATTTTGAAAACCATATTCCATTCCATTCGCAAATGCGAAACCATATATTCGTAGTGCAGGGTTTTATGGACTGATTTCGCATTTTATAGTTTTGTAGGGTTCGAGCACTTACCAATTACGCTCACTATGGACTCGTGGAGAGGCTGCATTCACTTTGTGGACTCATGGAGAGGCTATGTTCACTATGGACTCGTGGAGAGGATGCGTTCACTATGGACTCATGGAGATCTTTGTGTTCGAGAGATTGCGTGCCCTTTTTTGCTTCGCGTTTGGTTTTTAATGATTCCGCTTTAGTTTTTAGGGTTTCGGCTTTAGCTTTTACGTTTTTAGGTAAAACGTTTTAATTTTTCAACTAAATTTTTTTAGTCAAATGTACCAAGTACCAACCAAACAAGTTCGGTTTTTCCAAAAAGTTCGCTGCGAACCGAATTTTGCCCATGTTCGGGCGAATATGGTAACTATGTTTGAAACCATTCGAACTAGCAATGTCACTAACCATCCAAGACCCTGTCTTCTTGAAACTTCATGAACTCACCTTGAGCCTCTAAACAACATCTTATAAGCATGCTCAAACACTCTCCCTCGCAATCAATGTCTTTGACATCAATGACAATAATTGCTAACTCAACATGGTGTAACAATCTCCCCATTTGTCATTGATGGAAACATTTTGAAACTTGATGGAAAACTGAAATATGGGACAAGTTTCAGCATTCTCTCTCCCCCTTTGACATCTATGACAAAGATGCACAAGCACACTAAACTAATTAGATTGGAAATATTTAGCAAAAAGAAACTTGCTCATACGCATGCACTTCCACTGGAACAATATTGTTTTCTTATCCGGAGAAGCTCAAAAATTACTATTGTTTTTCTTCCATGCAACACCTGCGATATTATTTTTGATAATCATGCAATAACACCTTCAAAACTTGTCTTTACTTGACTAATAATTTGTGCCTAGAATTGGAAAACCAACTCCTCATGTTTGGACTCAAGATGAGCCATCTTAGGAGAAACTTTGGCACCTTAGATGTTCCCCCTATCTTTCTAGGACCTTTAGTGATTTGTAGGGGTTTTAAATACCCCCAATTTGTCTCTCAGTTGCTCAAAACCAGCTCTAGGAAATGGTTTAGTCATTATATCAGCCACCTCCTCTTTTGTAGAAACATGCTCAAGCCTAATTTTCTTTTCATTTACCTGTTCTCTCATAAAGTGATACTTTATAGGTATGTGTTTTGTCTTTGAATGCAACACTAGATTCTTTGAGACACTGATAGCACTAGTACTATCAAAATATAGTGGAATTGGCTCTTCACATTCCACTTTGTATTCTTCAAGAGTTTGCTTCATCCACATGACTTGGGTGCAACAAATGGCAGCTGCTACATATTCTGCTTCACAAGTGGAAAGAGCTACAAGAGATTGTTTCTTACTCAGCCAAGAAACAAGACACTTACTAACAAAAATGCTCCACCTGTTGTGCTCTTTCTGTCATCTACATTGCCTGCCCAATCTACATCTATGAAGGCCTTAATCTGAAATTCATCACTTCTCAGATACCAAAGACCATATTCTAAAGTCCCCATGAGATACCTGAATATCCTCTTCATACTAATAGATGAATTTCCTTGGGTCTTCTTAAAATCTTCCTACCAAGCCAATTGCCTGCATAATGTCAGGTCTGGATGTAGTGGAATACAAAAGGTTGCCTATCATGGACCTGTATAAGGTCTGATTTACTTTGGGTGATTCATCTTCCTTGCTAAGTTTGCATCCCACACTCATTGGTGTACTAACTAGCTTACAATCATGCATTTGAAACCTCTTTAGCATCTCCTTGATATACTTTTCCTTGAGAGATGAATATTCCTTCCTTATTCGAAGAATTTGAAGTCCTAAAAGAATGAAATCTCTCCTAACATAGACATTTCAAACTCCTTTTTCATAACCTTAGAAAAACCATGTGACATACTTGTATTATTGCTTCCAAAGATGATATCATCAACATACACAACCACAATCAACATGTGGTCTTTTTCCTCTTTAATGTATAAATCATTATCCGTCACTCCTTTCCTGAATCCTTGCTCAGTTAAGTACTTATCCATCCTACTATACCATACTCTAGGAGCTTGTTTCATCACATATAATGATTTCGCAACCTACAAACATAGTCTAACTCATTTGTGAGAGTAAAGCCATCTGGTTGTTCTATGTATACTTCTTCATTCAGGTGCCCATTGAGAAATGTTGACTTAACATCCATCGGTATACTTTGAACCCTTTATGAGCTGAATAGGCTAAGAAGAGCCTAATGGATTCCATTTTGGCAACAAGAGCAAATTTCTCATCAAAATCTACTCCTTCTACTACTGTGCATATCCTTTAGAAACCAACCTTTCCTTATTCCTTGTTACCTTTCCTTTTTCATTTAGTTTGTTCTTAAAAACCCATTTTGTACCAATGATATTTTTTTCTTTTAGCCTAGGAACCAATTCCCATGTTTCATTTTTCTCTATTTGATCTAGTTCCTCATTCATTTACTTTAATCCAGTGTTGAACTTTACTAGCCTCCATAACATTTTTTGTTCAATTTTTGATAGTAGGGCCATATCTTCTTGATTTTGAATGTTTCTTAGCCTTCTTCTTGTTTGAACTCCTTCCTTGTTTCCTATGATTTGGATTGAAGGATGGTCTCTTTTAACTTTCCTGGAAGGTGCTTTTTGTCTGTGTTCTTTCTTCTTCTTTATTTTCTTCTTCATGCTCAACTTCTGAATTTTCTTCTTCATTCTAGATTTTAGTAGCTTGTGGAGTTTCAATAGGATAACTTTTCATATTCTTTGGGTATGTTTCATCAAATACCATTTTTTATTTCAACTATTTTATTTTGGAATTTATTAAAACACCTGTAATTTGAGCTAATTTGAATATCCCAAAAAATGCCTTCATCACACTTGGAATCAAATTTTCCTGGATTTTCTTCATCTCTCTTAATATAGCATTTGCTCCCAAAGACTCTGAGATGCTTTACATTTGCAGGTTGCCTCTCCATAGCTCATATGGTGTATTTTTGTTGTTTACTCTAATTTTCCCTCTGTTTAATATGTACATTGTAGTGCCAACTGCTTCTCTCCAATAGCCATCAGGTAATTTAGCTTCATTCAACATAGTTCTGATCATTTCTTGCATTGTTTTATTCTCTCTCCGCCACTCCATTTTGTTTGTGGTGTTCTTGCAGCTGAAAATTGTCTTTTTATGCCATGGGTTTCACAGAATTCATCAAACTCAACTGACCAAAACTCTCCTCCTCTATCAGATCTCAAGCTCTTTATCTTACCATTATTTTCATTCTCAATAAGAGCTTTGAAGGATTTGAATCTCTCTAATGCCTCTGATTTCTCTTTCAAGAAAGCCACCCATGTCATCCTGCTGAAATCATCAATTAATAACATGAAGTAGTTATCTCCTTGTATGCTTTCAACTCTAGTAGGTCCCACAAGGTTTGTATGAATCAATTCCAAGGTCGATTGGTGGAGTACTCCTTGCTTTTGAAGCTCCTCTTTGTCTTTTCCATGAAGACAAGCTTTACACAATTTATTTTCAGGTTTGTTGATCTTAGGCATATTCCTAACACACCCCATAGAGCTGATTTTGACAAGGTTATCAAAATTTAAATGACCCATCCTTCTATGCCAAATCCAACTCTCATCCACTTTTCTTGAAAAAAATTTTTCTTTATTCACTTCTTTCAACACATACATATTATTTTTAGTCCTTTTTGCTTTTCCTACCACTTTACATGTTTCTCCTTTCCTTATGTCACATCCTTTATCATGAAAGAGAACTGTGTAGCCTTGTTTGCACATTTGACTAACACTAAGAAGATTATGCTTTAGGCCCTCAACATACAATACATTTTCAGTTATGGTTTTCCCATTGTCAAGACTCAACTTTCCTTTGCCAACAATGTTTGTTGAAGTGTTATCACCAAATATTACTATTTCATATGCATTTTCTTCCAATGAAATAATCTTGCTCTTGTTCCTTGTCGTGTTTCTAGAGCATCCACTATCAATATACCACTCTACATCATCACTCTGTGAATGAAAGGTTGTTTGTGTTATTAAACCTTGTTCCTTAACACTTGTAGGACTTGATTTGATCCTGTATACATTCTTGTTCTGTTGTGGAGGTATTTGATAACAAAAATTTACAACATGCCCATAATTTTGACAATTATAGCAAATCAATTCATCCTTGTTTCTAGTATAGTAAGAACTCACATGTCTACCATAACCTTTGGAATACATTCTACACTTAGCTACTTTGTGACCAAATTCACTACAAGCATAACAATATCCATAGAAGGAATAAGCATACCTCATGGCATAGTGTCTTCTTGGATAGTTCTTCTTCTTGAAATCAATATTCTTGGCTTTAGGAGGCTCTTCACTTGTCTTCTCCATCTTCTTTCTCATTGATTTTTCTCCATCTTCTTGCTCATTGATTTTTCTTCAATATTCTTCTCTTCATATCCTAAACCACTCTTATCACTTGCATCTTTTTTCTTGTTTAGGAGTTCACTTAAATCAGTTGTACTTTTCTCAAATTTGTGATACATTTTCAGTTTTGCAGAGGTCTGATCCAACTATGTTTGCAGCTACTCCAACTCAGTTTTGAGTTTCAAATTCTCTTCTTCTTTAGCCTTGAAAGCATCTCTAATCAGTTTCACCTGTGTTTCATATTCCTTGACAATTTCTCCATGTTCTTTGACTTCCTTTTGCTGATTTTCTTCAAGAGATCTGATTTTTCCTTCATATTCTTTGACCATGATTTTTAACTTTTGATTTCTTTTCTTTTGATGTTTTATCTCATCTAGAGCACTTATCAATTCAGCTTCAAGGTTTACTTCTGCTTCTTCTTCATCTGAACTATCATACTGAGTTTGAAATTTTCCTTTGGAGTTGTTTTGCTTCATTTATCTCAATTGCCATAAATAAAGTTTCAGCTTGCATACCTTCATCATCACTCTTTGAGCTGTTGGAATCACTAGATTGTGAAGAGCTTGATCTCTCTTGTGTGTAGAAGTTTTTCTTGCTTTTGAAATACTTATTTTTCCCTCCATGCTTCTGAATCTTTTCTTCTGTTTATTAGAGGACTCTTCATCTTCTTTATGTTTATTTGGAAATTTAGAAGCAAAGTGACGAACTTTTCCACAACTAAAGAATTTGAAAGGTAGGTTACCCTTGTATTTGCGTGATCCTCTTTTTAGCTTTCTTACAAACATAGCTTCTATTTTATCATCATCTATGTCCATGTCTGAATCAGTTGCTTTGTTCTTTTCTTTTGATTATTTATTAGCTACTTTAAAGGCTGCCTCCTTCTTTATTGGATTTGAATCATTTATTCTCATCTCATATGTTATCAGTATGCCATGAAGATCATCCATTTTTAGTGTTGTTAGGTATTTAGCTTCTTCTACTTGATACCTTAGCATCAAACTTTGGAATCAGTGACCTAAGCACTTTCTGAACTATCACACTCTCTTCCATTTTCTCTCCTAAACTTCTAATTTGATTTATGAGTTCATCAATTCTCTATAAGTATGAGGATATATTCTCACTTTCTTTCATCTTCATGCTTTCAAATTGTGCTCTGTATGTTTGTAGTTTAACAATTCACCTTGTTATCTCCTTCATAGATATTCTTCAGTTTATCCCACATTTCTTTGGTTGTATCACACTGCATAAATTTGACAAACTCAGCCTTAGCTAATCCACAAAGAATTGCATTCATAGCCTTAGAATTGTTTTCATCTGTTTTCTTTCTTGCTTTTTTAGTAGGAGGTGTTGTTGGAATGGTATAACCACTATCAACTACATCCTAGACATCAAATCCAATGGACATTAAGTAAGTCTTCATCCTGACACTCCAAAAGGCATAATTTGACCCATTAAACAAAGGTGCTTTGGAAGTAGAGAAGCCACTTGCTTGGTTGTTTTCCATAGTTGAATTCAACTGGATCTCCCTTGAGTTGTTAAACTCACTTTACCAGGGCCTGCTCTGATACCAATTGTTGGAAACTAGAACACTGAGAGGGGGGGTGAATCAGTGTTTAATTCAACTTTTACTAATTATAACATCAACCACATAAACTAAAATATAATAAAACTAAGAGAAAACACACACAAGAGACAAGAATTTTAAGTGGGAAACCCAAATAGGAGAAAACCCACTAAACCATTCCACTAAGTGACTAATGGTTACAATAAGTTTTTTTGAGCTACAACTCAACACTTGAGGCTACAACCTCAGTCTTACACAAGTTGTAACTTGGTGACGGAAGAACCAACTCTTCGAGTGATTTAGCTAGCTACAACTAGCCTTCTGCAAGCTACTACTTACAAGGAAGCTACAACTCCTGGTGAACAACAAATCAGTCTTGACCACACTCCAAAATGATGCTCTACTCATATGATAATGATCCCAAATTGGCACACTTTCTCTGTTGCTCTAATTCACTATGTCTTGAACAAATCAATCTCCTTGTTTCTCCATTCTTCTTAAACTTTCTTCTCACACCTTGTATTATGTATTACACACATGTATCTATGTTTTTCTTACTTGCAAGTGTTCTCAAAATCCTCCTTTATTCTATCAATTTTCTCAATTTTTCAATATTTGTACCTTTATCACTATCATCACATTCTTGCCTTGCTTTGTTTCAACATCATACACTTCATATATTGCAAGTTTAGTTTCATCTATATCATCCTCTCTTCTCAAGTCCTATTTCATGTTCTTTCTCAAATACAATATCAGTCTATATTTTCATTCTAACAAGTCTTCAATTTCTGGTCTTTTGTCTATGATCTCTTAGTTACATGTTTAACACTTTCTTACTTTAGAAAAACTCTTTAAAATTGTGCTCCCAATATCATATATTTGCCTTAGGAAAAGAACAGATACTACAACATGTTTATCCTTCAATTCAAATTTTGTCCTTCTTGATTTTTGGAACATGAAAAAAATTTCATTAAATCTCAAGAAGTTGATTGACTATCTCAGCCTTTCACCTTCCCTTGAACTCAATATCACTTCAAGGTTGAAACATGATAAGACCAAGTGACTTTTCACTTACACAAGATAACTTAAGAAGTCACCAAGATAGAAGAAAATCACTCTTGTCTCTTAGAATTTCTCATCAAGTTAGAAGAGGAAATTGATTAACATTAAGTTAAAATGGTCTCTTGTAATTTATAACACTTCTTAAACTTGCAGAAAAACTGTATGCCATTTCAAGTGGCCTATTTTTCTTAAATCTAAAAATGTATGACACTACTATAGTGTTCAAGAAATGCTCTTCACTTTGATTAGGTTATCATGATCCTTTGGAGGCAAGATTCTCTCCTAGAGACTAAAGAAATCAGTTTTCATGGACTAAAGTTTCAACTTGAGTAAAAAAATTTGATGCAACCCAAGTCTCTGTGCCACTTGTGCATAAGAAGATTGATCCTTTGAAAGGAACACCACTTTCAACCTGAGATGAACATTACTCAAACTCATTAAGACTCTAAGAGGCATGAAAAACCTATTCCTCGAGATCCAAAACATGAATAATCCCATTGATGATAATAACTAGTTGTTCTCGATCAAATAAAGGATATGCGCACACATAAAAACATCCACTTTGTCAACTAGTTTTACATTATCAATCCATATACACTTTCTAATGTACTCTCAAACCTATCAATAGCCTTTCACAACCTTTTAACATCGATAATATTGATTAAATTGATCAAAAATTGAGAAAAAATGCAAATTGTGCAAGTTTTATCACCCAACACAATCTAGAAAAAAATCTATTAAAAACTGCTCTATGTACAATTCACCATTTTATGAAATTAGTTTTACAAACGTTTAGGAATGACCTTGTTGAGGTTTTATAAAAATTCATATTTTTTCATAGGTGGAAATTTGAGGAATAAGCAAAACCCTAGCTCTATGGTTTGAGGGGACTATGAGAGCCCCGAAGAGAAAAAAGTTCATAACTTACTCAATTTTAAATGAATTTTGAAAATTATTTTTCCTAACACTTCATGCTCACCTCCTCTCTCCATTCCATATTGAATTCAAGCTTTATACATTCTTTTTTTCTCCTGAATGAAGAAAAGTAGTTGTATTTACCACTAAGCATGACTGTGTGCAGTCTTAATTAGAGGCGAGAAGAGTGTTCCTTAGGGTCTTTTGATCTTCTGAGAAATAATTACCTACCTAGCCAATGTAAGTGACTCACCTCACATTTTCTCATCATATTTCAACCTTGAAATTGAAAACTAAGGAAGAGTCCACTCATCAAATTATGCATGTCGTTGCTTCATGCTAAAGCTAGTGCACATGAGTCAAGATTTGCATTTACACCAAACTACAATTGAAATGATGTAACAAATTTCACACATGTTTTTAGACACCTTAGAAAATATAATTAAATGAGGAATAACCACTTTCAAATTTTTTCCATTGTCGCTCTAAGAGCATGCATCCTGAACCTCTTCGAGAAGACATTGCCAAATCACCATCTTCACAAAGTTTTACAAGAGCTTCAACCAAAAGACCAAATTAACCATCAAACCATATTGCAAGTGACCTATAGAGAGCATCTGATCTCTTTATAAGAGATAAGAGACCAAAAATCACTTATTTTCCTTTTGAAGCACAAAGCACAAGTCAAACAAGAGAAGAAGTACCTCGAAAAACACTCATAACTTTTTAACCATACCTCGTTTTGAGAAAATTATTTTTACACATAGTTTGTATGCCAATTAACTATAAAAATTCCTTCTGTGATTTATTCAAAGGATACCATATAATTTTTTTGAGGGCTAAGAATCCAAGAGCTCCAAAATGCCTTTTCCAAAATAGTTGTTTTAGAAAATCTTGCATATCTCAAAATTCCCATTACAAAATCTAATGAAATTTGACATGGAGCATCAGGAAACCTTCCTCTACCATATCCCAAAATTTATAGAAAATTATATGTCTAATTTTTCTATCCCATCTCATTTTCGTGTTAATACACTGCTTGTTCTCAACACTATTTCTGACCAACATAACAAACTAACTCTTGGAGCTGAATTGAACCTAGTATTTGCTCACACCTATTATAGATACACTCTTAACACTTTTCCATGATTTTTCTAACCTATACCATCTTGTTTCACTGTTTAGGTACATGAAACCACTTTGAACTAGAACTGTCACTCACCATCCAAGACCATGTCTTCTTGAAACTTCATGAACTCACCTTAATCCTCGAATAACATCTGATAAGCATGCTCAAACACTCTCCCTTTTCCATCAATTCCTTTGACATCAATGACAATAATTACTAACTCAACAAGGTGTAACATCCTTTGCTTCTTATCGTGTGTATGTCACCGCACTTCGTCATATGTCGATGTACACACTGTAATGGAAGAATCACTTGCAAGACCCCAAAAAAACATCAAAACCCTAAAAAGAAAGATGCATATGAAAGGGTTGGATTTTCCTTAGTTGCTGAATTGATGGACTTATCACTAAGAATTGCACTACATCTCAGACCCAATGTAGTTCTAGGTGTGTGTGTGTGTGTGTAATTGTGCCCTAGGTTGCTCTTGTGTCAATCACGGTTTCGAAGTAACGATCAAGTAATTAGATGTAGAATATAATAAATATATGCATGGAAGTAATAGACTCCCTCCTATGAAATGTGATGCATATGAACTAGCCTTTGTGCCTTGTGAATGGATCTAGATGGATGCAAATGTAGTTATATATACCTTTAATGGATGCAACCTTAGGTGGTGATAGCTAGATTTTAGTGCTTGGTCCCTTATTATGATCACATAACTTTATATTTATATGATTCCTTCATTTGAATTTCATAATTAACCCTTGAGAAATACCAACTACCAAAAATATAAGATGCTCAAATGGATAGAAAAGACCCAAAAAGTGAGAGTAAAGTGTAAAGGGGATAGGGGTGCCCGAGGGGATGGAGGTTCTTGATCTTGACATCGGTGTCCTAGCTAGGTGCTCCAGTCCAGAAAAGGTAAAATTGAAGTATGAAAAGACAAACTAGGTCAATAAAGGTGAAAGACCAAAAGTAGCAATGGAAAGCAATGAAATATGTCCAAAGACATGGGTTAATCAATACTATTCTTGCTTAGGAATTGTTCAAATAGTAGTATGTGATCGAGACTAGATAATGACTAAAAGTGCATGATTTTGTGTCTAAATTTTCCCCATTTTATGTTTTATGTGTACCTAATATATATTTACATCAATGTACAAAGCATGTTGAGGGACTAGACAAGGCATGGAGTGATAAAAAAATATGGAGCATGGAGACTAAAGATGCAAAAAGTGTAGAAAGGCGATGAGAGTGAACTTAGGGAGAAAGCACATGTGTGAATGCCAATGTGTGTTATGTACATGCATGTTAGTAAGACGTTGTTGTTGATGTTGACTGATTTCTTCCCATATAGACAAACAAAATAGAAGATGATCAAGTAGTCAAATACGTATGTATATGTGTAAAAACATGTATAAAGATGCATGTTTATATGTAAAAAACATGTAATAAAAGTATGAAAATGATAAATGAACATGTGCACCTAATCCATGATGAGAAAAAGGGTGTAGAAAGGATCATGTTGATGAAGTGTGAGTTTTTTTGGGTGATCTCACGCCACTGGCCGAAGAATTATAGGGAGGAAAGTCTTATTTATCCTCCAACCTATAATTGCTTCCTAAATCGAAGAGATTTTTTTTACCGCTTAGTTTTTTGGTCGATCTAACGCCAATGTAATGGAAGAAGTGTAGGGAGAAACTTCCCAGTGTTGTCCTCCAACCTTTAACTTCTTCTTGTTGTATAAAACACCACCGCACATGTTGTGTACTCACGCATGTGATAAGGACAATCCGCCTGTAAAATCTGCTATGTATGGAGTTTTGTAGACGTGTTGAACCCACTTGTTGTATAACCCATTGTGTCATGGATGAAAATTAAAACTGAATTGTCCGGTATTGTGTTGTGTATTGTGTGTAAACCCAAATTATGCCCCCTCTTTGGGGGCACATGCAACGTCATTGTAGGAGGATGCGGACCTAAAATAGGACCAACCGTTGTAATTAAAATTGTGCCCTATAGGGGGAGGGGATGTGCTTGGTAGAAACCAAGGCACATGCAAACAAGTGGCTAAGAAACAAGTGTTATTACGAACAAACATGCATGTAGAAGACAAGTGTAAGTGAAAAAGACAATGTGTAAGAAGATAATAAAAACATGTAAGAAGACAATATAGACCATGAAGAGTGGGTTTCAAACATGGGACATCACTCATGATGTCATAAGACAATCAAGGCCAATGAAACCAAAATCATAAAAGTGTGCACTAAAGACAAAGGGCATAGCTCACAAACAAGAACAAATAATAGGAGACAATATAACAAACAAATATGGAAGAAAACATCCATGCATAGAAAATGTTGCACATGAAGCACCCATTAGCATGTTAGAAAGATAAAATGCATGTCAAAGCATGTGTAAATCAATAAAGTAGTGTGCTATGAGAAAAAATGAAACAATAGCACCTTTAGTGTATGAATTTGGATGCCCCAAGAACCATTGTGGGACTAGTGCCAAGCATCCGTGTTATGTGTAATAGACCTGTAGAGTCTACAATCACAACTAGAAATCAAGTGAACATGCATGTGTCTATGATAATGATAATGGCATACAATATATCTATCCAGCATGTCTAATAAAACGTACATTTAAAAGCATGAGTAAGCAAGAGTGAGTGCAACCATATAATGCAAGTATGTTTTGGATGGATGGAATGGAATGTAGTGTGAATGATAGGATCTGCATGCCCCCGAGTGAATGGAATTGTATGTAATGAGTTTCATTTGTTTATACCCCTCAACAATCAAGAATGAACCATAAACAAGAGTGTGTCATTGGGAAATGGTCAAACTATGTGTTATGTGTAGTACACTATGGTGAATGTGTAGTGATGACATGTGACATAGAGATGAGGTGTGCGTGACGATGTAGCCTAAGCGTATATCATGACAAGATGATGAAGGAGTGATGATTTATCCTAAAGCATATATCACTACATGATGATCAGAACAGTTGATGATGATGTTAGAGTAAGTGATGATGTAGCCTACAACGTTTATCACTACAAGATGAGTAGAAGGAGTGGTGATGTAGCCTAAAGCATATACAACTAAATGACCTAGGCAAGTGGAAGTGATGATGTATCCTATGGTGTATATCTCTACAAGATGAGTGGAGTGGTGATGCACCTAAAGGGTATACCACTAAATGATGCAAGCATGATGATGTAGCCTATGGCATATATCACTAAACTAGGAATGTCGCATGATGGAAGGGATTGAATGTGTGATTATGGTGAGGTCCATTTGATTTGTATATCCTCAACGGTCCAAAGTATGAAGCTGTGTGACTAGAGTGCATCATGGGGTAGTGAGTGCAGCATGTGAAAGTAGATGTGTAAAATATTTGAGATGTGTAATAGGTGTAGTGTAATTTGTGATGTATAGGATGAAATGCAAGATGTGTAAATGATATAGTTATATAATGTGTATGATGTAAGAAACAAAATTTTTGAAAGATACAAGATATATGTAAGATGTAGGATGTAGAATGTATGTATGTAAGATGAATGAATATGCCCAATGTGTAGTGTCTAGTGTGTAGTGTGTGAGGTTCATGTGTATAGGATGCCCTCAACAGTCAAGTGTGAACCAAAGCACAAGAGTGCATCATAGGGTAATGGTTGATGTATATGTGTATCAATATGTATGAGTATGGTGAGTATAAGACACGTGTCGGAGCTAGGGGAATATAGATGCAATGCCCCCCAAGTGGTTAAGATGAGTAATTGAATCATGTAATGCCATTTAGGAGGTCATCATTTTCATGGTCAAATCCAAATGAACAAGCATCGGAGACCTGGTAAGCAATGGTGTCGGGTTGATCACTATAATAATTCATTACAATGTAAGTTGTACATACCCATGGCATATACTTCATTAGTGAAGGGTGGTAAGGGACACCCATGTGCATACTAGTGAATGAGATTTTTTGTATAACTGAGAAAGTAACTATTGCAAATGAATACATGAACAAAGGGCATAGGAAATGATATATCAGTATGGTCAGGGTCGAGTGTGCACCCAATGTAATTGAGCTAAGATTATCCTAATGTAAGTGGTGAAGAGTGAGAATGTCATGCAAGGAAGACTTGGAGATGGAAGACACGTAAGACATATGTGGCAGTAATGTAAACAAATCCATGATAAAGATGAGAAGCATGTGGTGGAGGGTAGATATCCTCAAAAGAAAAACCTAGACAAGTCAAGCCCTCATGTTTATATACAATGTAGTCACAAGTAGGATGAATGGAATGTGTTCCCAATAAGAATTATTCATGAAAAGTGTGCACATGAAATGAGTTCAGAGTGATGGAGATGGAATATGAGGAGGTGGAGGAGAAAAAACAATGTCCAATGTAGAGACAGGCCCCTGATAAACAATCATAGCAATGGTAGTAGCAGGGGGAGGCATAGATGTAGTTGGTGTAGAATCTATCATGCAAATGACATCTTCAAGTGGTGGTAAATGTGGTAGCTCATCAATGGGTTGTGGGTCATCAGTAGTACAACTCATGGAATAGGAAGTGTAGTGTTTGGATCATGGTCGCAATATTTGTATGGATCACGGTCACAAAGAATAGTATAGACATTCTCATGTATAAATTTGACACAATTATGTATTATAGAGGCAACATCTTGCATGTGATGGAGTCATGGCTTACCAAGTAAATAGTTATAGGAAACTAGAAATTCAATGACAAATAACCGTGTTGAGAGTTTTTGCCCTACAAATGATAAAGCGAACAATTTTACCGATGCATGGGCGAACCAAACCATCATATGCATGAAGGGAAAGAGACGATGGACTAATATGGGTAGCAAAAAGACCAAGATTTTCAAGGAATGACATAGGGAAAAGGTTAAGCTCATATCCATTATCAATTAGAGTGCACTTGACACCTACATTATAGATGTGAATCATGATATGTAAGGGTGGATCATTGTCGAAGACAACAAGATCAGCAATGGGATTAGATGGAAAAGCAATATGTTGAGAAAATGCATCGACAAATGTATTATACACCAAATTTGGATGCATATTAACACGAATGTGAGTAGTAGTAAGGAGATGTTATACTTTGTCTTAAATCAAGATTGGCAAGTAAGAAGTCATTAATTGAGATACTCATGATGATAAAGCAACAAGGATCCTAATAACGTGTAGATCATGTTGGGTTCACCAAAATGATTATGCTAAAATGTAATATCCTAGCCTAATCTAATGCAAGTTTGCAATAAATAAATAAGCAATGGAATAACTGAAATACACCCAAGCAAGCTAAGCAATAAAAATATAAAACCCTAATGTGCAAAGAGGGTTAAGAGAACCTTAGCTGATTCAAAGATGTTGTGGGGCGTGTCGCAATGGAGAGTAACTGAACAGGAGGAGGAAATTATCAAACAAGAGCCTAAAATGTAGATCTAGAGGATTTTACTAGAATAGGGCACCTAGGGAAGGATAAGGGAACCCGTGGGTGCCTTGGTCTACATAGATGGTTGGAAACCCAAATTTTTAGGGTTGTAAGATATATGCACTCCGCTCTTCATCACGTCTATTTTGTTGCACTTCGCCAGATGTCATTGTAAACCTACAATGGAAAAATCATTTTCAAGACCCTAAACCAAGCATTGAAACCCTAAAAATAAATATGCATAAGAAGGGGTTGGATTGTCCTTAGTTGACAAATTTATGGACTTATCATTAAGCGTTGCACAATATCTTAGACCCAATGTAGTTTTAGGTGTTTGTGTGTAATTGTGCCCTAGGTTACTTTTGTGTGTCGCACTTTGTGAAGTAGCAAGAAAGTAACTAGATGTAGAATGTAATAAATGTGTGCATGGAAACAATAGACTCCCCTCCTATGAAGTGTGATGCATATGACCCACCTTTGTGCTTTGTTAATGGAGCTAGATGGATGCAAATGTAGTTATAGATGCCTTTTATGGATGCAACCTTAGGTGGTGATAGCTAGTGCTTAGTTCTTGGTCCCTTATTATGATCACATAACTTTATATTTATATGATTCCTTCACTTGAATTTCGTAATTAACCCCGAAAAGGCCAACTTAAAAAATATAAGATGCTCAAATGGCTAGAAAGGGCCCAAAAAGTGATGGAAAGGTGTAAAGGGGACAGGGGCGGCCGAGAGGGGACGAGGGCTCTTTTTCAGCTAGTGTCTTGGCTGGGCACTCCAGTCCAGAAAAGGTAAAACTTAAGTATAAAAAGATAGACTGGATCAATAAATGTGCAAGACCGAAAGTATCAATGGAAAGCAATGAAATATGGCCAAAGACATGGGTTAGTCAATACTCTTCTTGCTTAGGAATCATGCAAATAGAAGTATATGATCAAGACTATATAATGACTCAAAGTGCATAATTTTGTGTCTACTGAGGCCTCAGGTGATTCTCGATATGGATTAGCATAATCAACCTTGCTTCAATTTCCTCCACAAAAATACCTAGGGGTTGATAGCTCCACCACTACCACCACCTATCCCATCACAATTTTCTACAGGTATAAATGTTATTGTTTATAATTAGGTTCTTTATGAGGAACCATAAACAAGATATATGTTTTGTAAGTGGTATAATTTTTTAATATTTCTACATTTTTTGTTTTATGAAAGTTTTACTGAGTTTAGATCAAACTCGGTCTCGGTGTGTTGTCACCTATACAAAATTGTTGAATTTTCTATTCTTTTTGAATTTTTTTGCTAAGTTACCATTTACCCTTATGCATTTACCTCTGTAAAGTTCATTAATTTTATAAAGTTCAGGATTTGGTGAATTTGAGTCATTTATAGTGTTGTGAGGCTTTTATGGGTCCTAGAGGAATAGAAGGAACATTTCCCTCGTTCCCCATATTCCCCGCATCCCTGAATTTCCGTAGTTCATTGAGTATATGTGTTATGTAGTTTTCTTAACTCCCCGTGGAACTAGTTCCCATCAGCCGTGGTTCTCCATGAGCCATTGTTCTTCGCATCATGTTGTTACTCCGCACTATACTCTAAACCCACAAAGCCTTTTTGATCCTTAGTAAATCGAGTGGAACTTGTTCCTCGAGACCCTTCGAACATGGTGGATATTTTTGGAACTCACAAAACTTGTTTCGCATTGCTCCCTAACCTACAAGCCTTATGTTACATAGCTATGCGAAATGTTTAAGTTAGACAGAATTATTCCATCAAGAACATTATTCCCCATAGCCTCATGACTTCCGCATAATTCATAGAGCTCCTTTACACTAAGAATAATATAGAGATTCTTGGAACTCATGGAACTTGTTCCATTAGGACCTATGTTCCCTACACACCCACTTTCTATGCATTGTATGGAGTTCCCTGTGTTCTCCCGGCTCCCGTCATATCAGCATTGTAAAGGAAGTGTTTAAATAAATTTCCCAAAAGCTGCCAATTCTTGCATTGCGCTATTTCACCCCAAATTAACCCCATTTCAAATTCCCTTATCATAAAGGTAAAAATCAATCATTTTTCACCATTCTAAATCGATATTTTTGTTATGCATTATCCAATCCAATAAAGGAAACCACATGATATTTCATCAATTAATATGATCTGATAAAAGAGAGGATGAATGTGAATTCTAAGTCAGGAAGATATAATGCTTTCATGGAAGTGTTTGACAGGTCTCTCATGGAAATAGATTCGACATCGGTATTTTCAGAGAGAAGATATCATTTAAGGATGAAAATTTCTATATACTGCTAAAGCAGTGAACCTAGGCACAAGACATATATACAAAGGAATCCAATTGTTGACCGCTAAATTAGCTAAGTACATGTCATGCTCAAGGATATAAGGTGTGCAAGGTAGGTGCAAAAGGGTGTGGACATGTGGAATGGGATGGCCCACGAGAGGTTTGTGCTTGAGCAAGAAATCTATAGGACTTAGCCAATTTTCGTACCACTTTGGCTAAAAATAGAAAAGTAGAGTTAGAGTGTGGACCAACCAATGATTCAAATCTAGATAAAATAAAGGAAACTTGGTGGCAAGGAAAGTATATTTTGGGAAAATCACAATGAAAGATCATGCATGGATCAACGTAATAATAGGATTAAAGAATTTTTTTTTATAGATTAATCTATTATTATGATTGATAGAAAAGCATGTACATGTGGCTATTTTGAGCATGCAGTCTATTTTTTGAGTGTATGGGTGGTAAAGGGTGAGTCCCCACCCCTATATGTGTGTGTGTGTATTGTGTGTCTTTTTATTGGCTACCATGACAATGACCATGAATACTCTTGTTTTAGAGATCAAAGATGTCCGATTGTTAGGGTTTGATCTTGTGCATGTTCCAACACCTAGTTATGGTGATGTATTCAACTTTTTTTATGTAAGAATTTGTTATTAATGGATCATGGAGGATGGATTATGATTATTGATGTGTCGACTATGGTAATTACCGGTGTATTTCATATTAATTGTTATCGATTTGTATGTTTCTTAATTACATGTGTTTCCAATTTAATGCATGTAATGGTTTGGTGTGATCTAATGAACACCTTGTTAATCTATCATCATGTATTTATATTCTAACATCCTAACAAACATCACAAAGGAGGGACCTGGTAGCTTCACGTGCTATAGGTGATTTTTTAGATCTATCGAATGAGGTGCCAACATGCATAGTAGTTAAGAGGAAATAAGAGACTACATTTTGGTTATGTTGTTAGGACCTCTTTTTGAATTTTCTGTCAGGATGTTTCTTGTAGATGGCATATCAATTGACTCTAGAGAGCATTAAAAGTTGGGTAGATAATGGTCAAGATCAGTTTTGCGCGAGAGATATAGCACTGGACCTGATTTCAATGCACGTCATTGGGTGGAAGATAATATTTATCATGAGCTCTATGAAATGTTCTTTAGCTTCTTTCTAGTAGAATTATATGAGTGGTTGGCAACATATGCATTAGGAAAGTGTTGGGGATATAGGCCAAGACTTTGGATGCAAAAGGATTACTAGACTCTTGTTGATGTTGATGTGGAGTGGACTAGAGTTGTAGATCATTGGTGGGTTGGAGTGTTGTGCAATTATACATTGGAGTACGCTATTTCTACTTATTTTTTTCTAGAGGAAATTAAGTTCATATTATTGTGTGAGCCCAGAGGATCATACGTGTTTGTTATACCATTATCAATCAATATTTTTATAATCAAACTAGATTTAGAGTGCTTACTCATGGCTACCTAAACCCCCACCGCACATAGGGGTAGGATCATGTGTGGAGAAAGATGGGAGACTGGCGAAAAAAAGATAGAGAGAGGAAAGACAGATCAAGTTTAATGAATCACGAGAGAGGGAATGGTGCATAAATATGAAATTGAGGAGGCACAAGAGTTGAGGAGGATGATGGATCACAAAAGTTTTGAAGCTCTTGTATAAGACGAGGAGTCGCATCGTAGGCTCTCCCAAATTTGGGAAAGCACGGTAGATAATCCCCTTCAACTTCAAATGAGAGCATGTTAGAGGAGAGAATAAGGACCACAGGTGCACCTATGATCCCACCTAGCCACCTATACCTTGTGCTTGGTGTTCCAGATCTAGAGATAGTCATTGAGAAGCAAAGGCTAGTGTAGGGAAGCAAGAAGAGGCAAGTAGATATCACTTTGTAATGAATTTAGGTGATCAATTTAGTAGTTTTCCCATGGCATCACATTTGGTGCCATTGTTTGGGAGTACCTATACAGGATTGTTTTTAGGCACGACATCAGGACAGAGTGTTGGCGCACAAACCGTTGTTAGAAGTATGATGCAAGTCAGATTTGTAACTTAGACTTAGACCATTGGTGTCCAGTCCAGTACCACAAATGGGAAATAAGGAAGTACATCAACTGAAATGAAACTCCATGTCGTAGGGGGTGTGGGAAGATCGGGTGGATCAATTCAGCCACTACACGGAGGAGGAGGTTCTGGTTCTAGGTCTATTAAACAGGGACCACAACCACCAACCAATCAACCACCACATCAACAACCATCAGATCCGACACCTCAAGTTTAATATGAGTTATCTCTCCATCTACCGGACTACGAGGGGTATTGAATATGCATCACAAAGTATATGCATAAGTATGAACTACTATGGTGCACTAAGGGAATTCTGACTTTAGATAGGAAGGCTAGTTAGTTTCCCACTACATTGTAAGGGTGTGGGCATAGCTAGTATAGGAAGTGTGACCCACATCATACTGTAGTGGATTAAAATTCTTTGCGCACTATTTTTCTATTTGAGTTTCACATTCCATAGTTTGAGCAATAGAGCATCAGCGTGCTCAAGGATATCAAGCATGGTTTATCTAAAAGCATGAGGGAGTATGATGCGCATTTTAAGACTTTGTTGTCAAAATTTTCTTATGAAATTCATCAAATTTAGCATGCGTAATGGTTTATTGGAGGATTTTTGAATCTATTCCATAGAGCTTTATCTCATAAGACATATACTAATCCATGTGAGGCTTTAGAAGTAGCCTTGCGCACTAAGGCAATTGGAAGTGTTGATACTAGAGTAAGCCCATTCTTAGAAGTGCATATTACAGCCATGGAAAAATAGTTGGAGAATATTTCTACCAACTCAACACATGAGATGCACAAGTGGTATATGGTGCATGGATTGTGAAGTAGAGGGACATACTAAGGATAATTGTCTACATAAGTCAATGCGTGTGTTATTACTAGATTGTGAAGTATGTCACCTGAACCATGATGTATGAGATTACCCTCTTTTGCATCACACGATATAGAATAAGGTGTCTATGTACTATAAGATTTGCAAGTCCCATACTCACAACATCGTTGACTGCAAATTGATTGATCACATCCATGAATCCATTGAGACAATAGTGTGCGGATAGTATGGCGAGCAGATCCAAGGAGTGGGAAAGACAACATAATGAAGGGCACAACCATGGAGAAAATAGAAATGGAGGCTTCCGAGGAGGATATCATGGTCGAGGTCGCGGTGGCGAGTAGAGGAAGGTTTGTTAGAGGAACTTGTTACACTTTTGGGTCACCTGATCATTACCAGTGGGATTTCCCTCATAATACAACTTGCTCATGGTGTGGGAAGTCACACAAGTTGGAGTATTTCCTAGATTTATATGAGAACATGAGTAAAAACAAGAAGAAAGACAAGGATGTTGGGATGATCAAGGTGTAACGTGTGAATTTTGATCAATGGATGCCTAAGAAGATGATTGATCCGGAATTACAACCCATGTTGGTTACAACGCGTGTCAAGGCAAAGCATGTGCGTGTGATCCTATGGAGGCCAAACCATTTATAAAAGGGAGGAAATGATACATCCTAAGTACCTAGACGCGATGCATCGAAGGAATTCTATCAGAATATTATGGGAGTCATTATGGATTTTTAGGGTGAAATACAATGTTTAAAGGAGTAGGCATGTGCAAGAGAGCATGTAAAGAATGTTGATCTCCCACATAAGGACGTGGATGATCTGAAGGAGGTGTGTAAGATGTTACACTCAGAATAATATCATTCCACTATTAGGGGAATGGATTTGAGAAAAGGTACCATACACAAGAGTTGAGTGTGAGAGGTAGATTCTTTATGCAAATCTACCACCTTAGGACCATGAATTTGACAAAGATATCACACTTGAGGCAAAGTGATTGATGGTTGGTTAGTAAGCAATATCTTGATAGATACAGGCGCTAAGGTAAATGTATTGACTCTTGAAGCATGGAATCAGATGGGAAGACCTACATTGCAGCCATCTTTGAATTTGATGTATATGGTGATTAAAACTAAGGTCATGCCTATTTGGGTACTAACGGAAGAAAATATTATTATTTAGGGAATCAAGTTTACTAGAGACTTTGAGGTGTTAGGACTTGCTGAGGATGAAAATTTTCCAAAGCATTACTTGGACGACCTTGGTGTTATGAAAATAATTTTGATCGATTGCTTTAACAAGAGATACATCAGTTTTGAGAATAAATATGAGCAAGTGATCTTACCTATGTTTGAAAAAGAAGGCAGATCCTTATATTGAACCCTTTACTAGGGAAGAAGCTGAATAGAATTTATGCATAGACGATGCGTGATCCGAGATAATTTAGAACCATCAAGGAAGGCGTTCTTCAATGGGAATACATGTAGTCGGTAAAGTGACACTACCATTGTTGCTTGCGATAATTGGGCTCATGGAACATATGAAATGATTGAACACAAAGTTAAGGGGCAAGTCACAATGATGATGATCAAGCCACACATGGTTAGGATTTTAGGTGTAGGTACCAAGATATACCAATGAAGGGAAGCCGATACATTTCTATACACCATGGAGAATCAAAGTGGCATAATGAAGAAGATAGAAGAATCATGCTAGTATATACCTTGCATAGGATAACAAAGTGCGTTGGTGAGAAACACATAGAGATAACCTCTTGGAGTGGAAAGAAGTGAGAATCACCTTTTCCACGAGTTCATTCAGATCAATGTACCTACTGACGTATTTTAATTTCATGGTAAGAATCTAGCCTCTCATCACGTCCATGTGTGAGAGATCATGGGCAAAAAGGTTAGAAGGCTTTACCGCCATCCCTTTGGGTACATAAAGTTCTACTCCACACATTGCACGGATGTGCACACGCTAGTATGTCCATGTTGAGTTAAGAAGAGAAAAAGAAAATTGGTAAGAGAGGACTACATGTATGATCTAAACTTTTGATTATTTTCTTACTAAGCGTCCATTCCAAGTAGCATTGTAGATAATGAAGGGCATCGATTGAGGGATAGCGTGAAGGCTAAAGAGCTCATGTTTTAGCTATTTGGAGAATTTTATCTCTATGTGTGCCTTGATCTTGAAGAAATAGATGAGGTACATATGGGTCACACCTAGAAAAAGAAAAGATAAGTGTAAAGTGGTCTATATGATTGATGATGAAGAATTTGACAATTTGGATGTTAACTACACTTTGAAGGTGTGCGCGAGGTGATAGAAAATTCCAACGAGAATGCACGCACATACCATACTACCATGAAAACAAATAAGGTTAACATTGGTACGAGAGCATGAGCCTAAGGAAGAAATCATTAGTGATTACTGGTCAAAATAGGAAGTAGAAAATATTATTGATCTTTTGCACAACTTTCAGGACTTATTCCCGTGGGGCTATCATGAGTTAAAATGTGTGCAACTTTCTTTAGGTGGGATGAAGATAAATTTGAAATAATGTGCGCACTGAAGGTTAGGAAGAGGCCTTACAAAATGAATCTAAACCTACTCGTGAAGGTCAAAGAGGAAATCAATAATATGATCAAGTTTGGAATTATTGAGTCTATCAAGAGTCCTAATGGGTCAACCCTATGGTTATCGAATCAAGAAGGATGGAAGGATAAGGATTTGTGTAGAATAAAGATTTGAATGCTTCATGTGTCATAGATCCCTTTCCCACCCCTTTCACAAAAGAAATCCTTGAAGGATTTGTTGGGTATGAGATATATTCTTTTACATATGGTTTTTCAGGTTATCACTAGGAGCACATCACGAAGGAATATCAGAGAAGACCACTTTCACTACTAAATGGGGAAGTTTTTCCTACACATTCATGCCCTTTGGATTGAAAAATGTGCCAGTAGTGTTCTCGCGCATTGTTAGGTACGGGTATGTCAGGATTTCAATCATAAGTTCTTACAGGTATATCTCGGGTGATTAGACAAGTATATGGCTTAGTCAAGGATCATTGTGATAATCTGAGACTCATGTTTGAGAGGTACAGACAGTTGATCATCTCTCTCAACATTAAGAAGTGCATATTTGTTACACCCTTTGGAACTTTACTTGGGAACATCATTTTCAAGGAAGGATTGTTGGTGGATCTAGCTAAGATAGTTGTGATCTTAGGCCTAGAAGAACCTACCAATCAAAGTGACGTGTGTGGATTCTTGGGACATATAGGATACTACAGGAAATTTATCAAAGGATATGCCAAGATTTTCGTGCCCTTGGAAGAATTGTTGATGGCCAAAGGGAAATTTTATTAGGGTGACACACAACTTTAGGCATTTGAGACATTGAAGGAGAGACTTACTACTACAAATATTTTACACTTTCCTTCATGGGATAAGCCTTTTCATGTTCACGTTGATGCCTCTGGCATGGCGATTGGCACAATGTTGGCACAACTAGGAGAAGGAATTATGGACCACCCTATTTACTTTGCAAGAAGGAAGTTGACCCCTACAAAGTAGAATTACACAAGCTGCTGAGTGCGCAAAGCTTTGTCTATGATCTACGCATTGCATAAGTTCAAATATTACTTATTGGCTACCCTGTTTATTTTCTATACAAATCATATGGCACTCAAGTACCTTGTAAAAAAACCTGTTTTGCAAGGGTGCATTTGTAGGTGGATCCTTCTATTTCAGGAGTTTGATTTCACCGTTGTGAAACCAGGAAAGAGAAATTTAGGGCTTGACCATTTATCCGTAATTAATTTCATTGAGGACATGCAAAGCATTGAAGATACTATTTCGATGCATAGTTATTTAGATTGAACCACACACCCATAGAATTGGAAGATATTACAATGTTTTTACATCTTTTGGCGTGGTGTCAAAGGGAATAAATACATTGGAAAAGAAGCAACTTGCAATACGAGCGGTGCCTTATCAACGATTTGGAGGAGACTTGTACAAATTGGGTAGAGATGAGGTTATTTATCATTTTGTTTTGGAACATGAGCACAATCCTATTATGGAGGAGGCCCATGGGGGAATAGCAGAGGGCATTACAGGTGATACTACCGCACATAATATTATAATGGCTAAAATTTGGTGGGATAATTTATACAAGGATACTAAGGACTATATGAAAGCATGTGATCATTATTAGCACCTTGGAAATCCTAGACATAGAGATGAAATTTATTTTCGGCCTATTGCAAGCACAAAGCCTTTTGAAAATTGGGCTATTGACTTTTTAGGTCCTATTTTTCCACCCACACGTAGGACCAAAGTGCGAGCTACATTATTACTTATACGGACTATCGACCGGGTGGGCGCAGAGGTTGTGCCTATGAAGGAGTTTTTGCAACTACAACAAAGCAAGGTTTCTTTAGGAGAATAGTTTTAGCAGGTATGGCTGCCCATTGCTTGACAAGTGATAGAGGAACTCATTTTTAAATGAGACAATTAGAACTTTTTTGGCGAGTTTATGGTGGTGTATTCATATAAATATTAGAAAGCTTAAGGAATGAAACTAGAACACTTAAGAAGTTTCAAATCTTAACTAAAATAAAAGGAATCATCAAGATAAGAGCTTAAAGAGAGCTACTTCTTTAAAAATGCATATAACTTTGAAAAATCATCAAAACTAACATGTTTAAGTTACTCTCTACTCTTTGAATGCTAATAAAACATGAACCTATGAAGATCCTAGAAATCAAATGTGATTGTTTGATATGGTTCTCAAGATTTCAAGAATGAATTCTCACCATTAATGGCTAAAAGGCCATATGGTTCTCTTCATATTACTCAAAGCTTGGTTTAATGGATGAAATGGTGAAGATAATAGCTCAATGCAAATGAAGAAATTCTCAAATCCTAATTGCATATAGTTTATGCTAGAGGAGGAGAAGTGTTCTTAAAAAATGATGAGGAGGGTTCTATTTATAGGTTTCCAATTCCAAGAATGGAATGATTTTGGTGCATGTGGGACAAAAGGTAAGTCCAAAAATCACTTTTAGCAAGTCAAAGAAAGATTTGACTAGGTTTAGATGTTAATTAGGGGTCCCAAATAGGTGTAGGAAGCTTTCTAGGAGCATCTGGAGGAGGTTTAAATAGATTTTGGAAGTGTTGGAAGTGTTGGAAGTGGGAGTTAGCTAATAAGAAGATTTATTAGTCAACTACAAGATAAGAAGCTTAATCAACGTGTAATGGTCAATTAAGAGGAATAGAAGGGAAAATGATACTAATTGATGAAGTGTCGTCAATTTGCAAGGAATAGAATAGTTAGTGCAATTTTAGTGATAACATTACTTTGATCAAATTATAGGTGTCTACATTTTCCCTCTTTGAGGTGGCATAAGCTATGCCACTTCAAAGATAGTAGAAAAGTATAAACAAATAAAAATTTTGATAGGGGTAGAAGAAAAATTAGTAGAATGAAGGATGCCCCCTCAAGTGTCGATGGGGTGATGAAAGAGGTCGATCGACGATCGAAAAGATGAAGGAGATAGATAGAAGACAAAGGGGTAGGAATGTCCCAAGTAAAAAGGGGAAGAATAATGTGAAGAGAATAAGGAAGCCACATTAGTCATGTTGACACTAAGTACTAAGTACCCATGAAATCTAATTCTCTAGTTTTCATTGGTGTTTCTCATCTTCCACGTCATACTTGAATAACCGAGTTGATAGGGGAGTTGCCCACTTGAATGGTGAGACACCAAATATTTTAGATTTATATGGAGAGAAGTGTGCGTGAATGCAGAGGAATAATGGAGAAGTTGAGTGTGATGGAGAGAGAAGAAAAATTAGTATGAGGAAGGGGATTGAGCTAAAATCCATCCAGTGCCTTTTAAATAACTTAATTTTCATCATATTGCTAGTGATCTTCATCATCGGTCCTTATTAAAAATGTAAGCATACGACAAAAGTGTAAAATGACATGAAAATCCATAGTACAAACAATTGTCCATTGCTACAACACCAAATCCATGCAACATACAGAAAGTAATGAAATGCGAGAGAGTAAACAAGATAACCTAATAAGGAAATAATTACAAACACACATACTTAAACTAACAAGGTTCAAGATAGTTGCAAAAATGTTTCATTATCGAGTTGTAGTTCCCAATTGTTCATGTAAAATGACAAGGGTTAAAAGTGGGTGCCCCAAGCAAGTATATGTAAGGGGTGAAATGGTGGACATAGGGGTCCAATGAAAAAGCATTTGTGCGCTATGAAATAGTACCAAGCAACTCATTGTGCCAAGATAATACAGACAAAGCCAGCAGACCGATTTTGTTAATGAGGTAGATCAAATGATCCACGAGTCGTTGTTATAGAAACAAATGAAAATTTAGGTAAGATATAATTTGAATATAATGTATTTGACACAACTTATGACTGTGTATCAAGATTTTACCAATTTTTGTAATTTTTGAATTTTTATGATTTGTTTGGATTTTTAATAATGTTTTGAAATTTTTTTTTTGAAAATATTGATTTTTTATTATTTATTGATTTTTTATTTTTTAGAATAAGTTTGGATGAGGGAAGATCTCCTAAAGTAAGAAAAATTTCCCAGAGAAAAGTAATGGGCATTGGGTAGCCAAAAATATGCCTCGGTGGAACGAAAACGGATCAAAAAATAATTATTTAATAAAAATAATCATCACGATGGGCAATAGAGGAAGTTAGAATGATCACAATAGTCAAATCATGAATTTTGGCCATCACATTGGGTGAGAATGCATCGTGGCGGGTCAAAATGACCATATATATACCCCTCCGTGGGGTAAAATCATCGCGAGTAATTCATTTGTTACGGAGCTCTTATCGATTTTACTATTCACTTTTTCTCTGACCCTGAGGAGAGATGGTGTGACTACAGAGGCGTACGAGGTGAGAAAACATAGTCCATGAGTACGTGTGGATGTAGGGTAATGGACCCTACGTGAGTACCCTATCCATATTTTAATTTTATTGCATTTAAGTGCATTTATTAGGGTAGTTATGGGGAGATAATACATGCGAGTACCTTAGGGGTGCGCATATGTTGTTGGGTGCATGTATGTGTTGGGGTGACACGTGCGCATATACACATATGTCGAAAATTCATATGCACATAGGCACATATGTCGAAAGGGGCGCAAGAGCATCTGGGGAGGTTAGGGCAAATGCATGTGGGAACCCGCAGTAAAGGGATGCTCATACGTCATTGGGGGCATGTATTTGTTGGGAATATGGGGGTAAATATGGTTGCATGCATACACATTAGGATGAGGTCATAGGCACTAGAAAGTGGGCGCATGTGTCATTGAGTGTGTATATACCAACAAGGATGTGCATATGTCACCAAAGGAGCACATGCGTCGAAGACGTGTTTTTGAACACTTAGAAGAAAAAGGGGAAGTTTTTGGAGGAATGTAGAAGAATTTTGGAAATTTTAGAAGAATATAACAATGAATAGGCTAAGTGTTAGCTGATGTTAGATAGAAGAAAGTCTAATAAGTGTAATGTTTGATTTTGCAGAGGTAGCTACCTATGTTCAGAAAAAGTTGGAGCGACATGGCCAATTGGCCAAATTTGAGGTGACCTCTCGTAACATGAGAGGAAGTATTTGGACATCACTTTATACATGACAAGGCTTACCTACGTGGCACAGATGCCACAGATCACCATAGATCATAGCCTCTTGACAACATTAGTTGAGAGATGGAACAACGAGAGCCAGTGCTTCCAGCTCCTGACTGGTGAGATGAAGATCACTCTTGAGGACGTGTAGAGGATCTTGTGAGTGCCTATCATATGAAGCTTGATTGAGTATGATACTGATGTCACGTAGCTCATAGACAGTTTGGTGGAACTCTTTGGCATAGATGAGATACCTTGATGAGGTATGACAATACATGTACATCATTGTTTCTTGGATCCGAGGTTACATCGCATGTTGGATTTTCTTATGACACTTTTTAGTGGCATTCTACTTACTAACAAAACAGGCACATCATTTCCTTTAAGCTTGATTAGCATGATTCAAGGCCTTCTCAGAGGAGATTTCTACTATCGGGATAGTGTATATTTGTGCATCTATACTAAGATCTATATTCTATTACCTACTACCGTGTTGTCTTGCAAATGTGTAAAGGGGAAAATTACAAGTTTTCAAGCAAGACAAATTTCTCCTATCTCAAAGTTTCCATGTTTTGATCATACTTGTTAACCAAAATAAGCTCCCTCTTATTTTGGGTTAACTAGCTTCCTTTTGTGCCTCAGTCAAATTTTTACACATTTCAAGCACTCAAAATTTTCTAGGTATTGCTTCATCAGATAGATAATTATTTCCCCTTTCCAAAAAGGTAAGGAAGTCCTCCTAACTCCTTGTATTTTGCAAGTTATGGCTCGACGGAGTTTGGAGGGGAAATTTTTCTGGGGCAGCCCGCGGAGGTAAGGAGGAAATTTTGCCAAGGAAATTGGTGGGTTGGTGGAGGTGCAGAGAGAAATTTGACACTTAGCCTTTTGGCTAAAAAACTCAAAGGTAAAAATTTCACCGCAAGCCCGCAAAGGAGAATGGAGAAAATTTGATTAAGTCCCCGTGTTTAATCACAAGGCATCACGTGTCCATTCATCGGTGGGGATTGGGGCGTCAAAAGGATTTTTGGTTTTTTAATAAAACCATAAAAGCACAAAGGTGAAATGTCAAACCACATCTCTACATCGAATCAAAAGGTGCCACGTGTCCACATCAGCAGTGGAGGTCATGGAAAATTTTCCCTTGCGGGAAAAAGGGTGAAATGTTATTTTGAAGCCCACGGATGAACCAGAAAGCACCACATGTCATCGGGTTGGCAAGGGCGTAGAGATTTTGGGGAAAATTTTCCCAATTTGAAAAAAGAGGGAAAAAGGTCAAATTTTGGCCCACAAACCCAAATTTTGCCCTAATTTTGCTAGTTTTGCCCTAAATCTTCAAGAGGCCATATCTTTTGATCTAGATCTCAGATTTTTGTGTTTTTGGTATCAATGGAAAGTCTGGTTGAATTCTCCACACAATGGACAATTCAATTTTAAATTTTGATGGATTTTTGTGGGAGAAAATTGAGAAAACGTCTCTGGCATGCAAAAAACGCAAAAAAGTTTCCCCGACTCCGCTCCAATGTTCTCCTGCCATGTGGATGGCCCAATTTCAAAGCAATTAGGGCAAAGGATCAAACAGGTTCATATGTGAACTAGCAAATTGAAATATAAAACACATTTTTACACGCAAAAGCTCTTTTTGGGCTCATCAGAAGCATTTTCTTTGCAAGAGGAATCTGGAAGAGGGGAAATGATCAAATTTGTTTGTAATAGCTTTGGGTCGAATGATTTAATGGTTTTTGAAGTCTTTGTGAAAGGGAAATCGAATTTGGAAACTGGAAGCACGTTTTTGCAAATAGAGGACAAAAATGATTGTTAGTCTTCTTCTATTCTCCTCCTCTACATTTTTCTTCTATTCCTACTCGCTCTACATGTTTCAACTCGAGATCAATAAAAAGAAAGTAATTTTATGTCCCCTCAATGGAAAAATCAATGGTGCTTTGTGACCAGCGTGTTTTATTCTGTCTTGTGCTCAAAAATTGTAAATTTTTCTTTCTTATATTAATTAATGCATGTAATGAAACTTCCAGTTGATGTGTGTGGGCATCTGACACTCTACCCACAACATTGATTTCCCCCTCCTTCATTCTCACTCCCTCCCCTTTCTCAGATTGATTTCTGCTATAGCAAGGAGTTGTTATTATTGCCATAGGGATAGTGGAGTGTTCCTATGGATCTCTGGTTAAAAAACCACCATAAATCCACTTTGGTTTTACATGCTAAACAATGGGAGCTGCACCATTAAAATGTAGAGGGACTTAGATTCCCATAGCGTTGGCCTGAAATCCACAAATTTGTCCATAAGAAAATTTTTTCGCCAACAGTTTTTAGCACCCACCATGGGGCAGAGTTGCAACATCTGCACCCAAAATGACCACAAGGTTTTTAAAATATCATTAAGTTTAACTTTAAAGTCTGAAATTCCTTGTGATCCAAAAATACAAAAAGATTCAAATAGAAGAGTTCTCAGATATTGAGCAGCCGTATGAACCGCATGGATGTAACTCAAAATTCTTGCAAATCCTCCTAGAAAACCTTCTTTGCTTTTTCATATCCAAAGGAAATCATTTCAGACCTAAAAGAGGTTACTTGGCATATTTGGTAGAGTGTAAATCACCTCACCATTGCTACACAAAAATTTGGGCTGTGAAAGAGAAGACAATAAACTTTCAAGCTAACTGATAGAAGGTATACTCACCAGCTGAGGCAAGGAGGAGTGATTGACCCTACTTTTGAGGAGTTAGAGAGAGAAGAAGCAGAGGTTATAGCTTGTTTTGACAGAGAGGAAGAGATTAGAGCTCAACTTGAAGAAATTGCAAGACTCCAAGCTACAAGCAGAGGAGAGAGGCAACCTTAGCTGACTAAGAAACCAAAAATAGAAATGAATGGGTGACCGTGAACGTGAAGCATGTAGGCCTATTGTGCCATGGGGAGGAAACACAAGACCGCTTGCCCTCCAACAACCTCTTCATGATCTACCAAGAGGCTCTAGAAATAATTTTCCCAAATTCAAGGGAGATGGTTCTCAACTCCTTGAAGAACATGTAGCAGCATTCATCACTGCTTGTGGTGTATTAGGAGTTGAGAATGAATATGTGTCAGTCATACTATTTGTGGAATCACTTCAGGAAAAGGTTGTGTCACCATACATGCTTCCTGCAAGATATATTACTGGTTGGGAAGATATTAGAAGAGCATTTGAAAATAGATTCAAGAGCACTGAAGATGGTCAAGAGCTGCTAGTGCAATTAGTCCAAATAAAGAAAGAAAGCTTTGAATCCATGAGGGACTTTGTAGCAAGGTTTGACAGATTGACAAGAAGAATCCCTGAAGATGTGCTACCTCTTGAGAACAACTTGAGAAGATTCTTCATCAGTGCCTTACCATCAGAAGTTGGTTTCTTCCTCAGAAGAGCCCAACCAAACACACTGAGGGAAGCTCAAGACTTTGCCATTGAAACTAATGATGAATTAATCCTCTCTGGAAAGGTGAAAGGCCCAAATGGGAAGTAGAAGGGTCAAAGTTTGGCTTCAGTAACTATAGATCCTATGTTCCAGAAAATGGAAAATGATCTAGTTGCCTTGAAGAAACAACTGTCCCAAATGACAATGAGAAATGCTCCAAGGAGGCCAAATTTCCCTAATAGACAAAGAATTGCACCACCTCCTCGCCAACTTTCCCTTGAAGCACCTCCTGTCAATGCTATCTGTGACACCAAAGAATCAAGAGAGGATTCTGAAATTGATGAACTTGAAGGAGAAATAGTAGAGGATTATGAAGGCTACCTCGAAATTGAAGAAGTTGATATGCATAATGGCTTGTTCGAGTTTTTTGATGATGGGGAAGAAGAAGAGGAAGCCCCAAGCTTCTCATGTGTTGTCTTCACTCAAGCTCAATCCAAGAAATATGCTCTACCCTCCGTGGCTCAAGAGGAAAAGAAAACTAAAGAAGATCCCACTCTAGTAGCCACACAAAAGAATATCATCACAGAGGCTCACCATTACCACCCTCAATGGATTTAACCAAAATGAAACCAGGCCAAATGGCTGCTAGAGATCAGGCTGTTATATCTAGTAATTCACATTTTCCTTCTTCTAGCTCACAAGTTATTAAAAACACTCCTCCCTATAATAAATTCTATTCTAAGTCAGCTAAAATTCAGACCATAGCTTCACCTTCACCTCCTTCTAAGCTAATGGCCTCACCCTCAAAAGACAATCCAATTTCCAAGTTAGCTAAAGTTCCTCAAAGACCCTTACCATGTAAACCTTCCCTTACTCCAGGAACTTCCCCTCATCCAACATTGTCCCATTTGATTTTGTGGAACATGCAAGTAAGACCAAAGTGTAGCTCTTAGAGATTGAATACTTGCAAACACACCCTGCTCAGTTTGATAGACTAATCAATGTTGTTCAAAGCAGCAATTCTATACCCTCAAGTTCAAATTTTAAATGTCTACTCCTGACACCATCTACACCACCTACTCAAAACATGTTGGCTCTAAGTGCTTCCAAAACAGATAAGGTGGAACCCTTCTACTTGTCTCTTCTCATGAATGGTTTTGAGCTCAACAATTGCATCATTGACTCCGGAGCTTCTGATAATGTAATGCCACTCAAAGTTGCCAATGCTCTCCTGACACTAACCAGAGTTAACGGAGCTTGTTACTTAATGGAATCTAAGAAAGTACCACTAGTAGGAAGGATAAAAGATGCACAAGTGGCTTTGGTTGAATACCCTAATAAGAAAGTACTTCTAACCATCTTAGTGGTAAACATTCTAGCATCTTTTGGCATGCTCTTGAGTAGAAGTTTTTGTAGAGACCTTGGTGGGGAGATAAAGATGGATTGGACCTTTGCAACTATTCCAGTAAAGGGTGAGATGAAGAAGTTGCTCCGGTAAGAAAAATGAAGTTTACAGTAAGAAGTTCCAGTGACCTAAGAGCTAATATCCTCTTTCAAGATTGTGGATTAGGAAACTATTTCCTTACTTCACAACGAGAAGAAGACTTTCCACTTTCCTCGGAATTAGAGAAATATCAGGTCTGGACTATGGAGTTTGATGGAAGCCATTCCAAAGCAGGCTCAGAGGCTGGTGTTGTGTTGTACTCTCCTTCCAATGTGATGCATCCTTTTGCATACAAACTGCAGTTTGACAACACCAATAATACAATAGAATATGAAGCTCTCCTCTTGGGCATAAGTGTAGCGGAAGACATGGGAATCAAAAAGCTGAGATGCCTTGGTGATGCAGAAGTGATAGTGAAGCAAATCCACCAGCAATACTAGGTGAAGAACCCAAGGCTCAGGCATTACAGGAATAGAGTGTGGGATTGCATTGAATTATTTGATGTATTCTCTATTGAAGCCATCCCAAGATAGCAAAATGAAAGAGTTGATTCTCTTGTAGTATCAACATCCCTATTAACTCCTCATCCTTCTTTTGGAAAGGACAAAATAACCATTGAGATGGTTTTCAGACCAAGTGTACCTGATAACGTAAATCACTGGCAAGTTTTCAATGACAACAATCAAATTTTAGCCTTCTTGGAGCAAAGAGACAACTTCAATAATCTCTTCTTTGAGGGAAGTGTTAATCCACATAGAGAAGTTGTGGCTGAAGATGCATTAGATGAAATTGAAAGAGTGGATGATGAAGGCATGATCAGATTGAAAGGTAACAAGATCCCCAAAGGTCTAGTCTCTCTGGAGGACCTGTTTGACAAGCATGACAGATTTATTCGTGAAAAAGAAAAGTTATCTTCTCGCTTTCCATCTGATTTTGACAAGGAAAAAATTAGGACTTCTGAAGATCCAAGGATGGTCAACATTGGCAAATGCTGCTCACCTGAAGAGAAAAGGAAGTTCATTGCTTTGCTTAAAAATTACTCTGATGTGCTGGCCTACTCTTACAACGAGCTCAAATATTTTCAACCAAAGGAAATGCATCATTCCATTCCTCTGAAGCAGGATGCTAAGCCCTTTAGGAAGAAGCAAAGACCCTATAATCCAAAGATTGCTGATGTTATCAAGGAAGAAGTGAACAAGATGTTGAATGCCAAAATCATTTTCCCCATTCACCACTCAACATGGGTGGCCAACATTGTACCAAGTCGAAAGAAAAATGGGGAGATCAGAATATGTGTAGATTTTAGAAATTTGAATCAGGCATCTCTCAAGGATAATTACCCTCTTCCAATCATGGATCATATCCTACAAGTAGTTACTAGATCTGAGATGCTCTCTTTGCTTGATGGCTTCTCAGGGTATAATCAAATTAAAGTGGCCGAAGAAGATTATAGCAAGACGGCTTTCACAACTCCTTGGGGCACTTTTGCTTACAACAGGATGCCTTTTGGCCTGATCAATGTGGGAGCCACCTTCCAAAGAGCCATGGACTTGGCTTTCAAAGACCTCAAGCATTGCATTGTCATATACCTTGATGACTTAACCATGTTTTCAAAGAAGAGAAGTGAGCATATATTCCACTTGGAGCAGATTATTGCAAGATGTAGAAAACATGGCATTTCTATAAATCCCAAGAAGTGTATCTTTGGAGTCACAGAAGGCAAGTTGTTGGGACACATCATGAATAAGCATGGAGCACATATTGACCCTGAGAGGGTAAGCGCTATTCAAGCACTATCTCTTCCCACCAGCAAGAAAGGACTACACTCATTCTTTGGGAAGGTAAATTTTCTTCACCACTTTGTCCCCAAATTTATTGAACTAACAAAGCATATCACCTCTATGATGAAGCCTCAAACAAGTTTCAAATGGAATAGTGAAGGAAAATCAGCATTTGAAGAAATCAATAAGGCCATTTCCAAAACTCCAACACTGGTATCTCCAAATTTCAGCAAGGAATTCATCATGTACGATTATGCCTTGGAGCACACTCTTTCTATTGTCCTAGTTCTCGAAGAATGATGAAGGATTGGAAGCACCTATTGCTTTCATGATCTTCCCTTTGAAGAAGCATGAACTAAATTACAGTCAATTGGAGAAGCATGCATACGCAGTGGTCAAGGTCATGAATAATTTCAGATTTTACATACTCAACTCTCACACTGTGGTGATGGTCCCCGGAAGTGCAATCAAGTCCATTTTGACACAACAAGATCCCAGAGCCAAAAGAGGAAATTGGATTGCAAGGATCCAAGAGTATGACCTGGAGATTAAGCCCTCTAATCTAGCTAGAAGAAATGGTTTGTGCAAGTTGATTGTTGAAGATGAATCTCTCAAAGTTCAGCTTGGAGAAAGAGATGACACTTGCCCAACCTCGCTAGAAGATTGCCCCACAAGTTCTCTTTGTGAACACTACAGAGTAATGGTATGCAAACATCGCTTTCTTTCTTACCTATAGGACTACCCCCTCATTTAGATTACAAGCAACGAATAACTCTTAGGCTGAAACCAGCCAAATATGTGATTTGGAATCATGCACTCTACAAGAAAGGGATAAATGGTTATTTTCTCAACTGTGTTGACAACGAACAGCAAGAAAAAATCCTCAAAGCCTATCATGATCAAGCTTGTGGTGGACACTTTTCAGCCATGGTGACTGCCCACAAAATTATCAGAGGTAGGTACTATTGGCCTTCTCTCTTTGTTGATGCACATGAATTGGGTTTCTAAATACAAAGCATGCCAATGATTTGTTGGAAAGTCTTAGCTAGCTGCCTTACCACTCGGACTGTGGTGATTGAAGAACCATTTTAACAATTGGGGCTGGACTTTATTGGTGTTCTAAACCCTCATTCAAGTGCAGGGCACTCCTACGTGCTCACCGCCATAGATTACTTCACTAAGTGGGTGGAGGTTGTTCCAACCAAACAAGCTAGCTCTGAAGTTGTCTACAATTTCATAAAAGAGAATATCATTGTTCATTTTGGAGTTCCTCAGAAGATTTTAGTAGACAACGCTACTTATTTCTCTTCGAAGGAATTGACTGAATTTTGTTATGGCTTCAAGATTTCTCTTGCTCATTCTTCTAACTACTATCCTCAAGGGAATGGTCAAGCTGAGTCAAGCAACAAAAATATTGTGACCATTATCCGCAAGCTTGTTGATGAGAATCAAAAGAATTGGCACAAAAAATTATATGATGCATTGTGGGCTGATAGGATCACTCCTAAGAAGGAAATTGTAACATCCTCATTTTAGACAATAGAACAAGTCAAAAAAAAAAATTTGATAATTGCATCCACGGTTCTAAATACATAATTTAGAACTCACAAATCAAATAACCATTCTTATAACAGCACAACCATATGCATTTTTCAGAATGACTCGGAGTACCTCCGATCTATTCATTCCATGACTCGGTAATCTACCGATCTATTCATGAGTAATAAGAGTTGGCGTTTTTATTTAACACTTCACTCTTGCGGTTCTCTTCCCTATTCTGGGATTCAGAATGCTCTGTCAAGGAACCTAACTCGAATAATTGTTACCATTATTCATCGGCATCTCATCCCTTAGACTAGGTGAATTAGGACAACGCAATCAACAAACTTGCGATACTTTGGCCAAAGATTTGAAACATCGTTTATGTCTCGTATTCCTTAACGGCATACTCGGCCAATCGGAATACGCCCTTCACCCCATTCTTATGTTATGTAGAATGTCTCATACCGACTTCATCGGTCCCTCCTATCTCAACTTTATTCACTCGGGAACGGATTAACAAGGTGATAACGTTATATGGATGCCCACGAGGATTAGGGATACGATGACATACTGGTTCAACCCTAGTTAAACCAGTGTGTCAAGATACCCCGAATCACCAAGGCAGCCTTATAACGTGACCACATTCCTAATCGGTCCCTGAGTAACTCATTCGAGATCAAAGTGTAAATCTTAGCGATCAATGCAAAGGGTGTCGTCATAAGTCACCTGCATTGTTGTAACTTCGAGAAGATCCTAATCTTCTCGGAGGTACAACCCTGCAGTTGACTTGTGCCGTCAACCTTTAAATCCGCCTCGGAAAGATCTACTTATTAATATGCGTTACGCACGTTGAGTTTAAATTACATTAAAGACGTTCCCCTAGGGTTAGCCTTTCCCGATCCCTGGATTCTTCGTCTTAGAATGACCTTCCTCAATAAAACCCATTACACGGTGGAGATATTAAGGCCAAGGTCTCATCATGGAGTTCTTAGAATATACATGATTCTAAGACAACGGAATTTGACAATAACTCATAAACTTCACATGAGATTGCCCTCTGAACCCCATTAGGTTTATATCAGTTCTCCTAACTGAATTTATATCATACCTATTAGTATCAAGATATAAATGATTAAGAATCCAATTAAATGTTGTCCTGTCATAATCAAGACTAGGGATTAGTAATTTAATTCAGCTTGATTAGCGTTCTGCTTAGGTTTATTTTAATCCTATCTTTAGAAAGACAATGATTTAAATTTCAATTTTGCTTTCGATAGAACAAATTAGAACTACTAAACACTCATAAGAATTCAATCACATTTTCTTGTAAGCTTTCATTGACAATCACAAAAGTCTCCAAATTATACAAAGATAACATTGCCCCTCCGGTATATAAACCGAAGAAGGTCAACTATCAAAATAAGAATACAACACATAAGTAGCAAATACTTATTTCTATTCCTTTCAGAACTATACAAATACATTTTATGCATTCAGCATACTTGATACAATGCTCAACGGAAAAGGAACATCTTTCCACATATAGTACATTTAGAAAATCAAGATGTAATTCATTATAAATCAAATTAAACAATCTGATCATCCGGTCAGATCTGCATTGCTTTTACCACTTACGGCATCCATCTGCAAAAATTATCAACATGGGTCAGTTCAATGAACTGAGCATGATAAGCACTAACTCTTAAAACAATTGCAATCCGTCAATTGTTTTCATTAAACACCCTGTTTAAATGATATAAAATCACCAAACAAGTAAACATGATTCAGACTATACGTTAGGAATATATCATGTCTATAACGTGTAATAATAATTTTCGTTACAGAGTAGTACTATATACTTCTCAAATATTTCATCAAAATATTAGGGATCAAGAAGAACAAAAGTATCCTAAGCAATTATTCATTGTAAATCCCAAGATGAACAATCATCAGACAATCATGATATTCAACTAAAAAAAGAGGAATACCATATCAATCCTGATACCGTCATTATGTAAAAACAATTACAGATGTTAGTTAAACAATTATATCAACTTATAATTTACAACAGAAGAGAAATAAACAAATTGTACATGTTTCCCTCTGAATTAGCTCATGACTGTACCGTCTTTTCAAAAGCAAGGCATTCACCTAATACGCATGCAAATAAATCAGTCGAGTCCATCAACAGCACTCTGTTTTGTTAAAACTTAAAATAAAGCAACTACAGTACAGTAACCCTCTTGCCAAACAACGGTGTCTATCTACCAAGCAGACTCAGTATGACCTTGCGCAAGAAGCGACAGACAAGAAGATAAACACTGAAAGGCTTTTAGACACAAGGTCGAAATCAAAAGATCTCCTTTGTTATCGCAGTCAACCAAAGACTCATGATCATTTAAGCAATGACATTTCCCTATGACTATGCGGAGGGATTTTTAAACGAAATCCAAGCAACATGCACAGCCACATCTATCTGGAATGTAATCAGAAAGAAAACATAACATAACATAACATAGTCACTTCTGAACGCATCCAGAGTTGAAAGTATGTTATTCACGACCTACTTTATAGAAGCCATAATTCATGATGTCAAGCTTTTAAAGAAAACCAACAAAGCCAAGAACATTACATGTTCATACTCAGGCTTATACAGAAAACAGTGACATAGATTACCATTCGAGGATTTAAAACTAAGTCCGTAAACAGTATTCACAGTTTAGCTTTTCCAGAAACCGATATACAAGATATCTTCCCATACTCACGGAACCCAACGGTGTCGAAAACAATAGTAAACCCAACAGTCTTAATTTGAAGCAGTTACACTGTTTATCTATCAAGAATTCAACTGAGTCCCAACAACAGTATACAAGGTAAAAATAGTTAATGATTCTATCTATGCCAACTATGGTAAGCATTCAAAAATCAGGTGTAAGCAAATCAAAATACTGATTTCATAACAAGGAATTCAACTGAACCTCTTCAAAATTCTCGAACAAGCTTACACAGAAGGAAACGTAAAAGTATACCCAGGGAGTCTGTACCAAAATTCATTACAAATAACAGAGGTCGTATGACCTGTTACTTCTACAAGATTCCAACGAAATTCAAATTATCAATACTCAAAGATGTATCTATATCCTCAACAGTGGACCATAATATACGATTCATTCAAAGGACTCCACAGAGTCGTTTCAATACAATAATCATATATATAAATCAATACTATCAATGGGTTGAATCCCCATAACCTCCACGCAAGGGGAAAAACAACTCCAGCAAGGTCGTAATGAATACTGTAACACTGTGAGTTACCTTTTCACAAATAACTATAAAATTTCATAACGAAACCCAACCAGAATCCATAACCACCACTAAATAACAACCACGACAGAGCTTACGAAAGAAAAGGTCAATTAACTGAACAATCAAACAAATGTCCTTCAGTATCCCTTCCGACAGTTTCCACAACAAGAATCAACGAAAAGTATCCATCAACAAGCATCTCAATAGTCTGTACCCATCGAGAGAACAATTTATGGACTCACACAGAGCAGGCCTATCACATATACTTGCAATAATTTCGCATATTAAAGCCGGAATGCAAAACACAAAGAAATATAGCAACAGTTCGAATTTAATAAACACCCATCAAGGGATAAATGAAAAATCAAACCAGCATGAAGATACAGTACCAAAATCACACAAGACAACCATAGAAAATCATCTATTTCCATAAATCATTTGAACAGAGTTGTTCTAATGAAATCACTTGAAAGACAACAAGATTTTTAAAGGTTAGGGCCTAACATGCCTGGATATTTGCTCAAAATTCCGAAGCAGACCACTGAAAGAGCTCGGACTTTCTTTTCCTTTTCCAAGTTAGAGCTACCAACAAAATTTTGCTATCTCCATGACATATATATTTTCCTTGCCAGAGGAAAGAGCTAGATACGCTCATACTCGCCATGCAACACAAAGAAGACTGGTGCGAAGAACCAGTGAACAGGCAGAGGAAAAACCGGAATTCGTGATAAGCCAAACAAAACATTAACTTTCCAATTTGCATGCCTTCTCGCGAATTCCGAGCTCGACTACCGAGCTCATTAATTGCATTTACTCCCAATTTCCCGCTCAAACTCCACTGCCACCGACCGCCATAGTTGGCGATAGACAAATAAAATTTCAAGACCATTTTCAGTTTTGGCGACCTGCCACGTCGGCTCGAGTTAGCCGTTTCTAAAACTTCTACCAATACCTGTCCTTCATACTTATCCTTTGCATTTAAAGACATAGAAAAAGCCGCCCATGGTTCGCATCCCTCCATAGGTCCCCAATAATCCTTGCTCAATAGTTAGGTTAGTAACTTAGGTTAGAATTTAGGATAATACCTAGTCTAACTTCATAGAACATAGATATTAACTTAGAACATTAGCTCTTAGCCTAGGTCTAGGTTAGATTAACACTAACCCCTAGGTTAAGTTTAGTTTTAGGTTACTAACATTTATAATTCCAGTTAGGTCTAACATTTCTTACGCTCAGAAAAAGACCTACAGCATGCATTCTCGAACAGGGTTCACTCCTGTACTGCCATTAGGCTACGGAATTATATGCAACAGAATTATTACCTGGTCCACGACCAAGACCTTCCAGATATACTTCGATATCGGGAACCATTCCATTTCACACGATCAACCTGAGTTAGACTCGGGATTGGCTTTATTCAACGAATTCAGACCTTGCAACCTGTGAAAGGTTTATAATTTTTAATTCATCATGAAAAACTTAAAGCACCACTTGGATCAATACCACTGATCCAAGGCTAGGTCTTATAGATGAATAACTTTATAATTCATTCCGAGATCAGATTAAACTCAGATGTAAAATGAAATAAATAAAAGAGTCTAATCAAATTCTGACTCAGTCAAAGATCTGCAATCTGCAAAGAAGATTCAGTACATATCAAGCATGACTTCTCAATCAAAGGAACACATCCTTTTTACAAAAGAAATCACATATCAACACTTGTATGCTTAGGAGGAAGTAACAACAGTTCAGGGTGTTACAAAATATGCATGTCACCTTTTCAGCTACTATAGGAAGTTGAAGCAGAGATTCCTATTACAATTAAAATGCCAGCTCTCAAGCTACTTCAAATAGTGGAAGATAGCCAATACGAGAGATTCAATTGACAAGAGGATCCTTGAGAAGCTAGAAGAGAGTAGATCCTGGGTAGTGGGATGAATCAAAGAACATCGGTGAAAGTGAAGAAGCTCTTTGATAGAAGAGCCAAAGCAAGGGAGTTCAGAGCTGGAGATTTGGTCCTACTTTGGGATAAGAGGAGAGAGCCAAAGGGCAGTCATGGTAAGTTAGATTCTTTATGGTTGGGTCCATTTCAAATTCAAGAAGCTTGTGGTGAGAATGCCTTTCTCTTATCATACTTGGATGGAACTCCATTGGGATTGCCTAGAAGTGGGCAATATTTGAAGTTGTACCATCAGTGAAAGTGAGTTGTTCCTCACCCTGTACCATAGTTTTTGTTGTTTCCCCTTTTCTATTGTGTGTGTTTTGGTTTGTTTTCTGTTTTGGTGTGGTTTTGGTTTGTTGTGTTTTCCCCTCCTTCCTTCTTCCTTCCTTCAATATTGTACATGACTCTACAAGGCCCAATGGATAAGGCACTGGTCAACGTTAGATGTTTTGAAACCTGTGATTCTAGATCCTCATGTCATGTCTTCACCTTGCTCAATCCACACCATGTCACCAAGCTAGAGCCAGTTGTTCTCTTGCTTTTTGTGTAAAGGGTAAAATTGCAAGTTTTCAAGCAAGATAACATTCTCCTATCTCAAAGTTTCCATGTTTTGATCATACTTGTTAACCAAAATAAGTTCCCTCTTATTTTTGGGTTAACTAGCTTCCTTTTGTGCCTCAGTCAAATTTTTATACATTTCAGGCACTCAAAATTTGTTGGGTATTGCTTCATCAGATATAGAATTATTTCCCCTTTCTAGAAAGGTAAGGAAGTCCTCCTAACTCCTTGTATTTTGCAAGTTATGGCTCACGAGAGTTTGGAGGGGAAATTTTCCGTGGGTGGGCCTGCGAAGGTAAGGAGGAAATTTTGCCAAGGAAATTGGTGGGTTGGCGGAGGCATGGAGAGAAATTCGACACTTAGCCTTTTGGCTAAAAAACTCAAAGGTAAAAATTTTTCCCGCAAGCCCGCAAAGGAGAATGGAGAAAAATTGATTAAGTCCCCACGTTTAATCACAAGGCGCCACGTGTCCATTCATCGGTGGGGATCGAGGCGTCGGAAGGATTTTTGGTTTTTTTCCAAAACCATAAAAGTGCAAAGGTGAAATGTTGGACCGCATCTCTCGCATCGAATCAGAAGGTGCCACATGTCCACATCAGCAAGTGGAGGTCGGGCCGGCAAAGGACTTTGGGAAAATTTTCCCTTGTGGGAAAAAAGGGTGAAATGTTATTCTGAAGCCCGCAAATGAACCAGAAAGCACCATGTGTCATCGAGTTGGCGGGGGTGCGAGAGATTTTGGGGAAAATTTTCCCAATTTGATAAAGGAGGGAAAAAGGTCAAATTTTGGCCCTTGAGACTAATTTTGCCCTAAATCTTCAAGAGGCCATATCTTTCGATATAAAGCTTGGATTTTCACGTTTTTGGTATCAATGGAAAGTGGTGAAATTCTCCACGTCTTTGGAAACTTCAATTTTAAATTTTAATGGAGTTTTGTGGGAGAAAATTGAGAAAACATCTCGGCATGTAAAAATGTAAAAAGTTTCCCCGACTCGCTCCAATGTTCTCCGCCACGTGGATGGCCCGATTTTAAAGCAATTAGGGAAAAGGATCGAATGATTCATATATGAACTATAAAATTGAAATATAAAACACATTTTTCACATACAAGCTATTTTTTAGGCTCGTTAGAAGCATTTTCTTTGCGTGAGAGGAATCGGAAGCGGGAAATGATCAAATTTGTGTGTAATGGCTTTGGGTCAAACAATTTAATGGTTTTTCAAGTCTTTGTGAAAGGGCAATCGAATTTGGAAACTGGAAGCACGTTTTTGCGAATAGAGGAAAAAAAATTATTGTTATTTTTCTTCTATTCTCCTCCTCTACATTTTTCTTCTATTCCCACTCGTTGCATACGAGTTTCAACTCTAAGATCAATAAAAAAGGAAGGAATTTTATGTCCCCTCGATGGAAAAATTGATTGGTGCTTTGCGACCAGCGTGTTTTATTTTGTCTTATGCTCAGAAATTGCCAATTTGTCTTTCTTCTATTAATTAATGCATGTAATGAAACTTCCAGTTGATGTGTGTGGGCATCTGACACTCTACACACAATATGGGTTTCCCCCTCCTTCATTCTCACTCCCTCCCTTTCTCAGATCAATTTCTGCTATAGCAAGGAGTTGTTATTATTGCCATAGGGATAGTGGAGTGTTCCTATGGATCTTTGGTTGAAAAACCACCATAAATCCACTTTGGTTTTACATGCTAAACAATGGGAGCTGCACCATTCAAATGTAGAGGGACTTAGATTCCCATAGCGTTGGCCTGAAATCCACAAATTTGTCCACAAGACAAATTTTCTCGCCAACATACCGTCGAAGACGGTGGGTCCAATGACACTTCTACAAATATGGGCCTAGGACCATATAGCTATCGGTCACCCCACAGGAGCATTACGAGCTCGGGTTGTGGATGAGCCTTCAGTCTTTGGTTGGGCTTCGTTGGTGATGATGTACATGGCCATATGGGGGATACTTATTTTTATCGTCATTCTTTGGATGACATTCAACTACGAGATGATTGTTTGGAGGCCTTATAGACATTATCAGTGGCTAGAGGATGTAATTGAGCTCAGTCTTTCTATGGTTGAGCATTTTATGATTGGTAACCGTGGATATATCAGGGAGTACTATAGGATTGGACCGAGTACAAAGTGGCGGTTTGGGGTGGTACGGGATGTGCACAATCCCGACATGTGGTATGAGTGCCATGCCAAGGAGAATTTTGACATGGGCCCTTTGATTAGGCCGCATGACAAGTTGAAGATAGCTTCGATCAAATGGTTCCATTGGTATGGGCCCCTTTACGACAGATCATAGATCCAGCACTACTGATTTTTATGTTGCATGGTATGCTACAGTTCTTCCTAGGTGGCTCACTATCCCACATGCTACATGGGATGCAGGAGTGTGACCTCCACCAGAGCAGCTACCTCGTAGATGGAGAGGACAACGGAGGGGTCGGCATACTAATGAGAGTGAGGATGGGAGTGATGATGATGATGGATCAAATGGAGATGGTGAAGATGGTGAGGGTGGATAGGGATAGAGACAGAGAGTACCAAGATAGGTTCTTGCATAGCCACAGGTTTATGCACATATTCAAATGCCCTGTGGGCATACGGGTTGGCTTATGTGTTCCCTTGTAGTAGCTACTTCCACAAGCTCATGTGCAATATCCTCCATGACAGATCCCATTGTTAACACTCCACACCCAGGAGAGGTGGAGGAGATGGATACGGGACTGCACCACAGAGTGCATATGAGCTAGCTATGTTGAAGCAAAGAGCTATAGCGATTAGTTCATAGCTCTTCCGTTGTAGGCCACCTCGAGAGATACAAGGTTATCATTGAGAGGGATCATGCGGTGTCGAGATAAGGCCCAACACTAGGGTGAGAGAGACCAATTGGCAAAGCATAGTTACAGAAATTTATGATGAAGTGATATCAGCTCCAAAAAAAGAGAGATCATCTACGCACCGCAGGGGAATAGGTACATGTAGTGATAGAAAAGTGAGATTAGATCCGAGTTGAACAGACTATAACACAGTGAGGTGGCTAGATTTTCAACAGAGGTAGTGTCTTTGCATCAGACGCAGATGGAGCAAGCTGTTACATCTCGGTACACATGTATTTAGCTATAGCTACAGGACATGATGCATACTATAGGTCTTTATATTTTTATGTTGTCCCAAAGGGACAGAGAGCTCCTAATTTTAGTTAGCATTTTATGACCGAGATCAGCTTCACGGTCTCATAGAGAAGTAGCCTCGGCTAGATAGTTAAATATGGGCTCATACCACGGGGAGAAAGGACCAACAACTTCACATACCAAACATGATTCTGGTAAGTCATACGTTGGTTCTCGTAGATGGAGAGGCATTTTGAAAAGTGGTCTATTGACTTTGTAGGTCCTATTTCATCATCCACGCATGGGGTCGGCGCGAGCTACATTATTACTTGCACCTATGAAGGATTTTACTACAGCTACGGTAGTAAGGTTTCTTTAGGAGAATATTATTAGCAGGTATGGCTGCCCATTAATCTTGATAAGTGATAGAGGAACTCATTTTTTAAATGAGACAATTAGAAATTTGTTGGCGAGTTTATGGTGGTGTATTCATGTAAAGATTAGAAAGCTTAAGAAATGAAACTAGAACACCTAAGAAGTTTCAAATCTTAACTAAACTAACAAGAATCATCAAGATAAGAGCTTAAAGAGAGATACTTCTTTAACAATGCATATAACTTTGAAAAAGCATCAAAACTAACATGTCTAAGTTACTCTCTACTCTTTGAATGCTAATAAAACATGAACCTATGAAGATCCTAGCAATCAAATGTGATTGTTTGATATGGTTCTCAAGCTTTCAAGAATGAAGTCTCACCATTAATGGCTACAAGGCCATATGGTTCTCTCCATATTACTCAAATCTTGGTTTGATGGATGCAATGGTGAAGATAATAGCTCAATACAAATGAAGAAATTCTCAAATCCTAATTTCCTATAGTTTATGCTAGAGGAGGAGAAGTGTTCTTAAAAATGATGAGGAGGAGGGTTCTATTTATAGGTTTCTAATTCCAAGAATGGAATGATTTTGGTGCATGTGGGACAAAAGGTAAGTCCAAAAGAACTTTTAGCAAGTCAAAGCAAGATTTGACTAGGTTTAGATGCTAATTAATCTTTTAGGATTAATTAGGGGTCCCAAATAGGCTTAGGAAGCTTTTGGAGCATCTGGAGGAGGTTTCAATAGATTTTAGAAGTGTTGGAAGTGGGAGTTAGCTAATAAGAAGATTTATTAGTCAATTGCAAGATAAGAAGCTTAATCAACGTGTAATGGTCAATTAAGAGGAATTGAAGGGAAAATGAGCCTAATTGACAAAGTGTCATCAATTTGCAGGAATAGAATAGTTAGTGTAATTTTAGTGATAACATTGCTTTGATCAAATTATAGGTGTCTACAAGTGGCACATCATAAAACTACCCCTTATTACCCACAAGATAATGGCATTGTAGAAGCTTTCAACAAGATTTTGGGAACAACCTTGACAAAAATTTGTGATGTTGGAAAGAAAGATTTGGATGATAAAATTTTAGTTGTAATTTGGTCATACATGACCACTTATAAAAGGTTAAACAAGGCCACACCTTTTTCAGTTGGTGTTTGACACGAAAGCATTACTAACGGTTGAATTCATGTTACCATCCGTGTGTATTGCACATGTAGGAGGACTTGATGATGAACAAGTTATTGAAGAATGCATTGAAAAATTAATGTTGTTATATGAGAGGTGTGACATTGCGTGTTGGAGCCAGAAGACTAAGAAGACAAGACAAAAGGCATGGCATGATAGGTACATTAAGAACAATACATTTGAGGTTGGAAAGAGTGTCCTTCTCTATGACTCCAAGTTTACGTGCCACCCAGGAAAATTGAAATTGCATTGGTTGGGACCTTTTATATTAACCAAGATACTTAAATAGGTGCATGTCAATTACAAGTGCTAGATGGCACCATGTTTCCCGATTACTTCAATGGGAGTAGGATGAAGCCCTACTATAAATAAAGCTTCTTGGTGTTTGTAATAAGGAAGTATTGTCATTTATAATAGATTTCCCCTTTCATGTGTCTCTTTCCGGATGTTGTTATGATTTTTTTTTAAATTTCTTTTTTTGTTGTAATAAACACGCTTGCATGCAAGAAGTTGATTACTATCTATTGATCTCATGCATAGAGGACCATGCATACTTTTAGTGTGGGGTGGATTAGGTATAAAAACAAAGAACCCATTAGTGTTATGATTTATATATAGGATTGGCACAATTTAGGGTGTTCTCTTAATGATTGGTGTAAAATAATAAGGTGTTACAAGTGCTAGGAATCATGGGGCTCATAAGGAAATTTCTCAAACTGGATATCACGCGAGAAGAAGGATCGCGCAGTGTAATGCAAGGTAGGTAGTGACATGATGAACTACTTGGTATATAGTATAGATGATTATGTATTTCGGCACAGGGAGGCACACATAAGGACGTCTGTGGCTTGGAAACTAGTAAGGTGTGCGAGAAGGTTGCACTATAGTGTGCGAAAGGAGGTTAAGTGATAAAGAAAAAAGTGGGAAAAGGTGCTTTAGTGACGAAATAACTTAAAAGCGTCAAAGTAGGAAAAAGTGTGTTAAATGGGGAAAAGTAATTTGGTGGAGTATAAAGAAATTATAAAAGGGGGAAAATCGATTCATTTGCTACCTTGAATTTGATAGAATTTGAGCAATTGAGCTATTGAGTGACTTGGTGTGATGAAACAAAAGAAGTGGTAAGTAAACCATAGCAGCATGCGTGTGAAGTTATGTGGCTGCTTGTGGGGAGAGAAGTTAGAGCTAGCAGTTGAATACAACATTAGGGCACGAGTAAAAGGGTTTACAAGAAGAATTTGAATATTAGGGTTTGTAGTGCTCGGATAGTGAAGTAAGACATTTTTGTGAAGCAAGTTACCTAGGGCAAAAATTTGGAGGATTAATGGTACCAAATACGGAAGGGGAAAACCCCACATGAAGAGAGTTGAGGTCGAAGTAGAAGCTCTGTTGGAGGATATATATTCAGAAATGTAGTACCCTCCTAGAGTATTTAGGGTCTAGACATGGAATTCGCAGCTCACAAAGTGTAAGATCATTGAATACAACCATAGGGCTCTAGGCCACAAAGAAACATTGAAGGAGGACATGTTGCAGAGCTACCAGAGAAGAATGAAGAAGGGAAAGTGCTAGTAGATGATTCACTCCGAGGAATGTGCGAAGGTAGGAGAAATTTAGTTGTTTGAGATACCCTTCTTCATAAATCCCGCAAATCTATTTCAATGGCCCATGTCTAGGGTGCATAAGGAATTATTCAATTTTGTGGGTTGGAGAATGAGAATTACAGCCCAACTCATCAAACAAGTAATAGGTTTGAGAAGTATTGGGAGGATATGGAGTGGATTTATGCTCGATGCAAAAATTGATGAATTGGTCATCAAATTACAATATGAAAAAGGAGGAAGGTCCATGATCATTGATAAGCTCATGTATCCTGCAACTAGGGTTGCAGCCAGGCTGCAGTAAGTTGTAAATTGGGTGCCTCAAAGAGGTGAACAGATGTAAATAAGAAATTTTTTTATATTGCACATAGGATGGCACATAGGACCCATTACAACATCGCATAGTACATTATGAATGGAATCATCGAGGAATTCAAGGAAAAGAACAAATAAGGATCCAAGATTACTTAGGGTTCGATCCTCCTACTTATTTTTTTTAGGAAATAGGAATTCCATATGGTCTAGATGAGGACATGTGGGTCTACCCACCAATGAACAAGTCCCCTATAGTTCAGTTCGTTGGTTACACTTGTGATGATGTGATCTCAAATGTATACAAGGTAAGGGTAGATAAATGGTACAACAGATTGTGCGTGCCCTTTGAGAACAATGTGCACATCCCCATGTGAGTTACCAATAGATTTTGGGAAGTAGGAAAATTTTGTAGTGATACAAAGACATTATAGTCTTGTGCAATTTATAATTCAAGATTCGGAGATGGTCCCTGGTACAAGTTGCCATTTGCATTCACTATGAGGTATTTCAAGTGCAAAGTGAATAGGATAGAGGATGTGTGAAGTTGAGCTTTGATGTTGACAAAGTTGAATCGATTTGCATAGGTTACACGTTACCTACAGGTATGACTCACGACCTGCATATTTGGAGATGTTTGAGCCATACACATTGGATTTGAACCCCTTACTAAATGTCACAATAAAAGGGATTATATGTAGAGTCTTTGTGATATTAATTCCAAAACTCATGGAGGAGTAGAGATGGAAGTCACATATTCTCTCCTTCCATAGCCAAGGACAACTATTGTACTACCTCTCAAGAGAACGTGCGAAGATACTCTAGAAGAAGAGGAAGAAGAAGAAGGTGGACTTGACCACTCATGTAGGAAGAAAATGTATTACAGAAGAAGGAAGAGTGGTGTTGGAATAGAGACTTCTCAACCACCCAATGATGGAATAGAAAAGACTAAGGTCAAGTGCGATGGAGCACATGTGGTTTCTAGTGAAGAGGATTCTAGTGAAAAATAAAAATATGAAACTTTGTTGGAGGAGCTTGAGCATGAATGGGTTGAACATTTGGCTAAGAATAATGCTTAGGAACCGAAGTAGTTGGGCACCACATAGGGGGAAAAGAACAAAGGCCCATATAAGGATAAGAATCCTAACTAGGAGGAGGTGCACAAGGAGAAGGAAACGGATGATACCTATGTCATCAAGGAAGAAAAGGGCACATGAGGTGGGACTAGAGCAAGTGCCTCTACCCCGAAGAAGCAGAGAACAAAGGCGAAGGCAATGAGGAAGTGATGGACTCGCAAGTCACCACATATGGACTTTGTAGATGATCCTACAAAGGTTATGAGGGCATGGTTCTAGATCACGGTTCCCACATAGAAATTATATGGTTGGGACCTTATGGATAAGTATGGAGGAGTCTCGCACACCAAGAATATTTTTCCTAGAACTTACATACAAATGTAGAGGAGCCTAAGTTCGAAGTAAGTAATAAATCCCTCAGTTTAATAGAGTTAAAGAGTGAGCTAGGGAAGAAGTAAAAAAGTAGATCCCTTGTACTCGACAAATGAGCAGCATGCAATACCTTGACCAAAATGGCCGCGGATGTCACACTCATAAATTTAGATGTTAGGGCTGCAATGAGGGTTATGGTGGCTGATGAAAAGGAGAAAGAGTGTGAGGTTGAGAATTTGAAGAAATATATCTAGGAGAGAAAAAGCGGACTCAAGGAGGCATATGATAAGGTCAAGACATTGGTAAAGTAGATTTGGTCGGTGCCCTACCTTGGTGATCCAGGAAAGGAATTATTATAGTGACAAGGAAAATAAGGTAGTTGTTGAAGCAATGATTACTGAGCTTGAGGACTTATTAAATGCACTCAACGAGGCAAGTGGTAAGGCCGAATTGGATTTTAATAGGTGTCGAAGTGTGAACCAATCCTTAACATGTGTGTAAGTGATGAAGAATCAGCACTCAAGGCTATCTAAGAAAAGACACCCACTAATAAGATAGAGCACACCAAGGTTATGGTTGAGGCATCAAAACAGAAAGAGGTAATTAAGGCAAAGAAGGATAAGTTAGAGCTCAGAATCAAACAGTTTTAGAATATGGTGTTAGAGCACATGGATGTAATTGAAGGAATATTTGTATAATTGATTGTGGTGATCCAAGAGCTCAAGAGTAGAGTTGAAGAGTTGGGTGCCTAAACAAGTACGAGAAATTGTAGAGGCGGCACCCAGGAAAGCATTGGCAGAACTTGCAAAGTGGAAGAAAGTGGAGGGTGAAATAAATGTTGAGTTCCCAAAACTCTTTCAATGCCCTGAAGCCCAAGTTGATTTTTTTAGGTGCGATGATTCTTTTTGGGAATTGAATTCTTTATTATTTCATTGATTGTTCATATATTATTTGGAGTAACAAGTTGGAAAAAATCATTTCCGAGGACGGAAATCCAATTTAGTGTGGGGTAATGTTACACAACTAAATTAGCTAAGTACATGTCGCACACAAGGATCTTGGGCATGTGAGGTAGGTGCGTAGAGGTTCGCGCTGAGCAAGAAACCTTCAAGACTTAGTCAATTTTGGTACCATGGGCTAAAAATAGAAAAATAGAGTTAGAGTTCGACAAGCAACGATTCAAATCCAAAGAAAAGTAAGGAGACTTAGCAGCCAAGGAAGGTCTATTTTGGGAAAAGGCACAATGAAAGGTCATGCATGGATCGAGATAATAATAGGATTAAAGAAAAATTTATTTATAGGATTAATAGAAAAGCATGTACACATGGCTATTTTGAACATGTAGTCTATTTTGAGAGTGCATGGAAATAAGAGACTACACCAATATTGAAAATCATTGTATCATGTTGGTGAAGAGATTACAAATGTCATGGATATGCTGAGAAAGATGTTAAAGATATATATGTATTTGGGTCTTTGGAAAACAAAGTTCAAAATATGTTTAGTTAATTTGTTCACCAAATTAATTAAATATCATATTTTTGTAAATTGTGATGTAATTCAAAACCTAGGTTGAGTCAACTTGAGGTTTGTGGTAGAATAGAGTTGGGTTAGTTTAGAAGGTATTTTTATAACTACTTTTGGGAACATAATGCCTATAAAAGGCTCAATTTTAATTGTAAAGGGGGTTCTGTAGGTTACTCTCATTCTCATTCCAAGTTCTCTTGGGGAACTATCTTATCTGTATATTATGTTATTGTAACTTTGTGTACACATATTTTCCCTTATGAATACAATGCATTTTTAATTGTTGTGTTAATGATTCTCAATTACAAAATTTGTTATTTTGTTTGTGGTTGAGTTGTTAATGTTGCTCCTTCTTCATAGTATGATTGATGCTCAGGTGATTAGACTTTGTGTTGGATATCAAGGTATGTGGACTTTGTGCCATATCATCATATTCTAAAGGAGATGAAGAATTTTTGCTTCTCATATTTCAAACTCATTATATTTCTTTCCGCATGTAGAGAAGTTACCTTTTATGCAATCCTCTCGATTATAATTTGCACTTCTCTTTCCCTTCTCATTCCTCCTTATTTTCTATATTTTTATTTTCCCAATTTTTCCGCCCTTTTGTGCTTTTCAGTTAAAAGCACCAAAAATATAAAAATCACATCATACGAGGGAACTACCCCTCTCACAAAGCAAAGGAAACTTCACTCTGTCAAAAGGTGAATTTCCCTAACTATTGGTTTTTATGCACTTCCATTGGGCATATTCAAGTGACAAAAATCCAGCCAACATTTTTTGGTGACTCCACTAGGGATCGAACTTGTCACGTTCATTCCCTTATCAAGGAACCTTCCCAAGAATGAAGGAAAGATGACAACCACTTATTAGCCCGTGTCAACAAGTGACAATGACAATGATGGGGATGAAGATGGAGATCTCCCTATTCAAAATTTTCAAGCTCAAACAATCCAGAACAAGTCTAGTTTTTATGGGATTTCTATGGAGGTATGAATTTACAAACATTTCTACAACTTGTTGAACATAAGAAAGTAAGAAAAACATTTCATAATGTTCTAATATTCCATATGCAAAGAAGAAAGCCACTATTGTACTTGTATTATCTACAAAAATGAAACAAAAAGTGCAGGAAAGGATGGATATATTGGGAAAAAAATGTATCTGATGATCCAGTGATTAAATATTTGTGGCTTAAGTTTCAAGAGAGTGCCAAAAAAGAAAAAAGATGAAAATAACACTGCAGATGATCAAAACTCTATATAGTTGATGAAAGAAGTACAAAGACAATACAGGAAATTGTAGGCATGTGAGGAGGAAAACAAATTGAAGAACAATCAGTGGATGAGTTCGAGACACTTCATAACAAGGAGGAAAACATTCAAGTTCAGAAGTTTCTCATGATGATTCTTCACATTGCAAGGTATTTATTCCTCAACGTTACTTCAACTTCACCAATGAATGTCTTCTTGTTGCTCCACCTAGTGAATGTCAATTTGATATTCCTTCAAATGATGAGAAGAAAAAACAATTCAAGACTCCATTTCAACTTGAAATGAAATTCTTAGAGGATATATCATACACGGGGTTAAAATCCCATGTTTTGAAATAAATGATCCTATGTTGGTGGAGATTGATGTTCATCATGAAAACATGGAGAAAGCTAATCTCTCTCTTATATTGGAAGAATTTCAAGACAAAGTGAAACCAAAGAGGTAATTGTTAATGACCCTATTATTGTTTTGAATTATTTGAATGAAAAACAAGTGTCGAATCTATGCGGAAAAAGAAATCAATGAGCTCACTAGCTCTCTTGTCATGTTTTTTGATAAGATAAGCACATCTAAAATCCCTTACAGTCTCTTAAAATAAATAGAAAATGGAAATCCTTGTTTGGAATCTTTTCTTCACGATCATGATATGCATCAGTCCTATTTCAACTCATTCTTCACAATGCAAACAAGAGGAAGAGGATGATATTGTTGATCAATTTTTATTTAGTCTCACAGGTGTTGGATTTCCTATTAATCATGGAGAAAAATCAGCAATGCATTTTGTAGTTAGAGATCAAGATCTTTTGGAAGTAGAAAGTAAGAATGCTGATTTTATAAGAACAATAGGTTTGTTTTACAGGATAAGATAGAAAGTGCAAGGTTAGAAGAAAATGTAAATGATAAATCATTCAATGATCATTTACTAATTCCTCTTGAAATTGATTATAAGGAAGATCATGTAGAATTACATGAGTCTCAGGAGATGTGTTATAATGATTATTATAATTTTCACATGGATGATATCAACACTACATTGAAGCAAGAAGTTGGTGCTACAAGGATCAAAAATTCACTTGAATCAATTTTTAAAGGTTTATTGGTTTGCAGAAATTTCAAGGAAGCATTCAAAGGTCATACAAGCCTTTGCATAGTATCATTCCTCCACTTCCTCATGGTTGGAAATGTATAAGTTTCAGGTATACATTCAGCTCTTCATAGGAATTGGGTAATTTCATTATGGAGTATCACTATGTGGATAGTCTACTTGGTTCTATTTTTCTTTTCAAGCCACATAATGCTTCCATAACATTTTGGTGTGCTCAACTGATCATTTTCAGTTCCTGGTGCCTCATAATTTCAAAGTATGTTGTTTCACAAAGGTACCTATTTTTCCTTGCATGTTTCTAGGTTTGTGAAAATTTGTAGAGTCCCTTCCTTTCTTCCTTGTAAATATCCTCTTTCTTTTTGTACATACTTCCCAAGTTTTTTCTTGTTTCCCTTTATGTTCCTTTGTGTGTGTCTATTTGCATTCCATTGGTACAACATGATGATCAGAATGCCTCCTACATTAATGATAAGCCTTAACTTTTCCAATAAGGCACTGGTATATTTCAAACCTTAAGATTCTAGAGTTCGAGTTATGCCTTGTTTTGTTTGTCAAGCTACATGTCCCTAGAAAGCCAATTATTGTCACCTATCCAAAATTGTGGAATTTTTGAAATTTTTTGAATTTTTGGCTAAGTGACCATTTACCCTGATGCATTTACCTCTATGAAGCTCATTGATGTGATAAATTTCAAGATTTGGTGAATTTTGAGTCATTTAAAGTGTTGTGCGGATTTTGCGGGTCTTGGAGGAATAGAACAATTCCCTGTTACCCATGTTCCTCGCATCCCCAATTTTTTCACTGAGTTCACTAAGTATCTATGTTATGCAACTTTCTTAACTCCTCATGGAATTATTTCCCATCAAGCTATGGTTCTCCACAAGCCATTTTTATCCACATCAGGTCGTTCCTAACACTATACTTTGAACCCACAAAGCTTTTTTTTTATCCTTAGTAAATCGGATCAAGCATTCCTGAGACCACTTATTTCCTCAAGACCCTTCGGACATGGCAAATATTTTGGAACTCACAGAACTTGTTTTGCATTTCTCCCCTAACCCCAAGCCCAAGCCTTGTGTTTCATATCTATGTGGAAATTTTTAAGTCAAACAGAACCATTCCATCAAGCGCAGTGTTCCCACAGCCTCATGACTTCCGTAATTCATGAGCTCCTTTACACCGTGGATAATGTGGAGATTCTTGGAACTCATGGAAATTGTTCCCTGGGGACCTTTGTTCCCCACACGCCCACTTTATCCACATTTTATGGAGTTCCTTTTGTTCTCCCATCTCTCTTCATATTTGCATTGCGAAGGAATTTTTTAAATAAAGTTCCCAAAAGCCCGCCAATTCCCGCCTTGCACTATTTCACACCAAATTGACCCCATTTCAAATTCCATTATCATAAAAGGTCAAAATCATTCATTTTTCACCATTGTAAATCAATATTTTCATTGTTCACTATCCACTTCTCTCCCAAGCCAATGAAGGAAACCACGTGATATTTCATCAATTAATATGATTTGATAAAAGAGAGGATGAATGTAAATTTTGAGTCAGAAGATATAGTGCTTTCATGGAAGTGCTTGATAGAGTCTCTCATGGAAATATATTCTAACATTAGTATTTTTAGAGAGAAGATATTATTTGAGGATGAAAATTTTGGACTGCTCCTAGTGAACCCAAGCACGAGATAATTGTATAAAGGGATCCAATATTGAAAATCATTATATCATGTTGGTGAAGAGATTACAACTATGTCATGGATATTGAGAAAGATGTTAAATATATATTTGTATTTGGATCTTTGGAAAACATGGGTCAAAATATATTTAATTAATTTGTTCACCAAATTAATTAAATATCATATTTTTGTAAATTGTGATGTAATTCAAAACCTCAAGTTGAGTCAACTTGAGGTTTGGGGTAGATTAGAGTTGGGTTAGTTTAGAAGGTAGTTTTATAACCAATTTTGGGAACATAATGCCTACATAAGGCTCAATTGTAATTGTAAAGGGGGTCCTATAGGTTCCTCCCATTCTCATTCCAAGTTCTACTAGAGAACTATCTTATCTGTATATTATGTTTTTGTAACTTTGTGTAAACAAATTTTCCCTTATGAATGCAATGCATTTTGAATTGTTGTGTTAATGATTTTCAATTACAAAATCTATTATTTTTTTGTGGTTGAGTTGTTAATGTTTCTTCTTCTTCATAGTATGATTGAAGTTCATGTGATCAGACTTTGTGTTGGATATCAGTGTTGGCGAGAAAATTTGTCGGGTGGACAAACTTTTGGATTTCTTGCCAATGCTCTAGGAATCTAAGTCCCTCTACTTAACCGGTGCAGCTATCGTATGTGCATGCACGAGAAAATGTGGATTTATGTGGTGGCCTTTCGACCGGGGATCCAACAGGGGCACTCCACTGACCCTACGGCAAAGCTAGCAATCTCTTGCTAGGGAATACTTTGTCTGAAAGTGGGAAAGGGAGTGAGAATTGAGGTAGGAGAACTAATGTTGCAGGTAGAAAATCATATTCTTGCACACACACTAGTTAGAAACTTCATCACATGTACTAAATTTAGAGGAAACAACCCTGCAAATGGAAACAAGACCAAATAGAATTTGATGAACACAAAGTATCATGAAATCCCTTAGTCAAAGAAAGCTAGAAACTCCTTCTTGTATTGATGCTTAAACAGAAGTTGTACATAGTGGAGAAATGGAGGAAATTGAGAAAGGGGAAATGGAAGAAAATGGCTATCTCCTTTGTTCTCTCAAAGTAAAATATACTCTTGAGTTTACAAGATCAATCACCAACCCTTTGAAATGGGAATGGATTTACAATTTATAGAGTATACTTGACTCCTCATCTTCCTCATGACCTTTCGAATACCTTAATATGACTTAAGACTGTTCATATTCCACTTTAAATATTTAAGTCCCTTTTATAATAGCAAGGCGACTTAATTTACATTATATTTCTAAATTCACTTAAGTCATATTAAAAAGTGCAACCCTCAACACAAAAATATAACATTGAAGAGAGAGAGTGTTGTATGAGGAGTGAAGAGAGAGATAAAGAAGAGGAAGAAGAAGAATTATGCCGAAGGATGAGTTGCTACAGTGGACTTGGCTCCATTCTCTAACTGTTCTCCACTTCATGATCCTAAGAAGGCTTCTAACCCATCCACTTTGGCTTCATATCTCCCTTAGGTAAAATCAACTTACTATTTTTAGTAAGTGTGAGAAATCAAGTCCTTAATCTTCAATTGGATGTTGCGGCTCAATTTTCCTCTTTCTCCCTACATTCCTCATTCTTTCTAGATCAACTTTCTATTTTTAGCAGGTGCTCGAGGGCCCACTTACTATTTTTAGTAAGTGTAAAAATGTCTCTGTTTTGTGAATTCTCAGTTGTAGTGCACCTCCAATGTCTTTGTCTCCTTCACAGGTTCTTCTGTTGATGACTTTCCCAAAATAGCAGTTCTTATGTAGTAGACCTATTATTTTTATAAAGTTGGCTTCTGGGAGTTGGATTGACGTGTAACAAAGTTTTTTTGGTATGGGTTTCCCAATATCTCCCCTCTGAAATTTCGAGCCCGCCCGCTAAATAGTCCGGGAGATTTTAAAGTCTTAAATTTCAAACCTGATAGGTTGCTTAGATGCAATGACCATTAATGGACCTTGAAATTACAGGTTTGGTTTTCTACTCCATTTTCAAAGAAAATTATATATTTATATGGGTTTTTGTTTTGATGCTTCACGTGCAATTCTACTTCATTTCGCCCAATGGTTTGACGGGAAATTGAATTTTTCTTTGTTGAGCTAGAAGTGGGATTTCTTCACTATGGATGCTCTGTTGCACAAGAGGAGGGTTTGAAGGTGTCTTCTTGATGGAGTTGGGTAGAGGAATGAATAGAAAAATATATCTTGTTGTTTCATGCATCCGTTTGGGAGATTTCTTCAACTTCTCATTTCATGGTTATGGAGTTTTCTCCTTTTTCTCCTTTTGTGTTCTTCGTTTCTCCTTCTTAGCTTGATGAGAATTCCTTCTGAGACCTACACATCACTATGGGAAATTTTCTTCAATTTTTGGGAGTTTATGTGGCCATGGTGGAGCTGGTTTAGAGCAATAATGGTGGACCGGGTGTCTGGACAATCATGCACGGAGCCATGGCAATGTATGAAGCTGTGAAGGAGAAATGAGGGGGAAGAAACGACTAAGTGTCGATTTAAAATTTTCAAAACATGCACATGGAGGGGATGGACACATTTTTTGTCCCTAATGTCCCTAACCTTAGGGATGTGAGGGACATCAATTTTCACGGTGTTCAAGGTGATGCCATGTGTCCTCGATCCGATGGCAGGGGATGGATGCTCCAAAATGCACCTGGGGGTGAAAGCCGGTCACGTGGGTGTCCAAATGACTCCCCATAGGGGCTGGGAGATTTTTTTAAGTTATAATGTCCCTCACCTAGGGAATTAAGGGACATCAGTTTCCACAGTGGTCCTGGAGCTGACACGTGGCACCGATCCGACGGCAGGGAATGGATGCTCCAAAAATGCACCTAGGGGCTGAATTGTCGAGTTTGGAGGTCATATGAGGGTCCAAGAGGTCACATGGGGGCTGGGAAAATTTTTCCATGGTTGGTGTACCTTACCTTAGGGACTTTGGGGACATAAAATCCCGCCAGGCTCCTAGTGTTGACATGTGTCCTCTCGAAAAATGACTAAGTCCTAAATTGCCTTTGAGAGGGTAACTTGGAACAATGATAACTTGAGCTCCTGGTGGAATTTCTTGGTGAAATTTTATATTATCATAACTTTAAATGGAATTTTAAATCGAATTATTTGGGTCTCATGTCTTTATTCATCCATATTATCCTTGAAAAATCATATTTGTGATTTGAGACTCTACTTGTGCTGATAAAAACTACCTTAAAATCCTATGCTCCAAGGTGTTGTGAAAAATATTATTTCACCATCATGTAGGTCTTGGAATCCTCTTTCTGGATATGTTTTTTTACTTCTAATTCCATCCAAAGCTCCCAGAATCTTCTTCTGAAGCCCGATAACTATTTTAGGCCTATGTTGCCTAGGCTTGTGAACCATGTTTTTACTCGGATCGCCCCAAGCCTTTCAAAAATTCCCCAAACATTCAAAAATAATTTCCATAAGGTTTTAAGGTCTTAAATTCACCTCCATTTTTAATTTGGCCCTTCTGTTCCACTCCAAGGTGATTGGTCCAGTCCTGGGAAAGCCAATGATAGCCCTTCCCAATACCGCCAAAAGATAGTATCTTTTCGACACTCCCTAAAATCACCTAGGGGGAATGAATATACTTTCCAAAATCACCGAGGGGACCAATTTGAAATCAAATAAATGGGTGACTAGACTAACGGACTTGACCCGAGGTGCCTAGGAATGATAAAACATGAAAAATTCGGCAAAGGGGGATATTTATCATGCTTGGAAACTTCCAATTTCCCTATTGCACATTTGCACGACAACATCATGATACGTGGAATTTGTGCCATATCATCATATTTTGAAGGAGATAAATACTTTGTGCTTCTCAAATTTCACGTTCATTGTATTTATTTCCATGAGATAGAGAAGTTCCCTTTTGTGCGTTTTTGTTTGTAATCTACACTTCGTTTTCCCTCCTCATTCCTCCTTCCTTTCTGTATTTTCCTTTCCCAATTTTTCTACCCTTTTGTGCTTTCTAGTTAAAATCACCAAAAATATAAAAATCACATCATACGAGGTAAATTACCCTCTCACAAATCAGAGGAAACTTCACCCTGTCAAAAGGTAAATTTGCCTAATTGTTGTTGGTTTTTATGCACTTCCATTGGGCATATTCAATGACAAAAAATCCAACCAACATAGTTTCAAGGTCAAATGGTCACATCTCTCGAGCATGCAAGGTAATGTATAATGTTTATCATCTTTTGTTTACTTGCAAATATTTTATTTAGTATTTACAAGGGTATAGTGTTTTTTTAATACTTTATAGTTTGATTCTTGTAGTCAATAGACCTTCACAGTAGATTTCCAAAAGGCCTCAGATCCGACACACACTATACAAACAAAAAGAAAATTTTCATGCAAGAATATAAGGTTTCGCCGACTCGCATGAGAGCAGTTCATCAAGGTAACCTCATAATTTCCAATTTTTTCACTAGGTGGTGTCTCCAGTACAATGGGTACCCAAATTTTGAAGCAAATCAAACTCAAAGATGAGTTTTGGGCTTTGATAGTGGTGACGTAGAGATGGGTAACTATTTTGACACCCGTGGTATAATACAATCTACTCCACATCTTCAACCACAAGCGTAGCAAGATGTCCATGAAATAAGAAACTCTCCTCCTCCACCAAGTCAAATTCCACTCATGGATGATCAGAAGACATATTTTGCCTTTGAAAATCTGATATCAAACAATATGGGGGCTACAATTCAAGAAGTTTTTATGTCTGATGTGGAATCAGTGCACACTTGGGAGAGAAGGGCCAAAATTTTGATCAAATAAATAAATACTTGATACCATAATCATGTTCAAAGGCATTCATTATTCACTGTCGTAGAGAGCCAACCAGAAAGGCTTGACATTTTTCTAAACAAAGCTCAGTCAAGCACAATTTTTTATAATAATGATTATGATGATGATATTTTAGATATAATGTTAAACAGGTTGGAGAATCTTAATGTTGAAGCCCATGCATACTACAACAAATGGGCTAGAGACAAAAGTAATGTTTTAATTGCAAATGTAGAAAAAGAGAAATATGTGGTAGGTCATCTTTTACACGTAAAATCGTGATATTATGATCATTGCAATAAATTATTTATGACTTATCTAATATACTTATATTTCTGTTTTGCAGGTAAATTATGAAAAATTAAAGAAAGAAGTACATGTATCGATGCACATTTGAATAATGCCCATAAAATATTGAATGCATCTATACGATTGAAGGAAAAAAATTATTATTAAATAAACAAAATAATGCATTGAGAAGGATAATCAAGGATCATAAGATGGATCTAGATATCTTATTGAAAGAAAAGATAGATTTTGATCCATCACTTTGTCATCTGGAGATTTTATGAGGGAGGAGCACAATATTCTTAAAAATATAAACAACGTGGCATAGGATTTATAGGGATTGGGAGTTTTAGTAGAGAGCACTACACAAACTAAGAAAACGTTGTGTCTTTTGCAAGGAAAAGATCAAGCTTCCCCTATGACAAAAAATTAGAAAAAATAGTTTCACTATGTGATAGGTGTGTTGTCACAATTCTGACATTGGCGTAGGAATTAAAAGATAGTGGCCATCCTTTTTTATTTTTTATTCTCGTGTGGTAGACGTAAGGACAAATACGATTCAAAATCATAAGTAAAATAGGATTCCCTCATAATGTGTTCTTATATGACATAACTTACCCAGGAAGCTTTGAAAACAATTGACAACCCATCATTTTGTAATTGTATTGGTTGACAATGCTTTATGAAAACATGTATGTCTTCATAAAGTAATCCACCTCTTGTTAGAATGAATACAATTCTAATTTTGAATTGGAACTATATTTTCTTGTTGTATCACATTTATTGAAAGTTTTCAACAATTTAATATGCAAACTTGTAATTGGATTTTTGCTTATTGTGAATGTTTTTGTTATTATTTGGAGATGTAAAGCATGGTTTAAGACATTTAGTGTGTGTTTGTTTGAAAGGATTTATGTTTCATGTAGAGATAAAATATTAATCAATAATCACACAAATGGATCTAAATAAATAAATCTTTATTTCAATAATAAAACAAAATATAAAAATGAATTTTTTACAAGTAAAACAACATAGTCTATTAAGACCAATTGATTATCATTAATCAATATGAAATATATCAATATATCAAATCATTGTCAATAACGTCAATAATGTATACAAGAAATTATAACTCTAACAATTGAAACAATCCTGGAGCAACCCGTTCATTTGTGTCCTAGAATTCTACTAAATTGGTAGTGTGTTCGGTGGATGTGTTTGGATCCCCCAGATCAGTCAGAATGTTACCGAATCCTCTTATTTCTATGAGTGAATTCCATAATGCAAGTGCTCTCTCATAAGGAAAATTTTCCATAGAGTAACTGGATACATACAATCTCAGACAACTTTCTAAATTTCTATCCAATCTATTACAGACTTTTGATTTTACAAAGGACAATGCACTAAATACCCTCTCATCTTCAACAGATCCAGAATCATAGTTTGACAAAGTTCATATAGCTGAAAATACTCACTCAAATCCTCTCGCAAAATACTACTTGAATAAAGCTTCTTCCAAAGTCTTCTAATGGAACCATTTTCATTTGGCTCATCCAAACCGAAATTACTCTAGCATAGTGGTGGAAAAATGTTGTGACTAAGAACTCAATAACTTCTTTTGTAAAATACCTTCAACAACAACTCTATTTATCTCTTCACGCTTACAAAAATGTTCCATTAGACTAGTCATGTATTTTATAAATAAATTACTGATGGATGTTTCAGGTATGCCTCTAGTTGTATTCCAAAACTGTGGATTGAAAACTCCCATTACTTCAAGTAATTTATCCTTTTTGAATTGTTCACTGATCTCTGTAGATAGATTGAAAAATATTTTTGAATTTATTTTAAGTGTCACATAATATTATTTCATATAAATTATTTGTCACTCTTACTTCTTTCATCTCTAACCCAGCCAAATCTGCTCTTCTCTGAAAAGTATGAAGTGGTATCTCTTTCCCATGAGTTGTTATACACAGATGATCATTTATATTAAATTTTAAGTAGAAACTTGGATTCTTAAGGTTTGTTAATGCATTCCAAGTTTCAAAAATAGGTCCCCGAAAACTTTCATCTGACAAATATAAACTATCTAAACTCATGCACACATGTTTTCTCAATCGTATGAAGTTTGTTATGTAGATGCAACGCTCTTGCGCATGCTTCATCAAAACATTTAGCTCATTCAACATTGGAAAAATACCACATAGTGTAAGTAAAGTTTCAATATCTATTAGATGGTACAACAAATCTTTAGCTTTATCTACTTCCCTACGATATTTATACATAAAACCTATCAATGAAGGATATTATTCAAATATTCTACAAGCAAGCTCATACATTGAAATCCATATGGTATCTACATCTTTGAGAATATTTTTCCCATCTGTCAATCCAATTACAAATTTCTAAAATTATTAAAAATATCTTTGGACTACTTGAATAATATGCATGCAAATCACGGATCAACTCCTCCACTTTGGCAACACTTTCGAATGTGCTCACAATTTTATAGGCCAGATTCATTCTTGTGAGCCATGCAATGAATTACAATCATATAAGGGCCAAAAGTTATATGCGAGTCTTACACAAAGACCATTTCTGACCCCCTAAATTATAGCTACACCGTAATTTCCAACAAAAACTAACTTTGTTGTAATGGAAAAATCATCCATACCTATAATATCCTTCAAACTTGACACCACCAATTTGTAAATGTTTTCAGAATTACAATTTTCACTCATTTTATGAACTGCTAAGAGATGGGGATTTCTTACTTCATTTGCAAATGTGTATACATGAATATAAACCCATGAAGTATTGTCCACTGATGTAACCTCATCAATTGAAATGGAAATAAACTTTGCATTTTTAATAGCCTCTTTCAGATCCTCCTTTTCCACCAAAGAAATACATTTTGCAATTTCACCATTTGTTGTCGACCAATGTAATTTTGGAATGTTACGTAAGCCAATAACTCGATACAAATTATATTATCGAGAAATCTAAAATGGGTCTTCCCTTTTTCAAAATATGGAATACATTAGCAAATTGAATAATTTTAGCATGCATTTCAATCTCCATAGCTTTGCTTAATTTTGGTACAATTGTGTCACCTTTTTCATCTAGATTTTTTTAACGTTTTTGTTATTTTTATACTCTTCTACGTACTTTACATGAAAAAAATTCTTTTGCATTTTTCCATTTATGAGATCTTACTATGTGCCTATCCTTTTGCTTTTGGGAAATATATTTTTCCCACAATTTTTTTCAATGGTGTCTAGTTTGAGTTGCATTGTATGATATTTCCCTTGTTTCCAACTACATATTTTACATCGACATTGAGTTGGAATATCATTACCATTTTTGCTCCATAGGTTCAATAAAAGGATATTTGGCTACCCAGATCAAACTTGAAAGTCCTTCCTATTGTCCAGTTTGTCCTCTTTCTTCTTACATGATTTTTTTACTTTCTTCGACTTCAACTTGTGCATCTAGGTTCTCATCAAGAATATCTTGATCCTCACGTCTCCTTTTTCTGGAAACCAGACATTGGAGTAGAAGTTTCTCTCGATGTTGGTGTTGGATGATAATTTGATGAATCTTCTCCTAGTTCAATGTCATCAAGGGAATGAATGTTTTCATCAATCGGATCATCTTGAAAAATATTAGTTTCATTAAAACCAAAAGGATCATCTAGAAACACATTAGTTTGTGAAGGTGTTTGAGAAATGTTTGCATATAAAAGTGTTACAGAAATAGTATTAATTATTTATATTATTAATACCACTAAATAAATATAAAACAAGAGTGCAAAGAGTAAATACTCAATTTTATAAAGAGGAGTACAAGAAACATATAATATGAAAAATATAATAATAAAATTATGTAAATTAGTAGATAGTACATACCTATATTTTCACAGATCCCAACACAACATTCATTTTTTGTGAGTTTCCAAAATAGCCAAATAATTTCTTGTTACTCTTTTGAATCTGGCGGTAACCTTCTTTACCCTTCTTTCCAAAATCCATGGATATGTTGCGAGATACTTATTGTTGAAAGATAGCTACATGTATGGATGAGAAAAGAGTTCTGAGGTAGGGGTGGGAGGTTCAATATATTAGGTGAACAGGGATAGACATGCTTAGGGTTGGATGAATAAGTTGTATGGCAAAGAGTGAAAGGTATAAGGTGGATGGATTACAAGTGGATAGATTGCACTTGGATGGATTCCAGATGGATGGATTTCCATTGGATGGATTGGGGTTGGACGGATTGCAGTTGGACAATTGGACAGATCAAATTTGGATGGATTGGGGTTGGATGATTCAAGCCGATGGATTTCGAGTTAGATGGATTGTATTTGGACGCTTACGTTAGATAGATTGTAATAGGACGGATTGCGAGTTAGATGAATTGGGGTTGGGCAAGAGACATTTGGAGTCTAAACGGAAAATGTTCAACGGTAGAGGTTAGACAAGTTGGGGTTGGGTAGCGAGCTTAGAGTCTAAACGAAAGAGTTTGGGACAGAGAGGTTGTATAGTTGAGGTTGGACAGCGAAGTATCAAAGCGGGATGGCATCTACACTCGTAGAATGCAAAAAGGTTAGACAGTTGTATATGTATTATACCTAAGTGCTATGTATAGTAATATACTTTGGTGAATATGTGCACAAGTGATTTGAAACATTGGAAAATTACATGCATAAGTTCATTTATATGTGTAAATAGTAGGTGAATTGACCCATACAAAGGACCTATCGGTCAATTTTTTTGGCAAACTGGGTGGCAACCAACTGCTGAATATTCACCATTTCAATTTCCAAAAACCCAAATATTCACGAGTTTATGAAAATTCGCCACTAAATTTTTCCTTGATTTGACTCCACACAACTAGTAGGTTAACTCAACATTACTAGTAAGATAACTCAACACAAGCGCTACAACTAAGAAAAATATCCCATGAGTGTAGGAAAGCTCCAAGTAAATAAATAAATAAATACAAAGAAAATAAATATCATACACTAAAATCCCTCCATGTCATTAACTTGTAATCGCTAGACCCATATTTTTGAATGATCACATAGGGTCCAAAATAGTTAGGGTAAAACTTGTCTCATTAGTAAGGTGTTTGGGATGAATTTTGATAGTTACATTTAAGTACAAGGTCACCTAACTGAAACTCGCATATAAGGACCTTTTTTGGTAAGCTCTTCATGTACGATCACAGTACACTTGGAGATGATCAAGAGCATTGACACACCTTTCATCAAGTAGATTGAGTTGTGAAAGGCATTCATGATGGTAATCCTCATTAGTAATGAACTCTTGAGAGTGACTCATAAGGAGGGTATCTCAAGCTCAAGGGCGTAACAAATTCCACCCCATATACAAGTGAAAAAGGTTTGGCCCCTATAGGTGTGTGAATACTAGTGTGGTATGCATAAAGGACATAGGGCAATTGTGTGTGCCAATATCTATGGGAAGTGTTGAAAACCTTTTGGAGAATTTTCTTAATTGTTTTGTTGGAATCTTTTGTTTTCCCATTAGCTTGTGGATAGTATGGTGTGGAAAAACTGTATTAGATTTTGTACTTATCACACAATGCCTTGACTTCCTTATTCTTAAATAAGCTTCTATTGTCTAAAATGATCTTGGTAGGAATGCCAAAATGGTAAATTATGTGTTACACAATGAATTTGACAATTTGTGGACATGTGGTGCATGTAAGCGGTGTGGCCTCAAACCACTTCGTAAAGTACTCAATGGCAGTAATGATAAATGTGTGACCATCAAAAGATAATGGAATAAGATTTCCAATAAGGTAAAGTCCCCAATGGGAGAAATGCCAAATGGATTTGAGAGGTTTTAATTCTTATGTGGGAAGATGAGATAGATTTGTAAACTTTTGCTCTTCTCACAATGTCTAACGTATGTACAAGATTCTTGTTCTAAGGAAGGCCAATAATAACCCATGCAAAGAATACGTTATGTAATAGGTATACCACTAAAATGACCCCCACATGTAGCATCGTGTGCTTGAATAAGCACAATGATAGTATCTTGGGGTAATAAGCATTGTAAGAGCATATTGTCATATCTATGTTTATAAAGAAGATCTCCTATGAGTACAAAATGAGTGGATCTTTGACAAAAGGTATGACATCCATCTTTGGTAAGTCCATGTGGCAAGGTATTAAATTTCAAGTACATAACAAGTTATTCATACCAAAGAGGGGGTGACATGGTCTCAATGTGAAAAATATCAAGTGCTTGGGTATGATCAAAAGATGGTTATGATAGTACACAAATGGGAACATGAAGAATGTCAGTTCCTTTTTATAAAGGTATATAAGATCCTAAAGAATCCATGGTGTGTGTGAATCAATTCGAAGATCGTGGAGTAGTCTCAATGTCAAAATGTGCAAATTGAGCGAGCATTGAATTCACGGGGTCTTATATTGTTGTAGTGTGTCATTACAGCATTGGTAAGACCTTTGGATTTGGTTGATGACAAGATGTGAATGAAAAATAATTCATAAACATTTAATCTTGAGAGTAATTGCAAATTAGAGACCAATGACAAGTGATGCATACTCTGTGATGTTATTTTTTCCATGGGAAATCAAGTTTGAATGATGGTGGAATAGAGGCACTTTGGGGTGTGATGAAGACAATGCATGCACCACCTGCTTGGTCAATTTTTCACCCATCAAAATGTAAGGTCATATCAAATTCCTCATCTTCATCAATATAATCTTGGATTTCAGATATGGTAAAGATGGAATCATCCGGAAGATCAAGATTTAGAGGTCATGAATCAGTAAGTGGTACTTCATATAGTTGATCAACAATCATTTGTCCCTTAATAACCTTTTGTGAAATGAATTGTAGGTCAAACTTTGTGCACATGCATGATCCACTTAGATGTATAATTATTATGGTATGTTTTTCTCATCATATAATACAAGGATCTATTTCGCAACAATGTATGTTGTATGATTGAGCATATAATGTCAAATTTTGTGTATAGTATAATATAGCCAAGAAAATTTTCTCAATGTGTGTGTAGTTGATCTCATAGGTGACGAGTGTGTGAATAATGTAGTAAATGGTTGATTCATGATTTTTCGTATTAGATAGTCCCGAACAAAGTCAGTAGCAACAATGTACAAATGGAATAGTAAATCTAGTTGTGATGGTGAAAACATGGGGGTGTGAGGAGATACTCTTTAAGTTGTTCGAATGTGATACAAAACTCCTCCCCAGTCAAAAGTGACACATTTTCTAAGAAGGTGATTGAATGGTTGACAATGATTAGAAAGTTGTGTGATGAAGTGTCGAATGACTTGAATATTACATTGAAGACTATGTAGTTCTTTGATGTTTTTAGGGGAGGCATGTCTATGATGGCATTAACCTTGGTAGGATCTATCTCAATACCACAATGTGAGACAATAATGCTAAACAACTTGTCTCGATGTGACTCCAAAGACACAATTCTTGGAATTTAAATGATTTTTTTATTCCAAAAGGCACACAAAGATTTTGTGTAGGAAATATATATGGTCTCGAGCGTAATTTGCATTTCGCAAAAGGTTTTCAACATAATCTTCTACATAGATCATAACACATTGATATTTAGCACTAGTGTTTTTAGGCCAAAGGGCATAATCTTATAGCAAAAGGTCCCCCAAGGTGTGGCAAAAGTTGTCTTATATTGGTATTTTGGCACGATTTTAATCTGATTATATCTAGAGAAACCATCCATGAAGGAGAAAATCTCATGACTAGCGGTATTTTCAACAATTTTATCGATATTAGTTAAGGGAAAGGTATCCTTAGGACAATCCTTGTTGACATCTCTAAAATCAATGCAAACACATATCCCACTAGTTTTCTTGCTCATGGGGACCATGTTAGAGATCCATTTCAAATAATCAATTGGTTGTATAAAACCAACATCAAGGAGTTTTTGTAGCTCGTCTTTGACCAGTGATAATGTGACACGTGGGTGCATTTTTCATAGCTTTTTCTTGACGGGTTTTACATCAGGTTTTAACATAATATTATAGACAATTGTATCAAGATCCATTCCCAAGATATCATCATATGACCAAGCGAAGACATTGAAAAACTCGTGTAATAGTGATGTATACTAATCTCATTCCTCATCAGATAGGCACTTTTCAATTAGCACAATGTGAGGCTCCTTGGGTGTATTAATGTTAACTTTGATATTTTCCTCAATGAGCATGTGTGATGCTTCATTAAGGTGATCAAATGTAGGGAGTTAATTAGTAGTATCTATGGGTACATATTCGGTGTCCCCAAAGTATTCCTTGTTATGGAGTTGGGCGTTTGGTGTGATGGATTAGTATGGATCATTATTTATAACACCCAAGTGGCACAAGATAGCCTCTTCTGAAGGGAATAAATCTAAAGGTACGGGCTTGTCTACAAGATGGTAATCAATGGGGAAAGTCTCAACTCAGTTGATGGTCACATTAGTTTGTAGGACAAGACAATTTATAGGTCATGAATTAGGAGTTCTAGCAATATTATCGTGAGGCGTAGATAGTGTTATACAAAACTAGCTACGGTGTTATTTTTGGTGTTTTAACAAATCATGGTGTTGTCATGGATAATGGAAACTTAAAATATTTTATGAGTCATGGGAAAATTTGAGTGTTCTCATCATTCCCCTCTCTTTCTAAGCCATTCTTATAAAATATTTAGTCATTTTTGGATCAAATTAGGCAATCGATATTTGAGGAACAAGTGGAACAGCTTATTTTGTTCCACTTGTTCCCTATTTTTCTTCTTGGACCGATTTCCACAAAGGAGTTGGATATCGTAGTGTTTAGTGGCACTATTGGAATAGTTTTGTTGTTCCTTATGTTCTCCTATTTTTCAATTTATTCAATCCCTTAAAAACAAAAGCAATGCAAGTTGGTGATGTCAACGTTTGAGGGCACTATTAGACTAGTTCAATGGTTCCTCGAGTTCTCTCGATTACCTATCATATCTAACTCCTTAGCAATAAACATGGTATAATCAGCAAAGTCAAGAGTTTAGGACTCCTTTGGAATAATTCTATGGTTCTCGTTATTCCCGATTGGCTGAAAATGTTGTATAAAAAGGGCATTTCATCGGTTAATTTGGATCAAACGGGAACATACGAAATAATTATAAGGTTCATATGGTTCCAAGATTACCCGCATCAATGAAGTCGGGCATTCCTCGCACACTCAAAATGGTTCCTATGTTTCGTTGTTTCCCCGCATCTTTGCCCACAAAAAGAACATCGGTTATTCATTCAATTGGAGGAACAAAGGAACAAGTGGTTAAGTCGGTTCTAGAGGGAATTGTGGGAATTGTTCCTTCATTCCATGAGTTCTCTACAATGCTAACATGATCGACACAAAGCACAAAACAATACATAAATGTCACTAGAAGTTATTTTTTTAGTTGTTTTCTTTGCCCAAGTTGTAATTTAAATCATGGAGAGGCTAATATTGGTATGAGTGTGCAATCAAGACTCCGCTTTTATCATGTAAAGTCTAAGATTATCTAGTTTTCATGTAAGAAAAGCTTTTATATTATGTGCATACCATTAAAAATAGCAAGAACATGCAAGGGAACCCATAATCTATTTCTAAGCATGAAAACTTCATTCATAAGCATGGAATTTCCTATTTTGGGAACAAATTACTCTTTTATATGCATGGATCTCCCTATTTTCAATCAAGATCATCTAATTATAGAGCAAAGGGGTAGCTTGGACATGCATTATTCCTATGCTTTTCTATTTTTAATTAATCAAACTTGCATGTATGTGTCTCTTTCTCTTCTTCTCTCCTCAATTCTCTATAAAACTCCATGGAATTTATTGTAAAAAAAATCTCTACACTTTCTATTCATTATCCTGGAGTTATCTAACATTTTGAGTGGAAGAGTATGGGTCATGAGTGATCTTTCAGACTTGGTTTCACATCTTGGATTAATAAAGGAGCTATGTATACCTTCTTACAAAAAATTTATTGTGTTTCTAAGTTGATTTTATCTCGTGATATTGTTTTATCCCTGATTTGCAGTTTAATTTCCATGTCTTTATATAGTTATATGTTAATTTATAGGTCATAGATTATGTTTAACATGATGTGTGTAGGATCTAGTTTTGGCTCTTACCAAATTTCCCTTTTCGAGGCATTTATTTCCTTTATTTATTCTCATCATAGATTTAAATCTTTTCTCTGAAACACTTTTACATTGATATATCCATTTATAAGTTGTGTATGGTGTGTATGGTTCTTGTGGTCTATCTATGTAGTTTAAATAAGTTAGAAGATCCTCAAAATTCTCAAAGTGTATCACCCCCTTTTTATTTATATTCTTTCCTTTTCTTTTCCTATTTCATGCAAGTAGAGTAGAGGTTAGGTTTAGGTTTTACACTAGGAAACCAACCCTCTTTGGAGACTCACTCCACTTGAGGTCACCCACAACCTAGGAGTGTTTCAATTTTTTTAGTTGTAAGAGGAGTCATCACACCACTCCCTTAAGGGTGCATTCCTCCATGATAACAATTTCTCGGCATGTTTGGGGGACAAAAACAAATAATTTGTTAAATATTTGATGTTGTTATTAGAAAGTATTAGTGTTTTAAACACATTTATTTAACATCTCACGACTCCATTGATCCAAAAATACCCATTTTCTTAGCTTCAAGCCATTTCCTCCATCATTTCATCCATTTATGAGGTTTTGTAATCATAAATTCTTATTCCCATTAGAATTCTCAGTTCCAAGAGCATTATTATTCCCCTCCACCTCCTTTTTCCCAAAATCCTCCTCCAAATCAATATTATAAGCCATATCACAATGATTATACCCATGATCCAAACCTTACTAATCCATATGGTTATCCTATTAATCATGGTGTTTTTCAGGAGCAGGAATATGCATATTATGGAGGCAATTTCATGCCTAATGATGATTTTCATATGCGCAGGTACAAATCATGGAGGAAAACATGGTACAAATGAGGGCAACATGCTCCATCAAAGCATCCAAGCTTGGTTTCAGGGTGCCCTATCACTTTGGGTTGGTCCTATGCCAAATTGGCATAGCCCTCAGAGAAGCTAGATTTTATGTCTAGATTGTTACCACAAATATTAGAGTGGAATGTATCAATGGAATCTTACCAATCTAGTTGTAGGAAACCCTATCAATGGGGTAATTCATCACTATCATCTTATATCCCTCCCATTCCTACTTCCCAACCTACACAATCTCAACCCAAATTTCATGTTCCTAGTTTTTGTAAAGCTTCCCTTGACATCCCTTCTCCTCCATAAGAGAATTTTATACCTCCTCCATCATGCAAATCTACACAAAATAATTCAGAAGCCCAAACTCTCCCCTCTCATATTTCCAAATCCATTTTGGGATGAACTTAGTGAGCAACAACACTTGGAGGAGTAGTTTGAGGAAGATTCAAACAAAGGAGAATATATTCAAAGTTCCAAGAATTGGTGGAAAGAGTTTAAAATCAGCCAACAAGTTCTTCATCAAGAAGTTATCAGTCAACCAAATCCATCAAAATCAGTTGAGGTAAGCTCCATTGTGGTTAATCATGAATTATCTATTGATAAATGGACTAACTCGAGCATATGGTTGAAGAAATAACCCCATCTTTTGAAGAACTACCTGCTGTTTTTATTAAAAATAGTAAGAGAGGGTGAAATAGTTGAACTCCAAAAGGAGGAGTTCGGAGTTAAAGGGCATGTGGAAGAGGATAATAAACAATCTATATGTTTTAAATATGGTATCCACGATAGGCCTATGCTCCTAGATGTTGTTAATTGTTCTCAATCTTTTCAAAAGGAAGAGTTACTCCCCATGCAAACTCATACAATTGTCTTGGATAGTTATGACCATAAATAAAAGGCTAGACACAATTTTCTTAGATCTCCATAGTTCTACAAAGTAAGGAGTATGTTTTTAGGATCATTTGAGCATTTCTAATGACCACGTCATCAATCTTGAGCCTATATCATCTTTGTTTTAAGAGTAACCCATTACTAATGTCCCATACCCTTCTCAAATAAATTTTATCAAAGAAAATGATTCAATCATAGGTGTTGATTGTAGACACAAAATCACGCACTTGGGTACATTTCTAGGTCCTAAAAGCATACTTGTATTCATATGATTCCTAAGTGAGAAAACTAGTAATTGATAACTATATTTGGTCTCTTTACTTTGTTTTTGGTCTTCTTTCTGGTCTTTTATGCCCTACATGCCAGTCATAACTTTATTGCTTTACCTTTCATGACTTTGGACACTAAAGACCTAGCCAGACGCCAATGCCCAGTGCCCTTGTCCCATCCGGGGTGCCCCGACCTATTTTTCACTTTAATGGCTCTTTTTGGGCCTCTTTTATCTTTTGAGCATCTTATTTTCTTATGGGTTAGCCTTCCAATTGTTAATTATGAAATTCAACCAAGGGAATCATATAAATACAAAGTTATGTGACCAAAATAAAGGACCAAGCTCTAAGCATCTATTATCATCACCTAAGCTTGCATCCAAAGGCATCTAAGAGCACTAAAGGCATTCATCTAGCATCCATACAAGGGACAAGGGACTACATTTTCTACATACACTATATAGGAAGGGGAAGTTCATTATTCCATCCACATATCTATTTACATTACTACATCTAGCTATTGTCCGCTATTAAGTGCACGTACACAAGGGCATCATAAGGCATGATTATTTCACACACACAAGAACTACATAGAGTCGACATGTAGTGTAATGCTTGGTCGTAATTTCACTCAGTCAAGTGACCATCGGGGTCATCGACTCCCCATATTCCATATTTTTTGGATTTGATGGGGTATTGTGGGTTTTTGCAGTGAGTTTTTATTTTATAGGTTACAAGTGCACTCAACGATCGTATCCCGACATATAGGTGACCAACAATGAGTATTAACAACACTTGTGTGACATTAGAAAAATTAGATTTCGACCACTTTCTCAATCACAGGCTCCCAGGCGCCTCTAACCCAGTCTAGGCACCCTAGTTTGGCATTATCTAACAACTCCTGCATTTTACAAAGGCACAAAGTGATGATGGTTTGCCCTTTGTGTTCATTAGTCTCCCGATCTAGATCAATTCCAAGAAATTTGCAAATCAACTAATTCCTTCTCTCCCTCTTACACTTAGGGTTTCATGTTAATTTTTTTATTGCTTGTGTCATAGTGCATCATAGCAGTTGTATATCATAGTGTACATTCAGTTACTCCACAATTAGGGTTTAGCATTAAATTATATTTTTATTAAATCATTTGGTGAACCCGACGCACAAACCTAACCTTACTTCTAGGTATTTTGTCATCTTGTTATCATGGCTAACACTCATGCACCCTTTACTGATGAAGAGCTTCATGATCTCAATGTTCATCTTGTTGAACATCTGCAAGATCTAGATATGCTCTTATTCATTGCTTGTGAGGAGGCCACCAATCTTGTTAAGCTTAATGTTCCTACATCCACTACCACTTCTATGCCTATTGTTGATCAACCTCCTAATTCCACCATTCCACCTACTTCCAATGTTCCCATTTCTATGTTAACCCCTACTAATCACTTTACTCGACCTATTACTTCCCATAAGAGGCAAGTCTCTTCCTCTGGCACTCAAGACCTAGCCTCTCTCTATCAGGATCTCCAAGTTCAAATCCGTCAACTTCAGCAAGCTATTTCTCATGTATCTCCATCTCTTGATTCTACCTTACTCCTTTCATAACCATCATTTTCACTTATGCACTTCCTCTCAATTTTATCACTTTTAATGTGCCCACCTTCAATGGCCATGGTGACCCTCAAGATCATCTCGATATTTTCATGTGGCATGTCTAGATTATGCGAGATGATCATACATTATTAGCTAAGTTATTTCCTTAGAGTCTCCAAGACTATGTTATGTGTTGGTTTTACAATTTACCTGTTCATTTGGTGACATCATTTATGCTTATAGCTGATGTTTTCTTACACATTTTCCCATTAATATCATTCCTAAGATATCATATGTTCAACTTGCACAAATCAAATAAATATCTAATGAGCATCTAGTTGACTTTGTGTTACACTTTAAGAACAATTTAGCTAAGATGACCAATGTACTCACAGATTTTGAATTGCAAGATATTTTGGTCAAAAGTCTCTTAAATCCATTACAAGATAGAATCATCTTTGAAACCTCTCCCTCATTTGATCAATTATGCCATATGCTTAAGTTATGTGAAAGCAAACTCTTATCTATCGAAATCTCAAATATCATAATCAAAGCTTATGTTTGTGTAGGATATTTACCATGCACATATCTTAAGTACATGGGATTCCTCCACATAAGTGATTCACCATGCTTAGGTGTCCTAGGGTGTCATTATGGCCTTACATGCATCATAGAGTGTCATAAGAGTTACATTTGACCGGCTATTCCGGGAATGTAATTCCCACCTCTTGATGGCTACATTTGTGGGGGAGTTACACACCCCACTACTATATGTAAACCTTTCATCTTAAGCAAGGGAATGGAATGATGTATGGGATTTGATCCTTTTTCCCTTAATGCATGCACATTGCTCTCATGGGTGATTTATTGCTTCGATCTTGAAGCTACATCATTTTGTGGTTGAGTGCAACATTTTGATGCTCACGGATTCCCTCCAGATCTTCGTCATTCCTCCAACATGGTATTAGAGCTTGGGGATCGGAATCATGTCACTCTCTTGATTGCTTACTACTCACCACCTCGACTTTCATGTGCAAGTTCTCACTCCTTGATTTGTGCTTTACTTGCATTTTTAAAGGGGGTTTTGTGTGATGGGTGTGGTGTTTTGCCGCTAATTTTTTTGTACATAATCAAAAAAATTACAAAGTTTGAAGGTGTTGGTTTTGAGTTTTTTAAAGAGGTTCAAGGGTGGTTTAAGAGCCCAACTCGGCCCCAGCTCACAAAGTTGGGAACTGAGCTATCCCAAAGCTCGTTTCATTACTCAAATCATGCTTTGTTCATGATTCGGTCTTTTGGTAACTCGGGTCGCTCACTATTTTACCAGCTCGTCCCTTGCATTGACTGAATCATACCTTTTGCATTGATTCGGTGGCCTCACTTGTGGTCTTGTGTGCAATGTTACATTTGGTTTTAGGCTCTTGTATTGTTATTTCAACTCGCCAATGTTGATCCTGCAACTCGTGCTCTACCATTGTGCATTAATTTGGTATCTCCACTCATGTTTTAGCATACACAGCTAGTGATACATTTTTTATGCTCATGCATTCATTTTACGGGGAGGTTTTTTGCATTACTCAGGCTTAGTTTGAACATGTTGGTCAGGGGTTCATTTTCTTGGCATTCATTTTTCGTGAATGTTGAGTGTTGGTTCGTGCCTTGTGTGTTATGGGATCAAACTGGTTGCTTTCGTCCCTTTCCGAGCTCCCTTCTATGTGCATGCACTTAGTGTATTTCGCATTCCACCTCACTCCCTACCTAACAAATTGGCTCCACCTTGTTGTTGGATACGTGCTAGCAAGGCCATTATTTGTGCTTGATGGTTTCACCCACATCACACATGGTTTTCGCAACCATTACTTGCAACTCTAATGAGCTTTACATCTCAAAGCACTGCAGATTCCAACCACTTAAACTTATATAAAGAAGTTAGATTTAACGTGGCATCACTCATTCAAGCCTAATCTACACATGCGGTGTGCCAACCCTATCAACTTGGTGGTTTTTGTGGTAAAATGGATTGATTTTCATTACACATAATGGATTACAACTTACACGGGACATTTCAACTCACCCCAACGAGTCAGACGCTCAACTCATCCCATGGCATTGGAACTCGGCAGTTGCTCAATTCGGTCGGACGGCTCGTTTGTCGAGTCACCCCTTGCATGTAATGGTTACTCCGACAACCCATGTGGCAACAGTTCACTGTATGCCTAAGCTCAAGCTCACTCAATCCAACTCGGAAGGTTCATCCCAACTCAGCCAACTCGGCCTCCGGCCAACATCCCAGGCTGGGTGTGAACCAACCAGCTTGGTCACACATCAAGCAACTCATGCATTAGCCATCGAGTAGCTCAGTCCTCGATGCCCTATAGCTCCCCCATTCCCTTTTAGACATTGTTTGGTGGTCAAAAAATCCTCATTTTTAATGTTTTGAGGCAAAACATTCATTATGGCATTGTAATAATTTTAAGGCTCTAATTTGCTTGTAATTATGTCCTTCATTCGTGTGTCGAAGACGAGGGCGAGGTCCAGGGTTGGCAGGAGGCTAATCCCCCCTCACAAGCAAAACAAACCCTACCTAAAATTTGATGCCATTTCCAACAAGTACCCACATGACACCCTTTGCACCCATTTTGGGCACTTTTTAAATCCGTTTGTAGGGCTTATTGGCATTTTCCATCAGTTGTGGGAATCATTTTCTTGCTATAACTTTTGACTTACTACTTGGTTTTGAGCGCTTCTTTAGTCAAATTTGCATGATTTTTCACACATTATGTGATGACATTGTCAATTTTGTAAATGCACTACTTTATAAAGTGCCGCATTCTGGGGGGTTCACTAGTACTCTTAGGTTTTGTACTACACACAGATACATTATTGGCCAATCTGACATCTTGATTTTGTGCACCTTGCACTTCTTGCTTCCGCATCATGGAGGGTTCTCTTTCCAGACTTGAGCATTGTAGGATCACTTTATAGCCTCTGCCACTTCTCACCAAGAGAGGGAACTATTCAGCTTGGCGTGCTTCCATGGAACGTTACTTTGCTCACGAGGGTCTTTTACCCTTCTTACTTGGGCAGTTCCTGCACCCACTGATCATCGTCATCTGGAGGACTTCCTTGACACTTGCGACCATGTTTTTGGTCACTTGATGATGCATGTCTCCAAATATCTCTAGTTTCACGTGGCAGACTCAAATCCACCCCACCGTGTCTGGAGCATTCTTCAGTCCCTCTATGGAGACCCTTCACATATTGTCACCATTGTTGTTGTTGATGATTTAGTTGTCTCCTCTATTTCTTCATGTGATGATAGTTCCACTGACACAAACTCGCTTGGTTCTACTTCTAATGACGAGGATTGTGCACCCGGAGCCCGATGTCGAGAGAACTATAGAGGACTCTCCTCCTCCTTCTCTCATTATTCCGAGAGAGTGTTGACACATCCCACATCTCATCGAGATATGAGCAGTCTCTTATACAATCGCATACATTCATCACACCTACCTCTTTTCCACCTTTAGTGTGTGAGGCCCCTTTCACTCCTCTACCTTGATTTGATGACTCATACCTATCTGGCATCACTCTTCTGTTTGTTGAGCCCCCTCATTGGGATAATTATTTGCCTGACCTTAGTCATCTTTTTGTAGAGTACACTTGTGATGTACTACAGGTTCCTCATCCATCTATAGGTATTTCAGAGGATTTCATCATCTCTATTGTTGGGAGTGCCCCTTCTGGGACTCTTACCACTTCCACTTTTCCAGAGACCTTCATTGATCCACCCTTGCTTGTGGATCCATTTTTTTGTTGTGGGGATGTTTTGTTTCCTTCACATCAATTGGACATCCTTTCTACAGGTGTTCACCCTTCATACTCTAATAGTTTTGCACTTGTGACATTACCTTTGGTTCCTTCACACTCACTTGTTAGACCTATGTCACACTTTCGTGGACCAGACTCAGAGTTCTTCATGCTGCTACCTTCGGTTTCCTTCATGGAGTGGGCAGACTTCCAGCACGCTCATTTTTGTCCTTCCTAAGGGTAGGCACATAGTTCGGTGTGGATGTCTCTTCTTCAGTCCAGAGGCAAAGGATCTTGTGATCGACATTATTTTGGGAGACCTCCTAGAGATGCAGAGTTCAAATCTGTCCATGGCATTTTCTGCATTCCTCTCATCTCCCTCTTCTTCTCTCTTCTTCTTTTTGAGAGATTTCCTCTTTGTACATGGGTACCTTTACAGATGCATCGTCGTGGTCGGGACCCATCTTTGGAATCTTTCTTAGATTAGAGAGTGGACTTGTCTCTCTTTTGGGGGGAATTTTTCCCACTAGGTTTTCTCCTTTTACTCCACTTTTGAGAGTTTCTTGTATGTGGGTACCTCATCAGGCTTGTTGTCGAGACCCACTTCTCCTTGTTTTCATCTATATGTCCACCTAAGCTATGATTTAGGGGGGTGTTGGTATAGGATATTTACCATGCACATATCTTAAGTACATGGGATTCCTCCACATAGGTGATTCACCATGCTTAGGTGTCCTAGAGTGTCATTATGGCCTTACACGTGTCATAGAGCATCACAGGAGTTACATTTGACTGGTTATTCTGGGAATGTAACTCCCACCTCTTGAAGTCTACATTTGTGGGGGAGTTATACACCCCAATACTATATGTACACCTTTCATCTTAAGTAAGGGAATGGAATGATGTGTGGGATTTGAGCCTTTTTTACCTTAATGCAAGCACATTGCTCTCATGGGTGATTTCTTGCTTCGATCTTGAAGCTACATCATTTTTTGGTTGAGTGCAATGTTTTGATGCTCATGGATTCCCTCCAGATCTTCATCATTCCTCCGAAAGCTTCATCTTCTAATTTTTTTCAAAGAAAATTTATTTTTAAGCCATCTCCTAAGCCCACTAAAGCAAAAGATATTATTAATGTTGTTTCTACTCCTAAAAATATTCAATGGCAACCTCCAAAGCATACATTTATAAAATGTCCTTATGTTCCTCCTCTTTTATTGCCACAACTTCTTGAAAGCAATCTTATTACACTTCCATTAGTGTTGAATCTTGATCCATCTCACCCTAAAGGCTACAATTATGATGAAAATGCTAGATGTGACTATCATCAATGTGTTGGGCATTCAATTGATTGATGTTTCAAACTTAGGCATCTCATTCAAGATCTTATCGACAACAATGCAATCGAGCTCCCTAAGCCTTCAACATCTAAGCCGGTCAATGACAACCAAAATCTCAAAATATTCAAAGATCCATTTCCCAAGCATGACAAACAAGTTGTTGATTCTTTATCTAATCATACATATCATGTTGTGCCTCCTCCTTCATCAAGGGCTCTTGATTTTCTAGTTGTTAATATTGATGCATCTCCACCACTCATCACATTCTTTGATCATGATTATCATGCTACATTTTATTCTAATACACTACACATCAATGCTTCTATCATATCTTATATTGTCAATAACACCATGATCAATCCATCGATCCTATTGGTGTGTGATCTATTGCACTCCTTATTGCTATCAACTATCCACTCTCTCAAATTTCATATCCAATTCCAAAATTTTATGGCTACATCAAGCTTCCAGTTATAGTTGGGCCTCTCACCATGCTTGTGTCATTCATTATGGCACCTTCAATCAAAGGTTATGACATGCTCTTAGGTCTTCCTTGGCTCCACGTCACTCAAGATATATTTTCCATGAACCACTTGTGTCTCAAATTCATTCACAATAAGCAAGTTGTCACTCTCAAAGGTATTCCACCATCCACACCATTTCCTCAGCCTCCTCTTGAGGATGTCCTTTCACTAGCTACAACATCTAGGCCCCTGGGCCTCTCAAATCTAAGGCACATTTTGTACCTATCTCTCCCATTCACACACAACCTACTCATTCTCATCAATCTACTAGTCCATCTCCTCGGCCTAAGTCCCCTACTTGGGCAGCCCCTTCACATAGGATTTCACCACCTCCTTCACCTCCTAGGTCTCCTTCACATAGGTGCTCATCACCTCCTTGGTCTCCTTCACATAGGTGTTCATCACCTCTTAGGTCTCCTTCACATAGGTGCTCACCTCCTAGGCTTCCTTCACATATACATTATCAGTCTCATATACCACTAATCTTAGAGCATGGTCACATGCCTTTATCTCCTCAGACATCGGGTGGAGGACCCTTTCCTTCACTTTCATTAGATAGCTCACTCATCATCATACACTTGAGGGGCATCATGCTTACTTATCTCCCCTCATAACATCATCAGTGTTTACCATTTCTACTCTTATGCTTTATGCTTCATACTTTCTATTTCAAAACAATACTACATATATTGATACACCTTGTATCATCACTACCCTATGACGCACTCTTGTGCTAAGGTTCACACTTGACTATTGAGGGCATACTACATCCATGAACCTCACACACTACACATTTCACGCTCCATGATTCACGATACATATTTCTAGCATTTCATTCTCACACATCATACTACCCTATAACACACTTTAGTTACATGGTTCATACTCAACTGTTGAGGGTCTAAATATGAAATGAACCTCACCACACTCACACTCTTTGCACTCTATGCTTCATTGATCTATCTTTAGCACATAATTTAAACCATTTCCTATGAGGTACTCTTGTGTTACGGTTCACACTTGATTGTTGAGGGCATATTACATCCATGAACCTCACACACTACACATTTCACGCTCCGTGCTTCATGATACATCTTTCTAGAATTTCATTCTCACACATCATACTACCCTATGATGCACTCTAGTTCCATGGTTCATACTCGACTACTGAGGGTCTAAATCTGAAATGAACCTCACCACACTCACTCACACTCTCTATGCCTTATGCTTCATTGATCATATATTTCTAACACATCATTCAAACCATTTCTCGATGACGTACTCTTGTTTTATGGTTCATTTTGTACTTGTTGAGGGGTTTTTATAAATAAACCTCATCTTATGCACATATCATACACATTTTTGGGGGAACATTGCTCCTATCATATTCACAATGCATACCATTCTATCCCTCTCATACACGAATACTTATATCTTGGTTGCACTTATTCTTGTTTACTTATAATTACATGATGAACTTTGATTATTACGCTAGTCGATATTGAGTATGTCATTATTTTTCTATATATAAATCCCCTGTTCACTTGGTCTTTAGTTGTGAATAAAACCTTCCTACAGATATTTACATGCAATAATGATGCTTGCAATGTACCTCTTACCAGTCTCACTAAGGCTCTGAGGGCATCTACTTTCTCACACATTACATGGGCTATTGTTTTATTATTTACTAATTCTACTTCCTAGCACATTAATTTATACTAGTACATACATGATTTGACATACTTTTTTATCTTTCTAACATGCTAACCGGTGCTTCATGTGTAGCATTTTCTTTACAGGACTATTTTCCACCATGGTTATCTCTGTTACACTTTGCTTGACATTGTATGTTATTGTTTGTGGGTTATGCCCTTTGTCTTGTATGCACATTGTATGCTTTGGCCACTTCGGCCATGATTGTCTTGTGAAATTATGAGCGATGTCCCATGTCTGAAACCCTCTTTTTGTAGTCTATCTTGTCTTCTTTCTTGTTTGATTACACATTGTCTTCAACTTGCATACTAGCTTTTCTTTTACTAACACATGTTTCTAGCCACTTTATTTGCATGTGTCTTAGTCTCTACCATGCACATTTCATCCCCCTGCAAGATTATCCACTTCATATTAGTTTTGGTCCTCTCCTGGACCGCATGCTCCTATCAAGCATCACATGCACCCCAAAATGAGGGGGCATACATTGGGTGAATCAATCACCCCATACAAAGCAGCCTCGAGCTATAGTATAACACAGCCTTAGTATAGAATCAAGCATGACTACGATTACATAAATGGCCCAAAATATGACTTGGGTCCTCAATTCAAAGCACAAACTTCAGCGCTCAGATACAAACATTGGTGCCTAGTGTTCGACATCTTCTCGGGTGCCCATATCCTAAGGGAGATATAATAACTTTCTCAAATCAACATAGTTCACATATCAGTTTCATAGTACATGCATAGTCCTCCAACAATCAGAATGCATTCTTTCTCCATTTCAACTCAGAACAAATATATAACTAATATGTTATAACTTGGAACAAATCACACCATCTGCAATGGTGTATAATTCAGAAGCATTCATGGAAGGAGAGTAACACTAGACCCCCAACACTCTTTTGTCGTGGCATGAGATCACCCAAAAAAATCACACTTGGTGTGAGATCACCCAAAACTCATTTTTGGCATGAGATTGCCCAAAAAACTGGTTCGTAGCATGAAATAGCCCAAAAAACTCGCTCTACAAAGCATTTTTAGGATATCTTTCTATCTTTTACACTCATGATCATCAAGTGCACACTTTCCTTTTACTACTTTTACACATGTTTACATACTTTTATAGAGTTTTCATAATACATGAATTTGATTACTCTTCCGCTCTTCTTTTACATGTTTGTCCTTAATACACAACAAGAAACAACCCTACACCAAGCATAACAATAGGTACAAAATGGTACACCATAATACCCTTCACCCCTAGGGTCACTTCCACGCTTCATTTTTTATCACTTCATGTTTTCACTTGTCTCCTCAAAGCATGTTATCAACATCACACTCTACATGGTTATCAAGTACGGATCACTTGTCTACTTTATGTTATCGAGTATTCACTCAACAACATAAAGTGGGGGCATATGTAAACATGCAATCACACACTTGGGTACATTTATAGGTCCTAAAAGCATACTTGTATTCATATGATTCCTAAGCGAGAAAACTAGTAGTTATCAGCTATCTTTGACCTCTTTACTTTGTTTCTAGTCTTCTTTCTCGGTTTTTATGCCATACATCCCAGTTAGAACTTTATTGCTTTACCTTTCATGACTCGGGATACCAAGACTCCAACCAAGATGTCGGTCTTTGAGGCACCCTTGTCCCCTCTAAGCACCCCTGACCTCTTTTCACTTTACTCATTCTTTTTGGGCCTCTTTTATCTTTTGGGCATCTTATTTTCTTATGGATCGGCCTTCTAGTTGTTAATTTTGAAATTAAACCAAGGGAGTCATATAAATACAAAGCTATGTGACCAAAATTAAGAAGAAATCTTTGAACATCTATTATCATCACCTAATCTTGCATCCAAAGGAATCTAAGAGCACTAAAGACATTCATCTAGCATCCATACAAGGGACTGCATTTTATGTATACACTGCATAGGAAGGGGAAGTTCATTATTCCATCCACACATCTATTTACATTACTACATCTAGCTATTGCCCATTATCAAGTGTACTTACACAAGGGCATCCTAGGGCACGATTCTTTCACCACAAGCACAAGAACTATATGGAGTCTAAGCAGAAAGTGCAAGTGCTCGGTGTAAGTTCACTCAATTGGGTGATTGTCGGGGTCAGTCCAACTCCCCATATTGCATCTTTATTTTTGGATTTGATGTGGTATTGTGGGTTTTATAGGTGAGCCTTTATTTTGTAGGTTACATGTACACTTGGTGATCATATCGCGACATACAAGAAACTAACAATGAGTATCAAAGCCAACACTTGTGTGACACTAGAAAAATCTAATTTAGACCACTTTCACAGTCATAGGCGCCCTAATAGCAGAATCGGCACCCAAACACCCCTAACTCGGTTCGGGTGCCCTAGTCTAGCCTTATCTAAAAGCTCCAAATTTTACGGTGCACAATGATGACACTCGCCCTCTATGTTCATTAGTCTCCCACCCGAGATCAATTCCAGAAAGGCATAAATCAACTAAGTCATTCTCTCCCTCTCTTGCACTTAGGGTTTCATGTTTATTTGTTAATCATTTGTGTCATAGTGCATCATAACAGTTGTATATAATAGTGTACATTCAGTTACTCTGCAATTAGGGATGAGCATTAAATTCTATTTTTGTTAAATCACTGATTTACATAATTCTAATTTAGAAGAGGAGAATATGTTAACCATGCAAGAAGAGTTATCCATAAATAAGAAAGACAAATCAGATCTGGATGAAGATCGGTTTGATATTAAATATGAAGAAGGGTTATCAGACAATGGAATAAATCAGTTAGAGTTGCATGTTGATGAGGGTAACAAGTTTGAGTTATCATATTTTTTCTTGAGGATGAGGAAAAGCCAAATGAGGACCCAAGTATGGAAATAAGGTTGTTTTCTAAAAAAATAAGAAGAACACTATTCAAATCAGCTTGCATGCACCCAATATGAGGAGGAAAATGTGTTCAAAGACTCCATTTATGAGGCTAAGTTTGAAAAGAATGGGAAAATAAGAAAAATCAGTCCATTAGCCTTGTAATTTGTATGTCCAGTCAAATATTTGGCTAGCCGAGAGCCACAAATAGAATTGTCATCAATCGCTCACCTAAGAGCACGAGAAAGAGCTTCAAGTTGCCGAAGATTAGCCCTAAAACCTCCAAAACCAAATACGAGATCTTATATAGGTATTAATTCTTTTCTTGGCTGATATTTTGAGAAAATCAAAGGTCTAGACCATGTCTTCATCTCCACCATGTGATCTACTTGTTGAACAAATCTCATGGCCACACTTTGTGAGAAAAGGAATTTATTTCTCCCAACTAGTCCATGCAAATATCCTAACATCATCATTATAATGATTAATCACAATATTAATTATTATTAATCCCTTTTACCATATTAATCTAATATGCCATGATTTCATCATTAATCCCTTGAATTCATTATTACTCCCATTTTAACTCTATAATAATTAATCACAAGATTAATTATTATTAACCTCTTTCCTAAACTCATTTAAACATTTCTAGGAATTTAAAATTCCTACTTACCTACCCACCTACTCTACACCTACCCTACACCTAGCCTCTCCATGTAATCACATCCCTAATCATCTTTTATTAATCTAATCTAATCCTAAACTAATCATATCCTCCACCTCTAAATCTAGAGGCTTCTATTTCTAGAAGCCTCTCTAAACTTCTCCTTCCATTGAATTTTAAATTCAATGGAAGCTTCTTCCCTCCATGGAATTTTGAATTCAAATTCTAGAATTCTCCATTCTAGAATCCTCCAATCCTCTCCTCAATTTCCAACCATTGATCCTCATCCTACTTGGATCAATCCTCACCCTCCATTTCCTCTCCCACAAACTATAAATTTATCTCTCCTCCTCCATGAGAGCTAAGAAGAGGAAGAATCCATAACAAATCTCTATCATTTTATCCTCTATCAATCATCCACAATATTCAATCAATCAATCCATCATCATCCAAGCATTAATCAATCCAAGCAAATCAAAAGGAGGTGTTTCCCAAGTGCCTACTCAAATCTGAAGCAATCAATACATCCTTGAGCAAATCCAATACAACAAAGGAGGAGTATTGCATTTTATTGGTAAGTGCGGTATTAATTCTCTCCCCCTTTACATCTCTTTCTCAATCATGAGGTATTGTTGAAAGGATTAGCATAGGAAAGTAATTTTATTTTTCTTATACGCTTACCACTAATATTTTCCACATTACACTTTCCTTTATTTTTGTTTAGATTAGGAGTAGTTTAGGTTTGTTTCTTGCAAAATAAGTGCTTGAGCACACTTTGCATGCTTCCAGTTGGATCATGTATGATTTCCCAAATTTTATGGTGTTTCCTTCCTTTGTTGTTGTTAGAGGTTCCCTCCTTTTTGTGTAAATGATCACTAATTGAGTGCCCTTACCTAATCCTTATGATGATCATTTAAATAAGTGCATTGAATGCACAAGTTTTGGTTCCTTTTGTTTGTTTAGGGTGAAAGGCTACTTGGTCTCGGAAATTTTCAAAATGTATACATGACTCCATGCCAAATGGATACTTCAAGGCTACTAGTTATTGCATCTAGAAGGTAAATGTCCCTAGAGGTCACCAAATAGATATCCAAAACTAGCTCTAGGATATCTTTGGTGTTTTGACAAATCATGGTGTTGTCATGGATCAGTGAAACTTCAATAATTTCATGAGTAACAAGATAAATTGAGTGTTATGGTCATTCCTCCCTCTCTTTCTAAGCCCTTCTTGTAAAGGAGTTATCCATTTTTAGATCAAATTGGTAAATTTTGGGTAAATCACACATTTTGAGGAACAAGTGGAGCAGTTCATATGTTCCACTTGTTCCCCATTTTTTCATCTAGACCGATTTCCATAATGGATCCAGATATTTTAGTGTTTAGTGGCACTATTAGAACAATTCAGATGTTCCTTATGTTCTCCAATTTTCAATTTATCCGATCCCTTAAACACAAAAGTAATGAAATCGGTGATGTCGGTGTTGGGGGCATTGTTGGAACAATTTCGTGGTTCCTTGAGTTCTCCAATTACCCATCATATTTGACTCCTTCAAGAAAAACAATACAATCAAAAAAGTTAGGATTTAATGACACCTTTGGAATAGTTCTATTGTTCTTTTTATTCCTTGGTCAATTGTAAATGTTATAGAAGAACATGGATAGTTCATCGATGAAGTCGGGTAAAATAGGAACATACCAAATAATTCTAAGGATTCCACGGTTCTCTCGATCACCTGCATCTGCTAATTGGGCATTCCTTGGACACTTGGAATGGTTTTTATGGTCTATCATTTCCTTGCACCTTTGCCCTGAAGAAACATCAGCTATTTGGGAGATTGGAGGAACAGACGAACAAACGGTTAAGTTGGGTCTAAAGGGAATAGTGAGAAGCTGTTCCTCCATTCCATGAGTTCTCCACAACAACGATGGGCCCAACACAAAGCACAAAACTACACAAAAATGTCTCATGAAGGTGTTTTTAGTTGTTTTCTTTGCCCAAGTTACAAATTAGATCATGTGGGAGTTAATATTGGCATGATCATGCAAGCAAGACTATGTTTTTATCATGCAAAGGCTAAGATTAGTAGGCTTTCATGTAAGAAAAGATTTCAGATCATGCACAGACCTTTAAAAATAGCAACATGCAAGTGAACCCAAAATCTATTTCTGAGCATGCAAACTTCATTCCTAAATGTGGAATTTCCTATTTTGGGCACAAATTACTCTTTTCTATGCATGGATCTCCCTATTTTCAATCAACGTCATCTATTTTTAGAGTAGAGGGCAACTTGGAAATGCATTATTCTTGTTTGTTTCTATTTTTAAGCGATCGGACTTATATGTATGTGTTTATTTCTCTTATTCTCTCCCTAAATTCTCCATAAAACTCGATGGAATTCATTCTACAATTAATCATTGCACTTTTTTATTATATCTTGAAGTTATCTAGCATTATGAGTGGAAGAGCATGCACCTCTTGGATCGATAAAGGATATATTTATACCTTATTATAGCTTGTTTATTGTGCAATATTATGATTCTATGGTGATTTTATCTTGTGATATTATTTTATCCCTGATTTATAGTTTAATTTCCATGCCTTTATGTAGTTATATGTTAATTTGTAGGTCATAGATTGTGTTTAACAAAGTGTGTGCAGGATCTAGTTGTGGAGCTTACCAAATTTCCCTTTTAGAGCCATTTGTTTCCTTCTTTATTCTTTCATAGCTTCAAACCTTTCTCTAACACTTTTGCATTGACATATCCATTTGTAAGTTGTGTATGGTGTGTATGGTTCCTATGGTCTATCTATGTGGTTCAAACAAGTCTAAAGATCCTCAAACTTTTTGGTGTATCACCCCTTTTTTATTTTTAGTCTTTCCTTCTCCCTTTTCCCATTTCATGCAGTAGAGTAGAGGCTAGTTTTAGGTGTTACACTAGGGGAACCAAACTTTAGGTCACCCACAACCTATGAGTGTTTCAATTTTGTCAATTAGAAGGGGAGTCATCACACCACTTCCCAAAGGGTACATTCTTGTATGACAACAGATAACATATGTGGAATATGATGATCAATGGACCAATCAAACATGGTCCCAAACTCATGAAATAACTCAGCAAAATGGAATCGTGTAGCCTCATTAAGGAATATGTGGGAGTGATCTGGTATGAATGAGTGACTAAGGACAACGTGGATATGGATGACTTGCTCATGCCATCTTGATCAAAAACTCATATCTATAAAATCCTTTATTATATTTTTTATGTCATCGTCAAGCTTGGTATATCCTAATCCAGATTTGTTAGAAGCTAGTTTATAACGGGATGAATAGGAGTGGAAATTCCTTGTTCAAAATTTCCTAGACCATAGCCTTTCCATCCTTGATTGAGTAAGAAATGCATAGAGAAATATGGCTTTGAAAGGTATGAAATGTCAAATGTGAACCAAGATTTTGAGATGGATACATTGTTGATCGGTGGAGAAGTTGCAGTATCATATCCCCCATACACAAAATAAGTGTTTTTGGGAGGAATACTAAATGAAACTAGAGATCCTTTGACACGTTGTGTGGGAGATGGTCTACCCATTTCTTTGACAATTGGCATATTGGGTAGAGATATTGTGGCATAAGGGAGTTTGTATTCCCCAACACCAATAGATTGTGTGTTATTTGTCATAGGAGATTTACCATGATATTGAGGTAATTTTCTAGTTGCGGGTTTTCTATCGAAGGAATAAAACTTGAATTTGATGATGGTGAAGATGACGAGGATGGTGAAGGAAGTATGATTACTTCTAGAAGTGATGTTGATGGTTGGTCATGAGATGATGATGATGAAGGAGATGGATCTTGTGATTGTGGTAAGTTAGAATGTTGCATTGAGGGTGATGGGTCAACCATGATAGGTATATGAGTGGATGTATTAGATATATCCATGGGGTTGAAACAATTGGTGTGGACCGGTGTAGCAGTCTATGCTCTATTGAATGAGAACGTGATATTATTACAATACTTAAATGGTTCTGCATTGGTGGTGACACAATGTGTAATTCCATCTTATTTGTATTTGAGACATTGATGGAGGGTGGACATAATACATTTCATCTCATGAATCGAAGGGCGTACTATTTTAAGTCTCCCTCTATAACGTATAGAAGGGTGTGAAGTATGTTAAGGTAATGTAAGGCTACGGATGATATGATATTAATCCTAGAGTAATTGTCAACCAACATGTGTTTGAACATTTTGTGTTTGATTTTGGTGATGACAAACAATGGTGGATCATGAGGCTCAATCCCCCTTATGTTATGAAAGGGATTCAAACTTAATATCATAGTCGTAAAATGTGATCGATGATGAAGTTGAAGTATGAAGGTTGCCCACAAATTGTGAAAAGGCATTGGGATTTTGAGTGGACAAATCAATTGACTTTAAGGCCTCAATAAGTGCCTTGTGATGATTATAAGATTGGATGATGAGATCATATAATGAGATCTTAGCTGGCATAATATGCAATTGATTGACTAGATTATTCTTGAGAGTGGTGACTAGTTATTGAGGCAAGACCGCATTTGGTGAAATTGGGGTTGCGAGATGTCAATTTAGATGTGGATTTAAGCTTCATATTGGTAACTTAATTTCTTGACAAAATGTGAATCGTGCTGACAAAATCTTGGTGAGATGATGATGATGTGTCATGGCTAACCTGATTGGTTGAAGTTGTATGTAATGGAAGTGGATTTTTGAAGACATATAGGTTTTGATTTTGTGGGGCCATGACATTGTCAACTTGCATAGTGCCTTTTCAATTAGGTCTTGAATAACATTATGCAATTAGCAACACTTGTCAGTTGCATGGCCCACAATCCTATGACAAGCACATTTGCCAATGGATTGTTGCCACCAAAGCAATTTTTGTGCATTGGGTACCTCTCTTTTCGTATGTGTGGGAACAAGACGAGTTGAGCATCTAGGCATGTTTTTAATATACTAAAGAGTAATTAGGTCAATGGAGTATATTGTTGAAGCATTTGAAATGGATTATGTGATGTGTTTTGTGTGGCTCATAACTATGTATAATTAAGAGCCACGAAATAATTCTTAGTGGCATTTGATGTGGAACCTTGGTTAGCCACAGATTGGAGAACAACATGATTAACTTAGGGGATATTTTAATAAAACTTGGAGAAATCATTCTTCTTATGAAGCTTTACATCACTAGTACTAACATGGATATCCTCAATTCTCTTGGCCATCAGTATGGCTTCCTCAAATGAATGAAATTGTTGGATTTGAAGAGTGTGTGATATTTGTTTGATACAACTCTTGGAAAATAATTGAGTGAGTTTTGGTTGAGGAATGGGAAATGTAAGCTCATGGACAACTACACTCCAACATGATAGGTAGTCAATAAGAGTCTTATCATCAGATTATTTCAAGTTATATAGATTAGATAATGTGGTATGTTTAACAACACTAACTGAAAAGTGATTAAGGAATAAGTCAATAAATTTCTCTAATGAGATGACGCTATGTTAAGTAAGACTAGTGTACCAATCTAAAGATTGGCCACCTAATGATGATGCAAATATTCATAACATAGGCACAACATCATGACTAATAAGATAACAAGTGTATTTGAATGTGTGCAAGTGATTTTGAGGGTCCTCTTTTCCCTTGAATTTGTCAAATTTGGGCATATCAAAATGTGGAGGATATGGTTTCATGGGTACCAATGGGTGGATAGGTTCATTACATAGTTGATTGTATGTGAGCTTAGGGACTCTCATACCTTGATTTTGAAGCTCAAGGTTATGAATTCTATCCATGAGTTCTTGATTAATGTTTGGTACATGTTGGAAAAGCATGGATTTGGAGTGGTTGAGTGTATGAATGTGTAGAATGGTGATGTGGTATATGGGTGTAAGTATGAGAGAATGAAGGGGATGTATAAGAAAAGGATGAGGAATTAGGTAGAGTATAGTGGGTGAAAGGAGGAATTGTCACATTGGAATGAGATTCAAGTGGTTGTGGTTCTTCTTAGAAGGGATATGATGTGTGTGGACAATAGTAAATGGTGTATGACTAACAGAGACATTAGTGGTATGGGGTTCCTTGGTGGTAGATGATGAAGGTTTATGGTCTACAGAATATATCTTCTAATAGAAAGCATCTAGTTTGTAATAGTATTATCTAATATATTTTGTAACGACTTATGGATTGTGATCTAAGGCCTCCTTAAACTTGGTATAAAAAGGTGGAATCTTGTAAGAGTCGTCATCTTCTAGAGGAGTGTTCTCATGAAAAATTTCTAGCATGAAAACTTAGGAAAAAATGTCATGATAACCTAACCCACATTTGGAAATGCCTCTCTTGGTTAATGTAAACATTTCCTCCAGCCAACTTAGTTAGTGTGTTACCCTCATAATGGCTAGGAGGAATGTACTAATTTTATTTTAAAGTGTGTTTCCTATGAAGAGGGGTGATTCATGGATTCACTCATACTCATTCGAAATAATTTCTCCCGAGAGGCCCAATAAGGCCTATTTTTAGGATTTTTCACGTTGGTAGACACCCCTCGAAGCGACTATTGAGGCACAATCCACTTGGGAGTTGTGAAAAGTAACTACAATATGTAGTGAAGTGATTTAGGAAATTTTAGGAAATATTTGGAACCTCGGGAAAATATTCTCAAAAATCGGGCCCTGGTCTAGATTCAGGCACCTCGCCTATGTAGATGCTCAGAAAACCTCCTCTAAGGTGTCACAAAAGGTTCGAACTTGTTCTCCTTATGTTGCGTATATGTCATTAAATTCCACTAAATTTCTCTATAAATTCAGAATGAATGAATCACCTACAAAACCCTAAACAAAGCATCAAACCCTAAAAAAAGAAAGATGCAAATGAAGGGTTCAGATTGTCCTCAGCTACCAAAATGATGGACTTATCACTGAGTGTTACACTACATCTCAGACCCAATGTAGTTTTGTGTGTGTGTGTGGAATTGTGCCCTAGGTTTCTCTTGTGTCGAGTCACACGTGAAGTAGCGAGCAAGTAGATAGATGTAGAATGTAAATAATGTGTGCATGGAAATAATAGTCTCCTCTACTATGAAATGTGATGCAGATGAACTAGCCTTTTATCCCTTGTGATAGAGCTAGATGGATCAAATGGAGCTATATGTGCCTTTGATGGATGCAACCTTAGGTGGAGATAGTATATGTTTAGTGTTTGGTCCCTTATTATGATCACATAACTTTATATTTATATGATTCCAATGCTTCAAATTTTGTAATTAACCTCGAAAAGACCAACTACCAAAAGATAAAATGCTCAAACAACTAGAAATGACCCAAAAGGTGAGAGTAAAGTATAAAGGGGACAAGAGCACCCATAGGGGATGAGGGCGCTTGGCATTGACGTCTGACTAGGCGTTGGTGTCAGGATGACAAATGATGAAGGGTAAAAATACAAACTAAGCAAGTGAGAGTGCAAGACTGAAAGCCTCATCAATAGAAAGGAAAGGAAGATGGCCAAAGACATGGATTAATCAGTACTTTTCTAACTTAGGAATACTATGAATAGTAGTATGCAACTAGGACTAGCTAATTACCTAAAGTACGTGATTTAGTGTCCACATTTTTCCCAACTTTATGTTGGTGAGCGAGAATGCTCAATAACATAAAGCAAATAGAGATGTGTACACGATATCTATGTAGATCGATGTAGAAAGTGTATCGAGGAACTAAACAAAGCATGGAATAATAAAAAGGTGGAGCGTGGAGATGAAAGATGTAAAAGTGTAAAAAGCTGATGAAAATGAACCTAGGAAGGAAATGCGTACATATATAGGGTGATGTGTGTGATGTACATGTTCTTGGTGTCGATGTGTATGTTGTTGGTGATGTTGATTGTTTTCTTCCAATACGGATGGACCTGTAAAAGAGAATACAATCAAGTAGTCAAATACACATGTATATGTATAAAAATCATGTAAGGAAGTATGTAAAATAAAATGCTAAAAATGTGAAAAAGGAACATGTGCACCTGATCCATGAAGAGGAAAGAGTGTAGAAAGGATCATATAAATGATGTTGATGTGAGCAAGTTTTTGAGTGATCTCACGCCAATGTAATGGAAGAAGTGTAGGGAGAAATTATTTGGTGTCGTCCTCCAACCTTTAACTACTTCCCAAAAGCAGTAGATATCTTTGTATGTTCTAGTTTTTGGGTGGTCGATGCCACTGAGCAGTAGTGTAGAGAGGAAGTTCTGGTGTTATCCTCTAACCTTTAACTACTCCCTAGAATAAAACACCATTGTAGATGGTGTGTACTAATGCATGTTCTAAGGACAATTGCACTATAAAATTCCTTATGTGTGAGTTTTGTAGATTGTTTTGAACCCAATCAGCGTGTGCGGACCCCTGGTTATCGTGCTCTAGGAAAGGTATCATTATATTAAGGACCCAAGTCGATTACGAGACTGAATTGTGTTATACGGTATTGTTTTGTGTGTAAACTATTGTATGGGGTGATTGATTCACCCAAATGATGCCCCCTTATTTGGGTTGCATGCGACATCATTGAAGGAGAATATGGCCCAAGGAGGAGGTGATGCTGAAACTATGCCCTACATGGGGAGGAAATGTGCTTGATAGAAACCAATGCACACACAAACAAATAGCTAGGAAAAACAAGTGTTAGTACAAATAAATAGAAACACTCATATAAAAGGCGACATGTAAGCTAAGCGAGACAATTTATATGCTAAGATAAATGTAAACAACAAAAAGTGGGTTCCAAACATGGGACATCACTCCCGATGTCACAAGACAATCAAGGCCGATGAAGCCAGAGACATAAAAGTTCACTAACTAAAATATGGGATATGGGGATAGTTAATCTAAGTTATGAAAAATTGTAAATAAATGCAATAAAGAAGTATATAAATGACCCAAACAACTATGCTAAAGGAAATGCTAACCACTGGTGTGTAAGAGGGAAGAGGAAAGAACTCATTGAATAGAAGATGCTCACAGGATTATGTCATGGGTATTTGAAGATTGGAAGCAAGAAAAGTTGTGTAGAAGCCTTGAAAAGGATGGATTTAGGTGATTCTTTGGACTAGAGCACCTGGAGAGGGATTAGGGTACCTACGAGTGCTCTGCTCTACCAAATGGGCACCCTGTTCTACGGAAAATCTATGAAACTGATCTTCACAGGTTCGGTGAGTAAATGGCTTGAAACCCTCTCTATCTCATTTGCATCAAGTTCATTGTCTGTGTCAGTGTTGCCAATAATCCAAGATGATGAAAAGACCTACAAAAGACCAAAAAGGAGTATCAAACCCTAAAAAGAAAAATGCAAATGAATGGGTTGGAATGACCTCAGCTTCCACAACAGTGGGCTTACTACTTGAGCATTACACTACATTTCAAACCCAAATGTAGTTCTGGTGAGTGTGTGCATAATGTGCCCTAGGTGCTTTTATTAGTCGCACTTTGTGAAGTATCAAGCAAAAACTAGGCATAGAAAATGTAATAGAATGTGTGCATGGAGAAGAGAATAGAATCCTCCCCCATGAAGTGTGATGTAGATGTCCTAGCATTGTGACTTGTGATGGAGCTATGTGGATGTAAGTGATCTATAATGCTGATGGATGGATGCAACTCTAGATGGATGATAGTAGTGACTAGTGATTGGTCACTCATTATGGTCTCATAACTTTATATTTATAGGGTTCTCTTGATCTAATTTTGTAATTAACCCCGAAATGGATGACCACCAAAAATATAAGAAGCTAAATAGCTAGAAAGATCCCAAAAGTGGTGGGAAGTTGAGATAGATTGGGGCACCCATGGTGGGACCAGGGTGCCCATGGGCACCTTTGTAATGACTTTGAGCACCCCGGTTGAGGCTAAAATAATGGAAAATGACTTAAATAGATTGGGCATACATATGTAAAGTTTGGGAATGATGAAATAAAATAAAATAAGATGGCCAAAAGACGTGGGTTAATTAGTAGTTTCTTCACTCAAGAACCTTCTAAATAGTAGTATAAAACTAGGATAAATAATATCTAAAGTGCATGATTTTGTGACTACATTTTACCCCCACTTTATGTTGGTGAGAAGAAAAGGCTCAATAACATAAAGTAGATAGAGACGTGTACTTGATTTCCATGAATATTATATTAGAAAGTGTTAATGGATTAGAAAAATTGTGAAATGACAAAAAAAAGAATATGGAAGAGCGTGGAAACTAAAGATGAAAAATGCGCAAAAAAGTGATGAGAGTGAACCTAGGGTAGAAACGCATGTAGTTATTGATGTATTGATGATGTACTGTATGGTTAGTATAGTGTGTGTGTGTTGTCGCGAAGTGTTGTTGTTGGTGTCGTTATTGTTATTTCCCCATTTGACTACTTGTTTCTCATACGGCCGGACCTGCAAGGAGAAAATGATCAAGTAGTCAAATATGTATGTATGTATGTGTAAAAATGCAATGTAAAAAGATGCATGTATATGTATGTAAATGTAAATACGCAAATGAAAAAGTGTAAATGGAACATGTGCACCTAATCCATGTCGAGAGAAAGAGAGTGTAGAAGGATACCTGCTGCTTTGTGGTTTTTTTGGCAATCCAACGCCATAGGCTAAAGAAGTGTAGGGAGGAATTATGTTGTATCCTCCAAGCTCTAACTATTTCCTGAATATGTGTGAAGAGATCTTTGTACGTCATGGTTTTTTTGGTGATCTGATGCCACTAGCCAAAGTAGTGTAGGAGGCATACCCACTATAACCTCCAAGCCTGTAATTGCTTCCTAGAATGCTAAGGACACCATGTCCTGTAAAATCTATTGTGTATGGGGTTTGTAGATTGGTTTGAACCCACTCATTGTATGTAACCCAAAATTCCAAGGATGGAAATTGCACTGAAGTGAACTAGTGTAAATGTGTTGTGTTAGTATGTAAACCCCAAATGATTCCCCCTCTTTGGGGGGCACATACAACGCAACGTTGATAGGAGAATGTGGCCACAAAAGAGGACCAACCGCAAAAATTGTACCCTGAAAAGTGTTTGGTAGAAACCAAGGCACACACAAACAAGAAGGCTAGCCAAAGACAAGTGTTAGCATAAACAAACATGCATATAGAAAACAATGTAAAAGCTACGCAAATAATGTAAAATCTACCAAGAAAGGAAGTAATGTAAACATGCAAGAAGGAAAAGTAAGTCACACAAATTGGGTTGCAAACATGGGACATCACTCTCATGTCGAAGACACAAAAACCATCATGGTCACAAGCAACAAATAAGAGTCTACACAAACAAAGGGAAATGCCCACAAACAAGAGCAAACAATATGAGACAATGTAACAAACAAGTATGGAAGCCAATATCCCTACATAACAAATTTTACACATGAAGCACCCATTAGCATGTTAGAAAGATAACTAGTATTTCAAAAGCATGTATAACCAAGTAATGTAAATTGCTAAGTATGAAATGAAACAATAGCACCTAAAAGAGACGAATGTGGATGCCCCAGCGACCAATGTAGGAAGGGTAGAAGGTGAACATCCATGTTGCATGTAAGAGACATGTATCTATAATGAAAACTAAAAAAAGATGTGAACGCACGCATTTGTGATATGATAAATGACATACAAGTAATCAAACTAACATGTGTAATAAAGCGACCATGAACAAGCATGAGTAAGCAAGAGTAAAAGCAACCATAATATGTAGTATGTTGTGGATGAATGAAATGGAATGTAAAATGGAGTGATAGGAACCACCTGCCCCTGAGTGGATGGAAGTGTATGTGGTGAGGTTCATTTTATTTTCCCCCTCGCGAGTCAAGAATGAACCATAAATGAGAGTGTGTAATTGGGAAATGATCGAATAGTGTGTGTTGTATCTCCCAGCACCGTTGTGTGATGAAGTATATCGTAGTGATGATGATATGCAATATATAGAAGAGATGTATGTGTCAACCCTATAATTGAAGTGTATATGACGATAAGATGAATGTATGAGTGATGATTTATCCCTAAGTGTATATCACTACATGATGAATATTAAGGAGTGGTGATGTAGCCTAAAGTGTATACCACTACAAGATGATAGAGTAAGTGATGAGTTAGCCTATAGCATGTGTCACTATCCTAGAAATGTCACATGATGAGAGGTGGGATGATAAACACATGATGAATGTAAGGTCCATTTGATTTGTAACGCCCTCGGTGATCGAGTATGACCGAGGAACTAAAATGCATCATCGATTAAGTGAGTGCAGCACGTAGAAGAGTATGTATTGTGCGTGATGATAATAGACAACCATATGATGAGTAGAATGTGCAAATACGTGACGTGTATAGTGAAAATACAAGATGTATAGAATGTGTAAAGTGACATGTAATGTATGTATCTATGGAATAGTAATGTAGTATGTAGGATGATGTAATGCTAGACTCATATGTGATGAAGAATAGTGTGATGTATGGTGTATAACAAAGATTTAAATGATATGGACTAAATGTAGAATGTATGGTGCATGACCCGTAATGTAAGAATAGATGCAATGTATAGTACCTAGTGTGTAGTGTGTGGGGTTCATGTGTAGTAAGCCCTCAACAGTCAAGTGTGAAATGAAGCACAAAAGTGTGTCATCGGGTAATGACGACACTAAAGTATGCTAGGAAATTGATGTATGTGAATGTAAAGATGATGGATGTGTAAAGGCTAAGAGTGTGATGTAGTACTATGTAAGGATGCTAGAATGGATGGGGGGTGTGTTAAATGTTATGCCCCCAAGTGTATGATAATGTGTGCACTAGTCGATAAATGATGTATGAAGGTGATGAAGTACTATAGATTTTGTAAGATTGATTCAATGATGAGAGATTGTATGTGTAACAAGTGATAGATTATTGTAGATGTGTGTATGTATGGGTGGGTATGGTAATGTAAGATGAAATGAGGTTCTTTATTGTAAAGGACCCCTCAATAGTCATATAAGAACCATAAGAATATGAGTGTGTCATTAGGAGGGTAGAGTGACAAGAGTCACCTACCAAAGACCGAGTTTACGTGCGGTGGAACCGTGTTGGATAAAGTTAATAGTAGAACTATGCGATGGTGGTGAAATTGAAAATATATCATGACCACTAGTAGGAGGATTAGTTGCTTTGACAAAAGTAATTGGTTGGAGCTTAGACTTGAGAGGAGGCCATGTTGCACTAACTTTGAAGGGAAGTTGCTTAGGTTGACTTGGTGATATGATAGACAACTTATTAGTAGGAGATTGTGAACTAATTTTGGTAGATGGTTGAGTAGGAGAGGATGGTGAACTATTTGTGAGAGATTGTTTCTTAGGAGGTGCTTGAGTAACACTATCTTGATGCTCATTAGATATAGATAAATCAAATTTAGGACCCCGATGGGATTTATCATTTGTATTATTAGAATGTTGTGTAGCAAATAAAATAAGGCCTTGATGCTCAAGATGCTTGATTATTCATGGCAAAGTGTGGAAATTGTTATCATTATGTCCATTGATTTGATGATAATTACAATATGGATGACCTTGATATTTTGCTAACCGATAAGGAGAATAGTAATGAGTAGGTGGTAGAGTGATTAATTGACAACTAAGGAGTTTTCTAAGAATGTCATGTGGCTTAGTATTATGCTCAAATATGAGAGGCTCAAGCAATGGCATGACTTGAGGTTCAGCTATATGACATGTAGTGGACATAGATTACATATAAGATGTAGAAGGAGCAAAAACATGTGATTGAGAAGCATCCTTAAGTTGTTGAATTTCATATTTGAGAGATATAATCATGGATTATGTGGCTTTAAATTTATCTTAAAATAAATCATGTAGAACATGTATTGAGCCCAATAGAGGTTGATTAAATGGAGGATTAGTAGGGTCATCAGATAAATGATCGAATATAGGACTTATTTTGTGCGGCGACATATTTTCATCTAGATACATGGTGTCTAGCTGTTTTTCCAAAACAACTTGGCAATTGGGATAGCTCTGAAGTAAATCAGTTAAAGAGACTTGAGCAACTTTACAACCCATGATACAAGAAAAATAAGGATCCTAAACATGAAAGCGGTCAAGTTCACCAAAATGATTAACTTAACATAGGATATGGGGATAGTTAATCTAAGTTATGAATAGTTGTTAATAAAGTAAATAAATACAATAAAGAAGTATATAGATGACCTAAGAAACTATACCAAAGGAAATGCTAACCCTAATGTGTAAGAGGGAAGAGGAAATAACTCGGTTGAATAGAAGATGCTCACATAACTATGTCACAGAGAGGTGACTGGAGATTCTAGAAGCGAGGAATGGGTGTGCGAAGCCCGAAAAGTATGGATCTGGATTTATTCCCTGAATGAAGCACTTAGAGAGAGACTAAGGCACTTACAAGTGCTCTTGTATACCAAAATGGGACCCGGTTTTTGTAAAAAGCTCGAAATTTATCTTCACGGGTTCGAGAAAATGGTCTCAAACCCTCATTGTCTATCGTATCAGAGTCGTTGTCCTACGTCGGGTGTTGCCAATAATCCAAGATGATGAAAAGAAATGCAAAAGACCAAAAAGGAGTATCAAACCCTTAAAAATAAAAATGTAAATGAATGGGTCGGACTGACCTCTCTTGCCACAATAGTGGGCTTACTAACTGAGCATTGCGCTTTAGTAGACCCAAATGTAGTTTGGGTGAGTGTGTGTATAATGTTCCCTAGGTGCTCTTGTGCCAGTCACACTTTGTGAAGTAGCAAGCAATAACTAGATAGCGAAAATGTAATATAATGTGTGCATGGAATAGAATAGAATCTCTCCCCCTATGAAGTGTGATGTAGACATCCTAGATGTGTACCTTGTGATGGAGCTATGTGGATGCAAGTGATCTCCAATGCAATATATGGATGCAACTCTATATGGATGATAGTAGTGACTAGTGTTTGGTCCCTCATTATGGTCTCATAACTTTATATTTATATGGTTCTCTTGATCTAATTTCGTAATTAACCCCGAAATGGCCGACCACCAAAAAGATAAGAAGCTAAAATGGCTAGAAAGATCCCAAAAAGTGGTGGGAAAGTTCAAGAAGGATTGGGGCACCCATGGGTTCCCTAGTACTAGCCTAGGCACCCCGGATCGAGGCTAAAATAACATAAAATGACCAAAATAGAATAGGCATGTGGATGTAAAAGGTCGGGAATGAAGAAATAAAATAAAATAGGATGGCTAAAAGATGGGGGTTGATTAGTATTTTCTTCACTCAAGAACCTTCTAAATAGTAGTATGAAACCGGGATAAATAATATCTAAAGTGCATGATTTTGTGACTACACGAGTGTGCAAACAAGACAAAGGAAAAGCCCGAAAACAATAGCATACAATGACAAGCAATCTACAAGGAATGTAACAGATAACCATGATGGCAAATTGTCTTGCAAAACAAATGTTGCACATGAAGCACCGTTAGCGTGTTAAAGAGATAAAAAAGTATGTCAAAGCATGTATAATATGATAAAGTAGTGTGCTATGAAACAAAATGAAACAATATCACCTATAGTGTAAAAAAATTGATGCTCTCAAGAGTTATTGTGGGAACTGGTACTAAGTACTACACCAAGCATCCATGTTACGTGTAATGGATCTGTATAATCTGCGATCACAACTAGAAAGCAAGTGAATGCGCATGTGTATATGATAAAGATAATGACATACAAGATATCTATCTAACATGTGTAATAAAGTGAACATGGACAAGTAAATGTAACCAAGATATGCAGTATGTTGTGGATGAATGGAATGGAATGCAGAGTGAATGATAGGAGCCGTGTATCCCTCGAGTGAATGGAATTGTATGCAGTGAGGTTCATTTATTTATGCCCCTCGTGATCAATTATTAACCGTAAAAAGAGTATGTCATCGGGAAATGGTTCGAATGATGTGTTGCGTGTAGTGTGGTATGATGAATGTATAATTATGATATTGACATAGAGATGAGGTGCGAGAATGTGTGATGATTTATCCAAAGTGTATATCATGACAAGATGATAGAAGAAGTGATGATTTATCCTAAAGCGTATATCACTAAAGGATGCTAGAAGAAGTGGTGAGTTAGTGTAAAGTGTTTAGCTTCATACGAGTAAAAGAAGTGATGATTTAGCCTATGGCATATATCACTACATGGTGCAAGTGGAAGTGATTATGTAGCCTATAGCGTATATCACTAATCTAGGAATGTCACATGAGAAAAAGATTGAATGGTTGAATGTATGAGTGTGATGTGGTCCATTTGTGATGTATACCCTCAACAATCCAAAGTATGGACCATGAGACTAGAGTGTGTCATATGGTAGTGATTGCAGTGCGTATAAGTGGATTTGTAAAATGTCTAATGCAATATGTGTAGTATGCAATGCAAAAGGTACGAGATATGTGTAGAATGTGTATAATGTATGAAGCACAAGATGTAAGGTGTAAAATGTAGGATGTAAAATGTAAGATGTGTGAAGATGTGCAATGTGTAGTGTCTATTGTGTAATGTGTGAGGTTCATGTGTATAGGATGCCCTCAACAGTCAAGTGTGAACCAAAGCACAAGAGTGCATCATCGGGTAGTGACGATATGTGTGTGTGTCAAGATGTAGGTGCAAGAGGGTAAATACATACTAAGGTAAGTGCGGGACGTGTGTCGATGCTAGGGGGAAATAAGTGTGATGCCCCGAGAGGGCATATGATGAAGAAACAATCATGTAATGTCATCAAGAAGGTCATCGATATCAGGGTCAAAGCCAAATGTATAAGCATCAGAGACTTAGTAAGTAATAATGTAGAGTTGATCGAGATAATGAGCCTTTGAGGTGTAAGTTGTACATACCCATGGCACACTCCTCATCATCAAGGGTGGTAATGGACATCCATATGCATAGGTCAACAAAAGAGATTTTGTGTATAGCCAAGAAAAAACGGTTGAGATGGATACACAACCAAAGGGCATGGGAAATGATATATCAATATGATCAGGATCTAATGTGCCCCCAATGTAATCAAGCTAGGATTACCCTAATGTAAGTGGTGAAGAGTGAGGATTTTGCACAAGGAAAAATGTGAGATGAAAGACACGTAGACCATATGCTGCAGTAATGTGAAAAAATCCATGATAAATATGGGAAGAATACGATGGAGGATAGAGATCCTCAAAAGCAAAACCTAGTTGAGTCAAGCCATCATGTGTACATATTGTGTCATCACAAGTAGGATCGAATGGAATATGCTCCCAATAAGAATCATTCATGAAAAGTGTGCATGTGAAAGGAGGTCATATTGATGGAGGTGACACATGGGAAGGTGGAGTAGCTAGAGTGGTGTTCATTGTATAGACATGCCCCGATAAACAATCATAGTAGTGGTAGAAGTAGGTGGAGGTGTAGATGTAGTTGGCACGGAATCTATCATGCAAATAACACCTTCAAGTGGTGGTAAATGTGGTATCTCATCTATAGGTTATGGGTCATCAATAGTGTCAATTCTTGGAATAGGAAGTGTAGTATTTGGATCATGGTCACAATATTTGTATGGATGATGGTCATGAAGAACAGTATACTCGACACCCTCATGTAAAAATTTGACAAAATGATGTCTTCGTAGAGGTAATAGCTTGTATGGTATGGAGTCGGGGCCTACCAAGTAAACACTTATATGAAATCGGAAAGTCGATGACAAAGAAGACTGTGTTGAGAGTTTTTGGCCTTGTGATAGGTAAAACAATGTGACCTATACATGGATGAATAGAGCCATCATATGCATGAAGGGAGATACATGATGGAATAACATTAGCAACCGGTAAACCAATATTTTCAAGGAATGACATGGGACATAGATTAAGTTCACCAAAATGATTATGCTAAAATGTAATATAATAGCCTAATCTAATGCAAGTTTACTGATAAATAAATGAATATTGAAATATTGAAATAATACCCAAGAAAACTAAGCTAGAAAATATGAAACCCTAATGTGAAAAGAGGGTTAGAAGAGCCTTAGATGATTCAAAGAGTTAGTTGGAATGTGTCGCAGTGGAGACCGACTAAACATAGATAGAGAACCATCACACGAAGCCTGGAAAAATATAGATCTGGCATATTTGACTAGACTAGGGTGCATGGAGAAGGATAGGGGTGCCGTGGGCATCCGATCTGGATTCTAGGCACCATATTCTACGTAGATGCTCAGAAAACTTCCTTTGAGGTGTCGTAAGAGGTTTGCACTTGTTCCCCTTATGTCATGTATATGTCGATGAATTTCGTTAAATGTCTCGAGGTAAATCCCGAATGAATGAATCACCTACAAAACCCCAAATAAAGCATCAAACCCTAAAAAAATAAAGATGCAAATGAAGGGGTCAAACTATCCTCAACTGCCAAAATGATGGACTTATCATTGAGTGTTGCACTACATCTCATACCCAATGTAGTTATGTGTGTGTGTGCGGAATTGTGCCCTAGGTTGCTCTTGTGCAGTCACACATGAAGTAGCGAGCAAGTAACTAGATGTAGAATATAAATAATGTGTGCATGGAAACAATAGACTCCCCTCCTATGAAGTGTGATGCAGATGAACCAACCTTTTGTCCCTTGTGATGGATTTAGATGGATGCAAATGGAGCTATAGATGCCTTTGATGGATGCAACCTTAGGTGGAGATAGTAGATGCTTAGTGTTTGGTCCCTTATTATGATCACATAACTTTATATTTATATGATTCCTTTGCTTCAAATTTCATAATTAACCCCAAAAAGGTGACTACCAAAAGATCAAATTCTCAAACAATTAGAAATGACCCAAAAGGTGAGAGTAAAGTATAAAGGTGGCGGGAGCACCCAAAGGGGATGAGGGAGTCTCGGTGCTGGCATCTGGATGAGCGCTAGTGTCCAGGGATGACAAATGATGAAGGGTAAAAATAAAGACTGAGAAAGTGAGAGTGCAAGACTAAAAGTGTCAATAGAAAGGAAAGCAAGATGGCCAAAGACATGGGTTAATCAATACTTTTCTAACTTAGGAATCATATGAATAGTAATATACAACCAGGACTAAATAATTACCCAAAGTGCGTGATTTAGTGTCTACACCCACCTACCCCCTCTCCATGATTATTTAACCCTTGGCACACTTTTTGCATGATCATGTCCCTTTTTCACCATGTCCAAGAGGACATGCGGGATACAAAAATGCACCACCACATGATAAGTTCATCTTGCATCACTTGAATGGAAACCTTGGTGGTTAGGCATGTTGTTTTCACAACACAAATTTGCTCATTACTCTCAAACCCTTGCTCCGATTGTCATGAAATCCAGATTGTAGAATCCTTGCAAAAATGAATTTAAAGGAGTATTTACATGCCTCCATTGATACTCTCTTCCATTTTCTATATCCATATGAAATTTTTGCTAAAAATATCCATTTTTAGATCTACCCGAACTTGGTGATTAGAATCCTCCAAAAATTGGAGTAAAGGCCCAGAATGCAAAATATAAACTTATGCAATCGGTTTCATTTATATCCAACATTTGAGGACCATTTTCTATTTTTATTAAGTCTCTAACATATATCTTACTAAAAATACTAATTCCGAGGAAAATTTGGTTTCCATTACCTCAAGCCATACCTTCAAGTGAAAAACACTCAAAATTGGCAAAAATTACATAAACTAGACAATCATGATGAACATGCTAAAAATAGTAAAGGGATGAAATGAGCTTTAAATGATAACATATCATTTTTTCATCTATTTTCTAATGATATCGACACTCATAAGAGTATTTCTCTTAATTTTCAAGCAAATTCCCACATTCCCCGATGCGGTGAGCATAAAGTGCCTAAATGGGAAACTACCAGTTTTGTCTCGAGAACCATTTCATCTCACATGGATTGCATGATCATAAGATGGATGGAATTGATTTTGGTCCATTTCTCCTTCCCTTACTCTAGTATCGGAAGGATTTTTCTTCATTCTTCATTCACCATCAGTGTTCTCATTGTGACATAATCATGATCACGGTTGTGTGAGCAAAATGCACCAAATTCTCCCCATGAGAATGATTGTTAATAAATATATGTCACTGTCTCAATAAGAAAAAATATTGTATCAATGAGATAATTCATCTTTCAATTCTATTGGTGGTCTACCTATCAAGTGTTCATCACTCCTCTTCTTGGTGTGTCCAAACAAAGTGTTGCAGAGGCTCATCATTTCAAAAGTTTTCAAAGGGGCAAAGTTTTCAAAGGATCTTCATCATATTTTATCTCCATCAAGGGTGGAGGAAGCTTCATCCATTATTTAGAGAATATTTTCTCTCCTCTCTTCATTCTTTCTCCTTTTCGCTCCCCCTTTCTAATTCGTCATTATTGTAGTCACAAAATCATGCACTTTAGACACTATTTAGTCCTGGTCTTATACCATTATTTAGAAGGTTTTGAGTGAATAAAGTACTAATTAACCCCCTTCTTTTGGACATCTTACTTTATTTTCATTTTTCATTCTGGCCTCTTGTACCCACATGTGCAATCACCTTGTCATTTATATTGTGTGTTTTAGTTAAGTGTATTCTTGACATCGTCGTTTTTGTTGTTGTTGCCCCCATTTGACTGCTTATTTCTCATACGACCGGACCTACAAGGAGAAAATGATCAAGTAGTCAAATATGTATGTATGTATGTGTAAAAACGCAATGTAAAAGACACATGTAAATGTAAAATACACAAATGAAAAATGTAAATGGAACATGTGCACCTGATCCATGTCGAGAAAGAGAGTGTAGAAGGATATCTTTGTATTCATCGGGGGTTTTGGGTGATCCACGCCATAGGCCGAAGAAGTATAGGGAGGAATTCCATTGTATCCTCTAACCTTTAACTGCTTCCCTAAATGTGTGTGAAGAGATCTCTGTATGTCTTGGTTTTTTGGGTGATTTGACGCCACTTGACCAAAGAAGTATAGGGAAGAAGTCTGTTGTATCCTACAACCTTTAAGCGCTTCCCGAGAATGTTAAGGACTACCATGTCTGTAAAATCCATTGTGTAAGGGTTTATAGACTGTCTGAACCCACTTATTGTATGTAACCCAGAATTCCAAGGGCGAGAAAGTGCACCGAATGAACCTATGTAAATGCACTTTGTAGTATGTAAAACACCAAATGATGTCCCCTTCTTTAGGGGTGCATGCGATGTCGTTGATAGGAGAATGCAGCCCCAAAAGAGGACTAACCACATGAAATTTATAACACTACCATGCGGGGGAAGGGAAAGCGCTTGGTAGAAACCAAGGCACACACAAACAAAAAGGATAGCCAAAGACAAGTGTTAGTACGAACAAGCATGCATATAGAAAACAATGTATAAGCTACGCAAACAATGTATAAGCTACGAAGCAAAGTAATAATGTAAACATGTAAGAAGATAAAGTAAGCCACACAAAGTAGGCTGCAAACATGGGACATCACTCATGATGTCACAAGACACGTAAGGCCATCATGGCCGCATAAAACAAACAAGTGTGCACACCAAACAAAGGGAAATTCCCATAAACAAGAACAAACAATAACATACAATGTAACAAACAAGTATGGAAGCAAATATCCCTACATAACAAATGTTGCACATGAAGCATCTGTTAGCATGTTAGAAAGATAAAACAGTATGTAAAAATCATGTATAACTAAGTAATGTAAATTTCTAAGTACAAAATGATACAATAACACTGTGAGAGACGAATGTGGATGCCCCCAATGACCAGTGTAGGAAGGGTAGAAGGCGAGTATCCTTTTTGCATGTAAGAGACCTATATCAGCAATCATAGCTAGAAAAAGATGTGAAAGCGAATGTGTGGATGATATAGATAAATGACATATAATTAATCTAACTAGTATGTGTAATAAAATGACCATGAATAAGAAAAAGTCAGCAAAAGTAAAAGCAACCATAATATGCAGTATGGTGTGGATGGATGGAATGGAACGATATGAGCCATGTGCCCCCTAAGTGAATGGAAATGTATGTAGTGAGGTTCATTTTGTTTTCCCCTTAATAGTTAAGAATGAACCGTAAACGAGAGTGCGTCATCAGGAAATGGTCAAATATTGTGTGTTTTGTCTAGTGCATTGTGATGAGTGTGTATGTGTAGTGATGATGATATACGACATATAGAAGATATGTGCGTGAACCTTATAACTTAAGTGTATATCATGAAAAATGAATGTATGAGTGATGATTTAGCCCTAAAGCGTGTATCACTACAATATGAATAGTAGGGAGTGGTGATGTAGCCTAAAGCGTATACCACTACAATATGATAGAGTAAGTGACGATTTAGCCTATAGCATGTATCACTATCCTAGAAATGTCGCATGATGAAAGTTTGAATGATAAATATGTGATGAATGTAAGGTCCATTTGAACTGTAAACCCTTGGCAATTGAGTATGGACCAAGGGAACTAAAGTGTGTCATATGGTAGTGAGTGCAACGTGTAGTAGAGTATGTAATGTGTGTGATAATAGATGACCATATGATGGGTATAATGTGTAAATATGTGATGTGTATAATGTAATACAAGATGTGTTGAATGTGTAATGCGTGATGAATAATATGCAATGCAATGTGTGTAGGTAGACTAGTAATGTAGAGATGTGTGTTACGTAGTATGTAGTATGTAGGTTGAGCAATATGTAATGCTAGATGTAAGGAGAATAATAGTGTAACACACGTATAATAAAGACTAGCACGATGTATGACATGTAGATGTGTAAATTTTGAAATGATGTAGACTAAAATTATAATATATAATGCAAGATGCACGATGTGTGAATAGACGTAGTGTGTAGTAACTAAATATGTAGTGTGTGGGGTTCATGTGTAGTATGCCCTCAATAGTCAAGTGTGAACCAAAGCACAAGAGTGTTTCATTGGGTAATGACAATGCTAAAACGTGTGTTGAGTATGCATGTGAAATAAAATTGATGCATGAGAATGCAAATATGATAGATGCTAAAATGAGTGTGGGGGTGAATGTATTAGAAGCGATGCCCCCAAGTGTGAATGCGTAGGCTAACCAATGACCGTGAAGGACCAATGTTCTCCATATGATACATGTGATGGTGAAAATGTATGAATATGCTCTAAGAATGGTGGTATAGTAGATAGATGTTGTGTTGGTGAATGAAGTCTATACACATGTGATGGATGAATGTATGATGAAGGTCATGGCATCACAAAATGCATCGGTGATGGAGATCTATGTGATGTTGAATGTGAAGATGATGAAGACCCGTGTGGAATAAACTGAGGTGGTGACCTATGTTGAGATGTAGTAATTGTCCTAGGAATGGGCCTATACCTATGTGTAGGACTAGTGGAACGATGTAGTCATGTAGGCGATGCGCCGATAGGTGAGCCAGAGTGAGTAGATTGTGCTTTAAGAAACATAGAATTTGATGTGTTAGAAGAAGTTGATGATGTGCTAGTTAGAGTACAAGGAGATGACAACCATGGAGTAGATGGAGGGACACCATAAATGGAAATAACCTATTTGTTCGAATACATTTAAGTCGTAAATGATTCATAGAAATGATTGATTGAGAGTGACAGATACGATTGAGACCAAATATCATGTCACATCTGCAATTGTGTTTCCAATGAGGAAATACACAAGCAATATAAGAGGACCAATTGTAACATGAGGTTTGACAAGCCCAAAGGGTTTGTTGAAAGGGTACTCAATTTGTAATTATAGGTAGCCTATAGCCTTGAGAAGTGAAATAGAGCATGCACTAATGGCCATGATGGGTTGACCTTAGTGTTTTTAATGGAGGTCGAGCCAATAGATGCATTGATATGTAAATGATTAGATGTAAAATTCGCATGATAATCATGATTAGAGAAAAAGATAACTAGCGGTGAAGTGTGTCGACCATTGCAACTAATAAATTTTGAGCTCCTAATCCAGGAGGAGGTATTGCGTGATATGTATGATTGCTAAAAGAGTCAGATGTCTTCTTGTCACTTTGTTGAGATTCATTGTTAAAGAGATTGAGTTTACCCTTGTTGTTGGTCGAGGCGAGTTAGTAGACCCTGGAAACTCTAGTTTGTTGTCATCAATTAGATCTTAGATGATTGTATGAAGTTTTAAACATCTATTTGTAGACAGTGGAAGTTTTCATTGTAGTTCCTACCTTTTAGTCATGATGGGTCTAATTCGAGTGTTGGGGGAAGGATAATAAGATTACTCTTGAGAAGTTGTTTCAATATGAGGTGTGGAGCCATTTGAAAGTTACTAAACATGCATTGAGGTTGTTGTGACTAAACCTCTTTAGTAGGAGTGACTGCATTGACAGTGCTTTTAGTGTTAGTTGGCTTAGTGGCAGATGGTTTGAATGGCATCTTTTTTGGAAAACAAGTGGACAAAACCTACTCCTGATACTTAAGCTTGCCTATGAATAGGAGTTTGGTTTCACGAAGCTTAATAGTATGACAAAGATGATCAAATGAAGGAGAGGTTTCAAAGAGAACACTCTCTTAGAGATTCGATAAAATACTCGAATGAACAAGTCCTTAAGCTTAGAGTCCACAAACACATTTTTCATCTTAGCTAGATTGTTTTTATACCTCAAAATGTAGTTAGCGAGGTGTTCATTTGATCCCTATTTAAGTTGTGCTAGTTGAGCGTAAGAGATCTTAGAGCCGATATTGATGGAGAAATGAGTAAGAAAAGCATTGGCTAGATGTGTGAATAGGTAGGTCATAAAACCAATACATTGCATAATCATGGAGACTATGAGGAAAGAGTTTAGCTAAAAGAATATCATCATCATTGAAATCAAAACAATCGACATGAAATGCTCTAAGATGTTCTGTGGGTCACCATGTCTATTGAAAATGGGAAGTTTAGGGGTGACAAAGCTAGGAGGAAGTGGATAAGTAGAGATGGAAGGTGTGAATGGAGTATGCAATAATAAAGTAGAATCTAAAGATGGCGATGCATGTGAAGTGACATCTGCAGCTTACGAATTTGAGCTTGAAGGTCGTGATAAAGAGAAGTTAAGTCTTGATTGCCAACGGATGAAACTGTCATATATGAGAAACTAAGGGTGGTGTAAAATGATTGGTAGGAGTATTAACTGAAACATGAATAGTATAGATAGGTGGAAGATTAAAGGTAAGTGGTTGAGTGACACATGATAGAGGTTGGTATAGCTACGGAAGTGTTGAGTTCTGCTAAATTGGTAGCTTCCTCATGAGCCACATGTAAAATTAAGTCTAGATCTTGAGGGTGCTCAACAATATGATCATTAATGGCCTTAAGATGAGCTTCAGTAAAGGCTTCATGAGATTGAGCCATGGCGAAAGGAGACTAAAACCCTAGATAGAAAGTGGATTCAAACATGGGGTTCACCAAAAATATTAACTAAAATGTGGGATATGGGGTGTAGTTAATCTAATCTAGAACGACATGTAAATATAATAAATAAACTCAATAAACATGTATGGAAAATCACCTAAGAAACTAATCTAATAAATGGAGCTCATTCAATCGTGTCATAGAATAAACAAAATAATTGAGAAGCTGGAACAATTGTGCAAAGGTCCCGAAAAGGAAGGATCCAAGCTATCTATTTGGACTAGAGTGCACGGAGGGGGACTAGACGCCTATGTGTGCCCCGGTCTCTGAGAATGGGTGACTGGTCTATACTTGGAGGTCTAGAACTGAATTTCACAAGTTCAGCAGTGGTCACGAAACCCTTATTATTTTTCATATTAACTTTGTTATACTATTCCAAGTGTCATTTGATAATCCAAGATGATAGAAAGACTTGTAAGAAACCACAAGAAGTATCAAAACCCTAAAAATGTAAATGAAGGGTCGTAGATTGACCTCAACTGTCATCGTAGTGGGCTTACTAACTAAGCATTGCACTACATTTCGGACCCAAATGTAGTTCTAGCCATTTCGGCAGACTTATATTTTGGTGGTCAACCATTTCTATGTTAATTAAGAAATTATATCAAGAGAACCCAATAAATATAAAGTTATGAGACCATAATGAGGGACCAAGCATTAATCACTACTATCATCCACCTAGAGTAGCATCCATTTAGAGATCATTTTCATCCATTAGATCCATCACAAGGACAAATGCTGGTTCAATCTACATCACACAAGTAGGGGGATTCTATTTTATTCCATGCACCATTCTACTATATTTTACATCTAGTTCTTGTTCGCTACTTCACAAAGTGCGACTAGACAAGAGCACCTAGGGCACATGTGTACACACATCGAAGCTACACACGTTTTTCACCCTATGTTCACTCTCATCACTTTTTTGCACTTTTTATATTTAGTTTCCATGCTCCATCATCTTTTTTTCATTCCACGCTTTGTCTAGTCCTTTGGCACGTTTTCTACTACAATCTTCATGGACATCAGGTACACATCTCTATCTACTTTATGTTACCGAGCTTTCCACTCACCAACATAAAGTGGGGGAAAATGTAGTCACAAAATAATACACTTTAGATACTATTTAGTCTCAGTCTCATACTACTATTTAGAAGGTTTTGAGTGAAGAAAGTACTAATTAACCCCGTCTTTTGGCCATCTTACTTTATTTTCTTTCGTCATTCCCGACCTCTTGCACCACAGATGCCCAGTCAACTTTTGTCATTTCACGTTATTTTAGCCTTGACTGGGGTGTCCATGATAAGTCGGGGGTGCCCATGGGTGCCCTGGTCCTACCAGGGGCGCTCTTATCCTTTTGAACTTTCCCACCACTTTTTGGTCAATTATATCCATTTGAGTTTCTTATCTTTTTGGTGGTTGGCTATTTTGGGGATAATTACAAAAATAGATCAAGAGAACCCTATAAATATAAGTTTATGAGACCATAATGAGGGACCAAGCACTAGTCACTACTATCATCCACCTAGAGTTACATCCATTTGGATATCATTTACATCCATCAACTCCATCACAAGGACAACGTTGGGTCAATCTGCATCACACAAGCATAGGGGGAGGGATTCTATTCTATTTCATTCACCATTTTACTACATTCTACATCTAGTTATTTCTCACTACTTCACAAAGTGTGACTAGACACAAGAGCACCTAGGGCACATGATGCACACACACACACCCCAGAACTACATTTGGGTCCGAAATGTAGTGTAGCACTTAGTTAGTAAGCCCATTATGGTGGCAGTTGAGGTCAGTCTGAACCATTCATGTGCATTCTTATTTTTTTAGGGTTTTGATACTTCTTGTGGTTTCTTATAGGTCTTTCTATCATCTTGGATTATCAGTGAAACCTAGAACAGTACAAGGAAGTTAATGTGACAAACATCGAGGGTTTTGGACCACCTGCCGAACTCCGTGAAATTTAGTTCTAGACCTCCTACACATATTAGGGTGCCCATTTTTTAGACCAAGGTACCCACGGGCTCCCTAGCCCCCCAGTGCTCTAGTATAGATAGATAGCTTAGATCCTTCTTTTACGGGAGCTCTACACAGTTGTTCCTACTTCTAGATTATTATTTTTACTTTGCGACATAGTCTGTGAGCTCCTCTAATCAGCTAAGTCACTTCCTTACTCTTCTTGCACATTAGGTTTTATACTTTTATTAGATTAGTTGCTTGGGTCATTTTCCATACTTGTTTATTGCATTCATTTACTGTATTTACATGTCGTTCTAGATTAGATTAACTACATCCCATATCCCACATTTTAGTTAATCAATTATATGTAATCATGACATTTTTTCCTATTTACTTAAGTGACAATAAAATATTTTTAAAATGTAAAATTACTCTCTAAAATTATAAGAGATGTACTTAATTTGTCTCTTCTAAGGGTAATTGAAAAGTCACAAGTGATGGGACATGAAGATTCATGTGGGGGGTAGATGAAGAGTTGCATTGTAAAGCTATAAATTGAGAGAGCCTCCTCATTTCAAAGGATGGTTATTCTTGTTTACTAGCTCCCATATTCTTTCTAGGAACAAGTTATCAAATTCCTCTATCTCTTTTGTCTATGTTTCCTCTCCATCTCAACTACACTCCATGAACATGTACTTGTTGAATGTTATACACTTAGACTTTGTGTTATTTGTATCATGTTCCTTGTTCTATGTAAATGGTGTCTTCTCATTGAAATCATGGATGTATTATGGTTTTAAGCAATAAACTCTATTGTGTTATTTATTGTGCCTCCCATTATTCTCTTGACACCTCTCTCTCAATATATTTCCTCCCTTGTAGTATCTACAAGCATTTTACCATAGGTGTAGGGAAGTACCCTGTGTGATCCGTGGTCGAAAGACCACCCCGATTATTAGAATAGTGTACATAATCTCCTATTTCAATAAATGGAGTTGTCCCATTCAAAAAGAGGGACTTAGTCCCACACTATTGGTGAGAGATATTTAATTTTCCCACGTGAAAAATTATTTTGCCAATAGTATTTGGCAACTCTACTAAGGAGAGATCTACCCTCATGCACCCATAAAGATCTCTGAAAATACAAAAATAACCAGATATTCAAAACCCATTAAAAACTAAAAATACAAAAAATATAATTTGAATATTCAAAGGCCTTATTGCAATCTTGTTGAAAATATGTATTATTTTAGCTTCTTTCCTTTCAAAGTACTTAAGAAAAACTAGCGAGAGAAGAAGGTACACCCAAGTTGATCATGTAGGTGGCATTATTGATCCAACATTTGAAGAACAATTGCAAGTTGAGTACCGACTTACCATTATACATGTAAGAAGGAAAGTTCTTGAAAATCATCTTGAGGGTCATACTGAAGAACCAGTTACAAAACCACTAGTCCTTATTGCTTCAGAAGAAGAAAGGAAAAACCAAAAGAAGAAAGAAAAGAGGAAGAAATGGTAGCACCAACACCCTCGCCATGGAGAGAGAACATTGGTCCATTGGCTTTGACTCCACCACTTCATGAACTTCCAAAAGGGTCAAGAAAGAACTTTCTAAAATTCTATGGAGATGGAAAGCAACGACCATATGATCATATCACAACTTTCATCATAGCTTGTGGCATTCTTAGGGTATAACATGAAGATGTTGTAGTGTGGTTATTCATGGAAACATTACAAGATGTCATTGCGGACTAGTTTTACTATTTTTGATTACGCTCAATTATTGATTGGTGTAATATGAAAAACAAGTTTGAAGCAAGATTCAAGACTGTAGAAGATGCTCATGCCCTCCTTGCTCAATTAACTCAAATTAAGAAATAACCACAATATTCCATGAGAGACTTTGTGGCAAAATTCAATAACGTGATCAAAAAATTTCCCACCATTGCTCGCCCTACTCGCATATAATCGAAAAGGTTCTTCATGAATTCCTAGCTGTCCGAAGTTAGTTTCTTTCTATGAAGAATTCAACTAAGAGATTTGAACAACACTTAAGAAATTTCCATTAAAGTGGAAGATGACCTCATCTTGTCAAGAAATATCAAGAATCATTCGATGAAGGATAAGGCCCAAAATTCCAAAGATGAGAGAGATGGTCCATTGTTGTAAAAGTTGGCTAATGACTTGATAATGTTGAAGAAGGAAGTTTCTCAATGAGCATCCCACCCAAACCGGAGCAGGAATCAGATTATAGGAGCACCTCAAAGGCTTACCTTGGAAGCTCCACCATTCAATGCAATATGTGGAACCAATGAAGATGAAGGAGAAGAAATTATTTAATCAAAAATTGAAGAAGAAGAAGAAGATGATGATGATGAATGTGCAAGGATTAGATATTTTGAATTCACATCAGATGAAGAGTTTGAGGAACCTATAGATAGTTACTTGTAGACACAAAATCATGCACTTGGTTACATTTCTAGGTCCTAAAAGCATGCTAGCATTTATAGGATTCCTAAGCAAGAAAACTAGTAATTGACAACTATCTTTGGCCTCTTTTCTTATCTTTTGCTTTCTATTTTGTCTTACATACCCCTATTACGATGAAAGTTGGTGATTTATATTTTATGGCATCGACACTCACACCCGATTAAGACACCGGTGCCCAGTCATTTTTTCTCTATTGGATGCTCATGACCCTTTCTTATCTTTACTCACTCTTTTTGGGTATCTTTTATCTTTCGAGCATCTTTTCCACTTATGGGTTAGCCTTCAGTTGTCAATTATGAAATTCAAATAAGGGAATCATATAAATACATAGTTATGTTTTCAAAATGAAGGACCAAGTACTAAGCATTACTATCATCACCTAAGCTTGCATTCCAAAGGCACTAAAGCTCTCCAAAGGCATCCATCTAGAATCCACACAAGGGACAAAGGCAACATCATTCGCACACACAACATAGGAGGGGGAAGTCAATTCTATTCCATCTAAACATACTATTACATTATTACATTCTAGTTACATCTCTGCTATCATTTGTGCAGCTTGCACAATGGCATCCTAGGGCACCATTTCTATACATACACACATAAGAACTACATGCGGTATAAGATGCGGTACAGTGCAATGCTTAGTAGTAAGCTCACCCTTTGGTTGACCATCGGTTAGTCTAACTCCACATTCTACATATTTTTATTAGATTTGATGTGGTTTATGGACATGTGCAAGTAGTCATTCTATTTTATAGGTTATAGGTACCCCGGTGATCACAATGCAAACATCAAGCGACAAATAGTAGATAACAACAAAACCCTAACAACATAGAAGAAAGGAGATTCTGAGCATTTACATTGCCACCAACGTCTAGATCCACTCACTAGTGCCCATGTACCTTTTCCCTCCAATGGGCGCCCCTGTCTAGCTCTATTCTTGAGTTCCAGATTTTACAGTGAGTAGTGATGACCTTGTCTACAGTCTATTCAACACTCGCACCTACCCAAATCACTTCATGTTCAGTTGGAAATTAGATAAGTCTTATTATTTCTTCATCTTGCTTAGGTTTTCATACTTTTTATGATTATTTGCTTGTGTCTTACTATATATTAGACTTTGTACAATCATATATTACAATAGTTCCTCTACAATCATATGTAATTAAATTTTTAAATTAAATTAAATCATTTGGTGAACTCCCACTCATGATCAAACACTTGGATCCTTATTTTTCCTATTCTATAAAATCTTATTTCATGGATCCTAAAATTCCTCAACTCTCCTTGCATGAATTACTTCAAAGGAACCCACCTTACAAAGATTTTCTCCAAAAATCCCTAGATACTATGTACCTCCCTCACAATATGCCACTGCACAAGTAAGTCCCATTTTCCATCATCTATCTAATGACCCTATTGGTCCTAATAATCCATCAATCCTCCCATCTTATCATCAATTCAAGCCTTACACCATGCCTTTCAAGACAAATTTCAAACTATGAAAACCACGATTACATCTCTTAAAGTTGAAATCAAACATCTCAAGGATGCTTCTCAATCCCATGCTAGTTATTCTTCTACACCTCATCCCAATCCTATGTCTTCTACATGTGCTCATATCAGTGAACCTCAAGTCTTACTATTACCAACACCTCTCAAGTTTGATCTAAATACTAAGCAACATGATATTCTTCCTGAGCTCCTCAATCACTAATTGATCAACTTGTCAACTACTCATTGTTACCCTCCTTATCAGCTTTCCAAATACATAGGTCTCCCATTTTGCAATTATCACAGACTTAATGGACATTATGAAAATGATAATTATGCTTTAAAATGGAGAATTAAGCACCTTAAGCATCAGGGTTTTATTTCATTTTCTACACAACATTCATGCTCATATTCATATGCTAAATCCCAATGGCTCCCAAATCCAATCCTTTTTGTGTCTAATGAGCATCATTCCATAATCACCAATGTTCCTTCTTCGTGATCCAAGTGTCATTTATCCAACCCATTCCAACTAAGTAACCACCTCTCAAACTTCGTCTCTATCCCCTCCTCCTATCAAGTCTTCTATAACATTACCAATCCCAACTAAGCAACCACCTCTCAAAATATGTACCCCATCATCTCCTCCTACTAAGTCATCTACAATGTTATCAATCCCAAATAAGCCACCACCATTCAAGATCCCTCTCCAACCTCCTCCAATTAAGTGTATCATTCCTCTTTTCAATCAGGATCATGCTCATATTGATGGTTGGGACATATTTCAAATGTCCCCATAGATCTCCATCATTGGAACACTTTGGGGGCATCTCACTTTCTTCCCCCCGTCTAGTCCTACCAATTGTCTCTAATGTCTATTATTACCCTTCACGCTCATGCATCATGTCTAATCTTCCTTTTACGCACTCTCGCACCTTTTGATACACACTTTGTATCATCATTACCCTATGATGCAATCTAGTTCCACGGTTCATACTTGATTATTAAGGGTCTAATTCTGAAATGAACCTCACCTCCTCTACATTTTACGCTTTGTGCTTCATGATACATCTTTCTAGCTTCTATTCGCACAACACACTTATTTCCTGATGACACACTCTTATTTTATGGTTCATTCTTGACTATTGAGGAAGCATGTATAAATTAACCTCATCTCATGCATATACACTAAGGGGCACGTTGCTCTTATCATCTTCACACTTTGCATACCATACCATCACACTCATACATTGCATTTGCATATCTTGGTTGCATCTATTCTTACTAGCTTATTTTATTTACATGTTATACTTTTTTTTCCATGCTAGACAGATTCTTAGTATGTCATCATCTTTCTATATATACACATGTGCATTCACTTGGTATTTTGAGGTGAATGCATATCTCTTACAAGTTCTTACACATTGTAATGATGTTTGGCACTATACCTTTTACAGTCCCACCGAGGTTCCTAGGGGCATCTACTTTCTCTACTATCACATACTACATATGTTCTATTGCTACATTTTTCTACTTCTCATTACAGTTACTTTACATTTCGTTGATTATACACACCTTGACATAATATTTATCTTTCTAACATGCTAATGGGTGCTTCATGTGTATCATTTTCTTTACAAGACTATATACAACCATGGATATATGTCACTACTTGATTTTCATTGCTTTCTATTGCATGTTATTGTTTGTGGGATATGCCTTATGTCTTGTGTGATCATTGTATGCTTTTGGTTGTTTCGGCCCTCGTTATCTTGTGACATTGTGAGTGATGTCATGTGTATGAAACTCACTTTTTGCATTCCATCTTGTTTAAACACTTGTTTGTTACATTATTTTCTATTGCATTAGAATTTGCTTACACTAACACATACTTCTAGCCTACTTTGTTGTTATGTGCCTTGGTTTCTACCATCCACATCTCCTACCCCCTATAGGTATACACTTTGAATCAGCATCTTGTCCTCTCCTTTGGGCTACATTCTCCTACCATTGTCACATACACCCCAAACAAGGTGGCATACATTGGGTGAATAATTCACCCCACAATAGCTTAACATTACAGTTTAGATCAACACAGTATAAGAAAAACACAGGAACATAGTCACATAATGGCCCATAATCTAACTTTGTTCTAAGACACATAACAAACACCAGGTGCCTAGAATCGAGACAACACCTAAGCGTTTGTGTCCTCCCCAGGTGTTAATATTTTGGGGGTAGATACAGGAAGTTTATCAATACAACACATTATTCAACAGTCTTCAGTATAGTTCTATAGTTCTATAGTTGAGCACTTGCGGCCTTGATCACGAGAATGCACTCTATCTCCTACAATAAGTACAATCGAACTAACTAGTGAGACAAAAGGAATGAATCAAGATGTACCATCTATAGTGGTACTTATTGGGCATAGTCATGGAAGGAGAGTAAAACTATACCTCTCTCCCCAATGCTTGCCTTTGGTGTGAGATCACCCAAAAAAATTTCCTTTGACATGAGATCGCATAAAAAACTAGCACTTGGCGTGAGATCACCCAAAAACTTGCACTTGGCATGAGATCACCCAAAAAACTCACTCTTGGCGTGAGATCACCCGAAAATCTCACCTTCAATATTCAGATTAGTAACTTCAAACAACATGACACTTCTTTGTCTCTTACTCTCTCACATATTAGGTGCACACTTTCCTTTTTACACACTTTTACATAATTTACTTACTTTTACATAATTTACTTACTTATACACATGTTTTTTTGATCTATCATATACAAAAATTTGACTACATAATTGTTCTTCTTTGCGCAGGTTCATCCTTACAAGAAACAAATCACACCAAGCCATCACCACATGCTAAAATGCATACACATCACCCTTAGGGTCCACGTTTCACTTTTTAAACACTTCACGCTTCACGTGTCCACTCAACACGCTATCACCTATACTCTATAGGATCATAGGTACACATCTTCTATCTACTTTATGTTATCAAGTATTCACTCAAAAACATTATGTGTGGGGAAATGTAGACACAAAATTATGCATTTGGGTACATTTTTGGGTCCTAAAAGCATGTTAGCATTTACATGAGTCATAAGCAAGAAAACTAGTATTTGAAAACTATATTTTGCCTCTTTTCTTTGTCTCTTACTTTTTTTTTTATCTTACATGCCCTACAACCCTGGTGGAACTTGAATGATTTATCTTTTATGGCCTTAGACACTATTGCTCAGTTAGGACATCAACACTCAGGCACTTTTGTCCCTATTGGGTGTTCATGACCCTTTCTTATCTTTACTCACTCTTTTTGGGTCTCTTTTTTCTTTTGGGCATATTTTCCACTTATGGGTCGGACTTCGGTTGTCAATTATGAAATTCAAACAAGGGAATCATATAAATGCATAGTTATGTTTACAAAATGAAGGACCACACACTAAGCATGACTATCATCACCTAAGCTTGCATTCCAAAGACACTAAAGTTCTCCAAAGGAATCCATCTAGCATCCACACAAGGGATAAGGGTCATCATCACTTATGCATACACAACGTAGGAGGGGGAATTTTATTCTATTCCATCCACACATACTATTACATTGCTACATTCTAGTTATAACTCATTATTCTTTGTGCAACTTGCACTGAGGGCATATTAGGGCACCATTTCTACACACACACACACATAAGAACTACATAGGGCCTAAGATGTACTCTGACCCTCGACAGTAAGCTCACCCTTCGGGTGACCACTTGGGTCGAGTATAACTCCACATTTTGCATCTTTTTATTATATTTGATGTAGTTCGTGGACATGTGCGAGATAGTCATTATATTTTACGGAGTTACAGTACCCTCGCGATCATAGTGTGAACATTAAGTGATAGACAAGAGTGAAAAATGAAACCCTAGTGACACAAAAGAAATAATATTCTAAGCATTTTCATGGCCACTAGTGCTCGGGTGCCTCTACCCTCCCATGGGCACCCCTATCTATCTTTTTCTGAGTTCCATATTTTACGGTGAGTAGTGACGACCATGTCTACAGTTTATTTAGCTCTCGCACTTTTTTGCCTAGATCACTTTCTATTCACTTGAAAATCAGATAAGTCTTCATATCTCTTCATCTTGCTTAGGGTTTTATACATTACATGTTTATTTGCATGTGTCTCTTTGTATATTAGCATTTTTACAATAATATATTACAATAGTTACTCTATAATCAGATTTAATTAATTTTCAAATTAAATTAAATCACTACTCATATGTAGTGTTCACTCGATCACGAGTAGAGAAAAACCTCTTCTTTAGATACCCAAGTTAAACAATTGAATCCTCAAATGGTGACTCTACAAAAAACAACAAAAAAGAGGATCATCGATGTGTACTTCTACATGGTCAACTAAAAGAAACATGAGACTACTTCACTCAAGATTATCGCCTCTTCAAGTAAGTCTCATTCAACTTCCTTTGAAAAATCAATTTCCATTGGTCTTAAGAATATCCATGCCAAGGCTATCATAATCCCTAACACGTCTACCACTTCCTCATCCTTTGACATCATTGACCATTGTAAGAAAACCAAAATTTAAATTTCTAAGTATGAGTACTTGAAAACTCATCCCAAGAATTTTGATAGGATTTTCAGTTTATCAAAAGAAGTAGTTCGGTTTCATGGTCTAAAAATGCCACTAATAAAGAACTACCTCATGCCTCTCATTTCACTCCTTCTCCGAATTGTCTCACTTCCCACCCTCCACCTTTAGGAAGGTAAATCCTTTCTATATAGCCTTGTTGGTTGATGGGTGGCCCGAATAATTGCATCATTAACTCTGGTGCTCAGGACAACGTCATGCTTGCAAAAGTTGCTAAATCTCTTGGTAACTCTCTTTCTCACTTCATCCATAGGGATCCGAGAAAAACACACCACTTCATCAGTTCCATCGGCACCAAGAAGGAGAAAAAAAAAAGGAATAAAATGAGGTAAATGGAGGTTCTAGAAGGAACCGCCGCCCTGTAAGGTGGAGGTCCTGAAACCGCCACCCAACCAGGGCGGCAATCTTGAGATCGCCAATCTACTCAGGGTGGCAGTCCTATCACTTTAGAACAGAAAAGAAGAATGGAACGTGAATGGACACGAACTTGAAGTGCACCAAGTATGTCTCTTCCCCTTCCATGCCCTTTCACATTCTCCAGTGCACGGGAGGACATGGGAAGGCCTATAAATGCATGAAAGGAGAAAGAGAATGATCATTTGAAGATCCAGAGAGATCGAGAAGCGAGTTTAATGAGAGCAGTGAGCAAGATCTTAGTGCTGGAATGGAATTGTAGGAGCAAGGTGTAGAAACAGAGCAAACAAGTAATTGGAGAGAAGGTTTACATTGTTGCTTCTTTTCATACTTATTGTAATATGTAATTGTCTATATTAGACCAATAAAAGTGGGAAGAAAGAGTAGTTGCCCTTCCCATTGGTTTTCCTCCATTGGAGGTTTCTAGGATAAAATTGTTGGTGTTGAAGTTTTGAATTCTTTCCTTCTCTGCAATTTCCTTTCTATAGCACTAGATAATTAGTCACGAAGCTCTAATTTTTCAAGAAAATCTGTCATTTTCCAAAGTTGAAAGTAGAACAACATAATTGTGTGATTCGTAGAGTTCCAAAGTAGAAGTTTACGGATCATTTTGGTATCATAGTTGATTATATATCCGGAATTTGTGGTATTGAATCTTTCTTGTGATTTTGTATGATAGTGACAAGGTCCAAAGGTGAAGAAGTTTTACCTCTTGAGCCAGATATTTCTATGAAGAAGTGGAAATAGAGAATTTGAGCTCAAATGGAGGAAGAGAACTTGGTCCATAGAGTCGAGATGTTAGAGACCATGATGGATAGATTGCATAGAAAAAACAAGGAGATTTCAGATCTGCAAAAAGATGGCTTCGGTTAAGAAAGATTCCATGGACTCGGTGGTTGAGCACTAGCCAAAAAAATTGGTATCGGAAAGAGCCACGAAGAGGAAGAATGGGAAGAGCGTGAAAGAGACACCAATTGTAAGCGAGAAGGTAAAATCTGCACATACACCTTTTAAAGTTGAAACGAAAGTGGAAATAAAGAATTTTGAAGGACAAGTAGATGCATAATTATTGGATAAATGGATAAAATAGTTGGAAGTCTATTTTAGTGTGCATAATGTCACTGAGGCATAAAGGATCACCTTTGCACATCTCAAAATGGAAGGTCATGCTCTAGTTTGGTGGGAAACCCATCTAGCCACTTGTGAGAAGAAGAAACATCCTATTGTCAAGTACTTGGAAAGGTTTTAAAGAATTGATTAGAGCTAACTTCTATCCTATTGGCCATAAGACTATGACATGATGATTAAGTGGCAGTACTTTAGACAGAGGGTGGTCAAAGCGTGTGCAAGACTACACTATGGAATTTTGGAGACAAGCCATGTTGCTTAATATGGACTTGGAGGATGAGGACATTCTGACCAAGTATTTGGGAGGACTTCACACTCACCTTGAAGGAAGGTAATCTCCATGAAGCCCAAAGGATCTCAATGAAGCTTGTATACAAGCATACTACATTGATGATGAGAAGAAGCAAGGAGAAATAGAGCCAAAGGGAGACAGTGAGTCAGAACAACAAGACAAAGAACAAGGGAAGACAAGTAGTAGAGGTAAATGGAAAGGTAAACATACCACTATTGCTTTGCATACTTGTAAAGATCCTAAGAATTTCTGTAAGAATTGTGATGTAAATGGACATACTGATGCCACATGTTGGAAGTTGCATCCGGAATTGCACCCAAAGCACCGAACCAAGGATTCCAAGAAATCCATGGCCACTGTGAAGACAAAAAGAGAGGTGGAGATTGAGGATGATTTCGGATGTAGATGAGAGGCTGGGATGCATGGCCACTAACATGTATGGGCAAAAGAAGAAGAAGAGATGAGTAAGCTATTTCAAATCAGAATCCAAATCAAGAAGACTAAGGTAAATGCTTTAGTAGATTCTGGTTCTTAGTCAAATTTGATTTCTGATGCGGTTGTAGAACAACTTGGTCTAGAGACTTACGTGCATCCACATCCATACCCATTGGGATGGGTGAAGAAGGGTGTAGAAATACAAGTTACAAGAAAGTGTAAGTTTAGTTTGGGATAAATACCCAATACATAGATGTATTAGAGAGGTTGATATTATTCCACTTGATGCATTTGACGTTGTCTTGAAGTCCTTACTTGTATGTTAGGGATGTTGTGTTCACAAGGAGGGAGAACCGGTATAGATGGGTCAAGGATGGAGTCAGTTTTAACATCCAGGCACACCAGAGCAAATCAAAGAAGGCTATGGTAAGTGCCAACCAAGCACCAAGACTTATTCAGGAAAATCATCAATTTTGTTTGCTTTCATTGGAAGAAAAACAAAATGGCGTGAGAGCATGGATATTTTTGACCAAAGGATGGAGAATTTGGATATCACTTGTCAGTTTTTGTAGAAGAAGACACCAGGAACTACTCATTCAAGGGGAAAAACAAACTTCCGCTATGCAAGTCACCGTATCTACCTACGGATTCGCTGGACTTGACCGTGGCAAAAGAAGAGAAGAGGAGATACAAGGAACAGTGGTGAATATAACAGCAACTTACTTGGAGAGGATTACCAATCCATCTCAAGAGACAAAGAAGACAGGAAATGACTAAACCACTACAGTATGGGACCTTCGCCATACTTTATTAGGTTGAAGAAGAAACCTTCAGGCCATACTTCATGCGAGATGCACATGATGATAGCAAGTTGCGAGAGCTCACATCCACTAATGTCATCTATGCATGATAAAGAAGGAAAGATACAAAAGTTTCCTTTAAGGAGGATTGTACTTGAGGCAACTTGGAGGAGGATGTAGAAAATAACTGGAGCAACAAACTAGAGATCCATAGGAGTCTTGGCGAGGTTGGATGAGAGAAGACACAAGGCGTAGACCCAATGGTACTCGAATGAGCACGAGAGGGAGTTGATTCCTCTACCACTCCCCCACTAAGATTTTGTGGGACCAAAAGCCTCCTAAGTAGGGGAGGTATGATCCATAGGGATCTAGAAAAACACACCACTTCATTAATTCATCAGCAGATTCAAGAAGGAGAAATAAGAAAAATGAATAAAATGAGGTAAATGGAGGTTATAGAAGGAATCGCCACTCTGTGTAGAGTGGCGGTTTGAACCACCGCCCCCTGTAACAGGCGGTGGTCTCCAAAACTTGCCACCCCCGGGGTGGCGGTCACAGAGACAAATCGATGCGGTCTGCTCAGGGCGGTGGTCCTGTCACTTTAGGACAGAAAAGAAGAATGGAATGTGAATGGACACGAACTTGAAGTGCAAAATCCGTGTCTCTTCCCTTCCATGCCCTTTCACATTCTCAAAGTGCACATGGGAGGACATGGGAAGGCCTATAAATGCATGAAAGGAGAAAGAGAATGATCATTTGAAGATCCAGAGAGATCGATAAGTAGAGTTTAATGAGAGCAGTGAGCAAGATCTTCAGTGTTGGAATGGAATTATAGGAGCAAGGTGTAGAAATAGAGCAAACAAGTAATTGGAGAGAAGGTTTACATTGTTGATTCTTTTCATACTTATTGTAATCTATAATTGTCTATATTAAACCAATAAAAGTGGGAAGAAAGAGTAGTTGCCCTTCCAACTGGTTTTCCTCCATTGGAGGTTTCTAGGATAAAATTGTTGGTGTTGAAGTTTTGAATTCTTTCCTCCATTGGGAAGAACCGATATATATGGGTCAAATATGGAGTCGGTTTAACATCAGTACAAGCAGCAAATCAAAGAAGGCTATGGTAAGTACCAAGCACCAAGACTTATTGGAGCAAATTCAATTTTGTTTGCTTTCATTGGAAGAAAAACAAAATAGGCGTGAGAGCATGGATATTTTTGAGAAGAAAGGATGGGAGATATCACTTGTCGGTTTTGTAGAAGAAGGCCACGGGAACTACTCATTGATAAAACAATAACATTGGCTAGAGGATTACTACGGATTCAATCCATCTCAGGAGAGAGACAAAGACAAGAAACTTGGAGAGGACTAATCCATCTCAAGAGACACAGAAATGACTAAACCAAGTATGGGACCTTCGCCATACTTTATTAGGTTGAAGAAGAAACCTTCAGGCCATACTTCATGCAGATGCACATGATAGCAAGTTGCAAGAGCTCACATCCACTAATGTCATCTATGCATGAAAAAGAAGGAAAGATACAAAAGTTACCTTCTAAAGAGGATTGTACTCGAGGCAACTCGAGAGGAGGATGTAGCACTGGAGCAACAAACTAGAGATCCATAGGAGTCTTAGCAGGTTGGATGAGAGAAGACACCAAGGCAGACCCAATGGTACTCGAATGAGCATCGAGAGGGATTTTATTCCTCTACCACTCCCCCACTAAGATTTTGTGGGACCAAAAGCCTCCTAAGTAGGGGAGGTATGATCCATAGGGATCTAGAAAAACACACCACTTCATTAATTCTATCAGCACCAAGAAGGAGAAATAAGAAAAATGAATAAAATGAGGTAAATGGAGGTTCTAGAAGGAACTCGCCACTCTATGTAGAGTGGCGGTTTTAGAACCACCGCCCTGTAAGGGCGGTGGTCTTGAAACTGCCACCCAACCAGGGTGGCGGTCCTGAGACCCAAATCGGTGCTGCGCTCAGGCGGTGGTCCTGTCACTTTAGAACAGAAAAGAAGAATGGAATGTGAATGGACACGAACTTGAAGTGCCCAACCGTGTCTCTTCCCTTCCATGCCCTTTCACATCCTCCAGTGCACATGAGGACATGGGAAGGCCTATAAATGCATGAAAGGAGAAAGGAATGATCATTTGAAGATCCAGAGAGATCGAGAAGTAGAGTTTAATGAGAGCAAGTGAGCAAGATCTTAGTGTTGGAATGGAATTATAGGAGCAAGGTGTAGAAATAGAGCAAGCAAGTAATTGGAGAGAAGTTTTACATTGTTGCTTCTTTTCATACTTATTGTAATCTATAATTGTCTATATTAAACCAATAAAAGTGGGAAGAAAGAGTAGTTGCCCTTCCCGACTGGTTTTCCTCCATTGGAGGTTTCTAGGATAAAATTGTTGGTGTTGAAGTTTTGAATTCTTTCCTTCTCTGCAATTTCCTTTCTATAGCACTAGATAATCAGTCACGAAGCTCTAATTTTTCAAGCAAATCTATCATTTTCCAAAGTTGAAAGTAGAAATAGCATAATTGTGTGATTCGTAGAGTTCTAAAGTAGAAGTTTACGGATCACCTACCGCTCACTTTTACTCCATGGAAACAAAATAACTTCCTCTTGTTGGGCGGGTCAAGGATGCTCAGGTAGCACTTGCATATTTTCTTGACAAGAAGATCATAATGAGAATACTTGTAGTAGACATGCCCTGCCTCATATGGTATGTTGTTGGGTCAAATCTTCTATCGAAATGTTGGTAGAAATATACGAGTTGGAATAGTTGTGTGTCACCATTCGGTCAATGGTAGAATGAAGAAACTTCTTCCCATCTAGGAAAATTAAGTACACCATTCAAATACTAGATGACCCAAGGGCAGATATCTCGTGTCAAGATTCAAAGTCTTACAACTTTTTCATGACTTTTTAGGAAGATCTTGAGCTTCCCATGTTGGTGGAAGAGTATCCAAGCATCACAGAGCCAATTAGAGAGCATCATGGTGACTTGATGAAATCAAAATTTGAAAGCATGTACTTCCCATGGGATGTGAGCATGAATGCAATTTCTCCATTGGATGTTGATGATGGTCATGTGAGTCTTGACTTACAACAAAGTAATCTTGAAATGATGAGAAATGTGGATCAAGAAGAGGGGGTGATACCAAACAACTTCTTGTCAGGTGATTTCAATGTTTCAAACCATGTTCTCAATGTTCAATGTGAAGTTCCATTAGGTAAGCATGTTTTTATTATAAGGCTTTCTCTTTCTCATTGGGAGAGGATGAAAAGGAATGCAAGAATGAAAATATGTTTCAGCCTCTTGAATCTAAACCTACCCAAGAAGAGGATGAATTCATCATGGAAATGGACTCCTTAGTTCTTGGTGGTCAAGATTGGGAAGATGACAATATAAATATTTCAACTCCAATTTTGTGCTCATTCCCCTTTCATGAATATGGAGACATTCTCAATGAAAAATGGATAGATGAAATGGTGCTTGATCCCAAGGTTGATTTTATTCAAAATGAAAATATTCTCAATGGGCTAGAATCTTTCAGTGTTCACTCTACTCAAGAGAAGGATGCTCTCAGCATGAAGATGAATTTTGAGGTTCAAAATGGCCAAGTTGAACAAGGTGATGGTTTTCATTCTTCACATATGAACTTGTGCTCATTTTATTTTCAAGATAATAAAATACTATGCACATCACATCATAATGGGCAATATGTCAAGATTGAGCTAGTAAGCATGAAAGAAGACAATTTGAAACAACTTGCAAACATGGAACATCAAGAGGCTAGTGATAATGTTGAATTTTTCAAAATATCTACCAAGAATCAACCCATGGAAGCGGTGGTCATGAAGCATTGCCTATCAAATTATATAGGCCTTGGTATGAAAAAGATAAGCCAAGTGTGATCAAGGCTCATCTTCATATCAGCGATGAGAAATCAACAATTGGAATGAACTCGGGCGTCAATGAGAAAATGGAAAGAGTCTATTAAAGAAACAAAGGAGATGAGTTGAATAAGTGGTTCATCAATTGTAACAATAGCCATGAGAAATTTCTCAAGAAATTGAGGAAAGGATCATATTTCATGAGCCTATCAATGGATTTGTGGAAGAAAGGCATTCGGTGATACCCATATACAGGTAAGCACTCAGTTTGAGTTGGTGCTTCAATGAAAGTGAGTTGTCCCCACATGTACATAGATGATTTAGGATGTTTCCCTTTATGTTGTGTGTTTCCTTCCTATTTTGTGTTTCCTTTCCCTTTCGCATGTTCATTCTGGTTGTTCTTGTTTGTGCGGCTTGCTTTTGTTAGTAGTGAAGATATGACTCTATATCCAATGGATAAGGCATTGGTCCACGTAGTGTCTTGAGATTATGGAGTTCCTTCTTTTCCTATCCTCATTATGTTTGGTCTAGAGCAAGTTGTTGTCATGTAAAATGTCTAGCATGATTTTTTTTTAAATGTCATGACAACCTAACCCCATTTGGAAATCCCTCTCCTGGTCAATGTAAACCTATCCTCCGGCCAACTCAATTATTGTGTTACCCTCATAATGGCTAGGATGAATGTGATAATGTGATTTTTAAGTGTGTTTCATGTGCAAGGAGGTGATTCATGGATTCATTTAGAACCATTCAGAAGGAATTGCTCTCGGAGGCCCAAAAAGGCCTATTTTCAGGCTTTTTCACACTAGTGGACACCCCTTGGAAGTTGACTATTGAGACACAATCCACCTAGGAGTTTTGTAGAGTAGATAAAATATGCACTAAATTGATTTAGGAAATATTTAGAACCTCAGAAAATATTCTCCAAAACTGGGCTATTTTTAGCCGGTGATGGGGATTATTTTTTCCTTAAAAAGTAGCTTTTCAAGTTTCAGATGGTTCAGGAGCCTTAGAAGGAGTTGGAAAAAAATTGATACTCATTGGAAATCTAATTATGTCTACTTCATTTTGCAAAAAAATCAAGTAGTTCTAAGGAGAATATTTACATATATTGGCCCAACAATACAAATAAAGAGCTTCGATCCTGGTGAAGATTCAACTAAGGATTATGGGAGTTCCAGCAAGAGTTAGAAGCTAATTAAAAGGCCAATGTTACATATGTGAGGCCCCTTAGCATATAAAGTGTTGCTTATTCTTTTGATCAACATGAACTTCAGTGATAATTTCTTTCCAGGTGCACACGCTTGGGTCGAATTGAAAAATGGTAAAAATGGTGGGAATGTTCTCATAAGCTATTTTTGAGTTAAAATCATATAAGCTTTTCCCTTATAAGTATATTCATAGCTCTGATGGTGAAAAAATGAACTTGGATGACTATTTCGGGAAGTGTTCGGTGAAGGCAAGGCATCTATTTTGGGTAAATACAAAAATTTTCACCCCTGATGTCCCTTTTTCCATTTGAATAAGTCAAAGGGGACATGGGGGACATAAAAGTGTGCTCCCCCCATCAAAAAATAAGTTGTGTCACTTAAATAACAACTTGGTGGTTAGAAAGAAGTCTTCCTCTCACCTAACCCCACCTACCCCCTCTCCATGATGCTTTGACCCTTGGCACACTTTTTCATGCTCATGTCCCTTTGTCCCCATGCAAGGGGACATGGGGACACAAAAATGTGCCACCACATGAGAAGTTCAACTTGCGTCACTTAAATGACAACCTTGGTGGTTAGGCATGTTGTTTTCACCCTCACAAACTCAAGTTTTCCATGTCCCCCTCTCATGTTGCCCTCACCCTTGGTGCATTTTGGAGATGTTGGTGTCCCCATGTCCCTTTTCCCCTATTTTTAAGGGGAAAAACCATAGTGTGTGGTTCCACTTGGGTTGGGTTGACCCGGAGTTGGGTTTAAGGTGAGTTAACTAGGTTTCAAAAGGGGAAATGAAGGAGGGATGGTATAAAGGTTGTCCTTAGTCATTTTTCATCCATTGTTGGTCATTTTGAAACTCTATTCACGTCTTTACCTTGTTTTTATGCTGACAAAATTTTCAAAAACCCTCATGCTTGAAAACACAAATTTGCTCATTACTCCTAAACCCCTACTCAATTGCCATGAAATATGGACTATATAATCCTTGAAAAAATAAATTTAAGGGGAGTATATACATGCCTCCATTGATGTTATCTTCTATTTTATACATCATTATGAAATTTTAAACTAAAAATATCCATATTTTAGATCTACACAAACCTGGTGATTGGAATCCTCTAGAAAATTAGAGCAAATGTCCATAATGCAAAATAGAAATTTTTACAATTGGTTTCGTTCCGATCTGACACCCAAAGGACCGATTTATAGTTTTAGTAAGTCTCAACAATATATATTACTAAAAATAGTAATTCTAGGGAAATTTTGGATTCCAGTACCTCAAGTCATTCCTTCAAGTGAAAAACACTCAAAATTGGCAAGATTGGCACAAAATTGCAAAAACTCGACAATCATGATGAACATGTTAAAATTAGTAAATGGATGAAATGATATCAAAATGATCAAATATCATTCCTTCATGCATTTTCTAATGATCCCGACACTCACAGGATTTTTCTCTTAATTCTCAAGTAAATTCCCACATTCCTCGATGCGGTGAGCATAAAGTGCCTAAATGGGAAACTACCAGTTTTATCCCGAGAACCATTTCACTTCATCTCACATGGAGTGCATGATCATAATATGGATGGAATTTATTTTGGTCCCTTTATCCTTCCCTTACTCTAGTATCGAAAGGATTTGGCTTCATTCTTCATTCACCATCAGTGCTCTCACAGTGACAGAATCATGATCACAGTCATCTGAGTAAAATGAACCAAATTCTCCCCATGAGAATGATTATTCATAAAGGTATGCTAGTGTCTTAAGAAGCGAAGGATTTTCTCAATGAGATAATTCATATTTCAATTCTCTTGGTGGTCTACCTATCAAGTTTTCATCACTCCTCTTCTTGGTGTGTCCAAATAGTGTTGTAGAGGCTCATCATTTCAAGAGTTTTCAAAGGATCTTCATCAGAGCTAATCTCCATCAAGGGTGGAGGAACCTTCATCCATGCTTTGGAGAATATTTTTTCTCCTCTCTTCATTCTTTCTCCTCTTCTCTCCCCCTTTCTAATCCCTCGTTGTATGTGAAGACTACTAAAAGTTCCAAAGCAAAGCTAAGACTAACACCACATAGTCTAATTGAGCTAATGCTTATTGAATCTAACAATAGTTACATCAAAGATAAAATCTTAATGGAATGCTTGAAACAACTAACATGAATATAATTCAAAACCTAGCTAAAGCATGCCTACTAGTATGTTAATTAACTAACATAGACCTAAATAGATCTAGGAGCAATCAAATTGGGAGTTGTTGCTACTCAAGGAAGGTGAGATGGTATCTCCAATAATGACTACAAGATCATATTGGATACCCATCTACTAATCCCATTGAAGACTTGAGGTAAGGATTGAGCTTGGATATTAATCATATTTCTTATATGATATGCAATTCAAAGCATGGTGTAAAGTTTAAAGGTATGTGGTTAGTCCTTTTTATAGTTTTTCCCTTGAGGAAAACTAGAATTTTAGTGCATGGGGACTAAAAGCACAAATTAGATTAAGAATTGATAATCATGATTAAGGTTTACTAATCAAAAATAGTAAATTAATAAGTGATTAGGATGTGAGGATCCTTAATCAACCAATTAAGGTCAATTAGGAGGCTAGGATAAGCTTTTAAAGCTTGCTTTGAGATGTTATGGAGGGAAATGGGGTGATTTTGAGTGGCTTGAAGAGGGGTTTGAGCCAATAATAGGGTATATTGATCAAAACAAGGATAAAATAGGCTTAATTAGCTAATAATTGCTAATTTTCTGTTTGGAAGAGGATTTTGGCTTACGACTCGTCGTAAAAAGTGGCATCTGAATGCAAAGGGGTTAGGTAATCAAAAAAGCACTATTAATTGACCAAAATGGTAAGAAATGTTAGTTCATTAGCGGAAACCACTAATTATAACAGAAATGGTAAGAATGAGAGTGATTTACGTGTTTTGGCAATAAGATTACAAAAGCGGAATTCAAGTGTCTATAATATGTAATCATGACATTTTGTCCTATGTACTTAAGTGACAATAAAATATTTGTAAAATGTAAAAGTACTCTCTCAAATTATAAGAGAGGTACTTAATTTGTCTCTTCTAAGGGAAATTGAAAAGTCACAAGTGATGGGACATGAAGAGTCATGTGGGGGTAGATGAAGAGTTACATTGTAAAGCTAAAAATTGAGAGAGCCTCCTCATTTAAAATGATGGTTATTCTTATTTAATATCTTCCATATTCTTTCTAGGAATAAGTTATCAAATTCCTCTATCTCCTTTGTCTATGTTTCTTCTCCATCTCAACTACACTCCATGAGCATGTACTTGTTGAATGTTATGCACTTATACTTTGTGTTATTTGTATCATGTTCCTTGTTATATGTAAATGGTGTCTTCTCATCGAAATCATGGATGTATTCTAGTTTTAAGCAATAAATTCTATTGTGTTATTTATTGTGCAAAACCCTCTCATTATTTTCTTCACACCTCTCTCTCAAGTTATTTTCTCCCTTGTAATATCTACAAGCATTTTTCCATAGGTGTAGGGAAGTACCCTTGTGTGATCCCAGTCGAAAGACCACCCCTGAGTTATTAGAATAGTGTACATAATTTCCTTATTTTCAATAAATGGAGCTGCCCCATTCAAGTAGAGGGACTTAGTCCCACAATGTTGGTGAGAGATCTCTAATTTTCCCATGTGACAATTTTTTTATGAACAAGGAGCAATAGATGTAGGAACTTCTTTAGTGTGTATACCAACCATAATCCCAAACATGGTATATTCTCTCACAACTCTCTTGTGGCCAAAGATATCATCATGTGATTGAGAAGCATGGTCCATGGTGTGAGGTGAGTCGTATGAACGTGTGCGGGTAGTAACCATGCAAAGGTAAGTCCAAGATTGTATGAATATAATATAAAGCGATAAAAGTATTCTAAATCTACACAATTCAAGACAAAATTCTAGATTATGTAAGTAAAGTACAAAAATGTGGCAAATAGGACTATACTAAATGCTAGAATAGATGGATTGAAAATCGCATGACCATTCACAATTGCAAATGAGTGCTCGAGAAAATTATGAGATATAAAATTGAATGTAGAATGAGTGAACTGTGTATCGGAAGGTTATAGACCGGTTGTAGTGTGGTAGCTCTGGGAAAAATATGAGATAAAAATCACGGGGTGATCACGCTGCAAGAAAAATTAGAAAATAAAATGACTCAAATCGACTATCAAAAACAAATATAGAAGTGTGAGATGCTATTATCAAGAAGAAATAGTCACCAATGTGACTCAGATACAATGAAATTTGAGATGAGGTGTTTTGATTAGGATAATGTTGTTTTATTTGTATTTCAGGTTGAATATGGGCCCAATTAGTTTGGTTTCCTATGTAAAGATCTCTCTAGCTACTAATGTTATCGAATGAGTACCATTCACCATAAAATTTCTAGTCACGGACTTTGCCCCTTGATCAATCAAGATGGGGTCGTTACCATGGACAACATTAGATCTACCTCACGGGTGGAACTAGTCAATCAAGTTGGGTCGTTGATCCTTTTTTTAGTGAGTCTTGTCAATGTGCCAACTACTTGGGGTTCTATGATACTCCTCATAATAAGTTTTTAGGATTATGCCCAAGTACTTCCCATAGTTAAGTAGATAGGTATTTTCCCATATTTGAATATATTTAATGTGTATTCATTCCAAATATTTCCCTTAAGAAGAAACAAGTATTTATTTATGTTTTTACAGAAACAAAATTATAGATTAGTTGAGTCTGCGACTACCCTACAACTAGATTGTTAGATTTTTGGTAGAAAAGTTACATCACGGTCACACTGCGACTAGCTTGCGACTAGTTTTTTTGTATTTTTAGCGAGAACTATACAACTAAGTGTTAGATTTACACAATAAATGTTAGGGAAAAATAAAAACAAACGAGGACTACAAAATACTAAATAAAACAATATTAGATTCAAAAAAATAAAATAATTTACCCACAACTAAAATGGTCCCACCGTGGTTGCCAAAATGTATGCCTAGATTTAGATCACCTGTAAGATGTATTAGTTGATAGAACAATCACCTAATCAATGCTACTAAAAATAATGGGCTTACGCTACTATTAAAAAAGTGAGTGATCCAAAAACAGGTAGTTCTTCTTTACTCGTAATTTTTTAAATTTTGTATCTTAAAAAATTCATCAAATTTTATGATTTAATAAATCCAAAACTAATCAAAATCAGATTTAAATTTGAATTAGGATTGATCCAGAGCTGATTTTAAGTTTCATGAAATTGTTGTTTGATCAAATCCATTTAGAATCAATTTTACCTGATTTTATCGATTTCCACAAAAATTATCATTACTAAATAAACTTGCATTCAAATTAAAATCTGATTTAATGTCTAAATATATTTTGAAAACTGAATGCAAAAATTAGAATGAAACACGACAAAAAAATTATTTATGGGGTTCATAATTTCCTATGTCCCTGAGGTTCACATGAACCGATCTATTAAATTGTTCTTAAATTATAAGTACAAACAACTTACAATTAAGAAAAATAAACCCATAACCTACAATGTTGTGCCTTCAGACCTTCAAAAGACCCTGAATGAGCTAAGTGTTTATCTTCCACCTTCCTGAAGCACTTGCAGAGGTTCTTCCCTTTGGAGTTTTATCTTCTAGTGACTTTTTTGCATAAAACAACATCACAAAAACTCCAAAACAGCAAATGAATATACCAACATGATTGTCTCTAAATTTTGAAAAACTTCCTAGTTCACTTTGAGACCTAAAATTCTCCTAAGTTGCTAAAAAACATTGATTTGTAACATTGCTATGTTAAGCTTTTTACACAGTGATCCAAATTCACTACCTTCATAAGAAAATACCTCCTTATATAGCTTGTTGACCTCCCATAGCCTGTGATGATGAGCTCGAGTGGTTGGGGTTTGAATCACCCCAACCATCATTGACTTGTTTTACCCCTATGTTGAGAAATAATCCCACATTTCTCAGGATATAAGTGGGCGATGTGTTTAAGTATGGGCCCAATCGGTTTATTTGTTAGCTTCGGGCCACATTTTGTAAACTACCACATAGGTGGTGGCGAGTTTTTTCACCATGTTTGGTAAGTGTGGTTCCCATGTGGCATGATTGGTGCATTGTGTGTTGACATGGCTTCACTTGTTGTTGGATTGAATTGACACGTAGTGTGGTTGGTCGGATGCTTTGTTTGGATTTTTGACTATGTTAGGAGCAAGCTATGTTGAGCTCGGTGGCGGTTGAGGAGTGAGATAAGTTGGGCTCTTGTTAATAAGTTGTGAGTAGTGCATGTTTGATGTGCCATGTAGACAACTTAGTTGGTAACTCGACAAGATACCCTAGTAACTCACCCCGAACTCGATCCCCGATTCACAATCAACTTGGTCCTATACATAGCATTATTAAAATACACTACTGATATATCCCACATGCATAAAGTCTTGGCTAGAAAAAACATTTAAATACAAAATTTTGCATATAGTGATATGAAGAAATGGAGGCAAAGGCACCCCTCCACAAAAAGAGTGTGTGAGGGCCCCTAACCAAAAAATAACGGGGCCCACCCATCTGATAACGAGTGTTGAAGATCAAAGTCACAAAACAAATTTTTGCTCCATACCATATTTCCAATTGTCATTTATTCATTGGTCCACATGGCGAGTGTGCACATGTCCATGTCATTTTGAACATGCGTGCAATCACTTAATTTTTTCAGTTGCCAAAAATTACAATGAGCCATAACCTCGCATACTGCTTCGTTTTCAAGCGTTCAAGAATCGATGGAAAGATCTTAACCTATTCTTTCATACTATAATGATATCTTGGGAGATTTAGGTAAACTTTGTCCAATAAATTTGATCTTTAGATCGGTGAGGAATAATCACGGTTTCTTTAAATAAATAAAGTGGCTAAAATCTTCAAGATTTAAATCTACAACTTGAGCGAGTGCACACACACACACATGGAATAATGATAATTGTTTTGGTGGTTAGGGAACCTATCTCGGTCGGATCCCTAACCATTTAAGGAGATAAAATACATTTTATAGAATTAAAATGACAAATAATAAATGATGGCGAAATAGTATACCTAACTCGTATTACATGAAGCTAGTCGCATTTGTTAATTAACCAACTTTAACAGTGCATTAGTTAATCCTAGTTGATTAATTAAATCCTAGTTAATTAACCAACTTTAACTTGGTTTGTGAGGATTTAATTAATCAATGAGGATTGATTAATAGAAAATATAAGACTAGAGCGAGAACACCCAACGATCCTCTTTCTCATCTTTGAACGGCTTCAGGATTACGAGGTCCATTTGAATCCAAAAAGTGTGTCTTTGGAGTAATTTTAGGGTAATTATTAGGCTTCATTGTGTCTCATCATGGAATTGAAGTAAATCCCACCAAAGTCATTATTATCACTGAGATGCCTCCTCCTAAGAACCTCAAATAGTTGTAGAATCTGTAAGGTAAAATTCAAGCTATTCAAAGATTCATCTCTCAACTCACAAACAAGTGTCATTCATTCACCCATATGCTTAAGAAAGATATTGATTCCCACTAGAGTCCAGATTGTCAACAACCTTTTTCCCAACTCAGACAATATTTGGAAAATCTACTTGTTTTTGTACCACCCACCCCAAGAGAACCTTTATTGTTATATATCTTTCTTTACCTAATTTGTTATTAGCACGCTCTTGGCACAATATTGTGTCCAACACAAGAAAAGAGTCATCTATTACCTTAGCCACACCTTAATCTCATACGAAATCAACTATCCATAAATTGAAAAATCATGCTTGGTTGTTGTCTTCACCTTTAGAAACTCTGCCATTACCTTTTGAATAACCATACCAAACTCGTATCTAAAGTTGACCCTCTCAAGTACCTATTGTCAAAACCTGCACTTACAGGAAGAATGGCCAACTAGATTATTTTACTAAGTGAGTTTGATATTAAATATGTTAATAAAAAATTAGTTAAAGGACAAATACTTGTTGACCAGTGGTGAAGCACCACTACCGGACATAGAACCTTTAAGTCTAGATTTGTCAGATGCTTCTAATTTGTGTATTGAAGAATCATCAACATGGAAAGTATATTTTGATGGGTCATTCACATTCAATGGCTCATGAACAAGAGTGATCCTTATTACTCCCACAGGTGATATCATCCCACAAGCTTTCAGACTTAGTTTCCCATGTACCAACAACATTGCGAATATGAAGCTCTCATTATAGGTCTTAAAGTCATTATAAAATGGAACATCAAATAAGTTGAGGTTATAGGTGACTCACAACTTATCATCAAACAGGTAAATGATGAATACAAAGTCAAAGATGAGAAGCTTATCCCATATAAATGCATGGTGGACAACCTAAAAGAGTATTTTATTCATATTTACTTTCATCAAGTCCCACACACGTAGAACCGATTAGCAGATGTTATGGCTACCATTGGATCATTGTTACGCTTATCACCAGACACCAGAGATTTTTAGTTCCTTATTAATCATCTAATAGTACCTTCATATGAAATTCCCAAATCATGTATGGTACGTGAAGTTGTTTAGTATCTTTTCCTAGTGGTATGTTGATATTTATAACTACTTGCAGGATGGTACCTTCCCACCCGACCTTTCCCACTCCCAAAAGAGAACCCTTATCCAACACATAGCTTATTACACCTTACTTGGGGCACTCTTTATCGTCAAGGTTATGATGGGACTTTGTTAGGTTGCCTTAATTTAGAGGAAGTTATCTAAGCAAAACAAGAGTGTGGGAAGACATTTGTGGTGCTCATTCAAGTGACATGGTCCTCACAAAGAAACTTCTACATGTGGGATACTACTGGCCTACTATGGAAATAAATTGTTGTCAGTATGTGAAGAAATGTGTCCTATGCCAAAAACACGAAAATTGAGTTATGTGTTGTCTCGGTCCTTACATCCTATCACAACACCATGGCCATTTTCCAAATGGGGGCTTGATCTTATAGGAAAACTTACTCTCACCTCATTTGATGGCCATAAACACATTATCATTGCCATTGAGTACTTTACCAAATGGGTGGAGGTTGTTCCTCTCACCTATGTCATAGGTGCTCATATTTCCAAGTTCATTATGAACCACATCATTTGCCGTTATGGCATCCCTTCTTCCATTGTATCTGACAATGGAAAATCATTCAAAAATAAACAAGTGAAGGCTCTATGTTAACGATTTAAAATTCACGAAGTGGTCTACCCTTATTACCCTCAAAGTAATGAGCAAGTGAGGCCACCAATAAACCACTTGTTTGGATTTATGGAGAAAATGGTTGGTAAAGCAGTCGTAATTGTCATCTCCAAATTAATCTTGCCTTATGGCCCTATCGCACTTCCATCCACACACCTACAGGTGAACCCCGTATTCCTCGGTATTTGTACTTTGAAGCCATTATACCCTTAGAGATTGAGCTCCCTCTTTGTGAATATCCTTGTGAGACCATCCGAATAATGAAGAGGACTACAAAGTAGCGAGCTAGAAGAGCTTGAACTTCTTGATGAAAAATGGCTCAAGGCCTTGGACCACCTCAAAGCATATTAGAAGCAAGCTTGTGTAAGTTTGCAACAAATGAAAGATCCCCAATAGATCTTTTACCCTAAATCAGATTTTTATTGACTTGCAAATGATAAAATATAACTTTTTGAAACCCCGACAAGCAAACTAGGGCAAAACTAGAATTATTCTAGCAAATGCGACTAGGGTATGAGCTGGATCTCAATGCAAATATTACTCAAAAATTATACTTTCAATCCCAAATGATTACTAATATTTTTAGAAGCCAAATCATGCAAAAATCAGAATTTATTGCAGCCAAAACAACCCAGAAATCAGATCTGAAATCTGATTATTAATCTGCCTGAAAACCCTCTAAATACCACTCAGAAAAATATAAAATTGCAGCGCTTTGATTTATAAAAATATGGAGAATATTTGACAATTATTCTTCAAATGTAAATACCTCAAAACAATGCCAAAATATTCCCTAACCAAGTCATACCACTAGAAGGAAGCCTGCTGCAATATATACTTCAAAAATTCTTCAATAACGCTACTGGAAAAAGCCTGAAATATTCTGAAAATCTGATCACAACCAATGGGAAATTCTGAGTGAAAATCCCTCTCTAACTCCGGGGTTTTCGTCCACAAGAGTTGAATTCTCAAGGGGTTTCGTCCTTGGAATTTTTATGCAAAAGCTAGAAGCTCACTGCAAAGGAAAATATGATGAATAAAATTTGGATGATGGAAGAGGCAAGTCGACTTCCCTTTTAAAGGAAAAGGGCCAACAACCAACCTCCAAACCAGCCAATGAAATTTCATGCTCATTCCTAGACCAAGTCGACTTATCCTAAGAATATTTTGTCACATTTTTCTATTTTTCCCACCCCTATAGCTAGTCGCATTTCCTTGGGAGGAAATACATAACTAATAATATTTGTATCCTTCCTAAATGTTATCATTCACTTTTGGCCCAAGTCGCCATTATCCCCTCTAAGAAGAATAAAATATAATAAATCCCTTTCTGATGATATTTGTCCTCGTATTGACCATAGGGATTATTATTTATTTTTATTAAGCTAAATAAATTAATATAAGTGCTTTAATAACTTTATTTTATTTTTTTATAGCACTTTATAATACTTTATTATGACTGAATTCACCCTTATATTTTTCCTTTGGCCATTGGGTTGACAAAATAGGTCAAAGATATTTGATTGGGAAAAGGGGACATTACGGTCCTCCCTTCCCAAAAATTACTTGCCCTTAAGCAATTCTCCGATCTCGTTTTGTCCAAGTGTCATGCACAAGAGACAAAACATGTTGAAATGATTCACAAGCCTAACACTTGTACTTGTCAAGAGAGATAAGACTTGCCCCATATATCTTCCACAAAATGCTCACATACATGTACTTGAGCAATGGTTTAACGAACTCCAAAATGAAGACTTCATATTTACCATATCATACATCTTACGATGAAAATAAATTAGAATAGGAAATAATAAATAAGACAAGATATTGGGCTCTTCATACCTGGAGTATCCTCGTCAAGCTTGGCCTTCAAAATGGCTTGACTCTGTTGCACCAAAATCTAAGTATTCATGTCTACAATGGGCTGAATATTATGAGTCAACTGTTGCAATATTTTCCCCCTTTCTTTTTGTTGATCTATACGGTGAAGTTGTTCTTTGGCGTGTTGCAGATGCTAGTTTGCAAGGGCAGCCACTAACCTAGCCTCTTTGGCTTTTTGCAACCATTCCTCATTCATCTTCTCGGACCTTGTTACCTCTTCGATGCCAAAATATACAAAATCAGTCCTCCTATGCTTGATATTTTCATGTCTAGCTAGTGGTGTAGGGCTGCCATCAATGGTTGATATCATCTCATATGTTTTCTCATGATCACAAGCTCCCATCTCATGAGAATGAAGAGACATAATGTTGTTGTTCTCGGTAATGACATCATGTCATTGTAAAATGTCACCTCCAACATGTGTAATCAAAACACTAGTGGCTACTCCACTAAGTGAAGGATCAACCGCTATATCTTGGACCTTTATTAGCATATGGATTTGCACACATACAACAATATGGGAATGAAGTCCCTCCTCAATGAAGGTGGGGCTGCTTTTATTGAAAACCAAAATTGTATTTACATCTGTACATTCGAAATTGTATGTGGGGGGTGTTTTGGAACATCAATGGAAAGAAAAGTGATTGAGGGAGATGGAATGGAATGGAGGAAAGTAATGAATGAAAGGAACATGCAAGAGTTAGGTAAAAGTAGAGCCTAATATTGCATGAAGAATAAAGATGAATAACTAACACAAATAAAATGGAGTTTGAGTCAGCTAAACAAGAATGAGTAAAGGGAACACACATGAGCAAGTAGATAATCAGAGCTTGTTCATTGTGAACTAGAACAATGTATTAATATAGTTGACAATAAGATCCAAGACAATATTTACATGCAAGATTCAAACACTAACATCTAATGAACATAAGAACACCAAATGTTACAAGAGACAATGAATGGGACACAAAGTTCATATTTCATTAACTCCAAAACGTCTTCTCAAAAGAACACAAAGTTTCTTTCCTTGAAGTAAAGCTTGCATACAAAAGTATTTTCTTCTCCTCTCTCAAAGTCACCCTTACAAATGAGCCCTTGACTTCCTTTTATAACCCAAAAGTTGGTTACAAAGTAGTTAGGGTTTACATGAACATTAAATAGGGCATCTTAAGTGACTTTGACTTTTCAAACAACTTTATTAAAAGCAACTAAAAACAAAAATCACTTAAGATATCCAAAGATTTGCCTAAAGTGAGTTTAATAACACCACTTTATAACAAAAAGCAATGGGTACATGTGGACCCCACTTAAATGACTTGGACACACACATAGACATCTTAGTCAATAACGTGCCACCTAGATCAAGACACCTAGGATCGAGCCTTATCCATTGGGCCAAGATTCTACCTATCCCAGTCGTACATGAATGAACTCATTGACCGTGCTTCGCAATCCTCCAAATGACAAGAGAGTTGAGTTTGAAACTTGAGCAATTCATCCACCTCTCTGTTTGAGCAACATCTTGGTGTGAGAAATTTTGTCTTTATTCACATTCACATTCACAATTACACACAATTCTCCACATGATTTGAATACCTTCCATGATGCATTCTTCATTTGTCGTGAGACCGTAGTCATTACGCCACCCTGGCTTGTCAGAATCGAGCTCATGATCTTTTTCCATTGAGAAGATCTTCCGAGAGTTGAGATTATAATTCACTTGAGCCGTTGGAGTTGAATTTCCACACTATGCAGGTGTCATAGTGCATCCATGCAAGTGATGACCAATTTAGAACAAACGTCGAGAAAATTGTGACTCACCTTCGGTTGATATGTAACCGCAGAACCGACTTATGTCGATGTGTCCCAAGTTGGTATCGACGATGTTCTCATACTCTAAATTGAGTGTTGAGGTGGGTATAATTCCTTGGGACCTATACCACAACATCATTTTGTTTGAAGATGACATGATTATGACAGAAGTGACAAAAGCTTGATTTCTAGCTATTACTTCCAAACTTTAAAACTAAACAAATCGCCTTTGAAACTACCCTGGAAAAAGTAAAAAATCTTGTTCTGAGAAGATCACACTAGATGGGGGAGTCTATTAAGGTACCATAAGTTTGTGTGTCAGAGGTTTTTTTCCCAAATCAACATTTTCAGTCAAATATTAAAGGTCAAAGTTGACTCTTCTAAAACTGCCAGGAAAATGCAAGTGTAAAACTGTGAAAATCCTGTTTGGTTTTAGCCTGGGGAAAATATCAAACGTCACCTTGGGAATATACAAATTTAAAAAGGATCATATGAATATGGGAAGAATCCAAATAAATAACCCTTTCCTCTTGCGATCATCGAGTTCAAAATATCGACTCTTAAAGTTAGTCTCCTTGATAAGGTGAAAGCTGTATGTGCAAAGTGAAATCAAACGAATTGTGTTTTATTTGAGTTCATGAAAAATATCAAATGAGGTGTTGTGCATTTGCAAATGAGTATGGAAGCACCTTAACATGATTAAAATCATGGGCAATGATTGGTTTTTCACGAAAATCATTCAACTTCGAGATATCGAGCTCCAAAGTTGATTACTTTGATAGATACAAACCACGGAAAAAAATACATTTTTTAATATTATCTGGTTGCAATGGATATGCACAGGATCAATCTTGATTTTTTTATTAATTTTCTACTTCTTTGCATTGCCAATAGCTCGAGCTTAGGCGTGGGAACTACTCTGATCTTCTGACAAATACTTTGAACTTGTAATTTTTCTTTTCGCTGGCATTTGAATGTGTTGGATAATTATTTCTCTTTCCCTGGCATGAATTACTCCTACTTGCTACACGTGTGGGAATGATTTTTTTATTTTCCTGTTGCGATACCTGAAGAACTCCTGGTGAAAACATGGATTCCTTCTCTTTGCTAGGCGTTGGAATTTTTTTTAATAGCTAAAACGTGGATTCTTTTGCATGCATGGGCTTTTGCTCTCTGTCAAGTGAATGGATAACTAATTCACTTCCTTCAAAACCAACGTGGAAACTCCTTTTGCTGCTCAATTTGCAAATGCGTGGTGATTTGGACTGTTATTACTTTGGAAAAATGCGTTGGATTTTAAACTCCTTTTCTTGTCTTCTTCCCTCTACAAAGCGTTGAACTTATATCAAACCTCTTGCATTGAAAAATTGACTCCTGTGTAGAATTTCCTCTCCCCTCACACGTGTGGATTTTTGATATCTTCTTTGACAGCATATATATGGATCTCCTTTGACTTCTGATTAGTACCTCCTTTGCATGCATGGCATCATGCATATTTCCTTTCTTTTTTAAATACATGAGTATGATCTGGAACAATGTGTTGAACTTCACCTTTTGTTGCATGCGTGTGGGCTCTTTGGCAACATGAACTTCTTTTCCTTCTTCCAAACAACTAGGCGTGGGCAGATTCAAAGTGGCCTATGAATATTGTCTTTTACCAACTGCTGCATGGACATTTCCTTCAGGTAATGTGTGGATCAAAAATAGACTTTACTCACGTTGATCTCAACTTCTTTGGTAGCAAATGGGCATTTTTGCCTTTAAATTAATTCCTCCCTTTGCGTGGTAATTTCCTTCATCTTAGGCGGTGTGGTGATTTGCCACCGTTTGGAACGTGGTATTTTATAACTGCAAACTTTGAATAGCTCCTCCTTATCTTCCACGCAAGTTTCACCTTTGCTTTCTTTCCAAACAGCTAGGCGTGTATCTCAAAAACAGACTTCTACCCACGTAGATCTCCTCTCCTTTGGAAACAAATGAGTATTTATGTGCTTAATTTGGCACAATACAACAAAATAAATAGCTTAAATAAAAATATACATAGTGCAGAGAAGATAAAACCTCTCGAAACCGAGTCTTTTTCTAAATAATTGAAATCAAGTAGAATTTAGCATGTCATACGAGATCACGCAATCTGCATTTGCAGCATGGAGGATCGAAACAATTGGAGAAGGATGGCTTCTTGTAAGCTTGTGATCCCAAAATGGAGACAACTACCTATAGCTCTCAATGTTGCACGGCTCTAGCTAATGCACGTGTCAGGTTTTCGTGTGAAAGTCGAGGAGTGCCTATAGAACGAGCTTTTCCTTCTTTTGGCTTTGGATGTCTGTAATATTTCCTTATTTCTCCTTCTTCCCATTCCCAATTTCCGGATGATAGAAGAAAAATTGAAATTGTCCACGACAATTGGAAGTGAAAAAATAATTGCCTCCAACAAAATTGCTCATGGTAGTTCTGACATTTTTTTTTTTTTTTAAAGTTCTTCCAAGTTTATCGAACAACTTTCATGAGTATTAAATTAATATTTAGTAATTAAAGACCCTAAAATTTAATATATTTTATTTTATTAAATAGCAAGGTAAATATTAATTAAATAATTAAAACATAGTTTACGTCATAACGGAGAAGGACTTATTCAAAATGGATGAAACAAAAACCAAAATGACCATGATAATAAGACGGTCATGATGAGGGTAATAAACCATGAGAAAACACACTTTTAATTATTTTTTTAAATTTCACGTTGTAATTTTGCGAAGTCAAAATTAGCGGATAACAACCTTCAAATCACATTCTGATTCTTCACCATGATAGGATGAAGCAATGCTAGACTCCCTAATGAAGCATCGTAGGAAACCGTATCTTCATGTAGCTGCTCTAATGTAACTGATTCTTCTTCAACCATCACCTGCTTTCCTTCAATCTTGGAGTCATCATGAAGTGTCATGTGGTCCATATCTTTTTCTATGCAATTCTGATTTTTGTTCTTCATAGGATCAGTTGTATGTTGGTCACTAACTGATGCAAAATCATTGTAAAGATTTCTAGACACTTCACCTGTAGAGATCTCTTGTTTCTCCTCCTTTTTGTTTTGTGATGTAGACCTCTTAGGAATGGATGCCATATACCGGACTAACCTGTCTATGGTTGCAGGGTGTGAAAGCAATTTATTAAGCTCCTCCAATTCTTTCATTATGACATTTAACTGCTTCCTGAGAATAGCCATGTTGATCAACTGTAAACCAAATCAAACTGACTTGTGCATAGTTGATTTCACATCAATTGAATGCCACCATTTAAACTAACCCTCCAGGTGGGAAGAACATTGCTCTGATACCATTGAAAGATCCCCAATAAATCTTGTACACTAAATTGGTTTTTTATTGACTTATAAATGATAAAATATAATTGTTTAAAACCCCGACAAGCAAACTAGGGAAAAACTGGAATTATTCTAGCAAATGCGACTAGGGTATGAGCTGGATCTCAATGCAAATACTACTCAAAAATTATACTTTCAATCCCAAATGATTACTAATATTTTTAGAAGTTAAATCATGCAAAAATCAAAATATATTGCAGCCAAAACAACCCAGAAATCAGATCTGAAATTTGATTATTTATCTGCCTGAAAACCCTCTAAATACCACTCAAAAAAATATAAGATTGCAGCAGTTTGATTTATTAAAAATATGGAGAATAGTTGACAATAATTCTTCCAGATGTAAATACCTCAAAACAATGCCAAAATATTCCCTAACAAAGTTGTCCCATTGGAAGGAAGCCTACTGCAATATATACTTCAAAAAGTCTTTAATAACACTACTAGAAAAAGCATGAAATATTCTGAAAATATGATCACAACCAATGGGAAATTCTGAGTGAAAATCCCTCTCTAACTCCTTCAGTTTTTCGTCCACGAGAGTTGAATTCTTAAGAGGTTTTGTCCTTAGAATTTTTATGCAAAAGCTAGAAGCTCACTACAAAGGAAAATATGATGAATAAAATCTGGATGATGGAAGAGGTAAGTCGACTTCCCTTTTAAAGGAAAAGGGCCAACAACCAACCTCCAAACCAGCCAATGAAATTACATGCTCATTCCTAGACCAAGTCGACTTGTCCTAGGAATATTTTGTCACATTTTTCTATTTTTCCCACCCCTAGAGCTAGTCGCATTTCCTTGGGAGGAAATACATAACTAATAATATTTTTATCCTTCCTAAATGTCATTATTCACTTTTGGCCCAAGTCACCATTATCCCCTCTAGGAAGAATAAAATACAATAAATCCCTTTACAATGATATTTGTCCCTCGTATTGATCATAGGGATTATTATTTATTTTTATTAAGCCAAATAAATTAATATAAGTGCTTTTAATTTTTATTTTATTTGTATAGCACTTTATAATAATTTATTGTGACTTAAGTCGCCCTTATATTTTTCCTTTGGCCATTGAGTTGACAAAATAGGCCAAAGGTCTTTAATTGGGAAAAGGGGACATTACAATAAATGTATCATTCCTCATGAATTTGAGGTAGGTGATCTTGTGCTTAAGGAAAACCAGTTTAACATTGCAAAAGAACGTGAAATGAAAGGCAAATTTGAGCCTAACTGGTTAGGGCCATACATTGTGGTGACTAAATTTGGTTGGGGCCTATAAAGTTGCATATTTTGATGGTGATAAGCTTAGAGATCCTATGAACACCACACATCTCAAGTGTTTTTATACATGAGCTTAAAGGCATTCAAAAAATTAAAAATCAAAAAAATCAAAAACAATAAAGTGAAATAAATTCATTCAAAGGTGAAAACCACATAATTGTGGCACTTTAGGCAAGTCGTGTGGTGAAAATGAGTTTACGGCACCACAGGAGGATTCGTTGTTCACAAGCATCCCACACTTGGGGCGTGGTCACTTTTTCCTAGCTACCCTTGATCCGTATTGAAAATCCTTTTGAGATTTTCCTTCTTGGCTTTGATCTAACTAATCTTGTTCTTGTATATATGCACGAAATTTTCCTTGTACATTTACACCTCTCGTTGGGGGCATCTGTGTCTTTTTTCCTATACATAGCTTCAAAAAACTTTCAAAAACCCTAAAAATAGAAATCATTCATAAATCCAAAAACATTAGCAACGCCCGTAAAAATCCCAAAACATTTGAAAATACAAAAACATTCATAAAACCCTTGAAAATCCTAAACATTCAAAATCGAAAAAACCAAAAAATAGTGAAAAATCAAAAACACTAAAAATGGAAACTATACTACAAAACATTCAACTTCAAAGTGCTTGTTTGTTCTACCACATGAGATACGAGATCAACTTGTGATATTTTTTCATCAACAAAGTTGGTTTGCTTGTTATGTTTGTCTTCACGACATATATTGTTGCTTGGAACAGCTTTCATAGTGCACGTTGCTTTTCACATGAATTTTATGTCCTCCATATATTCCCTTACATGTAGCCTTATTTGGGGCATCATTTTAACCTTTTCGTATAGCTTGAACATTTGGGAATTGAAGTTGGATAACAAAAACATTGGTATAATTTTCTTGAACATTCGCTTGTTTGGGTATGTTTACGTGCTTGTTTGTTTGTTGGTATGCTTATTTATTTACTTTCTCATATTGCTTTGATTCAGTCCTTTAGCATTGCACAAAAATAAGTATTATGGCTTCTTATGTCATTTTACCCTTTTTTCGTATGCTTACATCAAATAAAAGGTACTTCCGAGCCAGGATGGTGCGTACGCTACGCTACAATCTTCCCTTCTATCATCTATCTTATTATCCATTCTCACTAAATTTCTACATATCATTCTCCATTTCTTTTATAAGACACAATTATCACGGTGACTCATTTCTACCCCCTCCATTTCTCCCTCTGCTTGAGGCACAGACTCCAACTTAATCAATAAAATTAAACAATGGCCACCCAAGCCAAGTTCAAATCTCTTCTGTCACTATGACCTGTTCTTCCATGAGATATGTTAAGAAAATTACATCATGCATCAACAATGACCATGCGACATTACCTACAAAAGAGTTCATACTGACATTATGAGAGGATCGTTATTCAGTATATCATCGAATGTTTAGCCACCATGATGAGATTTTTTTATTGACGTGGTCATTTTTTCTTCTTCTTTTCGAGAGTCGATTGACCTCTTCTATCACCCCATCGACACTCAAGGGGGCATCGTCCATCCTACTAATTTTTCTTCTACCCTTGCAAAATAATATTGTTTAAATTGTCTACTATCTTTGAAATGATGTCGTTTGCACTACACCACATCAAAGAGGGGCAAATGTAGACACCTAAATCAAACTATGCAGTTTTAATACTAAAATTGTACTAATTATCCTCTTTCCCATCATTTTGTTATAATTAGTGGTTTCACGCTAATTATCTAACATTCCCTTTGTCTCGGTCAATTAACAATACTTCGTTAATCAACTAGCCTTTCCCCATCCTGGATGTCAATTAACGTTGCTTCATTAGTTATAATCCTTGTATAATTAATTAATTGACCATTATTAATTAACTAAGACTTTCAATCTCTTATTTAATCAATAAACCCTCTTATTAGTTAAATCCCCCTCTCAAACCCTTCAAATTCTACTAATTTCCTCTAAGTCATCTCCAAGTGGCTTCTATAAGCTTACCTTGGTCTATTAATTAATCCTAGTTGATTAATTAAATCCTCACAAACTCTCATGAGTTGTTAATATTTAATTAATCTCTTCTAATCATACTCATCCCTTTCTAATTTTACATTACCTTTATCCCACATTCACTAGATTCGCAAGCTTCTCCCAAAATAGAAAGCTATATAAAGAGATAAGTACACCTTGTCAACCTTACACCATGTCCTTGCAAGACATTTACACTAAAGAAGAGCATTTCATGTTGGAAGGCTTATTCGATCAAGTAAACTCCCCACTTTTCTACTTGGCTAAGAGTAGTAAGAGAATAACTAAAATGAAAATCAAGCCCAATTGGTGAGATCTCTTCCTCTTCCTTTGAGAAATCCTTAATCGTGCATAGTTGCGTTCACTTGTGAAGGAAGTATCTATAATCTAAGGCCCATCCAAATAATCAAAGGAGAGGTTTGCATTCTAATTTGTTGATTCATGTTTTTATGCATATTAATTTAGCTTGTCCTTTCATGGCTTTATCTTGATGTATTAGTTTGATTGACTAGGCTATGAATCTACTTGGTTTTAGGTTCTTTTAAATAGTTTAATCTTAATTTAAACATGCATACAATGGGGGTGAGTAGTGTTTAATAGTTTTTGAGTTCCTATGAGAGTGTGACACATATGAGTGCAATGTGCATGGATGGGTGAGATGATAAGGGTCCACAAAGTGCATGGGCAAGCAAATGGGTAGGTGGGATGGACATAATTAAATGTGAGTGGTTTAAGATTAAGAAATGAGCGATGAGGTGTCTTTTATCGCCATTTTGTGGGTTTTTATATTTTTTAGTTACTTTTGTGGGATTATTTGATGTTTTTGAGATTATTGTGTTTTATGATGTTTTGGGTATTTTTGAATTGGAGACCTTATGCATAAGGTGCGTTTTCAAAGTGTCTACATAAAGATGCTCCAAAAATGATGATCTCATGCCCTCCAATGATGATGATATTCAAATTGACCTTAACCAATTGAAAACTATGGAAAGACACATCTATATGAAGTTAATAACGTAGACCCTACGTAATTCCTTGTCTTATCTAATTTTTGTAAAGGCCTCCAAGAAAGTCCTCAACAAGTTGACAAAAATCTCAAACTCCTCCTTCGAGTAAAAACATGAAAAGATCAATTAGACCAAGGGAAAGCTCCTTTTGATTTCTAAAGCATTCCTTTACATCTATGCCACTTACATCGCATGTGAAATCTCCTTCATGATCTTCCAATCCTATATCTATTGTGTTTATATCTACCTTTGGTATGGGAGCACATCTAGTCAATGAATAAATTCTTATGTATATTCCACACACTTTTACATCACCTCTCATGTACATGCATGGATCCCTAAATGCCTCATCTAATGCACATTCCCTCATGTAAATGCTTCACAATTTGCAAGCTAGTGTGTTGCAATTAGAGAAAGGTAAGTCTAGGAATTTTTATGTAGTGGATTCACATGCTTTACTTCATAATCTATTAGCACTCGAGGTAACTTCCAATCTTTTGCATATGGGGTTTGTCACTCTTTAACTTCTTATTTACAAAGGTAAAGGATATCTAGAATAACAAATTTTCTCCTTCTATGTGATAGGTATAGATTGCACCTATAATATAAGCTTTTTACTAAGTTATTCCCATGAAGTCTAAAATATTATGCCCTATGTAGACACAAAATCACACACTTTGGGTAATTATCTAGTCCTGATTGCATACTACTATTCGTAAGATTCCTAGGTAAGAAAAGTACTAATTAACTCATGTATTTAGCCACCTTTCTTTACTTTTTGTTACCACTTTTGGTCTTGCACCCTTACTTGCTCAAGTGTGACTTTTTATACCTTGACATTTATCATCTCGGACACTAGCGCCCACAAGATGCCAAAGACAAGCACTCTCATCCCCTGGGGTGCCCTTGACCTTAATATACTTTGTTCACACTTTTTGGGTCCTTTCTAGTCATTCGAGCATCTTATCTTTTTGATAGTCGGGATTTTTGTGGTTAATTACTAAATTCAAGCAAATGAATCATAAAAAAATAAAGTTATGTGATCATAAAAAAGGGACCAAACACTAAGCATTAGCTATCGCCACCTAAGGTTGCATTTATCAAGCATCTAAGAGCTCCATTGCATCCATCTAACACCATCCAAGAAACACAAGGGTTGGTTATTCTGCATACACTTCATAGGAGGGAAGTTCATTATATTCCATGTACACATCTATTACATTTCTTTACATCTAGCTTATTTGCTCGCTATCAAGTACCACTCGCACAAGACCCACCAGGCACAATTCCACACTCACACACATAGAACTACATTGGGTTTGAGATGTAGTGCAATGCTTAGTCGTAAGTTCACCATTGTGATAGATGAGGACAGTTCGACTCCTCATTCTGCATCTTGTTTTTTTAGGATTTGATGTCTATTTGAGAGTTTTGCACATTAATACTTCATTACGGTGTTTGCAAGCGACTTGAGAGATCATGATGTGACCTCAGAATTGGCGACTAAAGGCGAACATAAATGAACAACTAATGACCACTCATAGGAGGTTTCTTGAGCATTTCCGAGACCAGTGCCTAGAAACAGTGTCAGGGCAATCGCAGTGCCCCTGTCCCTCTCAAGACGCCCTAGTATAGCTTATTCTTCCGACCTATATTTTTTTGAGCTTCAATGTGATGGTCAATACTTCATATTTTCTAGTTTTCTAGCTTTGTACACCTTCGGGATTTCTGTGAATCAACTAAGGCTTCTTACCCTCTCTTTGCACTTAGGGTTTTCACTTTATTGCTTAGTTTGTTTGGGTTAATTTTTGTACTTAATTTGTTGCATTTATTTAATGTTATAATAACATCATATTAGGCATATATTTCATATTTAGCTTAATCACCCTATAATGGTTTTATGGCTTACCTCTTCAATATGATAGGGACTTTAATCCATTGTTTAAATAATTCTTAACATACTTCTCAATCAACATTGGTGAGAAAGTCTCCCACGCTCAAATGTCAAATCTTAAAGCAAGACTCTAACGAGACAATTAGTGCCTACGTGTTGCGATACAAAAAGATGCTTACTAACACAAACAATCCACTTGTGAATACAAAGATTCAAAATTTGCTCACACATAGTTTACTTGCTCGCTTGCATGATAATCTATTATGTTTCCAAACTCTCGATCCTTCAATGAGTTATGTCATACCCTCAAGGATAAAAAAATTCAAGCTTCTAACTATAAATAAGCCTAAATATGAGATCAATGCACAATTTGCACCTCATTCCAAGTTTCAAGTAAAATAAGGTTTTAAAGCTAAAACTAAGGACATCAAGATCAAGCAAAAATAACCTAAACATTACTATCATACGGTTTTATCCCTTGAGGACAACGATCAAATTATCTTATGTTTATCTTATTTCCCCCTCCTATTTAGCCTTAATGTGAAATTATATCCCTTGGAGTGCTATAAAATCAAGTTAGACATACTCATTTATTCATTTGACATTCCTAAGAGTTTCTCAAAATAATCTGCCAAGTCTTGTGTAAAGTTGTCATGATCTTCCCTAAATCAAGAACAAACAAGATGAGCAACTCCCATAAAATTATGAAGCATTTTAAACCTCAAGAAGAGTATACCATGCCAATTCAAGAGCATCTCAAAGCTAGATCAAACACCTATACACCAAAGGGTGCTTCAAGGGATTTTTACTCTAACAATATTTATCTACAAGCATTTTATTTGGACATTCTACTTTAATAGTTTATTCAACACTAAAACATGATGGATTTTGAAGCACATTTAATTACACTGCCATTAGTGTTGAAGCACGAGGACAAACATAGGGGATGCACTCTAAATTTGCATTCACTTTCGCACGAGCAAGGTGGGAAAACTACACAAAGTTTGATCCCTCGTTTGGGTAATGTAGTGTAGTGTTTGGTCAAAATCAATAAGAGGGTTGGCCACTAAGGAAGGTCTAACTTCACCGCACTCCACTTTTTGCTATCTAATGTTTATTTGAGTGCTAACGTATGAAATTATGGTTTTGATCATTACATTTGCATGCATGAGGATCCTAGAAGAAGTGAAAGTGTAAGAAGTAATTAAATATAGATATAAAATGACTCAAATCAAAGTAAATGTGTATAACAATGCCATGAAAGGAATGATAAGAAGATTGTTCCAAGCCGTGATCTCGGTGATAATAACACACCACATTAGATTTGGAAAATAGAAGAGCTAAAATACCATATATAGAAATCCATCATAATCCATAATGCTCAATACATTACAATAGAATGACTTGAATTATTCAATAATAAAGATGTGCATATAGGAGGAGGGAAGTGCAACTACTACCTAAATCAAAAGTGAAGAACTCCCACTAATCGATGGTAGTTAAGTTAACTTCAAGAGACTAGTAAGTTAACTCAACATAACCGAGAAGCTAACTCAACACAACTAGTAAGCTAACTCCACACATCTAGTACACTTAAGCAAGCTAACCCAACAAGTGTAAGAATTATCTTGATAAATAAATAAAAGGATAAATAATAACCTACACTAACACCCTCTCGTAAGTATAGATTAGGTGGGTGAAAAAGAAGGTGGGTCATGACAATAAGGCCTGATGAGGTACCCATGTACAAAAACTAGGAAAATTGGACACCATAAGGTACCCAAAACCAGTAATAACAAAGTAGAGAGCAAAATCCTATGCAAGATATCCTCGAAGCTATCTCCAAAACTCACGATGGGGAAGAAGTGTGGTGCACACTATGGTCTCGAATCCACCGCTCAATCATATAACTCAAAAACAATCGACATTGGGCTTCACTTAGAATAGCTCCATACGAAGAGACTCATCAATGGAGTGATGTCAAAATGCAAGAAACACCAAACATAATTTGATCAACTGCTACAAATAGGTGTGCCACGATCTAAGAACAACTAAGGCAACAAGGCAAGGACACAATATCTAAATAAATAGGAGTGCCACAATCCAAGAAAAGCCAAGGTAACAAGGCAAGGACACGAAACCCAAAGAAGCAGTATCAACACCACACCCTCCCATACTGCTGAATGAGTAGAGTGATACCACATATCTGTATGAGTTGCCAAAATCAACTACTTGAACACTGACAAACTAACATTGGGCTTCACCAGAATAGCTCCCCACAAGAGAGACTATTAACATGCCAAAAAAGTGTCGAAAATACAGATCCAAAATATCTCAACAAATAAGAGATATATAAATGTATACACTCATAGATACAAGAATGCAACACCTAAAAGTTTAGGACGTCGAGCTCAACCGAAATTACGTCCACAAGTGATCACAACACCCTCCCAAATTTGGCACTTTATAATTAAGTGCATGTAAATATTACAATGAGTAACAATACCTTTTACATTTGAAATATGTGTATACAATATCACTAATGCGTATATCTCGAAAAAATACACAATTTTAAAAAAATATCACCTTAATCCGAGCTACAGATCAAAAGTTATGAGCTCTAGAAGTTTTTGCTATTAAAATAATATTTTAACGCTAATCTTTTTAAAAGGTACACATGACACCCAAATGTCCAAAGGGTAAAAGAGTGCATCCACACGATACATGCTTGCGACCAAAGGATAAAAGCTTGCTCCCAAAACCTAAATGTCCAGAGGGTAAATCATTGCATTCGGAGGGTACACGTTAATATCCAATGGATAAAAGAATGCACCCAAAGGGTACAGATCTGTGTCCAGTGGATAAAAGATTGCATCCAAAATAGAAATATCCAGAGGGTAAAAGAATGCATCTAGAAGGTACACGCTATATCCAATGGATAAAAGAATGCACCTGGAGGGTATAGATCTACGTCTAGTGGATAAAAGACTACATTCAAAACTGAAATATCTAGAGGATAAAAGAATGCATCCATAAGGTACACGCTTATATCCAATGGATAAAAGAATGCACCTAGAGGGTACAAATCTGCGTCCAATGGATAAAAGACTACATCCAAAACCGAAATATCCAGAGGGTAAAAGAATGCATTCAAAAGGTACATGCTTATATCCAATGGATAAAAGAATGCACCCAAAGGGTACAGATCTGTGTCCAGTGGATAAAAGATTGCATCCAAAACTGAAATATCCAGAGGGTAAAAGAATGCATCCGAAAGGTACACACTTATATCCAATGGATAAAAGAATGCACCCAGATTTGATTGTCTCAAAACATGGTCAAGTTTACAGTCGATTCTAGGGTTTTGGCACCTTCCAAATCCAATGCCGCACTCCGTTTTGCATAAAAATGCACTATGCAAAAAATTGCTAACAAATTCCAAATATATGAAAAAATAAACCCTTGCTTGCAAAGAAAAACTTACAAATGGATGTCTACATCATCTATAGCTCTTATACCATGAAAGGAACGATAAGAAGATTGTTCCAAGCCGTGATCTCAGATGATAATAACACACCACATTAGATTTGTAAAACAGAAGAGCTAAAATATCATATATGGAAATCCATCATAATCCATAATGCTCAATACATTACAATAGAATGACTTGAATTATTCAATAAGAAAGATGTACATATAGGAGAGGAGGAAGTGCAACTACTACCTAAATCAGTGGTGAAAAACTCCCACGAACTGATACTGGTAGTTAAGTTAACTCCAAAATACTAGTAAGCTAACTCCACATAACTGAGAAGCTAACTCAACACAACTAGTAAGCTAACTCCACACAACTAGTACACATAAGCAAGCTAACACAACAAGTGTAGGGCTAACACAAGTGTAAGAATTATCCTGATAAATAAATAAAAGGATAAATAATAACCTACACTAACATGCCATACGTTAACATGAAATAAGATATAAGCACCATATACTAGTGTTTAGATGTGACACTAGTGTCTAATAGGGATCCAGAGCTCGTTTATGAGATAAAGCACATTTAGCCATGTCACAACCTATTTGACCTAGTTCTAACTCTAGACAACCTCCAAAGCAACATAAAAGCTTTGTGAACTCATTGTGTTTTTATATATTTAACATGTGCCTTTATTGAATGTAACGTCTTTATAAAATTTTACATGTATTACCAACTAGGAATATTGGATCATCCATTTATTATTCGATTGCACATTTATATACATGTGATATTTCGATCATAGTTAGAACCACATTTAATATTGATTTAGGGTAAATCAACATGAAACCTTAAGAATCATAAATCAAGCCATAAATTAGGCTCTAAAAGGGGAAAATATAAAATTATAACGGAGAGGAAAAGCCTAAGGTATATGTTTAATCAATTTAATTATGGAGTTAAACAATATGTTTTAGTTATTTTATACCGAATAACATAAAATAATTAAAAACTAGATCTACTTCTAATGATATGAATAAATATCCCCTAATAAGGGGAGTAAGGATAAAAATGTGGCAAGGTGGAAACCTCATTCAGAAGGTTGGATTAAGATAAATTTTGATGGAGCCTCCAAAGGCAATCCAGGTAATGCAGGGTGCGAATGCGTCTTCAAGAATTTAAATTGCCAACCTATTTTGGCTTTGGCTTTTGATTGTGGTGTTGCTTCTAATAAACTTTGCGGAAGGAATGACTCTTCTCTTTGGCCTGCTGGAAGCAAAGAAGAGGAATTGGCGTCGCATTTGGATTGAAGTGGTCTCTATGGCTATCCTTGATATGGCTCAAGGGCGTTCCCCCAAGGCATGGTGTTTAATATCCATTTGCTTGAATATTAAGGCAATTTTGCCTTCATTTTCGACGTAAAAATATTTCACACTACGAGGGAAGGCAATAAGGTGGTGGATTGTTTAGCAAATAGAGGGGTTGGATTATGGGATAACCATTAATTAATTTCCCAAGCTCGGGAGTTGAGCTTTCTAATGTAGCCAACTTTAAACACACACTCAATATCTCGAATATCTTGAACTCGAAGAAAATAAATCTTCTTCTTCGTTATTCGGTCATAAATTACAATGCTTCTTTTATAAGAAAACAACTCCTAGCTCGAGTTGCCAAGAAAACTCCAACTAGCTTTGACTAAATCTACTCTAGGTGGCGAAATTTACTATTTTTAGCAATTTACTAAAACCTGTTATTCTTAGTAAGTTTGCATGCTTATTCGTATGGACATGAAAATTGCCACACATCTTCTACATGCCTAAATTAGAGGAATTGCCAACTTTTTAACCTACTATGCATACAAGAGACTAAAATTAACTAATGCCCTAAAATAGGAAAAAAAACCAAATTGAAACTTAAATCCTAATTTTTGGCCCCCAAATGGTGTATTTTGGGCCCGAAAATGTGCCAAAAATGGCTCCAAGTGGAAATTTCAACTAACTAGTGTGTTCGTCTCATTGAAATAAGTGGTTTAAAAAAGGAACTCAAATGGATACCGAATCAAAAGTTATGACCATTTCAAGTTTTTGCTAAAAATAGTGCATCACTTCCCCAATGATATTCAAGCTCTTTTTGTATGGGACGCGTGTATGGCGTCAGTTAGAGGGTGTAAATGATTGTGAAGGTCACCTTCTAATTATTTCCTTACCTCTTGGAATGATGTCGGTTGAGTTGAAAGATTTGGGCAGAGATTTAGGGCTCTTGCACGTGTGAAGTTTTTATTGGTTTGGGTGGATGTGTGTGTTTTTAAGGTTGGCACAATGGTGAGGGGATGTTCATCCCTCGTGTCTTAATTCGATTATGTTTTCTGGTTTCTTGCTCTGTGGGTTCGGCCTTCATTTTTCTCTATCAACATGGGATTAGAGGAGGGTCTCAGTCACGGGGCCTAGCCATAAGAGGCGTCATGCTCAAACCTGGGAGTCTTGGGGAATCCTTTACGGATTGGATGAGCAAAAGAATAAAAAATGTTGCGATGCACTACTTGGTTAGAGAAAGTATGGACGATCGTGAAGAGTTTTGAAGTAGAGGACGAAAAGGTTAACATTTGCGATAAGATGCGAAGCTCATGTTGGATCCTCGACGACCGGATCTGTTGGTCATCGAAATGTCTTTGAAGTTGCTCAAGGGTTGAGCGCTATGAATATTCTGTTGAATTCGTCGGGCCAGTTCATTCTGCATAAGGAGCTTAAGGACTTGGAGGAAAGGTGGTAAGCATGCAATACCATATTCATGTTATGGCTCGCGGGATTCAGGCTCTTTCCTGTGGTTTGGAGGTGGTCACGAAAATAAAGGTTTGAGGCTTCCTGAGAAAGCCAAAGTGGTTATGCCAAAATGTTGTGTTGCTAGCTCTCCTCCTCCTCACCGCCCCAAAGTGACTCGAGGTGGAAATTCTCTCGAAGAGAAGCCGACGATGCGACATGGAGATGTGAGCATTGATTGTTCGATCTTGGTGGTGGTTTTGTTGCAAAGCCAGTCGTGGCAATTTTTATCTTTTAGTATAACAGTTTGCTTGGTCTCCAATTTTTGCTTGAATTTTGGGGATATTTTGTAAATAGTAGTTAATAGATAGGTAATGCTTTGTATTTTGATCTGTGGATGCATGATAATGTGCCTATAATTTTTCATGAGAGTCCATTGATGATTGTAAATATCATGGACTGGTTCAGAAAGCTTTTTTGCAAGCTAGGGCCTTCTCCCTATGGATCATAAGCAATAAAATATGATATGAATAAAGACAATAAGATATAATAATTTAAACTTTAATATAATTAATTTGATACGTCTAACTAGAGATAAAGTAGAGATATAATGCAAAAAAAGTACACAATGGAAAAAAATAACTTAGCCTAAAAGGTGACTCTACAATAAACATATGGGCTTGTGTATGACTCAGAAAGGTGTTGTCAAGATCTCTAATTAATTTTATAGTCTAAAATTGTGATTGGATAGTGGAAGATAGTAGTGTTTATGGATGTAGCTCATATTATTTGATGAATCTATCACTCTCTAGGATTTGTTTCCTATGTCTACACTTCAGAGTCAAGGTACCAAAATTTTGAGATCCAATGCAATGAAGCACGTTTTGATCTCTTGTTTTTCCAAACTCTAATAACACATTCAAATAACATGCGAAAAATGCTTGATGAGTGTTGGGTTGGGTTGACCCTAACACATCATCGATTCATGCAAGTGATGCACTACGTATTAATATGTTGAGGAAGTGTCAAACCACGCACAATTCTATCAAGTCCTATATGAGAATACAACTTTGAAATTGAAGCATAACTTGTAGTGATCCTTGGCACTTGACACCATGCAACTTCAAACCTTTATGTTTTAGATTTAGTTTTATATACTACTACAAGTCTTTTATTTAAATATTTGAAATGTGTATAATCCATTTATAAAGTGTTCTCTAACGTAGTGTTGAGGTGTGTGTTTAATGATGACCTCAAGAGTCATTTACATATATAGGCGACTCTTTGTTAATTCCACGTGTAAGCCATCTTATGAATCAAACCTAGGCTAATAATGAAAGTGTCCATATTTGAATAATAGTCATTACCCACACATGGATGTATAGATAGGGGTAGACAATACTAATGGATGGTATTGTTCATGGTGACCAATAATGTCTTAGGGGTAGAAATCGAGAATATGTGAAACAAATAATGTTTATATATGTTTTATGATGTTCTTGTGTAGAGTCGGAGGTGATCCCTGAGCAAACATAACTAACATATATAAGTGACAAATATGATGTGTGTAATTAGCGGGGAATGTGAAATAAAGAGATCAATGTATGCCAATACTCCAAGTATGTCAAAAGAGCCCCAAAATTCATGTTCATAATTGTCACAAATCAAAAGTGGGCATCTACAAAACCATAGAAAATTCAAATTTATGTTATAGAGCAAAATCTATCCATGAAGGGGTAATAAAACACACGTTTACTAAAAATGTAATTGTAATAAGTTGATTTATGCTAACATGTAATACAATAAAACCCAATACATGTAATTCCATTAATCATAGCTAAAATAAATATTAATCAATAATTAATACCTAATGATTTTTAAAGATAAGATGAGAGGGGGAAAGAAATTGGCTTATATAGTGGTTAAAGGACAACTGTCAAATTGTGACAATATAGAACAAGGTTTATAGGAAAACAAAGAGATCCTAGAAAAATGTGGTGAACCGGCATTTTAAAAAAGGCAAGTGTTTAGAAAGTACATTATCTGGACTATATATTTAATGGTATGGAGAAAGCTGCTCCAAATTGATTTTTTTCTTTGATGACTGGAGTTATTTGTTTATGTAATTAGAGAACCTTGCTATTTTTTTGAAACTTCAATTTGATCATTAGTAAATCAACCTTCTTTCTCCTAACCCTAATTGGGCCGCCAATATCTAAATATATACAAAATTTAGGGCTTGTTTCAAATACTTGTGTCTCACTTAGCTTAATTGTTATCAAATCTCATAGTTTGATACAATAATGAAGATAACACACCAAGTATATGTAATATTTTTACCTAATAAACCAATGTAATGTATTGTCTCTACTATGAATTTGAGTGCTTTAACGAATGTTTGATTTCTATTAAAAATGCTCAAAGATTGCCTTCTCCAACTCATTGAATGCCTTGAAAACAATGGATGCTTAGATAGATGCCAAATGCTAAGAGATAATATATAATAAATGCCAAAATGAATTATGATGTTTATGTATTTATAATCAGTTGAAATTCAAATTAGAACCATTTTGGCACATGTAATGAGTAAAAAAAGTGACAAAGATAAGATACATATCAGAGGGGGTGAAAGGAAGAAGGGCCTAATAAAATCCATTAGGAGCATGCACTCTATGTTCGTGGCATACCAGGAATATGGAGTCCACTTTGAGACATAGAGGGGAAAATAAAGGTGAAATTAGGGGGTTGGATGAGGTAATAGTGGAGGGAGTTAAGAAATTGTGCCAATTAAACTATAATTCGAACCCAAAATTGACAAATGCATAACATTATAGAAACACACAATTTTTTTTTACTATTTAGAGCACGGGTGAAAGGCTCAATAAAATCCACCAAGAATATGCAGTCTACTTTCCTAGTACATTCCAAACATGGAGTTCATTTGAGACATAGAGGGACAAACAAAGGTGAAATTAGAAGGGTTGGATGAAGTGGTAGTGGAGGCGTGCATGGAGATGAATAATGGACTAGAAGTGAAGAAATTTTTTTGCCAATAAAACCATAATTTAAACCCAAAATTGACAATTACATAACATTAAAAACATGTAATTTCACCGACAATCATATACCCCACATAGATTCTTAAATGTTTACATATATTTTTAACTTATACACAAATTCATCAAAAGCATCTATTTGTTGATGTAGCATAAACTTGGAGACCTAAAATTTCTTACCATATATTCGTTAAATAAAAATTAAACAAAGAAGTAGAACCTAAATAGACGTCGGCTACGTTTGCATCCAAAATAAAAGTCATCAATCCATAATTTAAAGATTTTTCACAAACCCTAAAAATTCCCACACATAGTGAAGGGACCTAGGGTTTAGGGCAAAATATAGTTAGGGTTTACAAAAGTTATTTGACGGTATTTCTTGAGCTCTTTCTTTTCTCCCAGCGTTGCAGGCGAACGAAAAACAGAACCAGGCGCAGGAGATAACGAAGAAGGCCGCCATTACAACAAAAAAATGGTATAGTTTTTTCTTGTAAACCCTCTTTCGCAGAGATCAAATTATTCAGAAGTACATTCTTCATTTTCCCCCAAGATAACCTTTTCTGTTCGCGAGTTTACCAAGCCGATCGACCTGCTATTCAGCTAATACCTTGCTTATTCAAAGCCCTCTTTAGGGCATTTGTATTTAAAATCAATACCCATCACCGAGTTCATAACAGTAATATTAATTTTTGCTTTATTTTATTTTATGTTTTTGTGTATGTTGCACCATAGTATTAATTACAGTTGCCAAACTACATAATATGGCCTCAAAATTTCAAGGGACTGACTAATTTGTTTATTAATTTGTTTTACTACACTGGCAGTCCTGTTAACAGGGCTTAAGATGCAATGAGCTAGAATGAGTTTGCTTCAGATCTCGATTTCTATGAAACATTTCATCAACTTTTATGTGTAGTGGTTGGAGGATTCATTCCAGATTCTCTCAAATAAACCTGAAGTTCAAGTTTTAGAGTGCCATGACTTGCCAATGGGATGTCCTAGATTTGGTCTTAGCCAATCCGTGCAGGCCAGGGAGCTGAGCCAGCGTGCTTGTCGAAGAGAAGGGTTGGAGGTATCAATCGACACTCTATTAAAAATCAAATTGTATCAGGCTGGTACTTCCAGTGGCAGAAAGTCAGAGGTGTTGAGGTGTTATCCAATCGAGTCCATGGTTTTGAACAATTGTGTTGGGTCGCATTTTTACAGATTTCATGATTGATTCCTAGCAAGTGGACGTTTTTGACCAACTTGGATGGTTTAGTTATATTCCTCACATAAGTAATGCTGTTCTACCATGCCTATGTCAAAAAATGCCGGGTTCAATCAGTTATTTGTAGGAAAACAGGTTTGGGTGGAATAGATCTTCAAATTAGTTAAATGGTTATGGATGGAGTCTCTGTTTTTGATAGTTTTTGAATCAACAATGACACAAGGATAGGATATAGGATAGACTCTTACCCCCCTACTCTCGATAGATCGAGGAAAACTCTCTATATCTATAGTCAGCACCCTACCCTATGGCGACCAGTCTATAGTCTAGCTGGGCCCTGAACTCTCAATTATAGACATGTAGAGGCAAAATCTTAAAATCAAGGAAATCAATAAGCTCATTTGGAGTCGAGCAATAGATTTTCCTTGGGGAAGTAGTCTGTCAGATGACTTACAAGGTTTATGTTCTAAAACATGAATTGATCTTCGACCTTCCCTAAAGAGCATCTGATTGGAAAACCATACTCATCTTTATTGTTGCACAGGGTTTCTCAAGGTTTCAAGTTAAGTCAAAGTATCAATGGCATTTTATACCTCACTACAAATTATAAATTTTTCTTGCCATATTATTTTTAGACTATATTTTCAATGCCAATTTGTTTCACTCCAAGCCCTTCTATTACTAACACCAATAAATACATGGTATTTTGTCTGCCAGTAGCGATTTGTGTATTGTACTTTGTAGGTTGGTGCAATTCAATGTCTTGCTTACCAGATGCTTATGGTTACTTATTCCTGAATGTTCAAGAGACTCTTGCAACTGTCTTGTATGGTATTTGTCCAGGTGTTGCATAGTTAATTGCCCAAACATGGTAAGTAAGTGAACTAATAAGATCAAAGCAAATAATCAAATATTTGAAATGAGCATACCTGTGACATTTACAACTGTCTTATATGGTTATTAGTCTGGGTTCCGTAGTTAATTGCCTGAAGTTGGCAAGTGCACCAATAACATCAAAGCAAATGATTAAATACTCAAATTGACCATACTTGTGGTGCTCCCATCAACATCAAGTTTAAACCATCATTGCAATATTCATTCTTGTGAAAACTCGTTTTCATTTGATTTAATTTTGTTCTATTTTGTGCTCCGACTATCCCACATATAACCAGTCATCCCATAACATGGGGCTGATTTTTTGATTAATATAGTCTAAATCAAGGTGGTCTGGACAACACCCGACCTTATTTAGGCTGCACCGGAGAAGCACCCACACTCAAATCTACACCCAAGATATGCCCAAGGAAAACTAATGCACTCTAGTACACTGGGTTTGTGTTGGGTGCCGCATACCTGCACCTTCCCGCCGCACCTGTGCACCCATGTAACCTTGGTTTAAGTAGTATTAGATTAAAGATTTAAGGCTTGTACAGTGCATTGCCGTTGATTAAAAAATTTCTAGATTAAGGTTTCTGCAATGCAATTTTTTGATTAAAAAATTTCTGGACCAAATAGTGTTGTAGTATTTTTTTGAATCACGAACCAGATTTACCTGGATGCTTTTATGTTAGTCTGTAGCTGTGTTCATAGACTGCTCACCTGTACGCATGCCTGCATGATTAAAAATACAGAGATCAATTTGTAAGCCTTCTGTGTCTTTGATCAGATTTGATCCACATGCATCTGTACAGTTTTAAGTGAGGCCAGATCTGAAAATTGCCTTTGGTTCTTCATTATGTTCCTTATTTGTGAATGCATTGTGACAGCTTTTCTCTGGATTTTATGAAAGGCCCTAGGTCTTTTTGTCTATTTGTTAATAGAACTTTTCAGAGAACTTAATGCTCATCTCCTTCCTTACTTGACCATTCATTTAAGTACGGCAACTTTTGATTCTTTGTATAATGGTGGGGTGAGGACAGATTGCAAGCAAATTACAAATGAGATTTGAAATTTGCAGTTAATACTTAAGAGTGTACAAGGTCGTTTTACAGAGTTTCTATGGCAGCATTTGATTGGTCGGGAATTGACCATTGTTGTGATTATTTCTTTCATTTATTGTTTGACATCGGTGTTTCTTGTTGGTATTTGTGGGTTTCTGCTGTGTGCATTTTGGGAGTTAGGTTATTTGAAGCTAATGTTCATCTGCCATTTTCCTGATTTGTTTGCTTTGTTTGGGCATGATCTGATTTGATAAACAGTCATGTTAGTGGAAAGAAGTGTGTGTGTGTGTGTGTGTGTTGTTGTGTAATTGCATTTGCTTAGATAATAAATCTGGGTGTAAAGGTGATTGCTTTGCATGCAAATATTAGCCCTGAAATATCCAAGGGTCCTCAATGGAGTGCTTTTTTGTTTTAAACAATTGAAATAGTTGCATCATAGTACAATCTTAGCTCCTTTGCAATTAACACGTGATTTTTTTGGCTCATTGGCCATCATTCTGATTAATGATTTTTGTTGGGCATGCTTTGATTTTGATTAAAGTAGATTCTAATTTCTGTTTAGTGGGAAGATGAAATGCATGTTATTCTGTAATTGTATTTGGTTTAGGTAATGGACTTTTGGATTTTAAAGGGATTGTTTTACTTGTAAATATCTGTCCTTTTATATCCATAGGTTCTCTGTGGATTGCGTTGTTATCCTATCCTAAACAAATAGAATATTGACATCATAGTACAACCATATCAGCTAGGGTCTGGAGATCTACCCTATGATGGTAATATTCTTGGTTCACATAAGGGTGTCCTTATGGTCCATTACATTGTTTCTAATTTAGAAACATGTTTTTTTAATTTCAAGAACTGATTCTAAAGGACCAAAGTTTAGTCCCCATTTGTTGAGATCATAGGATAGGAAAAAATTAAAATAAAAGTACTGTCAATCGTTATTCTCTTAATCAGATCTTTTTGTCAGGGTTTTGAAGTTTATGTTGATCAGTTTTCAAGGGCTAGGTGTTTAGGGTCGAGGTCATAATTCAGGCCTTCAAATGTTGGGTATTGTTGTCGTTAATTTATTCCATCTTTTTGTGACTTCTTTTCATTTCTGTTTTAAATGAATTTTTTTCTTTTTCAAGTAAATTTTACAGGAAACTCCAGGTGCACCTCCCATTTCAGTATAGAAATGTTTTGGGCCCTGATCCCTGGGTTCCATTTCTGGGAACAACCTGACAGTCCAGGCTGTTTCCAGGATGGATCCTTGGCCCCACATGAGTTTAACTTTCAAAAATTCAGAAAACAAAATTCCCAACAAACTTATCCAAATCCCACCCTAATTCACTCCCCTGTAATCTCTAACCACACATAGCATTAAGAAAACAACACTCATTTCATTCCTACAGATTACCTCATCACTGCTGCTACAACTATCTCACAATTGCCTATTCTTTGCTCTCTAATCCAAAATATTTCATTGCAGCAAGGCTATATCTGCAATCTGCAAGTTTAATCATTTCAAGTTGATTTTGGAGCAATCTTTGATATAGAGGAATGTGGTGATTTATTTGACAAGTTCTTGACTATTTTAGCATGATGCATTTTGAACATAAATCATTATCTATAAATCTATGTATATTATGTTTCTTTTTGTTTGGGTTTGTTTGGTTTAAAAGCTTTTATGCGTGAAACACGGATATTATGTTTTGTTATCATATTGACTGGCCATACATTTCCATGCCAATTTGTATCCAGGGTCAGAGGTATTTTTTTGTTCCCATGCCTACAGCTGTACCAGCACCTGTATTCTAGTCACTTGGGATAATGTTTTGAAGAGGTGATAATTTTCTTATAAATATAATGCAGCTACTGAGCAGGTATGCTGGGGAGTGCTAAGGGCCCTCTTGATTTGTTGGGGAAAGGTTGGGATTGGGGGATCGCAGGTCAGGTCCTATGCTAGTATATAACAACCTGTCGAGCCTGTATAATTCTCCATCCTTTTACCCCAGACATGACAGCCATTTGCTTTTCTCCTGCCTGTGTTGCAGTCTTTATTTGTTGTATGGGGCTAACTATAGACATGTTAAGAGATTTTTACTTTATTGTTTGAAATGAGTGTTTTTTGATGGCATTCTTGTGGTTCTATCATTTTTTTGTAATCATTAATTAGCATACAGGGCTCTGCTTTTTGTCATTGGCCATTTTCTTGAACAATGTGCTTTGGGTGCACATGTTGTGGTTTGATTTAGCATTGGCTTTTGAATGGGAAGATGGTATGTGTGTTGTTGTGTAGCTGTATTTGCTCTTTCTAATGGACTTGGGTGCAAAGGGAAGGACTTTCTTGCAAATATTAGCCCTGAAATATCCATAGGTTCTCTATGGAGTGCCCTGTTGCCCTGTCCTAAACAATTAGAATAGTGGCATCATAGTACAACCTTATCTCCTGAAGATAGTTAGCATCATTGTGGGTATGGTCTGGTGTCTGCTCATATGAAGTTAATGTTTTTGGTTCACATAAGGTTGTCTCCACAGTCCACTACATTGCTTATAATTTAGGAAAGTTATGCTTGCTTGTTATTCTTTCTGTGGATCTTTCTAAATAGAAAAGTAAATTTGATCTGAATTTCATTGCTTCATTTAGGAATGTATTCCATGCTTGTTATTTCTTCAGAAAATCCATCTCTTTAGGTTGAAATGATGATTGGAAGCTTGTGTTATATTTAATTTATTTCAATTTGGCATGGATAATAATGTTTGATGAGTAAAAGAGCCTATCATTTTCTGTTATGAGAAATGATTAAATTAATAAACTTGCATCTTATCATTGTAATTAGTGGAGCTAGTAGCTAGAGGACCAAACTACTTTATTTAATGTGTGATATCCTAGCATTGTAATTCGTGAAGCTAGTGTAGCTAGAAGACTGAAATCCTTTATTTAATGTGTTATATCTTTTGCTGGGTTGGATTTCAATCTGATTTGTAATTTTACAGTCCCAAGTAGCAAAATCATTTCATTCCCTGCAGCTGGGAAATTCATTTAGGAAGGTATTGTGTGCTTTTTATCTTCAGAATTTTTTTCTCATCACCAGGGTAAAAAGATTATTGCAAGCTTGTGCTATATTTAATTTATTTGGCACGGATAATAATGTTTGATGGGTAAAAAACAGGTATATTATCTTTTAAATAGCTGAAAATAACCTGCTATGAAAATTGTTAAAATGGAAAAAAACTACTGTGAGCATTGTAATTAGTGGAGCTGGTAGCTAGAAGACGGGACTGCTTAAATAATGTATGCTATCTTTTACTGAGCTGGATTTCAACCCGATTTATAATTCCCGGTGGCAAAATCATTTTATTCCCTGCAGTTGGGAAATTTGTGCAGGGCTTATGATGTTTTCTTACTGAAGATTTTATACATTTATAATTTACATGATGAGTAAAGAATTATGGTCTGCCCTCATTCTACTTGGAAAAAGGAAAAAAATTCAGTTAAATATAACATTTCACCAAGATTGGGCTGCAGGCTCAGTATGCAATTGATTAAGGCTAAATTTATTCCTAGAAGATTAAATATAAAAATCCCTGATGAAAATACAAGATAAGTTAGCTGGCTGCAAACCATTGCTTTTAGTAGGTATTTCTTTGGTGACAACATTGCAATGTAAGTGAAAGATGAAAGAAGGAAAGATTGGCTTCTCAGATAGAGGATGTGAAAATACAAGATAAGTTATCCAGTAATTAGTGGAGCTGGTAGCTAGAAGACAGAACTGCTTAATTAATGTATGATATCTTTTTCTGAGCTGGATTTCAATCTGATATATAACTCCCAGTGGCAAAAGCATTTTATTCCCTGTAGTTGGGAAATTTGTGCAGGGCCTATTATGTTTTTTTGTTGAAGATTTTATACATTTATGATGTACGGGATGAGTAAAGAATTATGTTCTGCCCTCATTCTACTTGCAAAAAGGAAAAAAATTTCAGTTAAATATAACATTTGACCAAGATTGGGCTGCAGGCTCATTATGCAATTGAGTGAGGCTACATTTATTCCTAGAAGATGATATATTAAAATCCCTGATGAAAATACAAGATAAGTTAGCTGGCTGCAAACCATTGCTTTTAGACATTGCAGCAATGTAAGTGAAAGATGAAAAAAAGAAAAATTGGCTTCTCAGATAGAGGATGTGAAAATACAAGATAAGTTAGTTGTGTACCTACTTTTGTGAAGCAGGTGTACTGGGAGTACTTGGATGTGCACCCTGTATCACAGTAGCACATGTGGTGCTTACCCATGTGAAGTAGGTGTACAGGAGTACGGGGTGATCTAAAATGTGCTCGTGCACATCGTGGTCCTTAAAAGTTATTTATGGATTATGTATGTGTCAAATTGCCAGGAAAACTTTACTTTCCAAATAGAGGATGTTAGTGTATATTTATTGTAAACTTTACTTTACAAACATATGTTCAATGTTTATGTTTGATTTCATATTTAAATTTGGAAAAATGTAATCCTCAGTTTACTATGAAACGAGGTTTCTGGAATTGGCATGCACATCGTGGTCCTTAAAAGTTATTATGGATTATGAATGTGTCAAATTGCCCTGAAATTACTTTCCAGATAGAGGATGTTAGTGTATATTTATTGGAAAGTGTAACTGTACGTGTGTTCCATGTTTGTATGATTGATTGCATACTTGAAATTGGAAAAATTTAATCTTTTGGTTCCTATGAAATGAGGTTTCTAGAATTGGTATAATAAAGTTGTAGGCTTTTATTTGTATTGTCTTCTATTAAGCATTGATCCTGGATGGTAACATATTGAGGGCTCAGTTATATTGCAGTTCAATCTTGAATTGTGCTCCATCAGCTCAAAATCCTAAAATTAGGAGAGTTAAATGTTTAACAGTGATGAATATAATGTGACGAGCAAATTTACTTAATTTTAAGGTTAACAAATGAATTGTATTTCTGAACCAACATGAAAATTTATTGATTAGTATTTGAATCCATGTGTTTCCGGCAATGACTCACTATAATACAGTTGATTTAAACACAAACACTATAGTTAACTCAAATTCTGTTGAGTAGTCTATAAGGGATATTGTGAATGGATGAATAATGTAAATATATCAGGCATAGTGTTTTGTAAATCAACTGCATCTGTTTATGTCACAACTTTAGTCAAGGATTTGTTTTAATATTTGGTTATGAAAGCTGTTTTTCTATAGAACCAATGTCTTTTGTGGATTATTGTCTTAGAGATGCTCTCTATTAAAGTTTTAAATATAGGCTAGTTCATCATTTTCTCAATCTTCTGTTTGACCATCTATACTTCATTATGTATCTTTAAGGCTGCTATTGTTCCATTAGTCATATTAATTTTACTGCTTTATGTTAACATTTTTCACCCTGGGATGTACTTATGAGATGTTCCTTTGTTAGGCCACTGACAAACTCAAGAACCCGATGAGGGAAATTAAGGTGCAGAAGTTGGTTCTCAATATATCAGTTGGTGAGAGTGGTGATCGACTGACGAGAGCTTCAAAGGTATTTTCATAACCTCATTGTCTTTTCTCAATTTTTTTCTTTTAAATTCTTATGTATTATAGCTAGCTAATTCTTTTTGACTATTTTCTGAAGGTTTGCTAAGCACTCACGGCATTATTTTGTATGATATTTGATGAATATATCATGGAATTTTGAAATTCCTGCTTAAGACCTTTAGTAGGTTTATGATGCCTTAAAAATAAAGTTCTCTATTTTTGCATCACAAATTTGTATCAGCTATGTGAGTCAGTGCTGACTTTAACTGGTTAGAAGTTAGCATCACAAAGGATTCTGATTAAGAGTTTTATTGTTTTATGACTGTGGGTAGGTTTTGGAGCAGCTAAGTGGTCAGACTCCAGTCTTTTCTAAGGGTAAGATATTTAGGTGCTTCTGATTGTATTTATTCCTCCAAATTATGTAAACTTCATTTGTTTTATGCCCTGGCTGTTGTCAATTGCATGCAGCAAGATATACTGTGAGGTCTTTTGGAATCAGGCGAAATGAAAAGATTGCTTGCTATGTTACTGTGAGAGGAGAAAAAGCAATGCAGCTTTTGGAGAGTGGGTTGAAAGTAAAAGAATATGAATTACTTGAAGAAACTTTAGTGATACAGGCTGTTTTGGTTTTGGAATTCAGGAGCACATCGATTTGGGGATCAAGTGAGTTGGAGTTGTTTGAACTTCTATTTTCACACTAGTTGTACTTCAGAAACATCTCTTTTGTATTTTTTCCATTGTGAAGTTTCATTTTGGTGCCATGATGAACTTATTATCACTTTTCTTTCGGTGTGGTAAAAATGGGTTTATAGTTGTTTCCTTTGGTTTGTGTTCTATTGGTTTTTGTTCTTTTTTTTTGGTGTGTTTTTTCTGGCTTGGAGTACAAATAAACCTTCCATAAGTAATTACAAAAACATTAATCGGCAGTATCTGAGTTTTCTATGTCTCTTTCACAGGTATGATCCTTCAACTGGTATTTACGGCATGGACTTCTATGTAGTCCTAGAGCGTCCAGGATACAGAATTAGTAGGAGGAAGAGAGCTGTGTCACGTGTTGGCATTCAACACAGAGTGACCAAGGATGATGCTATGAAGTGGTTCCAGAACAAATATGAGGGAGTGATCCTTAACAAGTCGCAGAATATCACTGGTTAAATTTCTGGTCTTGTTAATTCCGTGCTGTGAGTAGCATGAGTTTTTGTGTACCATTTCCCGACACCCAACAAAACGAATGTTCTTTTTCATTGGTAGAATTTTGCCTTTAAAGGATTTCGGCAGGTAATATCAGTTCTATTAAGGAGGAAACTTTTTTAAATATATTATTTTTAAAATTCAAAGAATCTTACTTGGATATTTTTTTGGTTTGTTAAAGCTGGTAAGTACATAAGCATATGAATTGCTGAAGTAGAATTTTACCAATAAAGTCCTTTAATATGTTTTGATTCACCGTTTAAAGCCTGTCTTAATATGTTTCCTTGCTGAATTGATGAAGTATAATTTATCAAATATATAACATTTTCTATTTTGATGTGCCATTTGAAGGGCTTCTGTATGTATATATATATATATATATATATATATATATATATTATTTACTGTATTGTATTATGCTTCGGGAACATATTCTTGTTCAAGTAATGTTCATTTTTATGCTCCTTTCAATTTGAGCACTAGCTCAATTTTTGTTGTAGAGGGAATATATTATTCACGGGTTATTGAATGAGGTGGTATGTTATCCTGTATTGCACGAGTAATTTTTAGAGTTCTTCATGGTTTTTAAATTTGTCACAAAATGTTTTGTTTGTCAAGTTGTAAGATGGTGATGGCATGCCAGATGAAAAACATTTATTACAACTTTTTTATTTAAAAGATTATATGTTTTACTTATTTTGAGTTAGAGAAAGAATATTGGATATTTTTAGTCGAATATAAAATGTTAGATGAGTGACTGGCTGTCTGTCATCTTTGGATATTTTGACTATTTTTCTCTATGCTTTGTTTTTGGTTGGGACACGTCATGTTTGTACTGCCAAATTCGTATTGATTGATTCTCCATTTATTTGAGATAAGCCAATTTGTGTTCCTGCCATGCTTTAAACAAGAAACACTGTATACGTAATTAATATTTAGAAGGGTTGGATTTCACAGTGCAAGGTTAAGAGATTGTTTCTGATATATAAACATTCCCAGGAAGCTTAACATACTAATGTTGCACAAGAATGATGAATTCATTTTTCGGACAGTTATGACTATGATTCAATTCAGCCTATTTATGTCTTAGTCAAAACTTTAGAATGGAACTGCATTTGCTCATAACTGAAATTTTAGTAATAGCATTTAAATCATTGTTTGTTATTGCTTAGCACCCTTTCAGGTTTAAACTACATGACAAGGCCAGATTTATCTATAGCAAAAGCCATTGTCCTCTTAGTTCACTTGTGTTGTATGTGGATTTATTTTTCCCTTTGCTCCCCATTTATCAAATCATTCAATTTTCGTGAGATTAGATTGTGCTTCATTTCTCAAAACTGTTGAATTTCCGTCACATTAATTTTGACAATTACTTTCTTACTAATTTGTTACAACGTACGATATAAAGAGCTTACTATTAGCAGAACATAGAATCTGCCATAACAGACACAACAGGGGCTATTGTAAAGAAATGCTAGCAATGATTTGTAAATCACATAGGATAAATACATTCCTTCATTGTAGACACATCAGGGCCTGGGAAAGAGTTGTTTTTACTGCATCCATTAGTGCAACCTATTTTTGTTAGGCGTGTGATAATTAATGGCATATAACAGAAAGTGTTTTACTTTTAACAGCACAGATACTCCATAATAGACACATCAATGTGGAGTTAACCGGACAAAGAACTAAATTCAAACAGACACCTCACAATATCCACATCCTATCCCCACTCAGCACATCCCACAAGTTGAGAATGGAAAAAATAGATTTCAATCTACTCACACAAGTAGAGAATGGAAAATATAGTTTGTAATCTTCTCGCACAAGTTGAGAAGGATAACAATAAACTATACTAATACTTTGTTACAAAATTCTATAATTAACAAGGAAGCACAATGCATTGAATATAAGAACAACATAAGATAAAGATTAATCTCAACACAAAGTTTAAAAGTTATAATCTCTTTATTCCTTTACTGTAAAAAAGTAGAAAATAACTTGAATGCTTTAGGCATTCTTATATTTATAGAAAAAAGAGTGAATGAAAATAGGGACAACTTTTCCTTTTGACTAATTCCCAATATTAAAAATACCAAGTAATAAATCAACTTGATTTACACTTCTAAACTGATTACACTTTGAAATTTTGAGCATGTTAAATACATATTGACCAATTTCCATGCAAAATGACTGTTAATTTACATATTCTACAAATAGATGCAAAAATATCTTAGAAATTTACATATTTGAGAAAAAGAAAATGTAGAAAAAGAACTTACTTCTTTATCAATGTCTTGATTGTTCAAGATGTCAATGACTTAGGATTATGTACTCCTTTGCTTTTGTGTTCATGATATTTCTCTACCATTTCTTGAACAATCTTTTCATCTGACTTGCATGAATATCGATTAAGTACCTCATAGCTATCAGCCACACCGATCAACTTTCGTAGAAGATTTTGCACCTTTACATTCTTTCTTAACTTATTGAAAACTTTTTGATATAGTACACGAATATCAATTAAGTACGTCACACATATTGGCCACTTTGATCAATTTTTGGTGAAGATTTTACACTGTACATTCTTTCTTTAACTTACGAAAACATTTTGATATAGTACCAACTTGTCAATGGGGACAACTTTAATTTTTTTCAATTCCCGAATCCTCTTTGGACAAGAATTTGAATTTGGAGTTTAACAATTTTTTCATTGATATCAAAGGTGGCATCTATCCCATCTCTTCTTGCTTCATGCAACTTCTCCACTCCTAAACTCAAAATCCAGATATGGAATTCAATGGCCTCATTCCTCAATGGCATTGTATATTTTCTTATTTCCCACGGGCATGTGGTTCTTCCTCCATCATTTCATCTTGTGTTTTTTCCTCATCCTCCCTAGAATTTTCTTTATCACCCTCTTCCTTGTTGATAATGTTCGGAGGTTTTTTTGTAGGTGAATATGTTTCAACAACAGATTCCTAAGGATCTTTGCTACTTTTTGAACCACATTTTGTGGACGTGGGGCTTGTTGTAAGGAAGGGCTCCCTTGGAGGAGTAGAAATTATTGGTGCACTTGTTTCTCCTTTTCCTCTTTCGAAGCATGCACATTCTTTTGGTGATCCCAGTGTTAGTTTCCATTTGCTCGTGTGAGTGTTTTTTTGTTAATCCCTCCTCCACGTTCTAGCCCTATGCTACTAGTTTACTTGAGCCCGGCACGGAAGTCTATGCTTGTTTGACTAGAGTGGAATGTTGGATTTTCCTTCTCACCAAAGTGCAACATTATCGGAATCTTGTTCCTTTCTTCTTCTTCACCACTAGTGGCATTCTCGGGGATCTTCGTTGGAATCTTCAGGGTCTTTGTGTTATGCGCTTTCATATTGATGTGTTTTCATTTTTTTAGAGCTTGAATTTCCTCATCTTCCTCTTCTTACCTTCCCAGGATTTGGTTTTCTTTCATCTTCTTGGGCTAGAGGAAGTAGAAAAGGCGACATGCTTCATTATTTATTATCATAATTTTCACCGAATCCAATATTGCATATATTTGTCTCGTCTCTACATGTGCCCTTTTCTATGAATAAACATACTTCACCATTAGCATGTGTGAATCTAAATCGGCGCAATGCACACCAAGACGAATCTTCTTGTAATGTTTAATACGATTCATGAATCTCTCAAAATATTTTGTGGTGAAAACAAACGACAACTTGGACCATGGTGAAATATTGTTGTTGACAAGTTTAAACCATGCTATATAACAATGTTGCATTATTGTGAAATGAATCTCATTTTTAATAGATTGGGCAACAACCTTGGCACGTGTCAATCATCATTGAGGGCATTCTTGATATGCCTAAGCCAATCATCTCGCATAGCCTTATATGCCTTTGTCGATGTTGTGGGGCCCAAATATTCTTTGTCGTGCTTGGTGGGTGGCTCTTTCTCGGTTGGGAACTTCCATGTAGGCATGCCACTTCCTGTTGGAACACCGATTTCATTAAATACTAAAAGAATTAGAATGGCGCCCCAAATAATTTTTTTGCCTACACTATAAACTAATTTAACATCCCACTCAATTCTCTCCGCAATTACTTGTGCGATGTTATATTGGGTTACATGGGATATCTTGTGCATAATATACATAAACTTTTCATTTACTTCACCTCACCAATCGATTCTCGACTACTTGAATGTACTAGTTACATCGTGATCCTAGTAGCTAGGTTTGCAATGGACTCTATTGGGAAATATTCTCCTGTGTTTATAGTTCGAAGGCCCCTATTATTTTAATTTATTGTTCGTCTCACAAGTCTATGTTGAGATCATATCTTATATAAAGCAACTTGCTCGCCTCCCTTATGCATGCCACAGATCTTCTCATTTTTGCTCGACAAAGTATAAGTAATCCTCATGTATGCACTACAAAAATATGACATTTCATAGTGCTATATGACCCCATTATTTTCCAAAGCACACTTTATGCTATCGTAAAAATTCATGCCTCCTTTGACGGTCTTCTAGTTTGTTTTGCGCATATAGTTTTTTGCCAAGGTAGCCTCTAGCCTAGGTACATACTGATTAAATTATGTGATTTTGCACTTTTGTACCATGGTTTTCCAGCTCTCTCCTTCCAATACAAATTATGTATATTGCATTTCTAGACTCATCAATGACATTAGCGCGTTATTCTTTTCCTTAGTTTTCTCTTTCTTACTGAAAGTCATCGTGCACGTTCTTTTTTGTCTGCCCATAGCTTTTGGCTTCATCTATAACTCTACCTTCCTTTAGTTCCTCTACTATTAATTTCTCCTGTTCTTCCTCCTCAAGCTATTTGATTATGGTACTATCCAACTCTCCTTCTCCCGACATTGATTCCTCCAAACTACTTGAACTAGTCCTGTTAGAAGAACTAGATTGTTGTGTGTCCCTATTCTCACATGCCTCCTCTTGTCTAGTCCTTATGCACCTAGTATGAAATCCTTGTTTATTCACTTTGAGGTGGTTTGAAGCCCCAAAGTTCCTAATTTCTACGGCAAGAGCTCGATCTCCATGTTAATGGCAATCGAGGTGTTTACAGATCCTGGAGAATGCTTCCTTTTTATGTTTCCTTCATTGTAACTTGCAATCCAAACCTTTTTCCTATTTCTCTCACTGCTTTATAATCTTTTGTGTTAGCTTTAAAGAGCTCAACCTATTTACTTTAGAGAGATCATCTTCATGTTAATGGTGAACATGACGTCTATTGGGAACTTCTAACCTATTTTTCCTATGCTTTTTCCTATGCTCTTCTTTTTGGCTTTCCGTGCATTTTTAATGCCTAAGATCTCCTCTAATAGCAAAAATTCACCAGTTTTATGTGCTTTGATTCATTTTTCAAAGCTTGACAATCATTTTATCTTTGGAACTTTAATTTCACGTGAGAGTAATGTTAGGAAAACTATGGTTAGTGCCCCATTGATATGCATGAGAGAAAAATAATTAAGTAATTATTATCTTGGTGAATATAAGTTAGTAAAATAGTAAATAATAATAATTAGGATAATTATTATTTATGTAAAAGTAAGTTAGTGATTTGTTAATTAGTTGTTATATAAAACAACTAATAACAAATATATTGTTATGTGAGTTTCAACAACTCATGTAGATAGATTTGAGAGGTTATAGCTACCTCCTAATTTATAGGGGAGCTATTACCTATATATATGGTTGCACGCAAAATGAGAATTGAATGAATATGAATTATTATTGTGTGTTAATTTTTTTGTAAATTAGTTATTCTTACGTGATATTTTTGCAACTCTATTCGGATCCTCCTCCAAAAGTAAGGTAATTAAAATGTATTCTTTCACTTCATTTATATGCCTTTTACTTGGACATAATTAATCACATTTATTTCTCCCACATTTAAACTCGTGCTTTGCCACCTTCACCATTTAATGTGAATTTGTCGAGTTGCCTTCCACTTCTGTTTTGGCACATAATTGACTTCAAACTTGACGCAAATAACCGATGACTCCCTATTTTTATGCATGCACGCGTAAAATTAGTGTACTTGTGTTACTTTTTCCTCACGCATCTACCCGTGTAGGTAGCTTATGTTCATGTCCCACATCAAATTCCTTATGCACATTACTTTTCTTGCACGCTTCCTTGCTCTATAACTTTTGCACAATCAATTTACCCTTTCCACTTCCATTTTCTCATGCATTTTGTTGGTTCCCATTTTAATCTTGTTGTATCCTAAGCACCATCTTTGCAAAGTTCCCTAATGCTTCCTAAGGCAGTCCATCCATTTACTTAGTGTTCCTTGAACTTGCAAGTTGTTTATTGACATGTTGAACTAACCTTGCTATTGTCCTCTTTTGGTCCTTGGTTACACCCGTGGAACTATTATTTAGTCCCCTTGGTTCTGCCCTCTTCACCGCTTTCACTAAAAAAATTGATTAAACAAATATTGAAATGAATAAATGTTGAATCTAAATATGTACCAAAATAATGATATAAACTTGATTAAATACGAATTTGATCCAAGCAAATAAGCAATTTAAATTTGAAACCCTAGTTGTAAGAGGGGATAAAGTACTTAGTCGATTGAAGTGATGCCAAAGCTATACCGAAATGGAAAACTAACGGAATAGGAACTCAAAAAGTCGCAATGGTGATCCTAGAATAATGCGAAGTGTTGGGAATGTCGGGATTAGGGCGCCTATGTAGGGTCAACAATGCTAGAGACCTATTTTGGGTGCCTGTGATTGCTCAAAACCTCAGGAAACCAATTTCCTAGGGTCACGAGATGTTCACTGGATGTCACCTTTATCACCCGTATGTTCTTTGTGCTTCGCAATTGTTACTGAAACTTATAAGAAGAAAGAGCACCTGCAAAACCCCCACAAGACATCAATCCTAAAAATAAAAATATGCAAATGGGGAGTCAAACTAGCCTTGACGGTTACTCGACTAAGTGACGTCACGATCCAGCAGCCGCACAACATTTCGGACACCATGTAGTTATTTGTGTGTGTAGAATCGTGCCCTAGGCGGCTCTTGTACGAGACACACTTGAATAATGAGCAATAACTAGATATAGAAAATTTAGATATATGTGCGTATGGAAAAATAAACGTATCGTCCTATGAAGTGTGTATACGAGAAGAATGCAGTCCCTTGTCCCTTGTGTGGAGCTAGATGGATGCTTGAATGCTCTTAAAATGCTCTTGGATGCAACCTTAGGTGGTGATAGATAATGCTTAGTGCTTGGTCCTTTATTATGATCACATAGCTTTGTATTTATATGATTCCCTTGTTTGAATTTCGTAATTAACCACTAAAAGGCCGACTAGTAAAAAAAAAGATGCCCAAACAACTAGAAAAGACCCAAAAGATCCAAGAAAAGTACAAAGAGGTCGGGGGCACATGAGCGCTCGGTGTCCAGAGTCGAAATGTTGAAGTATGTGAAGACATATAAAATGTCGACATGTTTAATTACGATTAACTTGTCCCACAAATATCCCAACATCATCCATATAATATTTAATCGCAAGATTAATTATTATTATTTAATCCATTTTATCATATTTACCCCTTTATCATTTTATCATCATCATTTATATATCCCATCTCAAACCATAATCCTTTAATTCATTAATAATATCCTATTATCCTATTTTAATCCTTCATTAACATTTTATAAGAATTTAATATTCCTACATCTCACCTACCACCTACCCTACACATCCCTACACCTAGCCTTTCCATGTAACCTCACCCCTAATAATAATTTTATTAACCTAATCTAATTCTAATCCTAATCACATCCTCACACCTCTAAATCTAGAGGCTTATATTTCTAGAAGCCTCTCTAAACTTCCCTCCATTTAAAAATTCAAATAAACCTTCAACTCTCCATTGAATCTTCTCTCAAATTCTAGAATTCTCCATTCTAGAATCCTCCATTCTTCTCATCAATTCTCCACCCTTGATCCAAATCTAACTTGGCTTCATCCTAGCCATTGAATCCTCCACCCATTAACTATAAATTAAGCTCTCCTCCTCCATGAGAGCCATCTTAAGAATCCATAACCAAACTTTTCCATTTTTATCATCCAATCAATCCATCTACTCTATCAATTCATCCTTCATCAAGCATCTAACAATTCAAGGCAATCAAGGGGAGGTGCTACCCAAGTGACTCCACCAAAATATGAAGCAACCATCAACAAAAATCAAGAGAAAATCCAACACATCAAAGGAGGAGTTTTTCAATCTTGTAGGTAAGTGCAGGTACAATTTATCTCCCCTTTCAATCCATTGCTCTATCAAAGGTATTCTTTGAGAAGATTAGATTAGGAGAACAATTTTGCTTGTTTCTTACATTTAATCGACTAATATTTTTAACATGGGCATTTTTGGCACCCACCTTGGGGCTTACCCCCATTTTTAATCATTTTCCATCTTGTTTGATCCCTTAAACACGCTGTCCAAATTTCAAGATTTTTTGTTGACGTTTACCTCCTCAAAATTCAAAATTTCGAACTCGATTTCTTTTCTAGCATGAAACAACACATATGCTCTGTGTATTGGTGCCTATGCATGTAAAATGACACCTATGACCTAAATCAACACCTATGTTCTACTTTGGCGCCTTTGTAGATGAATCAACGCCTTTATTCTATCATAAAACCCCACTTTTTGCCTACTTTTGACTATTTTTGACCCTATTTTCATATTTTACACAAAGAATGGCGCCTATGTGCACATAATGGTGCCTTTGTACTAAAATGGCACCTATCTGAATATTTCGCGCCTTTGTAGAAACTTCAACGCCTTTGTTTTAGCACAAAACCCTATTTTTGCCTATTTCTAACTTATTTTTGTCCTACATTGGTGCCTATGTTGCATAGAATGGCTTTTGTCCTAAAGTGGCACCTTTTCTTGTACTTTGGAGCCTTTTTCATACTTTGGTGCCTATGTCATGTCAATCAACACCTTTGCAAAATCATAATTTTTGCTCACAACTATTAGTCTAATCTTGTTTTCAAGTGTTTTTGTTGACTTTTTGCAGGTCTAACATTATGTTTTGTAGGTTTATTGCAACAACAAGGGGATATTCCATCCATTTTGATATTTATCTAATATTTTTTGGTGATTATAGGATTGAAAACTACTAATCCTTTTGTTTTGCAACTCGTTTGGTCCAAGATATTGGGTTCAAAAATCAAACTACTAACCCTTGTTTTGTAGGGCCTCCTCTTGAAGACCCAATCATCAAACTACTAATCTTTATCATTTCATTTTATCATCTTTTATCTTGCATTTATCATCATCCTTGTGTTTTTACATTGTTGCTTGTTCATCCTGGAGGCAAAACCGTGTATGCTCTCCTCTCGCGTCTTAGGATGATCTTAAGGATCAAAAGTGGTTAGCCTTCCTTTTTGCTTTTGTAGGGGATTAGGGCTATGAACGTTTGATTGGCAATGGAGAAATGCACGCCTTAGGCTTATGTTCACCCTCCATCTACCTATTTAACTTAATAAATCTCTACACATTGGCTAGTTTGTCTTCACACACTACCCATTAAGTCTTTACTCCAAGAGGTAATTAACCATCATAATTGCACACACTTTGATCTCGCTGAGACATGGGGCTCGTATGTTGCCACATATTGTTTAGACCTTGGTCACACTTCTATTTTAGTCCAACTCTTGCCTTACAACATGTGCCGTTAGGCTCATATTTTTTTCATCATTGATGTTATTTTCCTTCCATCCATCACATCCACATCATTTTTCCCTTGGATCGAACATCCATGGGCAGATGATGATCCTTTCATTTTCATCCAATCCTCATCATGTCCCTTTTCAACTATCATCATCATGACTGGGGGCAACCTTACTATCATCTATTGGGGGCATCATCCATTTTAGATACCCCTCACTTCCCATCCTACCCTACACCTGGGGGCAAATTGAACCCATCCATCCATCCACATAGGCCACCCTACTTTACACTTGGGGGCACACCACATCTATCCCTCAATCCATTCCCCTATACCTAGGGGCATACATTATCATCTTCCATATCCCCCATCTTATCCTATACCACATCCCTCATCTATCTATCTATCTATCTCCTATTTCACACCCCATCTAATCCTAACCTATCAACCAATCCCTATCCTATCCAACCTATCCAATTTACCTCAATCCTTCCCTTTCATCCTACCCAAACACACTTTGGGACTTATAGGAGAAATTCACATCCCACCTTACATCCCTTCCCATCCCCCATCACCTATCCCATCCTGAATCTCAACATCAAATAATCTAAACATCAAAATATAAAAATCAAAACATCTAAAAATCAAAACATTCAAAAAAATACAAAAATGCAATGTGTGTGTTTTTGCTTGTGTATATTTGCTTGCTTTTTTGCATTTACATTTTGGCCGATGATATGACGCCCTTTTGTTTCTTTTTCTTTAACACAATCCAATGATATGAGGACCATCATTTTTATCTTAATCTATCAAATGATATGAGGACACATGAATTTGGCAAATCAATCATCATGGTATTTATACCTTGATGCATTTTCTCTATGCCACATTAATCACAATTGCTAATGATGATAACAAGTGGGCACTTTATGGTAACACACCCCCTTCTATCATCATATTTTAGCCTTATCATCATCCACACCTAATCCTCATCATCATCTTACTAACTATCTAACCTCCTCACCCCTATTCAATCAATCCTTAATCAACCAACCAATATACACATTCAACTCTTATTATCTCGCATCCAACATCCAAAGTCCTTACCCTTGGCTAGGGCATCTTCTAACACCCTCTTATCAATTAAACTCGAACATCTCCTATCATCCAAATCGATCCAAAAACCAATCCTTATTCTCTCATCTAAACATCCTCAATCTTCTAATCCTCCAAATCAAACATCCTATAAACCAATACCCTATCTTCCTATCCAATCAATAAAACCTCAAATATAACATCTTCAAATCCAACATCCTCAAATCTAAATCCCAAATCTTCAAACCTAACCCCTTGATTGGGGCATCCTCTAATCCACAAATCTTGAATCTTCACCCTTGTCATACATCATTGACTGGGAATCCTCTACTCCAAAATCCAATATCTCCTTATCTTTTAATCCCCTACTTCCCTATTCCTCTCATCCTAATCCTATCAATCCTCAAATATTCTAATCCTCTAATCCTACATCCTCATCAATATCCTAATCAACATCAACAATCCTTCTATTCTCTAATCCTCAAATCCAATATCCTTAATCTCAACCCCTTGACTAGGGCATCCTATAATCCAACCCCTTCCATCAATCTTCTAATCCTATAAACCTACTCCTTTGAATCCTCAAATCTTCTTGCCCTCCACTCCTCTCCCATCTACTAACTTGGGCCTCTCCTCTTTTCAAGTGGTTACCCAAATTGTTTCTCCCTACCTAACCCCTCGAGGGGGCATCATATCACCATCCTAACATCTTCTCTTCTTTTCTTTGAACTGTCATTGCTCTGTAATAACACTTCAAAGAGGGAAAAATGTAGACATCTAAAATGTCGACATGGTTAATTACGATTAACTGTCCCACAAATATCCCAACATCATCCATATAATAATTAATCGTAAGATTAATTATTATTATTTAATCCATTTTATCATATTTACCCCTTTATCATTTTATCATCATCATTTATATATCCCATCTCAAACCATAATCCTTTAATTCATTAATAATATCCTATTATCCTATTTTAATCCTTCATTAACATTTTCTAGGAATTTCATATATCTATATCTACCTACCACCTACCCTATACATCACTACATCTAGCCTTTCCATGTAACCTCACCCCTAATCATCATTTACGAACCTAACTAATCCTAATCCTAATCACATCCTCACACCTCTAAATCTAGAGGATTATATTTCTAGAATCCTCTCTAACCTTCTCCTTCTATTAAATTTTTAATTCAATAAAAGCTTCTTCCCTCCATGATTTTTGAATTCAAATTCTAGAGTCTTCCACTCTAGAATCCTCTAATCCTCACATGAATTCTCCACCATTGATCCAAATCCAACATGGCTTCATCCTAGCCATTGAATCCTCCACCCATTAACTATAAATTGATATCTCCTCCTCCATGAGAGCTAAGTCACAAATCCATAACAAAACTCTGCTATTTTATTCATCCAATCAATCCATTCTATCATCACTCTATCATCAAATCTATCAATCATCATTCTTCATCAAAAAAAATCCAAGCGTCAATCAAGGGGAGGTACTGCCCAATTGTCTCCAAAATCTAAAGCAAGTTCATCCAATCCAACATCTTGAGCACATCAAATAAATCAAAGGGATCTATACTTTGGTAAGTGAAGGTATTGCACTCTATTCCCTTTCCATCTAGCTCAATCTACGAGGCAATGTATTAGAGTGTTAGATTAGCAATCATTTGGTTTTGGTTCTTGTTTTCATTTTCCCTAACATCTCTTTTTGCATCTACAATATGAAAAGATGGGCTAGGTAAGAAGGAGTGTAAGACCAAGAGAGAAAATAAAAAGCAAGCAAAGAGGCTAAAGACAAGTGGTCAATTAGTACTTTTCTTACTTAGGAATCATACGAATAGTGGTATGTGATAAGAACTAGAAATATACCCAAAGTGTGTGATTTAGTCCCTACATTTTCCCCACTTTATGTTGTTGAGTGAATTCTCGATAACATAAAGTAGATAAGAGACACATACTTGATAACCTCAGTAGATCGATGGCGACATAACGTGCAAGGAGACAAGAAAAAGTGTGGAGTGAACAAAAGTGAAGTGTGGAAGCTAGAGAAGAGGAAATGAAAATGATGATGACCCTAGGGGTAAAAGTGTATGTGTAGATGTTGTGTTGTACTTGTTGTTGATGTCATTTATATGCTTGATGATGTGTGATTGATGTGACTACTGCTTCCCATAAGGACGGACTTGCAAAAAGAGAAGAACGAACAAGTAGTCAAATACATGTATATGAAAAATTTGATCAAAACACATAAAATGTGAAAAAGGAAAATGTGCACTGATCCGTGTTGAGTAAAAGATATAGAAAGGATCCGAATATGATGTCTAAGAACGCATTTTTAGGTGATCTCACTTCAAGTACGAAAGAAGTGTAGGGAGAAAATTCTAGTGTCATTATCCAATCTTTGATCGCTTCTCGAAGTGTAAATACACTCTACGAGATGGTGTGTGCAAATTCGATACATTTTAATCTAAATCGATCCAACGTGAAAGTATAAAAGAAGGTGTAATACATGCATGCTAAGTGTTGAAGGATTGGCTGTCTGTAAAATCCGTTGTGTAAGCGCCAAAAACTATGCTATACTAAGAAAAACTATATAGTGCCCCTGGTCATAGGCACTCAAAGCAAGGGTCGGGGAACCCAGCGCTACTGTCGGTCACGGGCATTAGTATCTATGTTGTGCTAAATACCCAAGTCGTTTCGGGCCGTTTCGTGGATCAAGATCGTGCTATATTAGTACTTGAACTATGTTGTCTTGATGGATGTGAACGCTAAATGGGGTGATTGTTTCACCTAATGATGCTCCCCTCGTTTGGGTCGCATGCGACACCACAAGGAGAATGCAGCCCAAAGGAGGACCGACCGCTGAACTGTGACTAATACCCTGTAGGGGAGGGAATGTGCTTGGTGAAAACCAAGGCACACACAAACAAAGTGGCTGGAAAACATGTGTTAGTACAAGCAAGATAAACACACATATAGAAAACAATGTAAGCTAACACACAAGAAAAAAAGTAGACAACAAAAAGTGGGTTTTAAACATGGGACATCACTCACAATGTCGTAAGACAGTCAAGGCCGAAGCGTCCAAAAGCACACAAGCAGTGAACAAGTGAGACATAGGGGAAATCCTGCAAACAATGTCATACAATAACAAGTAATGGAAAACAATGAAAAATAAAGAATGCACTAGCAAGTGTAATGGAAACCTTGATAGGAGGTTGCGGCCATGGTGTAGATGGAGGAACACCATTGACAATAATGACTTGCATGTTGTGAATGAACTGTTATCCATAGTTTGCCCCTGGGTAAAATTGGTCAGCCACGACCCCGCACAATAGAAACTAGAGGAATCACGCTCAAATCCTACAATCATGCAATGAGAGGGACTCTGATGGAGTGGCGGGGCCTACAAAAGATAAAATGACCCCGTGCAAGAAGAAATTCAAGAAATGGCTCTGTCGAGTGAACCCATGCTTCAAATCTAGCAAACAGATTACAAGCGGGCTCGGAAATGGAATAACAGGGTCGAGGTAGGAGGCCGAGCAGTGTCAAAAGAACCAGAGGCTCAAAGGAAAAGAAACGATGAAGATTCAAAGTCTTCGGGCTTTGCAAATGGTTCAGTAATGGGCCCAAAAATGACTAAGTATGGAGGAGACAGTGGAGGGAGCCAAGTGTCCAAATGGTGCACCTCCAAAGATTAAATCCAAAGGGGCAGACCCAAACGAGCGCTAAGCTTCCACGCGTCTCAGAGCCCCAAAATTTACACGGACCGTTGAAAAGTCTTTAACTTAGTGGAGGGTGCCAAGTGTCTTAATGGCGCACATTTAAAAGTGGGATCCAGGCCGGAGACTCAAACTTGCACCAGCCCTCCATGTAGAAAATGGTCAACAAAGGTCAAAAAGGAGAGCAGCCCAAAATGACTAAGTATAGAGTGCAGGTAGGAGGCGCCAAGTGTTAACACAACGCTCCTTCAAAGGTAAAATCCTGAGCGGGTTTTCAAATGAGCACGGGCCTTCCACATGTCTCAGAGTCTAAAAAGGGACAGAGTCGGGGTTGAATAGTCAAGGCAGAGGCAGCAACGAGAGGGAGCCAAGTGTCAACACAACGCTATTTCATAGGTAAAATTTGGGGTGGGTTTCCAAACAAGTGCTGACCGCCATGTGTCCAGGGTTAGACTTTTGGCCCCGCCAAGCAAAGAGACTCAGGAAAAATACAAAGAATCCCAAGGAGCATGTGGAGGCTGCCACGTGGACCTGTATGGACAAACTCTTTAAAATATTGCTTTTCGTGATCCAAATATTCAAATGGCCATATATTTTGACTAGAGACTCAGATTTTGGGGAGAAGACTTTTTGGAAACGTCTCGACACCCTCTACACCATGGAAACATAAAATATCATTCTTAATAGGATTTTGTGGGTGAAAAATGGGAAAATGTATTCTAGGACATTAATACAGAGCCCGATTTCTCCAACTATCGATTTGATTCAATTTGATCCACTGGGGAACCAGACATGACAGATTTGGGGTGGATTTGAGAAAGGCATTGATTGATAGTGGTTGAGCTTTCAAAGCAGGATTCAATGCGTATCTCTAGGTGGTTGAAGCAGATTCTAATTCTTCCCTCTCTCTCTCTTATTCTTCCTATATATTATAATGAAGGGGCATATTCAAAGGGTTGGTCGTTGTTTCTCCTATGCCCCCTCTCTTTCTTCCTTAGGGTAGAATGTGAAGTCTAAGCCTCCTCCCATGGATCTGTAATGGTGTTTTATTGCCTCTTGCCCACTGATGATGTACTGTGTAACATTTTGGAGCAATAAAATCTATTTTGTGATGCATCTGTCCATCCTTGGCTTATTTTGTTGTCTCTTCTTACCTCTCATCATTGCAGGGTATACTATGCATATTCTGATGTTCGTTGTAGGTCATGGGAGCTGTGTTTAATGGGTTTCGAAGTGGTGTCTGTGTGAAATCTATCTCTGGTCCATGGTGCATTCTTTCCACCCTCTCCTCTGCTCACCTCTCTCCACTTCAGGCGGTCGGGTTTGTGATTCAACCACTTCCTTTTCTGGTGTATCACTGCTTAGTGTAGGCTCTTTCACCCTCCTCTCTCTCTCTCTGTCCCCTTGGAATGGTTAGATTAGGATAGAATTCTTCCTGCACTGGAGTAGCTTGTGGCAGGTAGATTAGGAAGCAAGAACCGACTTTCTCCAAAGGTCCATCTCAAGTTTTGCAAGTCCCACAACTTAAGAGATGGTCCCATGTTGTGCAATCACACCGAATGCCCCACTTCACACCCGAGGGCCATTTGGGGGTGCTGTGATTCCGCACTAATATTTTTGGCACGTCCGTGGGACACTGAGGTTAGATCTTCCATCTTTCCAAGGTGTCTCATTACAAAAACAAATCATAAGCCACCATGTGACCATACTAGCAGTTTTGGCATGCACATGGGACAGGTATGAGGTACCTTACCACTTCATTTCATCAAGTAGATGTGTTCTTGGTGGGATTTAGCCTTTTGAGGCACATGCAAGCACATATGGCGACTCCATCTAGTCAAAAACCCATTCTCTAAGTTGCAGACCTTTTCATCCATTTCCACTCATTTTCATCCATTTTCTTCTTCCATCTCTTTCATTTTCTCCCATTCCATGAGGTTGTGTAATCATGACTTCATTCCCTTCATGGAACTCACACTTACAGCAATGTAATCCACCTCCAATGCATTTCCCAACTCCTCCAAATCAGCATTATAATTAGATCCAGGACCATTATGCTTACCCATATGAGCAGGGTCAAAGTCAGTTTGGCCATGGAGCTTATCAAGAACAAGGGGACGCATACAATGGTGAAAACTATGTGGAGAATGCTGGTTTATTGGAGAAAATTCAAAAAATGGAGGTTGACATGGTTCAGTCAAGGGGCATAACACAAATGAAGGCATTCAAGATTGGTTCTGCAGGCACCTTGTCCATGGGAAGGCCCTTTTCCAAGACATTACAACCCTCAGGAGAAGCTTGGCTTCATGGTTGAAGTGTTGCCTCAACTTACACAGTGGATTGAGGACATTGAGGCTTATGAGCAAAGTGCGAGACAACCTTGTCAATGGGTAAGTCCACCACCTCTTAGCTCTTCATTTTCTCTTCCTCAGTCTTTATCATTTCAGCATGATCAAGAGTCAAGCCCCTCAGTTTCTGCCCCAAGTGTTAGTTTCTCTTCTCCATCCCCTGATCTTCCACCTCATCTTAGTTCTTCTGCCCTTTTCCCTTCCAAACAATCATCCCCTCCAAACAAACAGAAGTTCCACCTCCCTCCCCACCACAAAAATTGCAAAGCTGGTTGAACCCCAACTGTCACTCCTCTTGCTTTCCCAAGTCCATGTTGGGAAGAGACTCAAGAATCAAGTCAAGGAAAACAACAAGAAGAGAGCCCAATGAAAGAAAATAAATAGAGACAATCGATGATTTGGGATGTTAAATTTGTGTTTACAAAGATCCCCTTGATGGTTAAGCCAATAGAGGAGGTCAAGGTTGAAGAGCCAGTGGTGGCTGAGGTTGATTTTGTAGCAGAGGAGGAGGACCATATAGTTTCAGAGGCCCCAAGTGTGGAGCAGGCTACAGAAGAACCTTCAGTTCTTCCTCCACTTCATCCCCTTCGTGCTCGATGTTGAAGAAGAGTTTGATCTTTCAAACTTCATGTTTGAGGAAGAGGGAAACCATGGTGAGAAAGTTTCAGATTAGGAGGACACCATGGAGGAGGTTGAGCACATGCAACAGGACAACAACGAGGCATATTATTTTTCTGACTTGGAGGATTGCTTTGATGGAGAAAATCCCATGGAGATCACATCATTTTCTCTTCCATCATCCATCTTCCAAGCATATGAACTTCTTTACCATGAAGGAGGGAATTCAAGAGCAGCAACCTATGTCTCACAACGTATCTCTAGAACCAAGGTTGGAAGATATGAGTCTTCCATGTTCTTCACAAGAGAAGGAAGAAGAACAACCAACTCCAAGCCCGATTAAAAGGAGCATATCTAGGTGACCAAGCCAAATTCGAGAGGCCTTTGAATCTTCAATGTGATCTTCCTCCATAATATCTCTTTGAAGATTCTTCTGAGTGAGTGGAACCCATGGCTTTTTCGGATACCTTTAGAGAGGAAGTGTGAGACACATGTCTAGATAGAGTTAGGAGACCACTAGACTCAATGAAAGCAGTTATCTTCCTTTTGAACCATTCCCTTGATCTTTGGATTACTACCACAATCCTCTCCTTAATATCACCTGATTCTCTAGTATTCCATGGAGTCGGAGGAAGGGGTGAAGATTGCACCACTTGGTACTCGGGATCAAACAAGTTTGACCCATCATATTTTATCCCCTCAATGAACCAATCAAATTTGAGATCCCTCATCTGGTCTATTGTCATCCACATATAGTCCCTTTTCTGTACCTTGAAATCATTCATGCAATTGGCCTAGTAGTCTTCAATTTGGGGCGTATGGTGTAAACCTAGAAAGGTGAAGGTCTCTAGATTTCTCCTAATATCGAAGTCAGACCTAGATGTGTAGGAGTAGAGACTGAGGGCAATGAAGGATGCTGCGATGTTCATCACATATGTTGCATTATTGCATGCGTTTATTCCCAAGGAGATGGGAAATGACACACCTTTATTTTTGTTTTCTTATACTTGACATGAATATGAGCCAACTATCTGCACAACTCAAACATTATGATTTTTTCACTTAGGTACCTGGGTAGCCTATGAAGAGTAAGATCATAGCTTACAACTCTGATGTAAGTGAAGGCAGGGAATGGATGAAGTGGATCCCATACTTTTCAATTATTGCAACTGCTTGAGAAGAGATCCTTCATTCCATATTTCCCTCAAGGATCCTAATAATGAACATGGTGAATGCATCATTCACCCTAACATAGTGGGAATTTCTCTCCTTATGAGTCAACTGCAGATACTTCTTGTATGTAGGTGATTTTTAGGCACATGGGGAGCTATGGAAAATCCTTTGAAGGGTCTTGTGAAGGAAAGGGCATACACCAGGTAAGAAGTCATGGTGAACTTCTTAGTGGTGGGTAACTACATCAATTGTTGATGGATGTTTTCACTGATAATATGCCCCCAATCCACCACTTGGTTTCCTTCAATAGCCATAAGGATGAACTGATCCATCCAATCTTGGAAATATTTTATTGTTTCTTCCCCCTCACTCTTCTTAGTATAATAATGGCATCAGAAATGCCTCATGAAATTCACTCCTTGACAGGTTCTTGGGAATACGGGAAGGATTTATTCCTTGTTTGAGCCACAAACTGAGTGTTAGGCCTTGCAAATATGAATCAATCCTTTCCCACTCCTGCGAAGCAAATTACTTAGTTATGATGACCATGTTGATACTAGATGGGAATTTTCATACACGAGTAATGTCTTTTGGTGTGATAACGTCAAGGAGTGAGTTGTCATTTTCCCAAATTGTTCTAGAATCAACCTCGTAGTGTTGTGCACATGCCAAGACTAGTTCGAGAGATTTGAAGAGACATTGGATGACCTCCTACCATACATATTCCAATCGAGAAGATTTTATCCTCCATTGGTTCATGAGGTCCACCAAGCATTCTATTTTTCAAGTCTTCTAGGTCCATGTGGGTGACATCACTATCTCCCACACCAGGGTATTCAGTGATCAAAGTGGAAATTAGCTCTAGACTTGAATACTTGAACTTCATGATGTCAAAAAGTAGTGAGATAGGTGGAATGTGAGTTGGCACAAGTGATTTGAGCTCAATTACAAGACTTTCTATTTTATCAAGTCCTATTTAGGACAATTATTTTTAGTAAGTTAAAAGGAGACATGGTTAAAAGGATTTCAAGAAATTGAACCTAAGCTATAAGAGGTGATGCACTAAAAGGAATGTTGAACACCTACTTTGCATGGAGATGAAAACCAATAAGTTTGAAGGGGATGAATACACACCACAAGTCAACCAATTGCTTATGAATTCATTCACCATTAAACACAAACCATTAAATATGCAACACAATTTAACATGCATAGTTAACCAAAATTGCAATGAGAGATCAAGAGAATATAATGAACACAAGAGAGGGTTAAAGTTCATCCACATACTTATATTATTGCTCCACATATTTGATATAATGCATTACAATGGCCAAGAGGCACAAATTTTCATTACAACTTGAATGGGAGGTTTGAACTCCACAAATTCACTTATGACAAGAGAATAAGGGAGGGTGCAAAGCAAGATTATCCAACCTTTTGAAATGAGCCCCTCCTTACAATATATAGGAAGAATGAGAGAAGGGAGAGAGAGGAATTTGAAATCTTGCTTCAACCACCCAAAATGCATTAAAATCACTTGCAATAATGATGGGTGCCACTGCAAAACCCATGCCTCCATGTACTTTGCCTTGTTGGGAAGAAAGGAAGCCCATACCTTCATTATTTTGGTAGGTGAGAAATCTAGAAACATCCCTCTAAAATGGTGGATTGTATTTCTTCATTTTAAAATATTTAACCTTACTAAAAATAAGAAAACCAATTGTAGTTGTGTAGAGGACATTGAGAGATTTCCAAAAATTCCTATCTTGTGCAAATCCAAGCTCCCAATCAAAATTTATGGCCATCTGAAGATGAGGGTGCCTTTCTGCAATAAATGCTAGTGGTTAATTTTCCTTTTCGGACTCGAATTTGTATCGCACCCCCAAAATTTGAAATTTTGGACTTTCAAGATTTAGAAATTTGGGCTTTTCCATTTCGGAGATCACAATACTATTCATCACTCAAGTTGGCTTGAGAGTTCCAAATGCCGAACCTCCAAAGTCAAAATTTGGACTTTGGAGTTTGGACTCCAAAACCATGTCACGTGACACCGTTCATTGTTCGAGCCAAAAGTTCCAAAATTTAGAAACCCCAAAGTCCAAAATTTAGACTTGAGTTTCGGGGTTTGAGACTTCAGTTTTGGACTTCGACTCCATTTTTCATGTTCATTTCCTTCAAGTCCCCAAATTTCACTTAGGCCTAACTCCAAATGATCCCACCTCCGAAGTCTAAATTTTGGACTTCAGAGCTTCTTCATTTCTCGAACTCCCCTACAATGTGCTCGGTCTACTTCATTGACTTGCTGGCTTGAGCTCAAAACGTGAGCTCCCATGGCTGAATTGATCCTCCTATTTTCTCTCCATGGGGGCTTGTTTGTCCAATTTCACTTGAGGGAAAAATTGGATAACAATTTGATTGGGCAACAAGTCGATGCGGATAAAAACATGTCTATATCAAACTATTAAGAAAATATCATGATTGTTTGGCTTTGTCTTATTCTAATTTGAAGACCTATAGGAGGATATGTTTCAGCATGTGATACCTTTGGAGCCTCACACCAAGCCCTTTAGGTAGAAATAAAGGCCAATCAACCCCATCCTTGTAACTAAAATGTAAGAGGAGATTAAGAGACTCAAGGATGGAGGCATCATTCAACCCATAAGATACTCTTCATGGGTTACCAATTTGGTTTCGATGAGAAATAAAAATGGGGACATTAGATTGTGTGTTGACTTCAAAATTTAAACTTCATTGAAAGACAACTACCCTTTTCCAAACATGGATAACCTCTTGCAAAAGGTAACAAGGTCATAAATGCTTTCAACATTGGATGGTTTCTTTGGTTACAATCAAGTGGTGGTTAAAGAAACCAATCAATATAAGACTACTTTCACCACCCCCTAGGGAACCTATGTCTATGTCATAATGTCATTTTTCTAATGAATGCAGAGATAATTTCCAAAGAGCAATGGATGTTGCATTTTTGGATTCATCAATGAGTTTATTATGGTTTACCAAGATGATATAATAATATTTTCCAAGAAGAAGGGTGATCACTTAGAGCACCTTGAAAATATATTGATCAGGTGTAGAGAATTTGGTATCTCATTGAATCCTAGGAAGTTCCATTTTGGTGTGAAAAGGACAAAGTTTTTAGGGCACATTGTGTCTCAAGAAGGAGTTATGATTGACCCTAAGAGAGTGGAGGCAATTGATAAAGTACCCATTCCCTAATCCAAGAAAGGTATACAATCTTTCTTTGGTTAAATTAACTTTGTGAGAAGGTTTGTGTCTAATTTTGCTGAGATCAATCTGCCTATCACAAGTATGTTGAAGAAAGATCATATTATCAAGTGGGGAGATGAAATGGTGCAAGCATTCAAAGGAGTGAAAGATGCATTGAATACTACCCCTATGTTGGCTAGTCCAAATTATAAAAAGAGTTTCATTTTTGTCCTTTGCATACGAATTTAGCATTACCTCATTTTATTGAAAAAGGATTATGAAGGCCATGAGAAACCAATTTTATTATTCAAAAATGCCTTACAAGGATCTGAATTGAAGTACATAATCATGGAAAAGCAAGATTTTTCTTTGGTAAAGGCCACTAAAATTTTTAGACCTTACATCTTGAGCTCAAGGATCATTGCATATGTGCCACACACCATGGTCAAAGACATTTTGACACAAATGGAAGCTTCAAGAAAAAGGTGTAGATGGGTTAACAAACTCCAAGAATATGACATGGACATTCAAACCACCAAGTTAGTTTGGAAAGACTGATGGTAGAAGCAAATCTGTAAGTTGTTGAAGTAAACAATGTTGTTGTTGATTTAGGGGATCCTCATGAAAAGGTATGTGCTTCCATTTGGTACAAGGAAATTATGTACTACTTGAAGAATTTGAATTTTCCTTTTGGCCTAGACAATAATCAAATAAGGACATTGAAGTTGGTGTCCCAAAAATACATCTTGAATAAATTTGGTTTAGCTTGGAATAATCTAGAAGGAACTAAAGATGAAGCTCATATGATAATTGATGAATTTCATGGAGGAATTTTCAATGGTCATTATCTTTATTAAAGTGACTGCTCATAAGATTTTGAGGGAAGAGTTATTGGTGGCCATCTCTATTTAGTGATGTTGCTCAAGTTTTGAGGAGGTGTGAAGGTTGTCAATGTTTCTCAAGTAGGCTAAAAGCTTCATGATCCCCACCATTGCAACCCATTTAAGTTGAGGATACTTTTAGACAATATGAGTTGAATTTTATCAAAAAAATGATAGATGTATCTAGTGTAGACCACAAGTGGATTTATTTTCTACATATTACTTCACTAAGTGGGTTGAAGCAATCCCTACCAAGAAGGCTACTCACCAAGTGGTCATGGAATTCCTTTTGAATAACATCATTTGTAGGTTTGGTGTCCCAGACCAAGTTAGTTATTGATAATGCCATGAGTTTCAGAGCTAAACCTCTTATGGAAATGTGTAAAGAATATGAGACAAACCTAACTTATTCCTCCAACTATAACACCTAAGGAAATGGGAAAACTGAATCAAACAACAAGAACTTGTTGAAAATACTTAAAAGGGCCTTGGATATCAACAAGAGAAAATGAGGTGATCAATTTAAAATTGTAAAGCATGGGATGATAAAATCACACCCAAAAGGTCAATTGGAAAGATCCCATTTGAGATAGTCTATGGCACCCAAGTTGTTCTTCCTCTTCATTTGAAGTTATCAATGTATCAATTCATGCAGCAGTTTGGAGAGGAAGAAGGAATTGATCCTTATAAAAAGGATCAACCAGATTGTTGAACTTGATGAGATTAGGAGAGAATCTCACCAAAAACATAAATTTCAAGAAAAAACTGAAGAAGATATTTGACAAGAAGGTATCTCTAAGAAGTTTCCAAATTGGGGACTTGGTGTTATTATGGGACAATAGACATGAAGATAAGGGAAAGCATGGAAATTTTGAAGCTCTTTGGATGGGCCCTTATTCCATAGATGTCAGAATTGGAGAGCATACCTTCTTCTTGAGATATTTGGATGGTGAAATACTTGAGTTTCCTGTCAATGGTAGGCATCTCAAACACTTCTTGGATTAGGTGTATCCCAATTTATTTCATGTACAATGTAAAGTCTTTCCTTTAATAATTTTATGTTCCCTTTTTGTTCTCCTTGGTGGGTTCTTGTAACTCTTGTGACCTAAACCGCAAAACCAAGTGTTTACCAATTTGAATTTGTTGCCCAATGGATAGGCACTTGGTATACTTCCATGAGTTTTTATCACCCTCTAGAAACCCACCTGGAGGTGTCCATCCCCTAGATAAATATAATGTTGGTACACATTTTGATCCTGTTGTATCCTTGGCACCATCTTTGTAAATTTCCCCAATGCTTCCTGAGGTGGTCCTTCCATTTCCTTATTGTTCCTTAGAATTGTAAGTTGTTTATTGACATGTTAAAATAACCTTTCTATTGTCCTATTTTGTTCCGTGGTTACATTTGTGGAACTATTATTTAATCCCTTAGTTCCACCGCTTCACCAAAAAAATAATGTTTCACGGCTTTGAACAATAGTATTCTTGAAATTGAAGATAATGTAGTCTTTCGTGGGTTTGAAGAAAAAAAAAAGAAGTTGTGGAAGTCATAGGTTAGTGTTCCATAGGTGCAAGGAATTTTCAAAGGAAGGCCACTTAAAAAAGGAGTAAAGGAACTTAGTGCTTCACGGACTTGGTGATTATAGTGTTACTGCAGAATTAGTTATTTCGTGAAACAAAAGGTATCGTCCACTTAGCGAAGCCACGATGCTAAGAGAAAGTGCCACAAGGATCCACAAAGTAGAAATAAGGAAGTTAGAATGTGACCAAGTATGAATGAATATGAATGTTGTAGAGCCAATAATTTAATGTTCTCGCGGGTTTATCAAGTTATAGTGTTTTGCAAAGTTACAAAATCCACGGGATGGAGAGACATGGTCGCGGGAAGAGAATACCACGATACAAAGGAGACCCCACGGAAGAAGAAAAATCCATGAAAGAATTAAAAGATAAAACCAAAGCCACATAATGAAATAAACACTTAGAGAGCCATGAAGCAAATGAAGATTGCCTTGAAATTCACATGCAATATCTATGCTAACCGAAGTAAAGCATGCAACATAAAATAAAATATTTGAATACAATATGCTAACCTAACATGTGCATAAAATACTAAGCTAACATAAAGTAATAAGAATATAGGAGACTACTCTATACAAAATGACAAGTTGAGTTAGAGCACTTACTTGTTGGGGGTGGTTGCTGATGCATCTATTCCCAAAGGACCAATACACCAAGAGAGAATAGATTTTGGGTGGAGAAGGGGAAACAATCCAGTCCTAACTCACTATAGGTGACCCAAGAGTGCAAGAAAACCAATCCAACAAGAAGAAGATCCAATCCAAGAGTCAAGATGTAAGAAATCCAAGAGTTGAGTGAGCAGATGCAAGTTGGTGCAAAAAAGAGAAGAGCTAATGGCGAGTTCTGTATGTATTTTTGTGCTATGTCCTATTGTGTGAAATTGTCTTTTTGGTATTTATATGACATGCCATCACCCGTGGGAAAAAGGCGTTGACCAAGATTTGAAAATGCATTACGACAATCGCAATCACCCACAGGTGATGGCATCGGCTAGGAGGGAAGATGATAAATGGTGTGTGTAATGTGTCATGAGAAAAAAGAAATGCAAAAAAATAATATGGTCATGGTGAAAAGGTGAAGAAGGATGCAAAGAAAAAAAAAGAAGATAAGAGAAAAAGAAGTGGATAAATAGGACCAAAAGCTATTCTCTCTCCATGTATCATCCCTAACCCAATGGTTACGTGAATAACCATACCCCTATCCTAGAAATGAGCCCCTTAAGGCACCCATTCCTAGAAATAGATGCATTAGTGACCTCTAACCTAGAAGAGAAATTGTTAGTAATAGGTATGAAAATAGAAAGTGTGAAAAATTAGGTGTATACATATGCCCCAATCATTGATTACCACATGTCATAATAGCAAAACATGGGGTAGTCAAGTGGAAATAAATGATACATAACATTGAAATCAAAAGTAGATGTTGAAAGTAAATAAAGGACTAGCTATGAAATGAAATATACCCACCAATGCATACCTGATAGTGTTGGTCATCCTACCACGTATGGGTGTAATCCATGTTCTACTAGAACCCTAGAGAAGAAAAATTGAAAGGAAACACTAGAGGATCATAGTAAAATAAGACATAAATCACCTAGCTAGGGGCCCATGGGATGGATCGTAGGTTGAAATTGGAGATATAGGGTCAAAAATGTGATTTTTGGCCAAAGAGTGGGACAAGGTGTATAATATGTCAAAAGGAGGGAGAAGATCATGATCCCAACACAATGATGATGGATTTTTTAGAGATCGGGAACTAAAATGATGGGTATTTGAAGATTGAGGGTTGAATCATGATAATGAATTTGAATAGAAATATTAGGTTTATATAGGATTTTTATTTTTATTTGCTTATTGCTATTTTTGGAATTAAGAGAACTGAGCTCTGGAATTCCAAATTTGGGAGATTTATGATATGATGATATGGCATGAGTACAGGAGGAGGAGGATGGAGGATGATGAGGAGGCATGCACATGGAGCACATGACCATGGGTAAGTCATTGCATTTAATTTTGTTAGGTAGATTAGGAGAAATTTGGTATTTTTAGGATTATGAAGATATTAGAGCATCATTTTGAGTCAAACTTGTGTCATTAGAAAGGGTAGGACAAAATGCAAGTGGGTTTGGGAGGGATTTTGCTTTTTAGATTTTTTTTTTGATTTTTATTTTTTTTTAAAGTTTTTAAAATTTCGTGTCATATGGATCTGAGATGCCATCACCCCCTTGAAACAACAGGGCCGATGGCATCGGGATTTAAAAAAATTGAAAATAATGGTGTAACTAGAAGAGGGCCGATGGCGTAAGGAATATTTAGAAAACATGTGAATTTTTATAATTTTAGATATTAAATTGATTTTTGAGGAATCTAATGCCTATGGATTTTATTGATTTGTGAATGTAGGGAGATCAGAGGATCACCTATGGTGGGTGGTTGATGTGGCATGGCTTAATGGATTGATTTTATCAGATTGACAGATGCAGAGGTAACATAACTACATGGATGGGGATTTGGGGGCATCATGATGATCCCAAGATACCATTGAGTTTGGATTTACTATAGATGTTTTGACCGCATGGGAGCCTCGGGCCAACACCTTTCGGTGGTGGGTAGGTGAGATAGTTGAGATGACCGTGACACTTTAGGATGTGCATGAGATATTGGGCTTACCGATTGAGGGGGCTCACATGTATTGTGATCTTACCCCGGATATTACAGAGAGGAGGGCCTTGGTGCATGGGCCACAAGAAGTGAGACATATGATGAGGGGATGCTCAACATTAGATGCAACACAATATATGCAGGAGAGATTTGGCTATATGGAAAGGTGGTCATGGGCATTACCATGGCACACATATTGTGCCACAAGGAAGATGGGACCACCATTCATTATATTTGGTGGTTTCATGTAGAGATGTGGATTGAGAAAGGTACATTATTCAGTTTGGGGACCACTATATATGGGTAAAGCTAGTGCATGATTTATATAAGGTCGACGAGAGAGAGAGCACAGAGGACCATGGGTCCCATTATATTATTGATGACATGGATTTATGAGATATTTGATGTATAGGCCCATAGGGATGCCATTAGCCATAAAGAAGATGCCCGAGAGTACTTTAGTGGGCACAGGGGCCGATAGTGAGAGAACTTCAGCATATCGCCCTTATGACAAGTACATCCAGATGATGTCATATGGGAGCCCTACATAAGGAATGTTGATTAGTGGCCTAGTTGGCCAGGGAAGAGGACTTGGATGTATTTGATGAGGTTATGAGACATTATTTGCATTGGGTAGAGACCCACCCGATGGATAGGGTACCTAGATAGTTTGGGCGGCTAGAGCCTACCATGTGGTACCACCACTACTAGCCTACAAATGACAGACATGAGAGGAGGATACAAGTACAATGGATATAAGTACTAATGTTATGCCCCTGAGAGTATGGACCATAGGTAGAAGACAAGGGAGGTAGATAGAGATGGAGAGTGTGGGGAAACTCAAGACCCACCAGAGATCATTAGAATGAGAGTTCAGATGAGGGATCGATGGAGGACCCACCGACCTGGACCCCAGGTGGGAGATATACATATGTAATCTAGTCCTAGCACTAGAGGAGAGAGGAGAGACAACCAACACCATGGTTGAGAGAGCATAAGATGTGGTGACAAGAGGTGGTTACCTGATGCCATTGGGGATGGAGATGGCCTTACAACTATGAGACAAGCCCAGTCCATCGCAGAGGAGATATGATTTTGGTGCCCCGAGATAGATGGGCACAATATGTTGGATGGAGATCTCATCGATATGATGAGGATGAGGTGGTATTGGGTGGCCACGAGGAGATGATGAGATATCAGAGAGAGATCTTGGGAAGCTAGGTATGTGTTATTGTGATGATTTTATTTAGAGATGTAGATGATATATTTGATATATATCATGAGATTGGTATTGATTAGTGAATTTTGGTTTTGTAGAGAGATGAAGAGGAGTGAACTCCTTGATAGAGAGTGCACACCATGAGATCCTGGACCCAGTATTGGATATTTAGGATACCTCAGTCATGATGGACCCACAACAATGCACCATTATTAGTAGTGAGTCAAGTGGGGGATTTTGATTGGTTTGGGAGGTTATCAGAGCAACTACAGAGAGATGAGAGAGATGCACATGCATTGGAAGACATGAAAAAACATAGATGTGATGTTGTGGAGAGCTTATTATTGTAGGCACAAGGTGCCTTTTTAGAGAAACAGTGCACCTTTAGATGCCAGGAGCATTGTGAGAGAGGATTCATGAGGCTAGAGGTAGAGAGATGAGAGCACATACAGGGAGAGGCCTCAGAGCCCGATCTAGGGGTAGAGTCTCTAGCTCTCACACATCCGAGCATCTACATGATCAACATGGCACCTTTCAAAAAAATCATCAGAGACCCCCCTAAGGGGGTGAGGATGTTTGAGCCACACATTGATTATAGTATATTATGATGATTATGATGTATTTTTTGATGTATAAAATATTATATATATTATATATATATATATATATATATATATATATATATTTATATGATGATTGATTTATATGATGAATGATGCTTTACTTTATATTTTCCTTTCTTTTTCTCATGCATGTATGTGGTAATACTCATGGTACTTAGGAAGAATGATAATGATATTTAGGTAAAAATCTAGTGGGAGGGAAAATCGATAGGATAGCCCAACCCCATGCGATGAAAAATCCAAGAGGTAAAAAAGAGGCCAAGATAACTAAAAATAAGTGAGGTTAGAAGAAATAAATCCAAGTGAGGTTAAGAACCAAAGGATGCACAAGATCCACTAGGAAAGGATAGGGTGAATCGAAGCCAAAATAGGTAGAATCAAGACCATGACATTCCAATGGTAGGAGATGTCAGGGAAAAAGAGAGGTGATGATAAACCCAAGTGGGGTGAGAGATCCCAAAAAGGATAATATATTTTGGAGATGTGTGTAAAACCCAAGGGGGCCGAGAGCCCAAGTGGAGGTGAGACCCAAGGCAAAAAAAAATTTGTCAAGGTATTTATAAAGGAGATATCTAGCCATGAGGGGAAAATGATCGTAGAGTATCAGTAATAATATCATCAACTTGATTTAAGATATGGCTTTAGGGACAGAGTCATGAGGTCCTCTATGGTGTGTTGTGTGATAGAAACCTATCGGTGTACCTCGATCATGGTGGAAAATAAGGTGTCATCTATCTGATCCTCTAGTCGGGTGAGAATGTCACGCCAAATATTGTCCATGGTGGGATGAGGATCAAGATGAGGTGGTGGTCCATAAGTTGGTTGAGGTCTAGTTGGTCTAGGGGAAGGATGATGGCTCTGAGAGGAGTTGGATCTACACTTTCTTCCATGTGAAGAGGACTGGGAACGGGGCACCTACTTACTATGCATGACCCAAAATTTGTGTATGTATGCAAGTAGTAGCCATGGTGTGAACAATAAAAAGTGGGGCTGAGGTGGAAGGCCATGTGTAGCCTTTGAGCTTGATCTCTTTTAACCTCAACTTCAAAGCTTTTCATGTGTCTTTTGTAGGCTCTGTAATCAGATACATCATGCCTGGAGCCTCATGCCATGTACAATATGGCTCTCTTCCCCTAGAGGGCCGAGGATCCATAAGGGCGAGAGGTAGGGGAGGATGTAAATGGATGATATGGGTCAACATGGATGATGTTTGGCACATCTTGTACTTCATCATCCATAAGGTCATCAACTTCATAGTCAAAACTAGATATATGATCCCCTTTTTTATAGATGAGGAGGTACATCATGTGATCTAGTAGTGGAATCATGCGAGGAGAGGGGAGGGAGTAAGTGGAGCTATCGAGGCTCAAGGTGCTTAGTCTGCTAAGAGGAGGCTCGACCAGAGTGTGAGGAGTCTTCTTGTATAAGAATGACATTCACATCATGAGAAAGCATCATTTGAAGGGTGTTTTGGTAATGCTAGACTTCTCTATCCCAAATTTGGGCATAACTAGCCAAATGGGGATCATCCAAAGCATAACCATCATCGTAGTTAGAGTAGATATATCTATCACAAGATTCAACTATGGTTTCTAATTGAACCATTTTCTTTGGTGGAGGTGGAGGTGTACGTGAGATGGTAATGGGAATGGATGTCCTTCTTATGAGGCCTGCAAGTTAGGAGGAAGTTGGGATATGATGAGATCTGGTAAATTAGAGGTGTTGATCCTAACAGTGATCTCATCAAGGCTCATCATCATCAAAATCCAAGAGATTGGGAGGTGTGCCCGACCAATTTAGATGACCCGCATTGCCACGAAGAGACTCAACAAGATAGTTGAAGCATTGATATTTCATGAAATGGGATAGGAGATAATTCTTCAAGGGTTGGGAATTTATATGTCCCTTTTTGTTGAAGAGTTTGTAATTCAAGGATTTGGGTCACCTTGAATCTTATAGATAGCCCCTTGATGAGAAAATTTGACACACATTGATATGTGAGAGAAGAAGTGACGCACATGCATACATACGATGGGTCCAAGGTCGACCTAAGAGGATATTATAAGATAAGGGAAATTAAAGACCATGAATTTTATGTATGGTCCTAGGAGGAATAGTGATGGGAAGCCAAATGCAACCCATGGGAGGCATATGATGATGATGATCATATCCCTGACAAAAGTAGTATGTGTGGTTTTTAGGTTGTCTATTGAGTAACCAAGAGCCTTGATGAAATATAAGGAGGCCACACATGTGCCAGCACCTTCATCGATGAGGGCACACTTAACTATGTTTTGACCGATTTATATAGAGATGAAAAGTGGAGGATCATTTCTACCCAAAGAAAGAGTTCATATGGAATCATAAAAGCTATGGGGAAATGGATACAAGTTTGAGTGTTTGTGGTAAGATCCATACAAATGGAAAGCTCCTCACATTGATGGATGGATTGCTTTCTTCCGAACCATGCAATGTAGGAGACTACCCCAAAGTAGGAGGAAAAGGGATGTTCATGTCAAACAACACAGTCATGAGACACTCATGATGGTGAGGTGACATGCGCATGAGTTCTAAAAGGGAATTGGACTGAGGAATTTGAAAGTTCTTCTAGAGGATCCCACTCATCATGATGGGATGAGAAAGCAATGAGAGAGTGTGAGGAGGATCTTCAGAAATAGGCTCAAAAGGAGGAGGAGTGATTAGGGATACTTTAGAAATTATTTTTTTTTAGGCTCGATGCCATCGGCCTAAATGTCAAAGGTGTCATATGATTGGAGGAAGAGTTTGAGACACCTTTGACCATGTAACAATTTTTTCATAGGGGCGATGGCATCTATAGAAGATGGGATTTTGTCTTTGGGAGTTTGATTTTGAAAGACACAAGGGTAGATGACTCTATGAGTTTGAGGCTGAAATGATGGAGGATATTTAGGTTCTATGTATGCTATAACATGCCTCACATCATTTATGGAAAACCGTGTTCTCAGGAGGATAATCAGGATCAACTACATTTGTTGTAGCATTTTCTGATTTCTTAGAACTTTTACCTATACTATGGTTAGGCATAGGATCGAGAAAGACTTTGAGCTCTTCATTAGCTTGATTGATAGCATTATGATGATATTTTTTTTTTGGGCATCATGAGCCTTGACTGCTTTGGTCAAACACTCTCTAGTGATGGCATCATGATCAAATTGAGGACCTAGGAAGAATGTGATGGAATTCATGTGAAGGGCATGACAATTTTCATGAGAATGGCCCCAATTAGCATGTGCCACCAAAAAACTTGTTCTCATCATGCCATTGAGGGATAGGTCGAGAAGGATCGAGGATTTGACTAAATGGATTAGGCATGCATCATCTCAACTCATCCTTGGTCAATGGTTGATAATAAATAGGTTGGTTTTTTATTATTATTAGCTTTTTGATCAATATTAAAGACATTCTTACTTGAAGAATCCATAAGAGGAAGAGTATCTGAGACTCCGTCATCTATGGTGTTCTTGTTCTTTATCCTTTGGAGGATTTTACACTTGTTTGGTTTCTTGTGCTTTAGGAGGAGCCTTCTCAAACTCCCTCATGAGGTAGTATTTCCTTTTATCTTGTTCAAAAGCTTCATCTAAGGAAGTAGGAGAGAAAGACCTAACCTTATATTGAAGGCGAGGTTCTAGAGCTCGAAGGAAAAGTTGGAATAAGCTATCATTTGGCATATTATGTTCTACTTTAGTAGAAAAGTCTTCCAATGTTTGATAAATGCTTGTGTTGATTCATTCTCATGTTGTTGACAATTAATAAAAGCATTGATATTATTCTCAGGAAAATCATGATATTGGAACTCATTAACTAGGGTTGTTACCAAAGATTCTAGCTCCACTATGGAGTTAGGGGTAAAGTATGATACCAATCTAAGGCATCCCTAGTAAGAGTCTTAGCTAAAATATTAGTGGTAGTGTAAGAGTTAACTTTAATCCATTCTTTATAAATATTACCAAAATATTTGATGTGGAGAGTGGGATCGGTTGATCCATCATAGGAAATGGAAGGGGCAATGCCTCAATATCCATGCTAGCAATATAGGGTGCTAGAGGCTCTTGTTGGACTACCCAAAAATTTGTTATGAATAGGAGGTTGGGAAATAGGTGCCCCATTAGGTCCATTAGGTAAGGGAGGGGGAATTGCACCAGAGCCGGGTTGGGATGGTTAACCATTTGAACCATGTTAGTTTGCATTTGGAGAAGTTGAGTCATAGTAGTGGTTTTTGTTGTTGGCTCATTTTGTCTATGAGTTGAAGGATGAGATTAGTAGGGTTAGAACTAGAGGCATTCTAGATGATCCTACCATAGTAGCCTTCCCACTATCTACCCTATTGTCAAGTTTCTTAGATAAAGTCAAGAAGATGCTTGTGGATTACTTGATTGGGTTCCCCCTTGTATTGAGGAAATTTGTCAAGGAACTTTTGGATCTCAGGTGGAAGATCAGAGGTATCATCATCAATTGATCCTCTTCCTCTTCATCACCTAAGTGTTATTATTGTGGGTGTTATACTTATTTCTATTGGCTCCTACCACACAAAAGTCTGAGTAGAAAGGAAAATTGGATTTTGGATGATTGGTTTTTGGAAATGACTGCACATCAAAATTGGAGAGCCCTGCCCAAGATACTCCATGATGGAGTGTGATGATCTGGCCTAAAAAAAGCTCATAATATAGGCTATATGAACAACAATCGGCCCTGTAAAAAGGGTTACATACAGAATAGGGCGAAGGCATCTAGTGATGAAATTTGGAAGATAAAAGAAAGGATCGACCTGCACAAAATTGACACAGGGGCCGATGACATCTGGGAAAATTGGTTTTTAGGTTTTTTAAATTTTTAAGGTTGAAACAAGGTAAAACTAAAAATGGATGATTTTAATGAGTTTTCTTGATCAAAAGGTACAAAATAAAGATTCATGTTGGGTTCACCAAGGATGTATGGTGGGAAAAAATGTGTCTAGACAACATGCACTCTTATCATCCATTCAACTAGGGTATCGAGGCAAAACGAGTAAGAGACACACAAGACAAACACACAAATGGATAGAATTCAAAGGGGGTATAGGGATGATAAGATCACATACCCAAAGGGAAGTAACCCTTACACTAGGACAACCTAAGGTTTCCAAGGCCCTAGGTCAAAAAGAGGAAGGAACCCTATTGAGGTATCGACACTATGGGGGTGATTAAGAATAAAATAAACATGCAATATCTATGCTAACCAAAGTAAAGCATGTAACATAAAATAAAGAACTGAATACAATATGCTAACCTAGCATGTGCATAAAATACTAAGCTAACATAAAGTAATAAGAAAAGATATAGAGACTACTCTATACAAAATGACAAGTTGAGTTAGAGCACTTTGGGGGGGCGGTTGTTGATGCATCTATTTCCCAAAGGACCATACACTAAGAGAGAATAGATTTTGGGTGGAGAAGGGGAAACAATCTAGTCCTAACTCACTATAGGTGACCCAAAAGTGCAAGCAAACCAATCCAATCAAGAAGAAGCTCCAATCCAAGAGTCAAGATGCAAGAAATCCAAGAGCTAAGTGAGCAGATGCAAGTTGCGCAAAAAAGAGAAGAGATAATGGCGAGTTCTTGTATGTATTTTGTATATATCTTTATGTGGTGAAGATGTATTTTTGGTATTTATACCAAATGCCATCATTGCCTGGGTGAAGGCGTCGATCCAGAATTTGAAAATGTGCCGACGTAATCACTCTGATGGCGATGGCGTTGGCTAGGGAGGAAATGATAAATGGTGTGTGCAATGTGTCATGAAAAAAAAATAAATGCAAGGAAAAATAATATGGTCATGGTCAAGTAAGCAATGTGTGAAGAATAATGCAAAGAAAAATAAGAAGATAAGAGTAAAGAAGGTGAATAAATAGGACCAAAAGCCATTCTCTCTCCATATATCATCCCTAACCTGATGGTTACGTGAATAACCATAACCTTATCCTGAAATGAGCCCCTTAAGGCACCCATGTTCCCTAGAAATAGATGCATTATTGAGGGTGGGTTTTTATCTAAGAGTACGGGTTCCCTCTTTTGGGGTTTGGTTCTGCATAGGATTGGATGCTTGTGGTTACTATTTGGGTTTCATGATGGTGGTTACTGACTATACAACCATTAATAGGCTTTTATAGCGCACGCATGCACACACACACACATATGTGTCTCCCTTTTATCCTTTACAAATAAATACACAAGACTCTGTTGTGCCATGTAAACTTTTGTTATCTCTTGTTGTAGAAAAGATTGAAATGAATAAATACGGACCTTCCTTTGTAATTATGTGTTCTATCATGTCAAATAACTACATGGAAGCATTTTGTAGTGGAGTGTTTTATTGGGTCGAGGGAATAACATTAAGTAGTGTTACTTTGCATCAATTGTAAATTCCTCTCTATGATTTCTAGAAATGAACATTTGTTGTCTCGGGGTGTCTGTATGTGCTAAATTTTTAAGAATTATTTTTTATTTTTTTATTTTTGTGTGTGTCCATGAAGGTAAATAATCTTTAGGGGTTGAATTTGTTGGTTTTAGGTTTTAATGCAATAGCGATTATCGGGACAATATTGATGATGTAGATAATTCCTTCCATTAGACTCTTATTCCCCAATTATCATCCATATTCACTTTTCATTTCATAATAACTTTTCCCTACCCTTGCATATTTCATCATTCATTGTAAATTCAACATGATATCTTCTTGGAAACTCAACATCTGTGCATATTTTTAGTGGGGTTTCCATGATTTGTGAATCTTAGCATCTTGAGTATCATTTCATTCCAAGTTGTCAACAAATTCCTTCAAAATGATGCTTGTGATCACCCTAAATATGTCTTTAGTGGCTTGTGTCTGATGTATCAAGTGTTTGCAATTATTGTGTGACCATTATTTTAAATGAGCATTGCATTTTTGGTTACATTTGATATCAGATTGAGGTTCCAACAAGTTTGAGGGTTTAAAACATAGTATTTCCCTCCCCCTTTCAAACCACCCCTTAGGTTCTCTCACCTTGGTTTAGGAAAAACCATAAAGTAGCGAGGTGAAGCGAAAAACCATAAAGTAGCAGGTGAACAACCACACCCTTAGTCAAGTGTCTCCTTATCATCTCCACAGACTAGGTCATGAAAGGAATATGCATCCATCCCCGATAAAAAACAAAAAAGTAATAGATCCATCATTCTTCCTTGCCCCTTATCTCATGAAAATTTCCCTTTAAGTTTTTATGGGGATTAGATTTGGAACCAACACGTTCCACTTTTCCTATGCCACTCAATGCTCCTTGTCAAATTTTTCAATTCCCAATTTATATACACTAACTATATCATTTTTGTCTTGTCAATTTATCCGTGTCAAGCACATTACCTTCACATTCCCCAAAATGTTGTAAATTCCAAACACGTTCCAATTTCTAGCACACACTTCCTGCCATTTTCTTGCGCACCCCACTAAAGTGATACTCCATTTTTGCATGCAATCATATATCAATACCATTATTCCTCCTCTCTCTGTGCATGTAGATATTTCAAGCATCAAGATTTTGTCTCTTCCATGCGATGATTTTTAATACGTGCAGGATATCGGTTTCACCATTTCCCACAACCTTTTATTTTAGAAAATGTTTATGTGTTTTCTGAAAGATGTCGATAAATGACATGTGGGGAGAATCAATTTTTCTATCCTCTAAAAGCTTTCTATTTGATTTTAAGTTGTGTAGTTCCCTGATGGAAAACACGTGGCCTCCATTGGTGCCACCATTTTCCACATATCTTTGAAGTTTGGCTTCACCTCCACTATTATGATTTATTACATATGGTGTGCATTAGTGTATTCTTCTTCTGTGAGCCTTTGAAGCTTAATGTGTAGGTATATTTTATATTCCCTACTTAAATTACGGGTGCAATCCTCCACACATTTGTTTATATAAAGAACTTATATGGGAATAAAAAATTATAGCGCTTTCACACTTCAATGTTGAGAACAAAATTTCTAAATATATCATAAGGATTTGATTCTTACACGAAACATGCACACTTATTACAACAAAATAAACACTTTAAAGAAAACTATTCTAAGTGCAATAAAGAAACTACCCTAGGAAATTGAAATAACATATTTCCTAATGGCATACACTTTATTTAAGTACAAACAAGACCCTTGTTAGAAGTATGGTTTAAGCCTACTCCCATTGAAGTGACTTGGTAGGAATTATACATTAAGTCCCTTCAACTTACATGCCCTCGTAGGTAAGATCTCATGTATCTAATAGGGCCCTAGTAAATGTTTTGAAGTTTCCCTAAGGTTTTGCACAAACTTAGAGTCATATAACAATACTTTAGTGCCTAAAGTTACGATTTTGTTTCTTATACATCTATTATGCCAAGATTTTTGCACACTTTCTCCACCCCTTGGCTCCATCTTGCATGTGATCTTCTTTCATACAACTATAAGAGTTTAGTAAGGCATTCTATAATTGATTACTCATCATCCAAGTTTGCAATGTGTGTTATCCTTAGCAATGGACCCATGAACTCAATAGGAAACACCGCTTCTTTCTCGAACACTAACTGAAAAGGAGTTTCTCTATTTAATCTTTTGTATGTTGTTTTGTACATCCACAGAACTACCAACACTTTATCATCCTAGTATTTACTTCCAACATCACATATATTTTTCAATGTGTTACTTGGTATCTTGTTGAAAGCTTCATCTGCCCCATTTTCTTTTGGATGATATGGGGTAGTTTTATGGCACACGACCATAAATTCTTATAAAAGTATGTGCAGTGTTTCATTAAGGTAATGGGTTCCTCTATCATTGGCAAGGTGTAAAGGAAACCCATACCTATTTATTATATTCTCCCAAATGAACCTTGTTTTTGTGTTTGTACAATATTTTCTTCGCACGAATTCTACCCACCCTGTTAAATAATTTGTTGTTGTAATGATGTAAAGACGTGCGAGTTCTATGCACAACATGATTTATTGGTCCCACAAAATCAATGGCCCTTTTTGAAAGGTTCATGTGCACGATAATTGGTCGCAAAGGAATTACATATCTTTTATTAGGTTTTCCAACGCATTGAAAATTATCGGATGTGTGTATTCCTTTGTGTCATGGAATAGGTTTTGCCACCATAACCTTGCTACTAAAATCTTGGTATGGTTGCATCACCATACCAATGTCCACCTGTTATTCCCTTATTTTTTCTCATGCAATATTTTTCATGTTCTAAAGTACAGAATACCTTTATACTTCATATCACCCCATTTTGTAAAGTGCTCCACTAATAATTTGATATGGTGAAACCTTGACAACAAGTTATTTATTTTGTTGTGTACTCTAGTTATTTGAAAAAATTCCCTTTCAAGGAATAACAATATATCGTTGATTTCTTTCGGTGTGTTCTTGATTTGTAGAAAATGTGCATCATGTATCCCATCTAAAATTGTAACCACCTCTTCTCCAAAGTAATTATGCATAGTAGATAATCATGCCGATAATCATGTCTTGCATTATTTTTCCCAACTTCACTACTACCGAGAATTGGAACTCTTGAAACAAGCTTTTCCACCTGCATATGCTCCCATGCAATCTTGATTTATTTACCATATGTTTTAGTGTCATATGATCTATATAAAATACAAAGGGTGTTGTCAAGAGATACTGTCTAAAATTTTGTAGTGCAAAAATAATTGAAATCCCCTATCTTTCTATAGGTGTGTAGTTATACTCCACGCACGTCAGTTTTTTACTTGCAAAGAAGATCATATGATCTAAGTTATCTTCCCTACCTATGAAAATATTACTCCCACTATTGTTACTAATGAATCCACATGTACATGGAATGGTTTATTCCAATCAAGGAATTGTAAGATAGGTACACTTGACATTCACTCTTTTAACTCATCAAAAGCCTTCTGCTGATATGTACCCCACTCAAATAGACCTTTCATTTTGAGAATTTTCTCCAATGGTGTGACTATTTTTGCACATCCTCGGATGAAATTTCAATAATATTTACAATTTCCGAGGAATGCACGCAAGTCCCTTTGCATTTTTGGAGTCTCTAGTTAGAAAATTACCTCTATCTTCACCGGATCGATGGGTAACCCATCTTTGCAAATTATGTGGTCTAACAACGTCCCAAAAGGATTCACAAACATGCACTTATTTAGGTTTAATGAAATTTACAATTTTTGGAAACATTCAAACATAAGGTGCAACATTCAAACATAAGGTGCAAACATTCACAATGGTACTTGACCAAAAGTAAACTATCCAATTGTGCAAATAAATCTACAATAATTCGAGGATGAAATTTTCAAACACTGCCACAAAAATGTGTGAGAAAACCGTTAGCACATTAATGAGTCCAAATGAAATTACTATGTATGTGAAACACCCCACTCATTTGCAAAGGTTATTTTTGTGCAATCCTCTTTAGCTATATTTACTTGATGATACTCGAAAAATCCATCCATAAATGTGTAGATATCCCTTCTTGCCAACCCTTTCAAAATATCCTTTGTAAAAGGTGTTGAGAATGGAATAAATACACATACGGTATTTAGTGATTTGTAATTGATGTGGATCCTTACGCACCCATATTTATTGATGCTTATGACCATTGAGATTACCCATTATTATTCCTTTATGGGTGTAATTACTCCTACATCCAATATCTCATTTATTTCTTCCTTGACCTTGGTGTGCAAGTTTGAGTTCATTTATAGGGTAGCACCTTCAACCAATTTTATGTGCATTTTTCCGAGGATGGGTACAACCTTTTCATCTCTTGGAAATTTTGTGGGAATAACACATACATTCTATAATATTAGCAATTTCAGCCTCGTACCAATAGTCTCCAATAGTTACAATTTCGAGTGCTTCTTTTGTGCCAATATTTACCTTTTTAGATTTCAATGGCTCACTATATTGTGTAATATTTATACCATTATTTTCAATGAATGCTTGGAAACATACGGAGTTTTAAAATCTAAATGGTCGAGTATATGTCTCTTTAATAGTTTGGCGAACCATATTTTTTTGGAAGCACAAACACTAAGAGGGGGGTGAATCAATGTGCATACAAAATTTTCATTCACTTTAATCATTAACATTCATTAACCATTCAACTTATATTATTCATTAATATTGATCAATATAACACAACCATCAAATCATATGCAAGAGGAACACAATAACACATGGACACAAGATTTAAGTGGGAAACCCTCAAGGGGAAGAAAACCCCTTTGAATCTCTGCATATATTACTAAACAAAAAGGAATCCTATGTATATTACACAACACAAGATATTTCTTTAGTGAAGCACCCACTTCACAAGGAGCACCAAACCCTTGTTTAGTAGAGCACCAACCCTCTAAGGAGAACCAACCCCCTAGATGACTCAACACCAAAAAAATGCATTTGAAATTAATTCAATCTATGAAATTTTTCTCACACAACTGATGATGACTCAATGAAGCATACTTCTCATTCCATCTCTCTCAGAACATCTCTCTAGCCTCCATGCTTTAAAGACTACTTCCTTTAAGATGATTTCAACACTGACCTAGCTCGCCATACCTGATCTCTCTCTAAAACAAAATAATATCCTCATTTACCTCTCAAAAGGTAAAAATACCTTCTTTTCCTCCTTCAAACACCCCTCTAGGTCGCACTTTTCTCCCTCTTACATAACTAGCTCAAATGAGCTTTCTAACTTGCCTTTATACCTATCTTATGAACTTAAAACACTTGGGTCAGCCATCATAGAGAAAAATAAATCCCCACATCATAATAAAATAAAATAAATAAAACACATAGGAAAATATAGGTTTCCAACATCACCTAAAGCATTCTAGACCACCACTACGACTCAAGAAACCCTAAAACACCAAATCAAACAACTGGCCAAGAAGGGAATGTTATAGACCAAAAAAAATACACCAAAGCATGGAACACACTTAAACATGTTTTATAAGCATTAAAAAACCTCAAAAATCATGAAACATACTAGAACAACATCTCAAGCCATGAAACCTACTTGAGACCATGCACAACCAAGCACCCTCAAAATTAGCCTTTAGAGAACAAGCCATAAATTCCTCAAAACTCATCAAAAACTCAAGTTTGATATACCATTGGAAATATATTGATCTCAATATCATCACAAAACTCAAACCAGACCATAAAAATATTGTAGCACCTCCAAAACAACTATGCACCTAGACTGCTCCAAACTGCCCAAAACTACCTAAAAACTAGTCTTCAAAGATAGGGCACACTTGACCTCTTAAAGGATCAAACATGATCTGAAACCATCATGGAAATGAATAAAAACTCCCATGCTTCCATAAATTCTAAATTAGTCATCAGATCCAATGGATAACTTTTCCACAAACTGAACTTTTCCATAAACTAGCATTTTTGAGTGGGGCCCACATACAACCAAAACCTCTAAATCACACCAAAATAAATATGGAAGTTTCCTATACAAACTAAAATCATCACATTTTCAAAATGAATCAATTATGGACCACTAAAACCAATTTCTTCCAAGTTGCTACCAAGCTAGGGTTTTGAGAGGGTTAAAAAGTTGTTTACCTTCTTAACGATTGTTCATAAAAACATGATGATCAAACACCTCATTCCACTTGAAAATATTCATAACTGAACTATTCAAATTTACCCATAACCTTGGGTTCCAATGCAAATCATACACTCTCCAACGAGCATTAGAAAGTCAAAATTTAGCCTTGGTTTCTTACCTTCATAACTTAGTTTTGGTAAAAACTCAATATCTTGCAAAATCTTCAACATTATGTTCTCAAATTTGGACCACACTATCATATCAACCTAAAAACAATCTCCAATGCCAACCTTTCCATTTCCATGCTAAAAATAGTCCAAATCACTTCACTAGGGCATGCTTTCTCAAGGATTAGGTCTAGTGTAGACCTAGAAACCATGAATTCTCCTCATATCTACACTCTGAGACACTTGTGAGTGTCCCTACACCTCATCCACATGATTACCATGCTCTCACCAAGCTCACACAACTACTACATGCTTTATTTCACCATGTCATGCCTCATTCTGCTATCTAGGCCTCACAAACAAGCACATGAAACATGCTTGTTTCCTTTGAATTTGACCTTCTCATCACTTAATCAACCTTTGCACACCTGTAATGACCTTCATCACACTCTATGACATCATCCAAGCATCACCAAAGCACTACATTACATCTCTAAGCCCTCAAACCGACTCAAGAACCCATGCACCATCACGAGACCAAACAATCCTCAACAAGAAAACTCACCTAGAATTGACACTACCAATCAACCTTCATATTCCAAAACCTTTTTGACATAAATGAAAACACTTGAAAAATTCTCTCTTTTACATCAATGACAACACATGGCCAACATATTTTTTTCCTTTTCTAGTCCAATTTTGTGTCATCCAAGTATCGTCGTCGTCCTCGCTAAATCACTATTTGTGCTCCACTCTTAATTTTTTGGGCAGCGCCATGCCTTTTTATTTGTGAATTATTAACATTAACTATTTCATTATGGATTCAGTCCCAAAAAATAATGCTTGATAATTTGTAGCGAGGGTTTAACTTGGACATCTTAGAGATAAAAGAGAATGTGTGCAAAAATTTAGGTTTGAGGTCCTCCCAACTAGATGTTCCTTTATGCACCTCGTAATCTACATACCACACACACACCAAAATTTGTAATGTATGGTAGAAATTATGAGTTGACAACTCTTATTTTAGAGTTACGGTGCCTGAGCTGCCAAGCTTACGCGCATTTTTTTAGTGGGCCTCTATTTTTGTTACTTTGTTGTAATTCTAGGAAGCTTTAAGTGATTGATTTCCTTGTTTAAACTTGAAGTACATGGCCTTGCATACTTGGTCCCATCATTTAGGTGTGAATGATGAGTATCCCACCATATTTTCATTGTACCCCTGATTGTATATACCATACATCTATCCTTTGACATTGTTGGTCTTGACATTGCACACTTGCATACACAAATACACCCTCCACTCTTTCTTAGCACAGATAGCTCTTTGGCTCACTTTTTATCTTTGCACACCTCTTTATCTTTTATCATTAATTTATGAGGTTTAATTACACAAAACATACTTATAAACATCTATCCCCAACTCCATGAAGTCAAAGTTAATTTTTTCCTCTCGAGTCAAAAATGTTGGCTTTGGTTGGTTTGTCAAAATCTACAACTCGACCCTAGTGTATAGTTTTGGCTGACACATTGTGCACTAAAATTTCAATTACATCATCTTCATATGGACTAATATTCCCTCTTGGTCATGGCCTTTCATGACATAATAACCATCAGAAGCCTATATAAGCAAGTCAATCATACCTCATTTAGGTCTCTGACACTTTAAGAGCTCCTCATGTAAAAGAAAGCACAAAAGGCACTCCAAGCTCCCAAAACTATGAAATAACTCATGCACATCCATTAGGGAAGCACTCTCTATAGGTTTAAAGTCTCTCCTACTAGGTCAAGAGTCTCCATCTTCTCTCCACAAAGCAAGAAGTGACCCTTCCCAAGTATTTGAGAAAGTGTGAAACTCAAGCAAGGTATTGTCAAAGAATGTTTTGTCAAATTTTGATTGCACTATGGTAGATATCACATGTTAGGAGAATGACGTGTGGTTTGAGCCCTCTTTGGAGTAGTGGTGACATGTCGGTGGTGCACAAAGGGTGCCCACAACCCACCTAACTTTGTTTTTAAGAACTCCATCTTGCACTATGAGGGTTTGAGGGTTTGATTAGAGTTTACAGAGCCATTTCGAAGAGAGAAAAGAGAGAAGAAGAAGATGACACACAATGATATCATTTCTAGTAGAAGAAGAGAACATAGAAGTTTGTAGACCTAGAATCCAAGTAGGTCCAAGACCATACAAAAAGGGTCAAGACCATATGGATTTTTGACCTAGTTGTATGGTTTTGACAAGGTTTAGTTTAGTGTGCCATTTTTTATAACAACAAAGCATTTTTAGTCTCAGATCATCAACTTGTTCTGCACTCAGATCACCTATAACTCTCCAGATCCAAGAATCAACTAAGCTAAGTGCAATCTCTCCTTTGTGTTTTGATAGTTTTTAGATCAATAGTCACTTTGTAAAGCATTATTTGATTTGGGAAATTAATGTTGGAAGTTAATTAAATCAGAATAGCCTCATGTTGCATTATTTCATCCTTTTTATGTATGTTAATTAGAAACACATTTAAAATATTAAAAGGGAATGAAATAGAAATTCACAAAAAGTGAAATCATTTTGTGAAACCCGACCTCTAATCAAACATCGTATCCCTAACCCTAGTGGCCTTAGGGTTTCATTTGCTATTTAGATATGATTTTTTGGCATTAATGTCTTATCATGTTGTTCATTTTATATATGCATCCACTAAGCACTCTAACCCTAGTTCTATTCCATACATTTATATGATGATTTAGATGATTTTTCTATGGTTTCTCAATTTGGATATGAGGACACATATGAGGATGATGTTTATGAGCCACAATATTTTTTTTGATCTATTTTCTAATGTCTATTCTCACTCTTCACATTGATCTATCCAAGGTCATGGTTCTAATACTAATTCTGAAAATCATACACAAGACCTAATGAGGATGAAGAACAACATTTACAACATTTCTTACATGAAAATCATGACCACATTGATATCTTATTATATATATAAGAGATCAACTCAAGCATGCCTTCATCAACACATCTACTATACCCACATTTTGTGCCTACTCTCCTTAGGGGGGACACCTAACATACCCCCAAAAAATGTATTTATGCATTATTCTTGCTAACCATTATTGCTACTACACCTATCTATCTATCATCATAATGGCTCACATACATCTTCATCTAGCACACAGGCTCTTGAGTCCCTTGTTCATTCTCTCCAAGCACAAATTTTACAATTACAACAAGGTGTCTCTCATAATTCTAATGTTATGGACTCTTCTCAATTATTACATAATCCACTTGCACTTGATGTTGTTTCATACCCTTTTCCTATTGGTTTTTTTTTTACACCTAAGCTTCCTATCTATGATGGCAAGGGTGATCCACAAGAACATCTTTGATCTTTTCATGTTTTGCTTTGATTATGCATCTAATGATATATTGCTTACTAAGTTATTCCCTAGGAGCCTTAAGGAATTTTTTTGCAATGGTTTTATAATCTCCCCACACATTTGTGTGTTCTTTTACTACATTGGAAAATCAATTCTTGGCACAATTTTCAATCAACATGGGGATAAGTTATCTTATGCACAAATGTCCAAAATCAAACAAGGATTTGAAGAGCATATCAATGATATATGTCTTGTGTTATCACAATGCTTACTAAGATGAGAAATATATTAGTTGATAATGAGTTACAAGACCTTTTTGTTCAAATTTTTCTTCCTCCATTGTAAAGAATCGGTCATATTTGATAAGTTTCAATCTTTTGACCATCTATGTCATACATTGAAAGAGTGTGAAGCTAAGCTATTACATATGAATAAACTCAAGTATGTTGTTAGCACCTCTAATTCTTCAATGCCAAGTTTTCAAAGAAAACCTACTTTCAAAAGAAAAACTCATGACCCTAAGGTTACTTCTAAAGACATTATCAATGTTGTTTCTCAACCTACTAAGCTCCAATTACAACCTACAAGATGAAAATTTACATGATTACCTTGTCCTCCACACATGGTTTTAAAGAAATTACTTGAATGCAATCTCATGTCTCTCCCTCCACCATTTGAGGTTGATATGAGTAAGCCCCAAAGTAAGAGCTTTGATGTTAATGCCTATTGTGATTATCATAGATGCATTGGTCACTCTACATATATAGATTGTCTTAAGTTATGACACATCATTTAGGATCTTATTGACTCTAATGCAATTGAATGGGATGAGCCCATTGAATCTTCCAAGCCTATCAATAACAATGCTAAGTTGAAAAATATTCAATGACCCACTTCCTAAGCATGTACTAATGATCCATCTACCTTGGAAAGTTCATAACACACATCATGTGTGCCACCACCACCTTCTTATGATCACCCATTGATGTTATGATTGCACTATATTTCTCACACACATCTTCTACACATTTAATTTCATTCATTTTTTGATGATGATTATGATATAGATGACATACTTATCTCTAATACATTATTTTAGTCTCTATTCATCATATTCCTATTCAGGGTGTCTTGGTTACTCCACATATATAAATAACATTTGTGCATGGCCATTACTTCTTTATCTCTTGGTATTCCTTTTGAGATTCTTGCACTTGATTTTGATCCACATTTTTGATGCATTACACTACCAATCACCATTAGATCTATCACTACACAAACTTCATTCTTGGTTTCTAAATATATTACTATTAGGGTATTACATTTAGGTCTCCCTTGGCTACATGCTCTTAGGGTTGTTCCATCCATCATTCATCAGTGCATCAAGTTTATTCATCAAACAAGTTTCACTATTCAAGGTATTCCTTTTAGGATTTTTCTCTCATGTGCCCCACTCTTCTATAATTATCCACCCCTTCCTAGTGCATCTATATATATTCTTTGCTTCACACACTACCTCACATAACACTAGTCCTCCTAGGTCTCATCATAGGCCTTTGGATTACACACACATAGATTCACATCATTCTAGGTATCTTGATGGGCCTTTAGTTGCACATGTTACATCACATAGTTCTAGGGCCTCTAGGTCTCTCCTCCTAGGCCTTCTTTTGTGCACATTATCTCTCTATCTAGCTCACATCTCTCTCATATCTTTACACATACATCTTACATATCTTCTAGCTTTATGACTCTCACTACCAGTTTCTCATTGGTCTTCTAGGAGTTCTCATTCTTCTAGTCCACCCCCATATATATGACACATTACATTCTACTCAGTTTTTTTATTTTTAGTTCTCCTCATAGGCCTTTTTCAGACACATATCACCACCATGGTTCCACTTTGCACTTGAGTCACATTCTATGACACATTTGAGGCTTGACCCTCATCATCTTTGATAGTTTCTTTACCTCCTGTAAGGGTTCTCTTGGGTTAGTTCTCATGATATCCCACTCATTTCCTGATGATGCACTATTTATAGGTTCAAACTTGACTACCCCTTCATTTGATGACATGCACACTTATTTATAGGTTCAACTTGACACATTGAGGGACACACACACACACACACTTGAACACACTCACACACACACACACACACACACACACACACACACACACAAATATTACTTCACCATCCATATATTTTTAGTTATCATTATTTATATCTATTCCCCTCCATGGGGGAATTCTTGGATCACCCTTCCTTCTCTTGGAGAATAGGTTTTCATCTATGCCCTCATGGAGGGCCTAAAAACAAAAAACATTCAAATATTTGCAAAAAATACAAAATCAAGACCTATTTTTATAGCATACATTGTTTTCACTTTACATTATACATGTTGTTTACTCCTTTGGTTTGATAGATAACATTTCTTCTTTACACACATGCATTCATGTGGTATATTGAGCATGATGTAGGACATACACAAAGTGATACATGATGATAGGTGTTGGCCTGCCCTTTACCCATACTACTAACCTCTGGGGGCATCTTCCTTTTTGCATACTACATCTAGGTGTTATATTTCCATTATAGTTCCTTTCTTTCCTCATTATGCTTGGTTATTATATATATATATATATATGTATTTTTATTTTTTGGACTAACAAGACTAACACATGTGTTTGTAAAGTGCTTTAATTACTATATATTTATATATATATATATATATCATTTTCATCATCATCATTTTTATACATTTTTTTCATACATTTTTTCTAGTTGTGTGTGTGTGTTTATTTTTTTCTACTCTTGATTGTGGCCTAAGGGCCTTGATTTTCTTGTGACACCATGGGTGTCCCATGTTTTTTGTGGTGTATTATGCCTTGTGTGTGTTGTGTATCTCTTTTTTAGGCTCAGGGCCTTGATTGTCTTCTTTGACACACCATGGGTGTCCCATGTTTGTAGGCATTTTTTACCTTTTTTGTGTGACATTATTTGACATGTTTTGCACTTGTTTCTACATTGTATGCACTTTTTTCTACTAACACATCATTTTTTTATTTTTATTATTTTTTGTTGCATTAACACTATTATTTTGTTATCATGCTTCTTTTTTTTGTTTTTTGTTTTGTGTCATGGTTTCTACCATGCACATCCCCTTTTGTAGGTATATTTCTTCTTGGTGGCCACCACATCATCATTTCAGAGGTTATATATATATTCTTAACATCTCATATACTCAAACATGGGTATACATCTTTTCTTTTTTGAGTCACACACTCAAATTATTCATCACACACATGCCTCAAAAAGAGGGGGAAAACATTTGGGGTTTTATTCTACATTTCCAACAGACACATGCATTTTTTGGGCACAGACATATGTAAAGAGGAAAAAAAAAAAAATTAAATTAGATGACACAAAAAATTAAAAAATACATATGGTCAAAAAATGTATAAGTTTGGTTAGGACCATATGGATGGTTTTGACCCTATCATATGATTTTTCCCAAGGGGAAATTTCTCATATTTTTCAACATTTTCATATTTATCATCATTATTACAACATTTTATATGGTTTCATATTCAAATTGACTTAATTTGGCACATTTTAGGGGGCATGAAGTATTTCATTCTCTCTTTCTCCATGGTACTCAAGTTTCACTTTATTTTTGGACACATTGGGGGCATGGATATCTCCTTTCTCCACTCATATTTTTGGCATGTAATATTCTATTTAGTTTCTAGTTTTATTTCTACTTATGTACAACACATGGGAAGAGTATGGGGGCACTTATTTTCTTTTCTACTATGTGTCTCTAAGTTACAAAATTGGGCTTATATCCATCTACATAGTGGTATGGTCCATGGGGTTATGGAAGGTAAAAGCAAGTTAAGTTCTTCATGGGTAGACTTTCCTATCCTCTTTGCAATTAAGGGGAAGATATCAAAGTTGTTGAATGGATTTGATACATGGTCTTCCTCCTTGGTAGGGGTTTTAGGCTCCTCTTTTTGGTTCTTCTCTTTGACATTCATGTGTTGGGTTGGTACACCTAGCACATTGACCTCTCCTCAACACAAATTGGGGATTGATCACCCCCAATTCTTCATCAAGTTCAACAAAAATTTAAATCTCCAAAGCACAAGAATGGGAGCACATTCCCTCTGCAAAAAAAACATGTGTATTCCTTCCATGTTTTGCATCTCTTTTGGCATTTCTTGTTGCACATTTCTTTATAGTACTTTCATTACATTTTGAGTTAAATTTTAGTTTCCTATCTTGGGCATTGACTACACTTTATGTTGTAGGTTTCATTTTGGAGTGTGCCAACACCAACACAATGGGATACTGCAAAACAAAGTTATTGTGAGAAAAGACAAAGTGTGTCTACACACTCAGGTATATTTTCCTTTAAGCATGTAATTTTCATTTCATACTTAAAGGGGGAAAATGTAGACACTCAAATTTGGAAATCTATCCTTTGACATTGTTGATCTTGACATTGCACACTTGCATGCACAAATACACTCTCCTCCTCACTTCTTGCTAACACACCCTAATAGCTCTTTGATTACTTTTTTTATCTTTACACACCTCTTTTATCATCAATTTTTAAGGTTTAATTACACAAAAATACATCTAGAAACATCTATCCCCTGACCCATGAAGTCAAAATTATGATTTTTCCTCCTCGGGTCAAAAACATCATTTTGGTCGGTTTGTCAAAATATACAACTGACCCTGTATATATGTTTTTGGATGACACATTTTGTGCACTAAAAATTTCAATTCATCATCTTCATATGGACTAATATTCCCCCTTGGTTGGCCTTTCATGACATAATAACCATGGAAGCATATATAAACAAGTCAATCATACCTCATTTAGGGTCTGACACTTTAAGAGCTCCTCATGTAAAAAGCAAGCACAAAAGGCACTCCAAGCTCCCTAAAACTATGAAATAACTCATGCACATCCATTAGGAAACACCCTCTATAGGTTTGAAGTCTCCTACTAGGTAAGAGTCCATATTATTCTCCACAAAGCAAAAAGTGACCCTTCCCAAGTATTTGAGCAAGTGTGAAACTCAAGCAAGGTATTGTCAAAGCATGTTTTGTCAAATTTTGATTGCACTATGGTAGATATCACATGTTAGGAGAATGATGTGTGGTTTGAGCCCTCTTTAGAGTAGTGGTGACATCGGATGGTGCACAGGGGTGCCCACAACCCACCTAACTTTTTTTCAAGAACTCCATCTTGCACTATGAGGGTTTTGAGGGTTTTTGAGAGTTTATAGAGCCATTTGAAAGAGAGAGAAAGAAGACCGACACACAAAAACACACTCATTTCAGGAAAAGGAAAAGCACACACGAAAAGTTACAGACCCAAAATCCAATCCAAAGTCCAAGACCATATAGAAGTAGGGACCGTATGGACGTATATGATGGTTTTTGACCTAGTTGTATACGGTTTTGACAAGGTATCAAGTTTTCAAGTGCTAGTTTTCAACAACAAAGCATTTTTATTCTCAGATCAACTTATTTCTACACTCAGATCCCTAGAATCTTCCCAGATCCACACAAAAAACTAAGTTAAATCTCCTTTGTGTTTTGATAGTTTCTAGATCAATAGTCACTTTGTAAAGTGTTATTTTGATTTGGGAAATTAATGTTGGAAGTTAATTAAACCATGCATCTATTGTCAAGATATTAACTTTAGCATAAGTGTCCACCAATTTATCATTAATCTTCCACCCATCTATATAGGCATTAACAATGATCTCTCTATCATACTCCATTATTTAGACAATGTGATTTCCTTCTTTTGTGTGTGCCCTAGATGTTTTCCAAGTGCCATATTCCTAATCTAGTGTGACAACCATTGGTTAAGTAGAGGAATTACAACTTCGAGTGTGCGATAATTTGCATACTTCCCAATACTCATTCCCTTTCACATTACCAAATTCGGGCACCCTCTATGATTCATTTCTATCTCGTGCTTCTTCTCTCGGTATTTCAATTTCTCCAACAATTCGCGCATTGGTTCCTTAGTCTCTGTAGAACCTCCTCTTGTTTCCTTGAATATGGATAGCCTTTCTCTATTTGGGGATTCTCACACTAAATATTTTCCAAAAAGATTCGAGGAAGTTCACGCACGAACCACAACTTCTCTAGTGCTTATTTGTATTTTTGGTCCTTAGCTAACTTTTGGCGTGTTTGCCCGTTCTAGACCCTATGTTACATTGCACATAATCTTGATCATTCTTGCACCCTTAGCACTTTTTTCCAACATGGCCGCGTAAAGATCGGGAAATCTTCCATCTTACGCTCCTTTTAACAATACCCACATATAGGAAATGTTGGAAAATCTTGTTGATAATGATCGACGAGCTACACTTGTAATAAGTCCTTGGTGGAAATATTCCTCCTCCTCGCATGCCTCTTTGATAAACTCACCCTCGTACATTTCCATTGCACTTTTCATGATTGTTTCCTATTGTAGCTTTCCTTAACCCCAATAATTGTCCATGTATCTAGTCAAATGCAAAAATCTTCACTCTTGTGGGTGTGTACCTCACAAATCTTGCAATAGTAATACATTTTTGTTTGAACCACACATTATAATAATAGGTATTTTCTTACATCGAGACCATCCCCACATATCTCACAAGCCATAAGCATTTCCTTAACACTGCGGCGGGACGGGTAGTCCTTGTATGGCCTTTTACCTCACAATTCGTGCACGTTTCCATGGTGTTATTTGGGGTTAATTTTTCCGGTTAAGTCGCCATAGATGCAATTTTTGCTTCATAAACGAGGCTAATTCCAGGTGTCAGACTACAAACAAATTTTACATGCAATGTTGCTTCCAATGCTTCTCGTGGATATGTGAATGTCTTGTGGTACAATGCATGTTGAAAAGGTAAAAGTAACCCCTTAACAAACCATTGTGCATGTTGGAATGGATGGATCTTGTAGGACAACTTGGAAATCAATGTTTTGAATTGCATTGTATACACGTGCATGCTTTCAATAAGCTCATGTTTAATCTCTTTGAGTGTCAAGATAATCTTTTGCTCAAACTCGGGGATATCAAACTCCTTTAAAAAGGCCTCTTTTGGTCGGTCATAATCTATGACCGCTAGTTGTGGATCATGTTTCCTATACTAGGTGTGTGCTTTATCCAGCAAAGTTGTGGCAAATTGGCTTGCTTTTCATTCTAAGGAAGTAATGCCCTTTGAGCCGATTAGCTCGCACTTATGCACATGTTCCATGGCATTCTCAACTCCACGATACCGTGGAAGGTTGAGTGACATTTCATAGAATATTTGTGGCCTTTGGTACTTGTTGAGTGATTTGCTAGAACTCACCCCTATGATCCTAATCCAACTCGTGGTGCTCCAAAAGAGTCACTTCTCTCTATCACTTCTAGTTAGCATAAAGTTAGCGTTGATTTGTGTGCGTGGTCGACCCACTTGTGTGATAATTTACCACCTATTGAATTGGTATAAAACCTCTAATTTCTCCACTTTGAGTGCTACCAATTGCTTAAATTCTTTGTCCGACATCATCATGCCAAATCCGCTTACCTTTGGTGTATTATTTGTGTGCTCAATTTGCAACCTTTTCGGTGTTTGTGAAATCAACTAAAGCATGAAGGGAAATCTTTTGTCTAGTACATCTCATAGTTTTTCTTCCTTGTCACGTCCTCACTATTTGTATCTATTAGCACGTGGTTCTCAATATATGTAGACCCAATCGCACGAGCGTAGTCATAGTAGGTTGGGAAAGGACATCATCCGCATTATACTGATGCATCTTCATCATCGAGGGCCTTCATTGTTTTGGCATGCTTTTCATATCTTCTCTAGACATCTTGAAATTCCCTCCTTCCTCGCACCATAAGCACTCACTTTGGTTTTCCTTGGTAGTTCTTGAGGTTGATTCGTCTTCTCGAAGATGTCCTTTCTTTGGTAACACCTTGCATGCAAAGCTTCTTCATAGTGTTGCCTCCTCAATTGTCGCTCACTTGATCTATATTGCACTTAATTCTGCTTCCTTTCCCTAACCCAAAGTATTGCTCATGCACACGAGAGATTTAGTTAGCCATGTGGAAAGCTTCAATCGTTATATCTACCATAAGCTTCTTAATCTCCAAAGCTAATTTTGTCTTAGGTATGACCCACATGACATCCTAAAGTAATTGAATTATATCTCATCTAGCAGGAGAATGTAGACATTGCGTATTCCAACATGTAAGTTTGTAAAGTTGTTTTCCACCAATAGTCAACAATGTGTGTCTAAGTTGTGTTGCGTCGAGCAAGTCTCTTTGTGCACTCTGATGTCCATGAATATTTCTTCCCCAAGTTGAGTCTTTTATTCATGCAGTATGCGGCTAACCAAGCATGTAAACTCCTTAGGAATTCTTTGAAAAAAGTTTCACAAAGGACATTGTATAGATTATTCTCCACCCAGGTCCTTGGAGAACAATTTTTGCGACTTGCGTACTTTTGTGCAAAATCTTCCTCCACACGATCCAATCAATGCTCAATATTTTCCTTAGTCCTTAGATGAATCATCTTTCCTCCACTTTCCCATCTTCAATTGAATGACGACAAGCCCCGACAACGAAAGCGAAAATGTTGAGCGTCTAGTTTACCACATATCTCCTACCCACGCATGCACGAACCCTTTATACAACGACGCGTGTCAACTATGTTTCATCACCCATGCTTTGGCCTTATCACACTAAGAAAGATCCTAGTGTGCTCACCCAAAGCACAAAAGAATGCAGGTTCCCGTCATGTTTAGCAAAGATGGAAAAATAGTTCATACACACAAATCATTACCAAGGAAAAGAACATTTAGAGCATACATTCATGAATCGAAAAACTTTACCAAGCAAATAGCATAATAGATACACAAATCCATTATGGCATTCATCATCCATGGAGTAATCCTTGCTCATGTTGTCTCTCTTCTCCATCTCGAGTTTATCTCTAAGTCCGTGTACCTTTGCCTGTGTGTTCATCTATCTCCCAAACAACGAACCCTCAAGGGTATTTATACTAGTGGGGACTTGCCCTTCACTAGTTTGAACAAGAATTATAATTAGCCCTTGAGTTCTATTTTTTAACAATTAACTATTACATTAAGGCGGAGGATATGCCACACATCGTCATATCCTGATTTTACTTCTTGCATGGAGGTTTATCCTTTGTTGTATGGAAGTTTTGCTTCTTCAATGACCGCTTCTTTGTTTTGCATAATTCTCTAAGTATTCTTGGAAACTCTATTTCTGTCACTCAACCGCCTTCCACTATCACTTCGTGCGTCGCTTTTTCTTTCTTCACATGTAAATGTTTAGAACTGTGTTTGCTTTTTTAGCACAATTGTCCTTTTGGTGCGCCAAACTTTCTCCCGTACAACTTCCTTGTGGTTCCAACTATCTACATGTGTTTCCTTTTTCTATTATATTTACGCACATCTAAATTTGTCCTCGTGCTCTATTTGCGTGTAAAAATAACTTTATTTATCTTGAAACCTGTACGCAACTTTTGTATTCTTCTCCCACCAAATGTGTGCACCCAAAGAATAAGAAAAAATAAAGAATATGAATAGTTACCCAATGTGGGACTTAGCCAATAAATGATAAAAGAATTTACAGGATCAACAAAGGATATGAAAACTTATCATGAAACATTCATTTTACAAATAGAGAGATGCAAAAGCTGAACCTTCAAAATTTGTGATTAATATATAATATTTCCATGGAGGAAATTAAAGGATTCTTTTTGTTTATGGTGTTTACATTAGAGTGTAGGAATCTTGGATATTAGTCTACGGAGATGAATATAGTATATCTAATTTATTTTTAAAAAATATATTGTTTTGGGTTTGCTCCATAGACCAAAAATTCTCATGTGTTATTATTGTTCTCTTAAGCCTCGATTGCATAAAAGGCAATATAGCCATGGTAGTCTGTTATTTTGTGTTTTTACTGCATTTACTTTGATTTGCAATGTATTTATCACACGTACCAATCTTAAGATTATGAGTGGGAAATTCACTAAGATTTCAAAACCAACGTTGTTATCCTAAGCACCACATGACATTCACCAACATAGGCGATATTTACATAAACTATATTTAATTGGAGGATAAATCCACATATAAATACACAAGTGTATTGAGACATGAAGATTTTGTATTGGAAGTTTAAGTTATTTAACAGTCGATTAACTGATAAAGCATTAGCAAAATAGAAGCTTGTTGTCTCGAAGATGGATTATTTGTAAATTATTATTAAAAACACTATGATTATGCAAATTACACTTATGGTGCTTGCTTTAGCCTCTAGCTATTGAGAAAGGTACACATAATAAATTCTATAAAAGATATTTAAAAAATTAATAGTAATAGGCAATAAGACTTGATGCAAAGCCAAAAACCATGTAGTATAAGATGTGAATGTAGAGTTTTTTTGGACGTGCACAGCTGTTATTTTAGTGCAACTTTTTCCTTCACTAAGAATATTGATTTTCATCTTTAAATGATGCCTCTCCCGGAATTCTTTGTGCCGAAAGTTCATAGATATTGCAATGCTATATATACACAACACCTATTGTTACATACAAAAAGGGATGCACTTATTTATAGATAAAAGTAGTACTGATTCTAGCTTGCAACAAATTAGAAATTGTGTGTCTGCTCCATACGTTGCAGAGGCATAGAAACTCTCAAATGAGAGTTCTTGATCTGCTTTGTTTCAAAAGATCAAAGAGAAGGATCGAGTGCTTGATGAAATTAACAAACATCAAGAAGAGGAAAGATGACAAACTACTTATTTGAGAGATAAAGAAAACACACAGTTGCACAAAGCTTTTGTTGATTAAGAATCAGTTTTGCTAATGCCATTTGATGTGTTTGCAGTGCAACTAGTGGAAAGGCCATAGTGACAACAAAGGAGCAAAAGTTACATGGACAAAGAGATCCACCAACATGACCTTCTCATAAAAATAAGGCACAACCCAATCTAAACTGTAGACCCACAGCAAATGCCTCGGCCCTATCAAAAACACAGCCTTCCTCTGTCCCTAAATCTCATGCCCCTATGGGCTTCGTCAATTTTGTCACTCAGAGGCCTTGGGATGACAGCGGCCCCTTTTCTCAAAAACCGGAAGCTTTTGAGTGTAATGGCCACACAGGAAAACAAAATCCTTCTACTCCATGTGTTAGGGTTAACATTGCAGGGGAAATTTTAGTAAAATCATAAAATAGGGCTCCCATTCAGAACAGGAACTCATAGGGCAATGCTAGTTTTTTTTCTAAATAAAAAAAATATTATTGTTAAAAAATGCTGATTGATTGTAAATTGGTATCACTGTTTGAGAAGAAAATGACGGATTTTAAATATGCCTCAAAGCAAACTACTACGGGTGCAACCCACAACAGTAAAAAACAACAGGGAAATTCTAAAAGAATCCACATAGGACCACCAAATCAAACCCAACAAATATTAGAAAAGAGTGTTTTTCGCATTTTAAGATCTCTTTGAAACCCTCAGGTCTTTGTTGACATAGAATAAAACTAGTCTTAAAACCATTGCACAAAAGCAAGAATATAAAAGGGACAAGACGGAGAAAACCCTGCCTGAAGATACTGCCATTGCCTTTCTCCACCACTCAGATCTCTGCTATCACCTTTCCCACCGCTCCAAACCTCAATACAACTAGCCCTATTTCAAATCCATTGCCAAAATCGCCAAGGCCCTTCCATGCAATAATCCAGGCGCACCTCATGCAACAAACCATTTGTCCTTAGCGTACATGTCACCATCAACATTCTCTACACATGCAATACAAGGGGCGGTTGCCACTAACATGAGGGAGACCCAAGTTAATTCCACGGATGTGCATATATGCCTTCACAATATGGGCTAAGGATGTTTTGTTTCCTCCCCAACATCCACAAGGGTTTTTAGTATTTTACATCTATAAAACCGGCATAGCAAGTCGAAACCGCTTTCAACACAATGCAGCCAAATGAAGCCATGGCAGCGTTGAAAGCATTATTGAGATGTGGATCGTCCCTGGCATAAGACCACAAGTCTTTTTATAAGCCTTTTTGAATGTTGGGCAACCTTCCAACACACATCTTACACAGATTGCTAGCAGGGGAGTCTTTGACCATGTCAGTAGACAAAGCGGAAGCGAACAAAGTAACGGAACCGTTGCTAGACAAGGACAACGAAAACCCGCTAAAAAGTCGGGCCATAAAGTGCATATGGCATAAATCATTGATAATTTGAGCATGTCACTAAAGCCAAGGTATGAATGTCACATTTTCCTAATAGGAAAACACATTTCAATCATTCAATAACACACATGAACTGTCATACAGCTTGCATTCATTGATTGTGAATATCAATCAAGGCATATGCAATGAACAATCAATGGTAGGAACCAATTGGTTCAAAGATAGAATATTTTGCCACAAAAGTCACTCACAATCTAACTAAAATCACTAGGTATAACAGGTTACATCTTTTGCACTCACAAAATGACATTGCAATTGATTCTTTGACTTTCCCCTTAAAATTGGTAGAAAAGTAATCGCAACTTGTATAAGCAATCATATCTTTTGGAAACTAATTTCAACATTGACTTAGAAGTAAAGTGTCCGAGGGAGAAAACATTGTGGATGGGTACAAAGGTTAGGGTTTTGTGACGGCAGATTAGCCAACTGCTACATTTACTAACCCTTCTTGCTATGCACCAACTCCACTAGCACCTCTCAGATATGGGGTTATGATGGTTGTTCTCTTATGTGGCTATTCTGCGTCCAACTTCAGATAACATGGAGAGATGTAAAATATTGCAAAGTTCATAACTCGTGCCAATAATGTGAGAAATGAAGATCTCTAGATAAAATCAGTATGGATTAAAGCAGCTGAAGAAGGGCAGATTATCACCTTCAGACACAATGTGATTGAATAAGAAATGGCTGCCCTAACAAATCGGGGATTAATCTACAAATTTGTAGGCCGAGGGCCTTGTGTAAAAGAATTGCGAGCTTGGGTAACAAAGCAATGAAAGCTGTAAGGGAAGATTAATATTTGCCTCAGTTCACAAGGGTTCTCTTCATTAGTATTTTTCACCGAAGACATAGAGCTAATATATTTGAACATAGACCTTGGTTCTTCAGAAAACCAGGGTTATTTATGACACTGTGGTGTCCCTATTTCGACTTCTCTCAAGAGGATCAACGGTAGCTCCAATCTAGGTAAACTTTTTAACCTCCCAGTGCTTGTGTGGGAAAAAGCTATTTTGTTAAAAATTGGCAACTCCCTTAGAAAGATTATCTACATTTCTTCTGTAACTCGTAGTTAAAAACATATTGCTTATGCCTAAATTTGTGTTCAAATAAATGTGCACAAGCCTCTTCCTAGAAGAGTATAGTTAAAATCCCCTGAAGAGAATTGTTTCAACCCTTGGACTACAAAAACCTCCATTTTTTGTGTTTGTGGTGTCACAACCATGGGCATTTAGCTCAAAACTGCCTCTTGACTGCTAATAAAGAGAGGGATGTTATTGTTGAAAAGAGAAATATGAAGGACTTCCAATTTGTTGGTTATAAAAAAAAAAGCAAAACCCTAAGCATGTCTCCAAAAGGATAAATAAAATTCAAGAAAGAATGACAACCACCAATCCACGTGATGATCCAAGCTTCAACTCTTTGAAATTTTAGGTTCACTGGAAGATGACCTTTAGAAAAATAAGATTTTGAAATCACTAGAAACCCAAAGGAAATTGTGGCTGCAACTAAGGTTAATCAGGGTACTTTAGTTTAGGCTTATGTTAAACACCCTTTAGTGTTGCAAGGTGATTTGTATAATTCTATCACATTTGCATTCTTGGGCTTTAATGATTGTCCTTCCTTGTGAAAGCTATAATTCAAGGGAAGAGAAGAAAGATGGTAGGCATATTACCCGTTCTCCTAAAAATGAACTCTTCTTTGGGTTTGATGTTTTGACCAACCCAAATTGTTGTCGTTTGGCATGAATCTGTTAGTTTTTGCTCCCTAGGCTCTATTGTTCGGTTTAGTGGTGTTTTTGTGGCATGCTTTCATACCGTCTACATTTTTGTGAATCGTCTATAGTATTTCTTTAAAGGTAATATAGATCTATTTCATTAAAAAAAAGGCACACATTCACTCAACATACAACAGATGGTGAATCTTTAATCACCTCTAATAGAGTGCCTCAATATACAAGTAGACCACTCATCAATTCATCAACTGCAGCATTCTCCAAAAGCACAAGATGGGGGTTGACGCTTCAAGTATAACTAATTACCCACGAGTATATAATTAACACATATAGTTGAACTAATTTATTTATATCTTCTTCCCGCGTGTGTTCAAAACATTGATATTCACATCATTCATTTAGAGAACCTATACCAATCACAAACAACAAATTTTTTTGTTAAAGTAATGGAGAGTCCCTAAATGTACTTCACAGAGATTTTTGCACTTAAATTGCATAAATATCAGAATCCAGCAATGTCAATGCAATTAAAACATTTTTCAAGTCTTGGTAAGCATAAGTATATGTTGAGTCACATAATCACTGAAATAATTTGTTGAGGTTGAAAAATGGCATTTATGGATGACTAAAAGCCTATTCAATATACAACATTTGCATAAAGCACAACCAGCAGCCAAGAGATCAAGCAATCGTAGAACCACTAAATTTGGAATATTCAACAAGTGATTCAATCTATAACGACTGCATCTATTAGAACCACAGTTGATTACCATTTGAATTACTGCTGGCGCAATTGATTAAAGGTGCCAGGTTTTGCAAAAACTGAACAAGTTCATTGACCATTCACAAGGGATTTAAAACAAAGATAGCAAAATCAAGTTCACAAAATGCTTTGGTGTCATTTTTAGTGGACATGAATATTCAGTGTCATCTCAGATTACACTTGTTATCTTCGTATCCTCAGGCAACTCAATCTTCTTTGCTAATGCTTGCTTTACCAATCTCAGATGTTGTTTCAGAGGTAACTGCTTCTGGTGCACTAGGTGCAGGTTCCACCTGCAAAAGAAAACCAGGATAATTAAAATTTCATTAATAAAATGGCCACAACAACATAAAGAAGAATTGCTTGCAGCAATCCAAAGAAAACTGTATACGCAAATATAAATTTTCAACAATGAAGACAACACCATTAAAGAGTGAAAGTTTTGAACAAACTGAGGACATAACCATGGGTTCTCCCCTATCACTGGTGATAGCTAATCTGTTTATAAAAGATCTTGAAATGAAAGCTTTATGTTTGAGCTTTGTTTCCTTAAAGCCAGGGTGGTGGATCAGGTATGTGGATGACACCAACTTAAACTGGTTACAGTGGAGGAGAATTTGAATTCTTTCAGCTGCTTTGCACATTAGATTCCCAATGGAGATGGAGGGGAGTGGATGTCTTCCTTTCTAAGATGTTTTGATTGCAAGGAGACCAGATAGATCTCTCTTGCATCAAGTATAAAGGAAAGGAATGCACACAGGCCTCTACCTTCAAAGCACATCGTATCATCATCCTTCTCAAAATATGGCAATACTTAACAAACTGGCAACAAGGGTGGGTAGGTTCTCAGGCAACGAAATATCTCTCTAGGTTATTGAAGGAAAATAGATATAGTGAGATATAGATTCAAAAGGCATTCAAATTGCATGTAGACAAACCGACAACCAAAATAGAGTCTTCACATTAGAGAATACTGAGAGGAGAAGCAGGTAACCGTCCCATACATACAAGGCACTACAAGAATTTCGGAAAGAAGCTTAAGAAGAAAGTACATAAAACAGCTTTTGCTCCATTAAATTCTCTTGAAGGCATGTTGATCATTGCTAAAGAGTCAAGACCCTTATCATCTGGTTATACAAAAAGTTATACTCAATTTATTGTTCTTATGGAAAGGAAAGTATTGGTGAAACAGGGAGGACGGTACAAACATACTTAAAAAGAATTGCACAAATCTCACTCACAATCCTGTAGAGAAATCAGCACTTGCAGAGCACTTTACAGGTTCAAACACCAAATATGTGCAGTAATTGGCAGCTGTTGGAAACTGAAAAAATCTAAACTAGAAACCTTAGAAACTTCCAGAAGAAATCTGAAAACTGAACTTCTGTACTTTTTTTCCTTTTTTTAGACAACCAAAAAATAGAATTAAGTTTCACTATTTCTGGAATTTAGATCTTATAGAGAATATAAATAGGATTACTCTTTTGAGATGGTTTGGACGCCAATCAGGCCCGACTCAAGGACAGTATGAATGCTTCCTTGGCCAAAACAGTGTGTCAGACTTATGCACAAGAACTGCTTTCAAAAACATGCTCTACTCCTACCCAAGAGTCTATTTACAGCATTATTCCATTTTTAAATCTTCTGCCTCATGCGTGTGTGATATTTTCAAATCGATCCCACATAACTGGTTCCAAATGGACCCACAAAATTGGTCCCAATAGACCCACAAGGTACACTTATAAACCAAATCCTAATGGACCTCACTGACTGAAGTGCACAATTTTAAAATTTAAATATCATAATAGTCCAAGGTTTATAACAAATGGGTAAAAAGGCATGAAAAAGAAGATAGTAAGCAATGAGAATGTGAACATCCTGTGTTTACTTTTATAGTTCTAGAGACATTTGTATGTTTTTTAAAATTGCGTCTTCACCGCTTTGAACCGTGTTTTATTTTTATCTTTTCCTGAGAATGAGTTCCATAGGTAAACATTGAAAAGAAATGTAATTGATGCAGTGTTGCCAAAAATATTCAAAGACAACACTATCAGTATATTCTGTATGTGCAACAAAAAAGTAAATACAAAAGATAGGAAAAATAAAAAAGAGCAAGGGTTATATGATATACAATGTGTTATATGAAAATGTTGTCTGCAATGAGATTGAGTGAAACAGAAATATTACATCTGACACGTCCATGTATTCCAGAATTACTTCAATGAATGAGAGCTTTTTGAATATTGAGATAAAGGAAGGATCGGTAAAATATCATCTACAGACCCGATTTATTTCTGCTCATGAGAAAGCATGCTCTACCAAAATCATAAATGTAATAATGGATCCCAAATAAGTGTAAGCTGAATAAATTCCTTGAATGACTAATTTTTTTTTCCATGAAGCTTATATTTACCAGTGTTACGCAGGGACGCATCCTCCCCTGAAATCCAGGTGTCCAGGACACCCCGGACATTCTGGGGACACCAAAGCGTGGGGAAACGTCCCTTGCTTTTTATTGGATGCCAAAGGAGAAGGTGAATGTCCTGGGGACGATAGGAAAGGTAGGAAGCGTCCCGGGGACGTTTGGGAAAGGTAGGAAACGTACCAGGGACATTTGGTACTTGAGGGGGACATCAGGGACGTCTGGGCGTCCCGGCGTCACAGCAGCTTTTTTAACAATTTTTCTTTAAAAAAACACTGGTATTTTCATTAAAAAGTATTTCTATAAAAAAACACTGGTATTTCTATTAAAATATTTGTGGGAAATACCATTTGAGCAGCTATGCATTTCTTAATGTGTGTTCCCAAATACAATGGTTATAGTCTAAGTTTGCTCTTCAAATGTAATTCTATGAAAAGCTCGTAACATGTATTTGTGGGAAAAAAAAATCATCCTGATTGTGACCTGCATTATGAGCTTCAAATAAATCAAGTAAATTTATAATATGAATATATACAAATGTAAGATAATTGATTTATATTCCCTCGCTATTGGTTTGCTAATTTAATGTTATTTGTATATGTATGCTAGCATGTTGATGTCTAAAACTATACATTTGCTACTTCCAATTGTCGGCTTAATTAGGTGGCGACTCCATAGATGTACCCATGTCTGTGATAACAAAGACATTGATTATCAGAGTATAGATGTACCCATGTCTATGATAACAAAGACATTGATTATCAGAGTATCCCTAAGGATCTCTGGTATTTCCCACAAATACATGTTATTTCATCTTATTTAAGTCTCAAATGGTTTTATTTCAGCTTATATATATAGTTTAGTCACTATATTTTTATATTTTAAATATTTATATATTTTTTTAATCAGCCGTCCTGGAGTCTTAGGCAACACTGATATTTACAGCTGTATGAAGAAAACAAGTGCTAAGAGATCTCCATGAGAGTATCACTTACATAGAAGTAGCAAATAATATAAATAAAACTAAACGCCCAAACTAAAATAATCTGTACTACAAATGGAATGTCCACTCATAATTCCCAACCCCTATCAAATCTGCCTAAGGTCTCCTGTTACGTATGGGGTGATAACCAAGTAATATCTGGAAAAGCATTGGAGAGGCAGATGAGTCAGATGAAACATCTCTCCTCCTAGTTATCATGTTTCAAAAGTTCCTATAAGACCCAACAGCCCTAAAAAAGAGCCGCAAGGTATTATATATTGCTGAGGACCATAAGGATCATATTTTGCTTTTGCTCAACCAAATATACATGGAGAAAACAATGAGATGTGATGTGATAAAATAAAAATCCATTAGTTATCCCTTCTCAACAAACAACACCGATGAAGAAAAACAAGATTTAAAACACAGGCTTATGCATTGATAATCTTAAAATTAAGGAAGAGATTTAACTTCCTCAATCCTGAAAAGACTAATACCTCCTTCAATGTGAAAACATAGATGTTGTTAGAAAGTAAGCAGTGAATGGAGACAATCATGTTTTGTAAAATGGTAGATCCAAAAGACAAGTGAATGTACAGTGAATTGGAGACACAAGTTTTGTAAAATGGTAGATATCATCCACTGCAAATTGTTCTATGAAGAAAATACGCTCCAGCTACAAACACAATTTCTCCTTGAATTCTACACTTCAACAATGGTCAAAGTTGTGAATATCATTGATTTACTAGCACAGACCCATTTATTGGGCCCACTTGATCCCCACCATGATGGCCTTAATTAGACCCTTCGGATCCCCTCTTGGCCACATCCTTCAACAAACATCACAGTGGATTGCAATTCCATTTATTTGAGGATCGCACTGCTAATGTTGTGGTGGAAGTATTTGAACCTGGGTCACATTCATATGAGTAAAAGAGCAGAAAATTGATATGAATTCAAAGAAGCAGTCATTGATGCTTCTGGTAATTTATATTGATAATCAAACAAGATCGCTCCATCTTGTGCTTGTTAAGCTACTACTAAAGAGAAACATCAAATCATCTCTACTAGAGATGGCCATATCTTAATATTTAAGAAATCATCTTCAAATTAAATCAAATTGAAATGTAGTAACTCCAACATTCTAAGAGTAGCAATAATTCTTCAAACCCTGTCCAAGGGGTTGTGGTGTAATGGCAACAAGAGACATGCCTGATAGCATGATATAGGTTCAAATACCCCACTGCTATAAGGCGGCCTACAACTCGAAGGACATGCAGTGAAGTAGTGGTACAAACCATGAGGTACCAATGTTTGCAATTTTTTAAAAATGAAATAGTGACTAGTATTTACAGATCTTAATAACGGATTAAATCTTTATAGAGATGCGCAAGAAAAACGGTGAAAAGATTAACAATGTTTGATTCAGAGTAAAGTCGATTTAATCTAAGCAATTGACAACTAGCCAAGAATGAAAGATTTGTTAAAAACAGCCGATAACCTTGCTCTAAATTTCCGACGAAAAACAAAAATAGTTCAAACCGTGAAATGTTAACCCTCGAAAAATAAATTTCCCAAAAAGGAAACTTACATTCTTATTAGCCGGCTTGTAGGGACATGCGGGTGGAACACGTTCTGGACGCCTGTATTCCTTGCCAAGTAGAGCATAAATTTTGCCCTAAAATTAAAAAACCAAACTCTGAATTAGCAAAGCAAAGGCAATATCCAGAAAAATATATATATGATCCATCCGGCGCGATGATTTAACAAGTCCTTACCACAATAAAATCGAGCAGTATGGGCAGAAAATTGACAACGGGTATCAAAAAATTGGTAACAGACACGCCACACAAACCTGGAAAATTGCAGTAAGACTGTGTTATTAACATAAATTGAAATTAATAAAATAAACTGTGACAAGAATTTTTTTGAAGTGGGTGTCGTTAAATTTTGAGTTAGCTAAGTACCATTTTTTTTTTCTTCGAGCTTCCGGTCAGATCAGTAGATGACACAGAATTTCGTTGGAGAAGATCGAGATGACAGAAGAATTTAAAATGAATGCCAAGGATTCGTATATTCTTATTAATATTTAAGAAGCCTCTGGGCTTTTATTTTTATATTTGAAACTAACGGATGGTCAGGTCAACAAGAAAATAAAAGCCAACTAAGTAGCATTGGAATGAAAGGGTCGATGTTAAAAATGAAAACCGAACAAGAATCACCCTTTCTTTTGTATTTGAAATTAGGGGATGGTAAGGTGAACAAGAATGTGAAAGCCAACTAGGGTAGGAATGGGGGTATATTTGTTAAAAACAAAATCACAACATTCTGGTTGGGAAACAAGAAGAAGCTCTACGGAGCTCTGTTAAGGTTTAATGTTCGTGTTGATTGTTTCAGATTGGGATGCTTTTGATTTTCATATGGTTGTTAATATAATCAAATCTAATTATGTGTTCTTACATCTACTAAAGTGCCATGCATGAGTTTGAATTAATAATAGAATTGAATTACTACATGGTTACAAAGTTTACGGAACTATAAGAGATCTATTATTAGCACTAAAGCACATGTGTGTGTATATTTGTAAAGGTGCATGACTATTTTCTGCATGCGACCTATTTTTGTAAGTGTGTAAGTGGTGAAGGGAAAGTCCCCACCCTTATAAATATGTAGTAATCTGTGTAGATTAGAGAGTGTGTGTATGAGCTATTGTGGAGTTATGTTGCCAGATCTGATGCACGCATAAACTTATGATACTACTTATTGTAAAGATTTTTATGTGTTTATTGTGTTTTAATATAATGGAGTGTGTTGGGTGAATAATGGTGTTAAACATGACTAAAACTAGTTCTTACATGGTTGACTTGTTATATCTATCGCTTAATTCATTATTCTTTTAGATCTAGATCTGGAATATGCTCTTGTGGAATATTTATGTTGTTTGTGGATATGAATACATTACATCTTCATCATGTTCACATCTGTACAAGAAACTCTAAGGAGGGGCTGGTACCTTTTGTGTGCTTTGGGTGAGTGCTCAGCTTAGGTTGGGTGATGTGCCAGCGTGCCTGGGTTGTTCGTGGTAAATTCTAGGCTGCATCATTGGTTCCATTTTCGGGACCTCTTTTCAGTTTTTTTAGGATGGTTCATGATGAAGACGTACTGGTTGACCCTAGCAAGTGTTGAGGAGTGGATAAAAGATCTAGAAGAAGAGTACGCATGGAGATTCAACATTGGATCTGAGTTTGATGCACATGCACGTGGGTGGAAAAGAACATGTATGACTATCTGTATGAGAGCTTCTTTGCTATTTTCCTAGTAGAACTATATGAGTGGCTGGTTGCTTATGTGTCTAAGTGAAATTGGAGGTATCACACACTTTTCTAGACATAGGGAGAATTTCAGGCCTTATATGATGTTGATCTGATTTGGACACGCATTGTGGATACTTGGTTCCATGGTGTTTTGAATAACTATATCCTGGAATACTCAATTTCCACTTATTCTTTGCCCAGAGGTAGTTGAGTTCCAATTTTTATGGTATCCCAGGGGAACTTACTTGCAAGGCATTCCACTGGTGATTAAGATCTTGATGGTAACCCTGAATTTAGAGGAAAATTTGATGGCTAGCTAAACCCCACACGTGTGGGGGTAGGAGTAGGTTTGGTGAAAGATGGCGGACCCTAGCAGTAGAGAGAAGAAGAGAAGAAAGGTGGCTTAAGTATAATGAGGCATGAGAGGGAGATAGAGAAGCAAGTGTGACATTGCAGAGTGGATGGCATTGAGGAGAGAGATGGCTCATGAAGGATTTGGAGCTCACGTGAAGGCATGGAGCCAGAGCATCAAGAACTCCCCCATTTGGGAAAGCATGAAAGGGAACCCTCCTCGGCCTCACATGGGAGTGCGCCAACAGAGATGACATGGGCTGGGCCAAGGTGTGCATCTGAATCTACCTGACAACCTAGCCCTTGCACTTGGTTTTCTAGTACTTAGTACATCTAATAGTCAAGCAAGCTAATTTGGGTAGTAGGGAAGTAGGAGTAAGTCACATAGCAAGTACATCGATGGCAGGAAAATCTTTTTTTTTGTTTGGAGGTACCTTTTTAGGTGCATCATGCACATAATTGAGCAGTGCATAGAATGGGGCTCACTTCTAGGAGTAGTACCACCATGTAGACTGTAGGAGTTCAATATAGTACTACTATTATTGGGACACAAGGAAGTACATCTTTTGGTCCACTTCCGCTACGGGTGGAGGATCAGGGGGTGTAGGTGGCTCTAGTTTATGGTGGATCTGGTGGTTCTGGAGGCAGAGGCAACACAGGGGTTCTGGATCAGGTGGGTAGGGTCCGCACCAACCCCAAAATATTTACATGGAGATGTCTCTTCATCTTCCAGAGTATAGGGGCATAGAAGATGTTGTTGAACATGTGCACATGTGTGAGATATATGTGGCATGCAAAAGGGATCACAACTTCTGAGCAAGTGCAAGGCAAGTCAATTTACAACTACATTACAAGGATGCACACATAGTTGGTATAAGAAGTTTGACCCTGATCAAACTTGCGTAGATTATGCAACATTCAAAGATGCATTCCTTAAAGAGTTCTATATCCTGAATTTGAGTAGAAGAGTATAAGCACGCTCAAGGATATTAAACAAGGTACTACTGAAAGTGTCCGGGAGTATGATGCCCATTTTAAAACACTTTTATCTAAGCTTTCTTATGATATTCATGCAAGCCAACATGCACAATGGTTCGTTGGAGGTCTGATCACACCTTTTAGAAGGGATCTGTCACATAAGACATACATTGATCCATGTGAAAGCCCTTGAAGCAGCTTTACGTGCTGAGGCATCGGGAGTATAGACACTAGAGTCAACCCATTCTTGGAAGCACAAATTGCAGCCATGGAAAAGTAGTTGGAGAAACTATCGGTGAATTTGGCACATGAGACGTGCACTGGGATTTGGTGTATAGATTGTGAAGTGGAGGGGCACACCAAAGATAGTTGTCCCCATAGAACAATACGTTCATTATTGCTAGACTATGAGATATGTCACCTGAACCATGACGCTAGCCATTTCCCATTATTACAAACATGATGATAAGGAAGAATGTATCCTGTTATTGTAAGATTTTTTGGTCCATGACTCATGATATAAAAGACTATAGGTTGATTGGTAGATCCATGATGCTATAGATATTGGTGTGTGATAAAAAAGAGTATAGATAACTCTAAGGGTAAAGGTGAGCATCAGGATCAGAATCACAATCAAGTGCATTATGATCGGAATGAGGGGTGCTATATGAAGGAGGATGTGGCAGAGGTCGAGGATACCATGGTGGATTTGGAGGTCGAGGCCATGGTGGTGGATGAGGTGAATTCCCTCATGGAACATGCTTTACATGTGGATCACCTTGACCACTACAAGGTGTGAATGTCCTCAGAATATTACATGTTCTTTTTGTGGGAAGAATCATAGCTATGAGGAATGCCCGGATCTATATGAGCATCTTAGCAAGCAACATAAACAAGAGAAAAAAGGTGCATGGATGGTTAGGATACAATGCATTATGGAAAATTAGTGGATGCCAAAGTTGGAACCGGAACCTGAGGTATTTCTCTGTAAAGATGTCACTACACGTTGAAAGTGTGCATGCTAGAGAGGCAGGTGTTACCACATAAGCCTACCATCATTAAGGAGGATTTTTGCATGCAAGATACCTAGATCCTGCATGCACAGAAGGAGGTTTATCAGGAGACCATGGAGGTACTCAGAGACCTTCAAGGGGAAATACAATGTTTAAAGGAGAAATCATGGAAGATGGAACTAAAGAAGGAAGACAGAGATGGTCCAGTCAGATATTGATGACTTGAAGGAGGTATGTAGAATGTTTGCCAAGAGAATATTATTCCATTACTAGGGAGTTGGCTAAAGGGAAACACTCCATGCATGTGAATACTGAGAATGGGCATCAGATCCTGCATGCAAATATTCCCCCATAGCTTAGATTATGATAAGGAGATCACTCTGAATGTTGTTGTCGATGGATGGCTCTTGAGTAATATATTGATTGACACATGTGGAAGTAAAGTAAATGTGCTTACTTTAGATGCATGGGTATAGATGGGGAGACCTACATTACATTGCAGCCATCTTCTAATGTATTATTTATGGCTAATCAAACTAAGGCCACTCCTATCGGAGTTTTAAAAGATGCATCCATTACTATACAAGGGGCCAAGTTCACTGGGGATTTTGAGGTTTTAGCACTTGTAGAAGAAGAAATAGATTTTCCAGCTCTCTTGGATGCCCTTGGTGTTATGCAAATAATGTTGATCTTGGTTCAACAAGGGATATATCAGTTTTGAGAACAAGGAGGAAAGAGTTATTATCCCTTTAACAGATGGAAAATATGCACCCTATGTTGAGCCTTTGAGTGAGGAAGATCTGAATAGGATTTATGTACATGTCATTCGGGACCCATAAAGTGCTCGAGCCATCTAAAGAAGGAATCCTTCAGTGGGAAGATGCATAGTCTATTAGTGATACTACAAGTGTTTCTTGTGATAATTGGGCTCATGGTACTTATGAGATGGTTGGGGTGTATGAAGTAAGGAGCACATTTGCATGGAAAATCAAACCTCTTTGCATCAGGAGGATAGGTAAAGACTTGTAAACCTAGTACACTGGGGAAGGAGACCCTACGGTATTCTGCATGTGCCATGGAGGAATAATGGATAGACTAGTTGGAAAGAAGAAGTATGTTAGCATATACCCTATACATGGGACAACAACGTGTTGGTGGGTGGTTCACAAGGATAATCTTGTAGAATGGAATGAAGTCAAGGATTCTCTTACAACTTGGTTTTCCAAGAGCAATGCACCAACTCAAATCTGCACATATCATGGTAATCAACCTGTTCAACACCACATTCAGTAGTGTGAGAGGCTCTGGATAGAGGGGGGAAGCTTTACCACCTTCACTATGGGTGCACAAACTTTATTCCACTTTACAAGGTTGTGCATGCACTTGGTATGTATATGCAGAGCTACATAGAGAAACTAGAAATTGGTAGGATTTGATTGTAGGTATGGTCCAGATTTTGACTACTTCTCTACTAAACCTCTAGTAGAAGAGGCATTAAGGGTTATAAAGTGGTTAACTATGGGAGACAAGTGCAAAGGTGGAAGAACTCATTCAGAGTTATTTGATGAAATGACTCAGAGTGCATTTTTTTTGAAGGAGAGAGAGACAAGATGCCACACTACTTAAGCATGCTTGCTTTGAGAAAGAAAAGGGAAGATGGTCTACATAGTGGATGATGAAGAAGTAGAAGAACTAGATATAGATCATTCAAAAGGTATGTGTGAGGTCTTGGATAGTGTAGATAACAACACATGTGCCTATCATGAACCTATGAGGACCAAGAAAGTGAATATTGGTATGGATGTTGAACCTAAAGAGGTAATAATTGGAGATTATTGGTTTGAATCTGAAGTAGCAAAAATAGTGGAGTTGCTCCATGATTTTAGGACTTATTTCTAGGGGCTACCATGAATTGAAAGGAGTGCATGAATCATTAGGAGAAATGAAGATAAAGCTTAAGGAAGGTGTGTGCCTGGTCAGGAAGAGACCCTATAGGATGAACCCCAACTTGTGCGTAAAGGTCAAAGAAGAAATTGACAAAATGTTGAAGTCTGGAATCATCAAGCCCCTAGAAGAATCGGAGTGGGTTAGCCCCATGGTTATCAGTATAAAGAAAGATGGTCGGATTAGGATTTGTGTGGATTACAGAGAACTGAATGTTGCATGTGTGATTGATCCCTTTCCTACACCTTTCACAGAGGAGATATTAGAAGGCGTTGCAGGGCGAGATCTATTCTTTTACAGATGGATTCTCTGGGTATCATCAGTCCGGATTACATAGGAGGAAGAAAAAAAACAACTTTCACCACTGAATGGGGAATTTTTGCATATATATTGTGATGCCCTTTGGTCAAAAAAAATGCACCTTTGTTTTTGTGAATAGTTGTTCAAGCATTCCAGGATTTTATTCATATTTTCTTGCAAGTTTACTTGGATGATTGGATGGTGTATGGGCTTGTTAAGGATCATTGTGACAATTTTTGCTTAATGTTTGAAAGATGTAGATAGTTAAGCATCTCTTTGAACATCAAAAAGTGTGTGTTTTGCTACACCTTTTGGCACTCTGTTAGGGCATATCATCTACAAGGAAGGTTTGTTAGTAGATCCAACTAAGGTTGTAGTTATTGTCGGCCTGAAAGAACCTACCAATCAGAGTGAGGTGCATGGATTTTGGGTCACACTAGGTATTATAGAAAATTTATCAAAGGATATGCTAAGGTTTCACACCCTTGGAAGAGTTACTAAAAGGAAAAGGGACATTTTATTGGGGAGAACCACAACAATGCGCATTTGAGGTACTAAAGGAGAGACTTACTACAATGCCTATTTTGTTTTTCCCACATGGGACCAACCATTTCATGTACATGTGGATGCCTCTAGCATGACCATTGTGTGGTGTTAGCTCATCCTGGAGAAGGTATTATAGATCATCCTATCTATTTTTCTAGTAGAAAGTTGACTCATGTAGAGAGTAGAATTATACAATGATAGAGTGTGAAGCCTTGTCCATGATCTATGCACTACATAAATTCAGACAATACCTTTTAGCAACACCATTTGTATTTTACACCGATCACATGGCATTGAAATACTTGGTAAAAAGCCCATTTTTTAGGGGCACATATGTCGATGGGTGCTTTTATTCCAAGAATTTGATTTCACAGTTGTGGTAAAACCAGGTAAAAGTAATTCTAGCCCAGACCATTTATCATGAATTCAGTCGGGGGGGATGCAGACAATTGAAGATACAATGTCAGATGCACATAGTTGTATAGGTTACAAATGTGTGCCTTTGGAATGGAGGATATTGCTATCTTTTTACGTATAGGTGTGGTGCTAGAAGGAATGAAATCCTTGGAGAAGAAACAACTTGCAATTCATGTGGCTCCTTTTATGTTGATTAGTGGTGACCTATACAAGTTAGGCCGAGATGAAGTATTGTGTCGTGTGTGTACTAGAGCATGAGCACATGGACATCATGGAAGAGGCTCATGGTGGTATTGCAGGTGGGCACTATGTAGGTGATGCCACTGCATGCAAGATTCTACTGTTGGATTATGGTGGGAGACCCTCTACAAGGATTGTAAAGCATATTGTAAGGCATGTGATCACTTTCAATGCGTTGGTAAACCTGGGAAAAGAGATGAAATGCCTTTAAGACCTATTCCTAGTGTCAGAGCCATTTGAGAAATGGGCTATAGACTTTGTGGGTCCTATTTCACCAGCCACGCGTAGAACTGGATCGTGCTACATCATCACTTGCACAGATTATCTTACAAGGTGGGAAGAAAGCAACACCTACCAAGGATTATACAACAACTACAATGGCTAGGTTCTTATGGGAAAATGTTCTTACAAGGTATGGATGCCCATTGAGTTTGACCAGTGATAGGGGCACACACTTTTTGAATGAGACAATCAAAATTCTATTGGATGAGTTCATGATTACACACCATAAGACTACACCATATCATCCTTAGGAAAATGGGACTGTTAAAGCTTTCAACAAGATTTTGAGCCAGACATTGACAAAAAAAATTTGTGATGTTGGAAGGAAAGATTGGGATGATAAAGTTTTTATCATGCTTTTGGGTGTATATAGAACAACATACAAGTGGTTGAACAAGGCCACACCCTTTCAGTTGGTGTTTGGCACAAAAGTAGTTCTTCGATGGAATTCATGTTACCTTCTTTGTATTATGCATGCTTGGAGGTCTAGCTGATGAGCACACTTTGGAAGAAAGAATTGATCAATTGATATAGTTGGATGAGAGGGTGCCATACAAGCATGTTGGAGCAAGAAGTAGAAAAAAAGTAGAGAAGGCATGGCATGACATAGCACATTGAGGGACAAAAATCTTGAGATAGGACAAATGGTGCTTCTTTATGACTCTAAGTTTTTGTGCCATCCAGAAAGCTTAAAGTACATTGGTTGGGACCATATATTATCACTCATATACTTGAATTAGTGCTTTTTAGTTAGAGACACTTGATGGAATATGGTTACCTAGTTACTTTAATGAGAGTAGGCTAAAGCCCTACTATAAATAAGTCTTCTTGGTGTTTGTAATAAGGCAAAGTGTTTCCATTTAGACTAGGTTTTCATTTTTGTATTTCCTTAATGTATTTCCTTTTTGGTCACTATGCTTTGTCAATTTAGTTGGTGTTTTGTGTAATAAGTGTTTTACGCATTGGAAGCTAATTACCATTTGAAGAAATTTTATATGTGAGAGGACTACACATACCATTGGTGTGGGGTGGCTATTTACAATTGGGTACACATAAAGGAATAAACTACTACAAGTGTTATTCAAGTTTGTAGAGGAGTGGTTAGAAAGGAGATTTCTTTAAAAAGATGACCATAGATGGAGATAAATGAGGGAACAATATAAACGTGAGGTAAGCAACGGCCGTAGAGACTACCAGGGGAAGGTGCAGTGGTGAGGTACTGGGTGCATGGAAGCACTTGAAGAGAAGTCTGTAGCTAGAAGGTAGGAAGGCATGCTAGAAGGTTATAGCTGGGGCGTGAAGATGTACACATGATATTGTGCAAATGGTCAATTAATGAGAGGATTTTTGGTAGGTGGAGGAGTAATAAATGCACTAAATTTTTGAAAATCTATATAAGGACATGATGTGGGTTCATTTTTACCTTTGTGATCACAAGTATTTGAGTGAGCTAAGTGCAAATGAGCTAAGTGAAGTGAGTCGTGTTAAGGTGTGGAGAGTTGTGAAACCAGATGTGGAGAGAGAAGATTTGTGTGAAGAGGCTTGCGTCCCCATTGGTGAAGGGTTTGAGTGAAAGAAGAAGCATTGAGGAGGAGCTAGGGCATGCGGTTTCAAGCTAGGGGCACATGGATTGAGCTAGGGTTTGAGTTTTCTCATTATATAGAAGTGAAAAGGTGGATTTTTATGATGGCACCAAAGAAAGCACCTACCGCAGGCACCAAAGGAAAGAAGAAAGTAGAAGAAAAGTTGAAATTTCTCCCGAGAGTAATTTCTCAGAGATGCAATATCCAGAGGGTGTGATAATTGGACAAGAATGGGATTCCCACATCCACAAGTGCAAGATAAGTGACTACAACCACCGCACATCTGACAACAAGAAATAATTGGATGCATTGTTGAGTACAAAGACCAACAAGCACATGGTGGAGGATATGCCAGTGTATGATGATGCTTGGAGAGAAATTGTTGAAATAGGTAGGATTCTATCAAGTTGTATGAGCTCCCATATTTTGGAAAGTATGAACCTTTATACCAGTGGCTGATGAGTAGAGTCCATGAGGACTTTTTCTATTTTTTCAGATGAAGGGTTAGAATCACAACAACCCTGATTTTGACACTGACAGGATTAAAAGGCACAGGGGTAGACCTGGCTAGTGACCTGACTGATAAAGCAACAATCATGGAGACATGGAAAGAGTTAGGGTATACAAAGGGTCCACATATGGAATGGACATTGATAAATTGAAGAAGTACCCAGTGGTATAGAAAGCTACACATCTGGTGACCAAGTTAAATGATCAAGAGAGATGGTCGCAAGTAAATACCATGTGGCTCCATATCATGAGGAAAATGTCTCAGGGAGTAGTCTATAACATAACAGGCTACATTGCAGAAACCATTATTATCGAGGAAGCATGCACATAGGTGATAAGATCAGTTTTGGTGCTATCTTACTTTCTCTAGTATTTATGGAAATTGGAGTGCCCGATGGGCCAAAGAACAAGATTTGGGAATATCCCATGGAAAACAAGTCCCTTGGAAAGGTTTGACAAGTATTTATGTGAAGGGTCAATGAGTGGGCCATTTAAACAGAGGGTAGAGATGTGGTATGATCGACTCCACATGGCATTTGAAGAGGAGTGGCACATCCCCAAGGAGCTACCTTTGGTAGTTGGCAAGGTAGTATAGTTCGCATGGTGTACCAACACTTCTGCATCATCGCATGTGGTTTGCTATGAGGGATGGGACATGGAGCCCATGGTGCAAAATTATCATATGCCTTCACAATGCACTACTTCTAGGCATCAGTCCACCATTTTTTACTGATGCACGCCACCTGAGTTTTATTGTAGACAAGGTAGACTATGACTACCACACTCTGAGGAAGACATATGTATATCCAGGCTGGACTGCCTATGTTGAGAGGCTCATTTCAAATGTTATAAGCATGAAGCCTGTAAGCTTGGAAATTGGGGACATTGGAGCAAAGTGCTCGTATACCTTCAGCTTAAGCCCAAGCTGGAGAATAACAAGTATGTGGAGAATGAGTTTGCACTCCAAGGCCACCTAAGGGAAAGCATATAGTGGAGAAATGTGTCAGCCCCAAAGCCCATAAACTATAGAGGTAGATGATGAGGAGGAAGATGAAGATAGTGGTGGCTTAGATCATAGAGAGGCGGAGGCAGCCCATGACAAGAGTGGAGACCGAGTGCGTGGGTACTCCACCACAAGCAGAAGAAGAAGACAAAGACTTGGACATAGAAGTAGTCCATGGAGAGTGCCACTTTAAAAGGGTATTCAAAAGAACAAGGACCCAAGGCATGGGAACCCACAAGCCTGTGAGGAGATCACCATGAACTCTCTCCTTAAAAAGAGGTAGTTGAGAAGAAAAGGAGAAAGCTAAAGCTAAATGAGGAGGTAGAGGAGTCTGCGTAGAAAAGTGCCTGCACCCCCTACAGACAACAAGAAGTGGAGGAACCCAAGGATGAAGATAAAGGATGAAGAAGAGGGAGTAAAGGTGGTAGAAGAAACAAAACATGATATTTCTCAGAACATCAAAGATCCGACTCCAAATCTTGGTGCTCAAATTCCTAAGGGGCCAAGAACAAAGAGAGCAAGTGGGGAGTATGTTGTACCAAGTATGGGCTATGTTGAGGACACAAGTAAAATTGTTCGTGCCCATTTCCAGAGTACAATGGGCCTTAAGGGGTTGTATGGATGGGAGTTGATGGACCCAGACATGGCCACTACATGCGTGAGGAAACAATTGTCCTGGTCTATGAAAACTCACATGGATGAGCCTGATTTTGATGTATGTGAGGAGTCATGTGTGTCCCAAAGAATGAAGAAGGCACCACAGAGCAGGCACATGACTATAAAGCCCACTCTCATGTCTCGATGAGTAGGTAAGCAATGCCTTAGTTAAGGTATCTATAGAAGTGGCGTGGAGGAACATAGATAAGGCTGCCACTATTAGAGCGCTATGAGAAGATAACAAGGCCAAAGCTACATAGAAATAACATGTCTACAAGGAGAAAAGGACTTGGAGTAGAAAAAGAATGAGGCCTTCATCAAGTATGGTGGAAGAAATTGGTGACCATGTCCTGAAAGAAAGACCACACTTGGAATCTAAGGTACCTGAAAGGTTTCCTTCAGCTATGCATTATGTGTACCCTAGTAGATTTGGTGCTTGAGGATGGACCAATTCACATGCCAATGCCAAAGGACCCTGAACAAGAAGTAGAGAGAGCAAGGGCCTCAGTGGTTAGAAATATTTCATCTTACGAGGCCTTGCTCTAGACTTTGCAGGAAGAGCTGAAGAAAGAAGACCATGCATTGAACATTTGTGTAGCTCCATAATCAGTAATCCGAATAAGAACTATATTGGAGGATAATGAAGTTTTGAAAGCAATGAAGGATGAGACTTTAGGGTGCAGAGAGATTGGCGTTAGTGAAGAAAAAAAGTGTGAAGACCTTGCAGCAACACAACATCCGCATAAGGAAAGGTTGGATGAGCTTGGAAAGCTCATAACACAAAAGATGGATCTTTTGGAGGGATGATGATGTCTGCTATGGCTAACATTGTCATAGTATTACAGAATGAAAAGGGAGAGATGACCCAAGATGAGTTGGAGGGCATCGCTACAGATGTCCCAGAGAAGAAGACCAGAATGCGTTGGATGATTGGAAAGCTTTGGAAGCTAAAATTAAGGAAGAATATCCAGAGTTGATTCTCTGGTGGAAGAGGAGGGTGCTGGAGAGTAAAATATATTCTTTTTGTACATCAATTCATTCTTTATATTCTTCCATTCTTATTCTTTAAAGCATCAAGAGGAAACCATTTCTCGGGGTGGAAATGTAGTTTAGTGTGGGGTAATGTTGAGTAGATGAAGTATGACACTAAGGAGAAGGTGCACAGAAGATTCACGCGTGGTAGCAAGGCATATTTGAAGGCGCAGAAGGATAGGGAAGGAAAGCGTGCATGAAAGATAGATTGAATGGGACTTAGCCATTTTCATGGTTATAGGCTATTTTTGGAGATAGTGTATGGAGCACACAATGGGATGGAGACTGTGACACACACAAATGCTATTTTGGGAAGAGCATCTACTAAAGTGCCATGCATGAGTTTGAATTAATAATAGAATTACTACTACTAATTAACTGTAAGAGATCTATTATTAGCACACTTGCATGTGTGCATGTTATTGTAAAGGTGCATGACTATTTTCAGCATGCGACCTATTTTTGTAAGTGTGTAAGTGGTGAAGGGAAAGTCCCCACCCTTATAAATATGTAGTAATCTATGTAGATTAAACTTAGAGATACTACTTATGTATGAGCTATTGTGGAGTTATAATTCCAGTATGGGTGATAATGTGCACATAAACTTATGATACTACTTATTGTAAGAAGCTTATGTGTTTATTGTGTTTTAATATAATGGAGTGTGTTGGGTGAATAATGGTGTTAAACATATGAAACTATTACATCTTATCATGGTTCACATTCATTAGCAATCTAAGGACGCTCAATAGAGGTTTTAGTGATAGGGTACATGACCATATTGGAACTTTCCAGTTGGCGTAAGACACTCAAAAGAGTCTCTCCTAGAGGTGTGAATTGTCATCATTTTTTATCATGAGGGGAGGAGCCTCTCTACTTGGAATAATGATGGGTTGTTTCGATTTGTTTTGTTTTGGTTGACTATTTATATGTTGTGCACATTGCGATTATCGACAATACCATCATTAACAACATTTCGGTTCATATTGACATGTTTAGGTTTATCCTGATGGTTGTTGTTATTGTTATTGGTATTGGCATGATTATTATCTTTAGAATGAGGCTTAATCAAGCCTTTGGAAATGAGGGCCTTTTCAATTTGGGTCCCTTTCTCGATAACTTCCTCAAAGTTGTTGAGGCAGTACATCTACATGTGGAAGGATAACTCATTATTAAGGTTTGACATGAAGATACTAACTAATTGTTTCTCCAGAATGGAACATGGGGAAAAACTTGTGATTCCTCTCCATCGTTGTTAGAATTATGTAAATTTTTTGTTTGATCGGTGATTTGCGTTGCACAAATCCATCATCGTGATTTTAGAGTCAAGGTTGAAGGAAAAGTGTTTGACGAAATTCTCTAGAGAGGTCTGTGAAAGTGGTTATCGATCCCTTTGGAAGGTGTAGGAACCAATCCAAGGATTTTCCTCCTAGACTTCTGGGAAAGAGACACAATAAAAGATATCATTGTATGCCACTTCTTGGCATTCCATGAAGAATTCCTTAATATGTTCTTGTGGGTCATTTTTGCCCTTGTATTTGTCAAATTGGGCGTCTCGAAAGACGATAGGAAGGGTATGCATAAGATGTCCTTATCAAAAGGGTAAGAAAACAATTCATTAAAATTGAATTATTTACGTTGTTGTTGCATGCGTAATTTTTTTATCTTTTTCATTTACTATTCTCGAGTAAATTTTGTGGGATGTTGTCCAATTTTGAATTGTTTTTCTTGTTATTTTTTTTGGTATGAGTTTTGGATGAATCGTCACTTTTCTTATTTTATTCTTTTTCATTGGTGTCATTAGTGACTTTGGAAGATATGAGAGCTAATTATTTTTCCATTACATTGATTTGATTGATCAAGGCTTGATTTGGCTTAGGGGCGAAGCACTAGATTTACCTTTATAATTGGAATTCATTTTACTTGGTCCCACATCATCATCATCATTATTATTGGTTGTGTATTATTTGTAGATTTAGGTTGACCTCGTAAGGTTTTCAAAACATCATCGTCAAAGTCCGGAGGTAGTTTTGTTCCCATTTTGAGGAGACAAAGTAAAAATTGGTCTTTATTAGATTGTCAAAGATTTTTGACTTGGGCTTGTTCCTTAAAAGAGACGTTATTTTGGTGGTCCTCAAGTTGTTCATCATCTTTTTCTTTAGATTTAATATGGAAAGGATTTTTGTCATCTCTTCAAGAGACTATAGTCTCGGTGTCTTGTTCCCACCATTTTTAAAAGAGGGGAGGAATAAAGAAAGGTGTGATTGATCACTCAACCCTTAGCAAAGTGAATGCTAAGATGGAAGAGATTAAACGATGAATATTGAGGTAACTCCGCCCTTATAAAAGTGAATGATAAGATGGAAGAGGGGTTTTAGATATTGAACAATACAACCCTTATAAATTTGAATACTAACATGGAAGTGAGGTTTGATTGATTGAACATACTCAACCTCTATCAAATTGAATGCTAGAATGGAGGAGGTTGAAAATGAAAGTTGATATCTTGACCCTTAGCAATGTGAATGCTAAGATGGAAGAGGATGGGAAACATGATTGATGTGCTCAACTCTTAACAAATAAAATGTTAAGATAGATGAGGCTTAGCGATGAAAGGGGAGTACTCAAATATCAACAATGTGAATGTTGAAAGAAGAGGTGTAGAAATGATGATGCCTAAAATTTAACAAAGTGAATGTTAAATTTATAGACGTAAGATGGGAGAGTGCTTAAAGTTTAACAATGTCTATGTCAAACTAAAAAATAGGGGGAGAATGATAAGATCTTGATGAATGATAAGATCTTTTGATGACTTAGATTGTGAATGAAGGTGCTCAAGTAAGGATGTGGGTATCCACAACTCAAGGCTTAACTTTGATGGGAAAGAAGTTGTTTAAACTTTGGGAAAAGGATCCAAAGATTTAAGACTAAGGTAAGATAAAATGAATTCAAGATGAAAAATCCAAATGAAGGAATTTGGAAATTTCGAAAAGAGGTGATGAAAAATCCAAATGAGGGATATTTGGAGGTTTCAAAAAGAGATGGTGAAAAATCCAAATGAAGGATATTTGGAAGATTCAAAAGTGAAGGTGAAAAATCCAAATGAAGGATATTTGGAAGATTCAAAAAGAGGATGAAAATTCCAAATGAAGGATATTTGGAGGATTCGAAAAAAGACAACAATATGGGTCCAAATAAAGGGTATTTGGAGGATTTGAAAAGATAAGATGAAAGATCCAAATAAAGGAGATTTGGAAGATTTGAAAAGAGATGATGAAAAATATGAATAAAGGAGATTTGGAAGACTCAAAAAGAGATGGAGAAAAATCCAAATGAAGGAGATTTGAAAAGAGATGAAAATGGAGAGTGTATGATATGAGTGTGGAACACAAACTCACTAACACGTAAAAAGAAAATAAAACAAAAATGATGTTTATGGAAGGTGGGCCTCTAACTTAAATTGGCTTGGTCAAGGTGTGGCTTCCTAGAATAAAGTTCTCTCCCTAAATGTCAACACACTATCCGAGCGAGTGTGGTACTATTGCTAGTTTTCGGCTTTACTTTACCCCCTTGATACGATAAGCCGTATTTTACTCCGCTCAAAGGATCAAACCGGGTCGCCACTATGGATATATTTGACTCTAATCTCTCACAAAAGGCATACTAGTCAGTTGGGTGGGGGTTCCCATTTTATCATCCAGTTCACTCAAGGCACCAATTACTTTAGGGTTCCTGTGGTACTCCTCACAATGAGTTTCTATCCCCTGGCCATGCACTTCCCACAATTACAACGGATCGGGGAATAATCTCGTCTCGAAAATTTAATTAAAAGAGTTTTATAAAAATGTAATAAAAATGGTGATAAAGGGTTTTCTTGAATTAACAACCAATGAAAACCTACAATTATTAGATTTAAGATCAATCCTTGTAAGAATGGTCTTGTAAACAAGTTGTTAGAAGTTTTCCTCTAAGGTAGACAAAAGAGAAAATAATGAAAATAACAAAATCATGTTTCTGATTCTCAAGATCGCTTGTAAAAGCGAGAGAAGAGCATACATGTGAAGTTTTTATGCTTAAACAAAAATACAAGTTAATAATAACATAAGCACTTAAATTAATTAACTATAATAGAAATGCAAGAAAATAGTCGAAATAATCCTAAAACAGAGGTTAGAATTAAAAGAACTTGCTTTGGAAAAATGTAGAAAATTAAATAAAAAAATAGTGAAGACGCTCTAACACAAGCACTTGAGAGTGTTGGCATTATGGGTTACACTAACACACACACTTGAGTGTGCTAGCGTTAATAGGTAACACTAACGTGTGCAAAGAGACATAAGCACATATAATAGAACATAAGTGCATATAATATAGTTATATAAACACATGCAAAGAAATTTCTTTGTAATGCTAGCGCATGGATAAGCATGCTAGTGCACACACACAGAGACAAACATGTTTAAAAAGATGCTAGTGTACACATATGCATGCTAGTGCAATGAATCTAGAAATGATCAAAAGTTAACAAAACGGCCAAAAACCTGGTTTTTAGTGTTTTTATCCTTCTCTGTTGCACCGAGAACCTGAAACTTGAACAACAAGGTTAAAAAACAAGAACACAAATTATTAGATTACTAAAATGTATTCTAAAAATTATTAATGAAATGTGAGCAATGAAAAACTCAGCAGAAGTTGAAAGACAAACAAATGAATTTGTATACCTTTCTTCTAAGCTTTTCCTGTAAACCTCAAGTAAGATTGTGAAGCACTTGAACTTGTTGAATCTTGTATTTCAAAGGATTGTGGATGCTATTGAATTATTCTCCAAATGTAGAATGAAAATGCTACGAATCGATGGACACAAGGATGCGGGTGACAATTTTGGCAAAAGTTAGTTAGAGTTAAGGTGAGTTCATAATTATAATTTCCTAAAATAGCAAGAGGATTTGGTTTGTAGATTAGCTGACTTCATAGGGGCAATGAATGTTTGGATTTTTTACGGGAAGATGGTTATACGTGCATATTTTTTACCCCCACCATTATAGGGTATTAGAAGTGGAGTGGAGTGGAGTGTAAGTAGATAAATATGATTATTTAAATAACTAATTTAATTAGTTATGAGTTGTGAAAGGATAATTAATTATTTAATTAAATAAATATTTAATTAAATTAGCTAAAGGGTGTTATGAATTAATTTAATTAATTCCAAGGGCATGATAGAATTAAATTAATTAATTCTAAAGGGTTATGATTTAAATGATATAATTAATTTAATTAATTCTAAAGGGATTCTTTGTCGCCAAATCACTGCACCCTCCGAATGGCCAGGATGTGAACATGATGTTCAGTGTGATTGGGACACGTGGGATCACCTCTCAAGCTGTGGGAATTGGGCTCGAGGTGAACCTCCGGAGAAGGTTTGCTTCCTCTTCCTAAACTAAGTGATGTACTACTCCTAATGTAATAAAATGGTTATCTAGTCCTATGCTAACATTTTCATGGGTTTTAGGGAAAGAGATTTGCATAAATGAAACTATACTAGGGATGGTGATGCACCAAATAAAGGGTGTTGCCAGACTCAGGAAGGGTTAATTTGAAGAGGGTGTGTCCACCACAAGTCAACTTCACCTACTGCAACTTAGAGAGGGTACAAAATACCATAGACTAGGAAGCACATATTCCCTTTGTTAAACTTGATCAGAAAAACAATCTATCAGTCTTCCAGTGAAGAAGGATGAACTTGAGAAGGGTGAATAAGCACCACAACTCAACTACATGCAATACTCCACCACTTGATAAGCATAGAACTCCAAGAACCTGCAATAGAAATTTGAACTTGCATAATGTACCTGCAAGTATGAGAAAGTCACAAAGAAGTATAGAGGGATGAAAGGACCAAGATTAGTCACAAAACACACACTTTTATTACTTCAACAACGTTCACAATGCATCATACATTCAGAAGAGGCAATAGTTGCCATTACAGTCTTGAAAAGGAGGATTAAAAGTTCTCTCAACATACAAGGACAACTTGCAGAAGAGAGAGGACTCTTGAAAAAATTGCACTTGTCTTAGATATCTAACTGTCCAACCTATCTGACCTATTGGAACCCCTTGGAATGAGCTTCCAACTTACATTTATAGAATAAGTTGAGAGAGAGAGGAGAGAAGGAGTCATAAATTCCCTTCCTAAATTGAAGGCACATGATGTATTTATTACAGTTGGTTGAACCACTTGAGAAGGTTCCATCATGTGTCATTAATTACCTCCCATTGACCTAGTTCTCCTTAATTAATTAAAAGAATATTTAAATAATAATAATAAATATTATTATTAAAATATTTAAATAAAAATATTAAATTAATTAAAATTAATGGTGGAACCCCCGTTGACCGGTCTGCATCGAAGAGGGAGGGGTCCATGTGAATGGGTCAAAATAGCTCAACTTGGTGGTTGGCTCACCGAGTTGGTCACGAGTTCCTCCAATGAATTTTCCCTCCACCGCCACGACCAAGCTTCCCTTCATGAGCTATCAAAACATTTTAGGTGTCTTACCTCCACATTTCCATTCTCCATGAGGATACCCCGCTTCTAAAATTTACATTCACCGAGTCCTTTGCGAGTTGTTCTTCGAGCTAGGATTAACTCAACTCGGTGTCTCCACTCTTGGGCTCAACTTGGTTCAATGTCGATTTGTAAACACATCAACCTATCCTTGTCACCTCACAACTTTTCCTAGCTCCAATGATCCCACCGAGTTCCTCATCATGTAATCGTCATCACCGAATAACTCGATGTCTTTCAATTTCTAAAACCATCGTGCTTTGACTGAAATCACTCGGCCTTAACTCAGCCCATGACTCCTCAGTGATCTAATTCTTCTAATTGAGCTTGACATGACCGCATCACTTAAAGGCTCGTTCGATGTTTGAATGACTCATCTTCCACATTAACCTCGAGATATTTTGTGGCTCGGCCAACTCGCCTATGTCAAACGACCTCTATGCCCGGATGTCCCGAGTTGATCTTTGCTCATTTTCCCTGAGTTCACTTTCATGCACACCAACGTGGTTTGTCCTTCCATCGCATCGACCGAGCTATGTTGACTCGGTCCATTCATACCAACTAGTGTCCCGACATGGACTTGACTCCTATGTTCGAGCTCCCAAGTGGCTCGATGAATCACGCCTTCCCACGATCGTCCACGCTCAAGCACGGTTTGCCAGGAGTACCTTCTAACCGGTTAGAGGCCCACCTACTACTACCCTACATTCGAATCCTCAAACATTTTGTCCTTGAATCGGATATAAGATCCATATCCGTTGATAAGTTCCTGTGTCATGGTTCGATGTCGAACCCTTTACTAAATCCTAACAAACCTCGACTCTAAGCTCACCTTTACCTGTGTCATGGCCTACAAGTTTGGCTTAATACATCATTTCATGAGGCCCATTTATTCAAACACCTCTGCAATCTCATCTCCTCTACAAACTTTGTTAGGCTCGTGCTTAGATTTATACTAAAATACTCACTTCCATCTCCACAAGCTAGTCAACTCGTCATATAGTCTTTACCTCGTCATTCGTTGTTTTGGCTCAACTCGAGAACCCAATAAAGTGACTTGGCAAGCTTGTCTTTCCCTTAGCTAATCATTATTACTACTCCCATCTCCGCGAGCTTACCATTGTAGAATTATTTCAAACAGGCCTCCCCGTGTTGCATTAATTAATGAGCTTCAGAATTCTATCATCTCCCAGGCATGTGGGTACATAGATGTTGAGCTTCTCGGCCTCCATCCGACACTTAGCCGACATGTCTCTAATCACTCTACCTTTTAATTCGAACGATCCCCTCACATACCTCCATGTCACACTTGTATTTGGTTGGGTCATGACCACTACGTCGTATCCTATTAAACACTTCAACTATCTCTGTCGGATTATCGAGCCTTCATGGCAAGTTAGCTCATTCCCACGCTCTTCGACTTACCTTCCGAGTGGCTTGGGACCACCACGTAGTCGAGTTGATGGGTTATGTGTGGGAAAAGAGTTTAAATTGCCTTGGCTCAAACGACCCAAATCTCCCCCATGGCCGCAAATTTCAAAACTCCCCAATTTCTTGATTTCCACCACGACTTGCCATCTCACCTATGAACCAACCTAACACATTGGCTCCTGATCCCCGTTTTCCATGTTAAGAAAATTTCTCATGAATACTTTTAGTGTGGGGTTGAGGCACCACTTTACCCACTTGACTAGGCAAAGAACCAAAAATCTCCCACGAGTGGAATTTTCATGTTGGCACTCCATCATAACACTTCCACCTAGCCATGGATCCCTGAAATTCCCATAGCTCAATGAGCTATGTTTGTCTCACCACGGACCTTAGACACCGAGCGACTCGTTCCTTGCTCAGCCGACCAAACTACTCCCTTCTCTGCAAATGGCTCACTGAGCCATGTTCCTGTGAACTTGCCATGAGCTTGGCCCAACCGAGTTCCACTGCTAATGCTCACCGAGTTCTTCCTTGTGTGCCTCGATGTGTCAAGTGAGCCACCGAACTGTGTCATTCCAATCTTGTGAGCCGAGCCGAGCCCTATTCAGCATGGTTTCCATGAACTCGTCACATACTATCTCCAAGCTCTCTCTTGCGTGATTTTCCTCCAAAACTCATCGAGCTCTTTTCCTCTTGGCGAGCTCCAAACTTGGCTCAATACATTTCCACCCATGTTCCATCGCTTCATCAAGCACAATGAGAATGACTCACTCTTATTCTTACATTCCCCTGCGAGTACTAAGTCACCAAGAGCTCGCTCCTTGCAATGACTTTGAACTCTATATTTTTTTCTGTGAATCACTCTTCATGAACTCGGGCCACTTCCACTCCAACGTTGGTTCGGCTACATTCGAGCTCTTCAAAATGACTCACCCCTACTCTTAATTCTTTACATTTATCTTGTCAAGGCTGAGCGGCTTATCAATGAAATGGATAATTTCCCAAGCCGGTGGGTGGCTATGCAATAACAAACACCTCATCGAGCCGTTTTGGCCCACCTTGGTGTACTTCATAAAGTGACTCAATGAGCCCATTTTTCCTGATCTCCTCACTATTACTGAAACTATCTTCATGAGCTACCACCAAGTTGACACGATGTGTACTGAGTTAGAGGACACCACTCTAGCAATCCTCGAGCCATCACTCGGTTCGATCTGAGCTACATCTTTAATGCACCTTACGCAAGTCACACATTATGCATGCGAATAACTCTTTTACACAATGCCGCATTGATCGCTCGACTCCACCAATGAAGCAAGTTAACCCATAATCTACCCAACCAAGTTACTCGGGCCACTCCCAATCACCTTGTCCTGGGATAAACATAGCTCACCCTTTCGTTTGATCCCGCTAACTCATGTTGAGAGACTTGCTCATGCGGGCCATGTCGTGCTTTTCCATATTGAGCTCATTATGAGCATGTTTCCCGGGAAACACAAGATTCTCATTCAATACTACCACCTCCCACCTCGGCCAAACAACTCGCTCAACTCTGAGCCGGTCCCCCTTGTGCATAACCCAAACTCACCATGACACCCAAGTTGCTCCACCGAGACTTGTTAACCCATTTCTCGAACCTTATGACGATAAACTCCATGTACATCAAGATATATCCTGTAACATTGACCCCAATTCACCAACACACTCTTAACTTACCGAGTAGCTCGCCGAGTTGCTTGTTGAGTTGTTTTAAGCTCATATCCACCGACCTCGAAATCTGATTTTAATCCATATTTTGATTATCTTGGGATTTTCCATGGAACCAGAGAGTTGTGAAAACATAGAGAGACCCATTAAAAATGATTTATCAATTTTGATCATTCTTTCCCGCGATGATTAGGAGTGGGCGAATGTGGGCCCATTCTCGACTCAAGCAAACTTGGAACCTTCAGGACCCAAAAAGGAGAAAGACAACTCAAGATGACTCTGAAACTACCAAGAATGTCATAAACATTCTCAAAACAAAAAAATTTCGTAGGCCCCAAGTTCTTCCATGAAACCCTCCCCGATTCCATGGTACAACTGTTCTCGTTCTCCAATTTTACCCCAAGTGGCAAAATTGGATAACAAGGATGTAATCTATTAGGATAGAATTAATTTAATTAATTCTAATAAGATGGAAATAAGATAGAAATAGGTATGCATTTTTAGAGTGTCTACATCTACCTCCATCTTAATTCCAACGTTGGTTGAATAGGCACAAATTTTTATCTCGAATGATTTTACATCAAGATGTAAGGGGATTACATGTTGGAACAAATCTTATCTATAAGATTTTAGTTCATCATAAGACCATGCCATGCAATCTCTATATTTACTAAACATTCGTAATCGTGAGCCTTCCTTTCAACTTCCTTCGGACATTTGTTGATAAAAATAGGTCTACAAGACACAATAGTTACCAAATTAACCTCTTCATTGTCTCACATTATTGATATATCTCTTTACATCTTAGTATGTCTACAACATCACATTACAAGAATTTTAGCTAATATAACACTAAAAAACACTAAAATTCATGCATATAACACCAATTTGTGATTCAACAACACTAGTGTTAGTTGTGTGGTAATTGTTGTATAACACCAAAATATAACAACACCAAAATTGGCTATGACATTTAACACCAAATTTGGTGTTACATTTAACACCAAATTTGGTGTTATATATATAGTGTTATATTTTTGGTGTTATATGCCATAACCAATTTTGGTGTTACACAACAACTACCACATAACTAACACCAGTGTTGTTGAATCACAAATTAGTGTTTTATGCCTGAATTTTAGTATTTTAGAGTTAATTATTTATTTTTATACACATTTGTTGTTATCTACTTATATATAATTGATTTTGGTGTTTGATTGTAGTGCTAGAGACAATATAGCTTCATAGCCTCATTATTTTAATCTATCATCAATGGAACCAAAGTGGGCTTGTGATTAGTATTATAAAACAATTACAAAAACAATTCAGGATTAATATTGTACCCTCATGTGAGTTAACGAGCATTTTATTGATATGAAAATGAAAAAATAAATTAAAAGGGTGTGTAAATTCCCTTAACCCTTGACATAGAATGATACAATAGATGGCCAAAACATATGATTTAATGACTATACTCCGAGTTAACGAGCATTTTATTGATATGAAAATGAAAAAATAAATTAAAAGGGTGTGTAAATGCCATTAACCCTTGACATAGAATGATACAATAGATGGCCAAAACATATGATTTAATGACTATACTCCATAAAATTCCAGTTACTAACTAATTGCATTATAATAATTCATATAAGCATCTGAAGCATTTAGGTGATTGGAAACCAACATATTCTACTGAACTCAAACATCATGGCTAATGAATGTGAAGCCTCATGCATTGCATGCACATTAGGAATTAGAATATTATCTCAACTTCATGATATGTAAAAATACTACCCGAATGGAACATAACAATTCATAGGTGCATTTTTTAAAAATACTACCTAAAACCATTTTAAACATCAAAGGCATCTTTAACAATTTTAAACATCTAAAAGTTTATTCAAGACATGATTACAATATTTTTCTATTTACAATCTAGAAGTTCAAAAATCAGCTACAAGTTCTTGAACATGGCTACTAGGCAATGACCTATTTAAGAAAACATGAGGAGTTGGAGGTGGAAGGGAAACATCTACTGGAGATTGAGCAGTGACCCTCTTTGTTAGAGAGTACAATGCCACAACACCATCATGTTGTTGTTTTGAATTTGCACTAGGAAAAAGAAGTCCAAGAAGTACTTCCAAACCTACACATCATATTATCAAAGATAAGTAACATTTATCATTTGTTGAAAATTTATCCCTCCTCTAATTTATCAAGAAAAAAACTCTTATACCATTGAAAATATTAAACACGGTCCATAAAGAGACCTGTCATGAAAAAAACACCCAATTTTGAAATATTTTTGCAAAAGCACCTAAAACCTATCACCTGTAAGTGGAGTCATAATAAACAAAGGTCGATGACTAAATGTGATGTTTTTACACTTCAAACCCTTCTTAAAGAGTGATTATAGAAGTTAAGAACAATAGAAAAGGAACTAAAACCCTAACCCTTATTTGCATAGTCCAATTAACATAGTTTTGGGATTTACAACTTAGTTTATTATCACTTGAGGAACATTAAAAAGTTATAGATGCTGGTAGGATTGTGGTTTAAATTTTTCCATCTCATTTAAGCCTTAAAATGTGCATTGAAACCTTGTAAAGGTAGAGTAAGGTCTTAAACCCTCAAAACTATCATTGAAACATAATCTAGAAAAATAGGATTTACTAGCTTGAGTATGGTTTAGATACTCCTTTTCATTTGAAAGATTATCTTTTAAAGCTTTATCTAACTCATTGAGTCCTAATATTTCATATTGACTTTTGTGAAGCACTAAGAAGGGTTCAAACCCTTGGTACCCTGTTTTGGAGAAAAAGTACAATAAAATTAAGGTTTATGTGTTTCTAACCAACTTTTGTCATTTGACAAAACACCTCTACATCACCAACATTTGAGAAATTCAGAAAAAATAGTAAAATGCACAATGTTAAGGATTAAATATTTGGAAGAATGATAAAAACTTATAAGAAAAATGGAAAAGCATACATATATGTCCCTATTATCGCCTTATAACCCAAATTGTCTTTCCAATTGCTTCTTCAAATCTCTTCTAGATGTACTTAGATATTCACCTCCCTCTCCATTACCTTCATCTTCATCCTGCAATATCCAAATATAAATATCACTACTCAATCATAATATCAATACACTAATCAATTCCATTTTACTTATAAATTGGTAAAAACAAAAATGATCTAAAATAAAATCCAATAAATATTTCTATAGTATGCAAGGTTTTAGGACTAAATCTCAGTCTTGTTGGGTTGTTTCACAATAAATTCACCAAAATAAAACTAAACTTGTAGAATGAGAAAATGATTTTTGTCTAAGTATACTAATTTTTATCTCAATTTCTTTATATACTCTAGTTCATGGCAGTGCAGACTCGATGCTCCCTTTCCAGACTATGGTGCTCTTTTGATGAGACTCGACGCCCTTTTCAAGACTTCGATGCTCTTTTGCTTAACTCGACACTCTTTATCCAAACATTGTGCTCCTCAAATAGACTCTAAAATCCTCAAATGTACTCGACACTTTACAAGAAGACTTTGACACTCTTTTCTAAACTCGACACTCTTTTTCCAAATTTTGACACTTTGTAGCATCATTTTGTAAGCCTTGTAAGCCCAATTAGGCCTATTTTGTCTAATTTTAGTTCTAGACTGTGTTATGATACATATTTTAATCTAAGTGGTGCCTATGAAATATTACATACTTCTAATATACCCCACCATACCTTTACACACCCTTCCTAGTGATCATTTACCCTAGAACATCCAAATTCTAAGCCAAAAATACCTAAACCCTTCTAAGATGCAATTTTCCTAAGAAAATAGGTTTATCTAATAGCTACGAGAAGCCATTAATGATGAAATGGAGGTATATATGTCCTAGGGAAGGATTAAATTCAATCCCTTATGTTTCCAACATCATTTTGAAGGACATATTTGTTTGCAAGGGAAAAATACTTCATTTTCCCTCTACGAGGTAAAATTGGAAATTCAAAAATTTGAATTCCTAATTTTAGCAGGAAAGCATTTATAGAGTTGTTTTCTGTGTCCTTTCCCATGTGTTGAATAGATGAAAACAATCTCACAAGTTTCTTTTGAGACAATGTCTTTCAAGGAGGATCTTTCAGGATTAGGAATGACTATTTTTAGCCTTTCTAAGGCTAGTGCATATTCTTCAGAGTGGATTTGAAGTCCTAAATTCATCATGGAGTTGTATTAATGAGACAAGATCATTATGCAAGTGATTTGGGATGATTTGGGATTTGGAGATTTAGGAGAAATTTCAACAAAAGCGGGTTTTGAGGTCAAAAGAGCTTCAGACCGCAAAAAAACACCCGAGTTTTGAAAGATGATTCTAGGAGCTCCAGAATGATTTGGAGGAAAACAAGATATCAATGGAAACCTTATCAAATCCCTACATGGTGGTACTTTTATATCTTTCACAAGATCCATTTCTTTCCACAACTCATTCTTGGTAGGCACAACTGGTGATCCCGATAAAAAGGTCATTTTTGAGGAATTTTTAAGCTGAATCAGACCTTGAGACCCATCCCATTCTCAAAATCCATTTTAAGTCAAATTAATATAAGTAAGTTCCCAAAAATACCTCTGGGAGTCTCGACAATGTCATTTTCAAGCTCCTTCTCCAAGGTACAAGCTCGTCCTTAGTCAAATTTTTTTAGTGCCACATGGTAGCATGAGGTTGAGGCACATTTTTGTGTCCCTTTTTCCCTTTCCAAGGGGACAAGGGGGACATAAAAAATGCCCCCCCCACCTTAGACCTCCTGGACCCACCACATGACCTTGGGAGGCCTCCGTAAGCACCTTTTAGCAAATTTTCTAGCCCTCACTCCATGTCATGCATGCCCGCCACTTGTCACCATGGGGCTGAGGAACATTTTTTATGTCCCCTTAATCCTTTTCCAAGGGGACAAGGGGGGGATAAAAAAATGCACCCCCACCTTGCTCCTAGTTGATTCCTCACATGACCAAGTTTGCTCCCAAGTGCTAAAATAAGCCCTTTCCTCTCTCTCCTCCACCGTGCATGCTCGCCACTTGTCCTCCTGGGGATAGGGCACACTTTTTTGTCCCCCATTAATCCCTTTCCAAGGGGACAAAGGGGGACAAAAAATGCGCCCCCCCCCCAAGGCATATAAAACCAAGGAGATAGCCATTTTTTCATCTCCCCCCATTTTGCTCAAAATCTACTAGAACTCTTGGAGAAATTTTTCTAGAATCCTTCACCTCCATTTTTCCTCTTGCATTCATCCCTCCATATTTCCATGATCACAAAAAATATTTTCATAAAAATTGTAAATTTTTAAAGGCCCATAGTACATTTTTTTTGTTAGATTGACTTCGTAGCCCACGAAGGAAAATTTTCATATCTCACAAACGGTGCATGGATCGAGGTGGGGTTTTTTTTTGCATTCTTCATCATTTCCAGGTGCCTTCAAGAACACAAGTGATAGTAATGACATGCATGTACCATATTTTTTACAAATAAAAAACCTAGACTTCATGCCCTAGTTTTGTAATTTTTTATTTCCCCATTCTAGTGATCGGATTGAGCTAAAAATTTGTACGTGAGATCAAGAGAAGAAACCTATCCCAATGGAGGTGGTTTCATCAGAAATATGAGGTGTGGAAAGGAACTTTTCCAAAAAAATAGTAAGTCTTCTATACGAGCACTTATTATAAATAGTAAACTCTCACAGAGGGAAAATTTTTCAAGGCAGTGTTCACAAGGAACAACCAGGGAAACAAAAAGGTGGTCGAAAGTGAAAAAGGTGAAAAAGGAAATTTACTAAAAATAGTAAATCCTCATTCGAGGTAAAGAAAGGGTTCCATCTTCAACCATGAAATTCAAATTTTTTAGGTCTTGATCCATCTCGGCTCTCTCATCTGAGTACTTAGGTGTGGGGGACAGTGATGTCACCCACATGGATCTAGAAGACCTCAAAGATCACATGCTTGGTGGACCCAAGAGAGCTAATGGAAGACAAGGTTTTCATGATCGAGTTGTATGTATGCAAGTAGGTGGCACATCTAGTGTCAGTGCAAAGTAGAGTTGGTGTTGGCATGCTCTCATCACTATGATCCAGACACCCAAACCATACGAGCAGATGATAACTCAACTCTTGACAGTGCTCACTCCCAAAGGCCATCTCTCACTCAATGCAAATTCCAACTTGGAACAATATGGTATCATTTCAAAATATGTTGTAGCAAGTGAATGGTCAAAAAAATTCCTACCTTTAGGCCTCACACTTGGTTCATGGTTAAAATAAGTAAGAAAGCCTTCACACGTGCCAAAGTCTCTCTCATGGAGTGAATTTCATGAAGGCTATTCAGATGTGATCATCCTCTCAATCAATAGGGTGATGGGAGAAGAAACCAAAAGGAATTTCAAGATTGGATGGCCTTATTCATGCTCATGATCATGAAGGCAAGAAGAGAATTGATTGGGGGAAAATCATCAGTGACAATTTACATCATCAGTTGCTCTAGGTACCAGTCTCAAAGAAGTTTCAATGACTTCATACTTGGTGTATGCTCTTGTGAGCTCGAGACCATTCAAAGGGTTAGCACTTACAAAAAATATCTCTCTAAAAGGCTCTAACATTGAAAGGTATCCACAATTGATCTTGAAGGAGAGAAATCAACATTTCGACGAGGGTGAATGATGCCTTCACCATGTTTTCCATCAGAACACTGGAAGGGAATCCTCACTCAAGGTTTTTTCGCCAAAGTGGATTCTTCTTTGATAAAAAAAGGTATGGGTCATATTTCATTTAGTTTTCCACTTTCTCCTACATCCGAGTATTTGGCTTTGATCTTGCTCCACAAAGGCTACCTGGTATCTCAATGACAAGAAGATGTATTTCGAGCTATATAGACAACTTTCCCATGTTCACTAGTAAGCTCAAGAACTGGAAGAGGAAGAATGTCTCTTTTCCCATATCCTTGGAATCTTCACTTGCAAGAGTTTTAGTGATGATGCACACTTAGAAGTTGCCTTTACCCCGAGCTTGTATTCATATACCCCGAGGGAGGACTTTGATATCCAAAGTGATCCAAACACTTTTCACCTTCCGAGTCATATCATGTTCCATAGATCAAAGATTATTGGGTGAATTACATAGATGATTTGATGTCAAGGAAAGAGACCACATGTGGATGACCATCAAGAAAATGAAAAGGTTCAAGTTTGACTGGTATGAGGAAGGCATTCAAGATGATGGCACAAAGTTGTATGATCCAGAATATCAAGTAGTAAAGGCTTCCCCTTCCACAGTGACATGGAGTGTCCATGAATGGGAGACATAAGTGAGCGGACCGAGGTTGTCATCAAGAGATCAAAGGAATGGTTCAAAAAGAAGAAGGGCCTCCATTGCATCAAGAAATTTCCCCACTCTTCAGAGGATAGGCATCTCATCATTCTTCTTCAAAGGTCATGGAGAGGACTTTAGACTCAGTTCATTTCTAGGAGAAGTTCAAAGCAAAAAAGTGGAAAAGAAGCCCCCTACTAAAAATTGCATACAAAAGTTTAAAATAATAGATGAACCTATGGTAGAAATGGAGCTTGGGGAAAGTGATCCATTCCACCTTTCAGTTCCTCAACAACCCTAGAGCTTCCCACCTTTCACTACCACTCTTCTCCTCTTGCATAAGATGTACCTTCTCACCCCGAGAAGGAAACAACAATCATGCTAGTTTTGAGCTCGAGATATAGATGAGATGTTCCCTAGGATGAAAGAAATGATCACAAAGGAGGCCCGTATAGTCCAACAGTGATAGTTCCCCGATTTCTAGTATATCATCATTGGTCAAAGGGAAGAAAAATTTTTTTCTCAAGTAACTTCTCACTTTTTCAATGGTGCCTCGGAAATCAATATGTGGAAGTAGTCAGGCCAAGGGTAATCAATCCCATTGAAGAAATGACCCAACCTGACTATGAGATGAGCACCATTTCCTAGGCCCTAGACACTCATGAGGGAGATGCACATCTATTCCAAGAGTCTTCCACTCACCTCCTCGCGAGGAACTAGGAAGAATAAAAGAGAAAATTGATCAGTTGGAAGACCATGTGTGAACACTCACCTCGTATATGTGTAACATTTCATGGACCCGAATGCTTCTTCATCTCTCCCAATCAAAGAAGTTACTCCCATAGTAGCTTTGATCTATGGAGTCCATTCAAAAAAGTCATGGGGTTTCACCATGTAGGGACGAGCCAATGAAAATGGGTGAGCAAGATTGTAGAGAAAGGAAAATTATTGCTTCCAGAGATGATCTCACTATACAAGTACATGTGCGCCACTCCCAACAAGATTCAGATGATGAGGGATGAGATGGAGAAAGAAAAATAACATTGGGATCAAGTACATCCATTGGTGATGGAAATGGGAGATGCTCATTCTCAGGTGTTGGTAAATAGGAAAGTGTTTTGATTCTCCATCTGAGAACTTGTCATGTGTATGGTGAGGACTCTTGTCTCTCGGTATGAAATGTTGAATTAGGCTATTGATGAGTTGGACTCAAATGAGGAGTGTGCCTCCAAGATGTAAGATGATGTCAACACCAAGATATAAAAGCTTGGAGTGCCCGCCATTGATGAGAACACCTCAATGGATGAATTTTTGAATCCATTTGAGGAGTATGTCAAGAAAGAAGTTGGGGAACCCTTTTCTTTCAATGAAGATACACTAGAGTCTCTCACCGAGATCAGAGCCACAATTTCAAACATTGCAAAGAAACATCATTCATGGTTCACTAAAAGCAAGAACATCAATGACATCTCTCGGATGGTTGGCTCGAGTCCTTGAGTTGTGTCCGCATTCCTCAAGCCGAGAAAGTTACACCTACGGTGACCTGGTATAGTAAGAGAGTTCAAGGGAGTGGATATTTTTCCAGTTGAGAGCTTGGAAAGGATCCATCAAATAATGAGGAAGAATCAGCAAGGGTGGCATCTTCATCGACTAGTTATCTCTCTTCTTTCTCTCTCTCTCTCTCTCCCCCCCCCTCCTCCTTCATGTTCTATTTCTTCGTTGGGGGTTACACTTTTCATTTTGTCCTTATTCCTATTTTGTCCTATTCATTTAAATGTGACTATAGTTACATTGTAATAAGTCACCCTTAATTAATAAAAGGGGACTTAATTCTATTCCTAGGAATATGAAAAGTCACATGTTGTGAGGGACAAATGAAAAGTCATGTGGGGGTAGGTGAAGAGTCTTTCAAAATCTATAAATTGTAATGACTTCCCCATTCTTAAGGGTTGTCAATTTTGTATGCTCAAGAGTAGATAACTACTTGTGAAAAGCAAAAGAGATAGCTATTTTCTCTATTCTCCTTCTCATATGTTCTTCCATTCCTCTCAATGTACAACTTTTCCAAAATGTCAATCCATCTTGTATTGGTATTAGTAACAAAGTTGTTTTCTTTTTGATTATGTGTGATGATATGCTCTGATTAATCTTTGCAAGCATCTGATTTTCTACCTGTGATACAAATCCCCTCTCCTTAATTTCCCACTCCCTTTTCCCATCTACTCAGGAAATTCCTCTCTTGTAATAAATTTCAAGCATTTGCCGCACGTTCAATGGAGTGTTCATATTGGATCCCAAACCTCCAGGATAACCACATATTTTCATTTTCATTTACACACAATAAAATGGAGTTGCCCCATTCAAGCAGAGGGACCTAGTCCCAGACGGTTGGCAGAAATCCACCAATTTGTCCAACTGACAAATTTTCTCACCAACAAGAGTTTTCCAAGCTCACATACCACCATAAAATGATTTGGGGGATGTATAGGGAGGTTGTTGTAACATCAAGTGCGCAAGAATTTTGAAGTGGAGGCTCCATGTGAAGAAAAAAACCACTTACTAGGGTTTGGAGGCAAGGAAATAAGTGTTTTGTGAAGGTAGTTTGATCAACCAAGACCATTCCAAGATAGAGAAGTATGTTATAAACATAAAAACACCTATAAGAGGTCATTAATTCCATGTATCAATTATATCTCAGATTGTAAGCATTGTATTCTTATGAAAGAAAAAGAAAAAAATAAATTTAATGTTTTTTATTGTTCCTCTAAGAAACCTATTATGGTTGAGTACAGTGTTATTGATATGAAAATGATGTAATGATATTAGATGATTAATTATAATGTGGTTATAGTGCTTCCACATGCGTTAAAAATTTATTTGAAGGTCTTGAGGTCAAGCTACAAGCCTATACTCTATTTTATGACAATTTTAGAACCCTTTCAATGTCATGCACCATTTGCATTTAAATCCATGATAGAGGATGAAAAACATATATAAGTATATAAAATTACCAAATATTATTATTACCAAATTTGCAAGTGATTGGATTTGGGGAAGTCCTCCATTTTCTTATTCAAAGTAAGTGAAAATTTGTCTCTTAGGAACCAATTTTGGTCAATAGTGAACTGTCATGCCCCGTTTCCATTTTAAGCCTTTTAAAAAGATTCCACCAACTCTATAATGATATAAAGGTACCTAATATTATTAGTATTTTTTAAAATTTATTTTATTAGGTTAAGTCTGCCATTTTCTTGTTCAAAGCCAATGCAAAACTATCTCCTAGGAACCAGTTTTGGTCAATAGTGAACTATCATGCACCATTTTCATTTTAAGCCTTTATAGAGAAATCCCAAAACTCTATAATTATATAAAGGTACATAAAATTATTATTACTAAGTTTGAAAGTGATTATATTGTGTTAAGTCCTCTATTTTCTTGTTCAAAGTAAGTGTAAAACTATCTCCTATAAACCAATTTTGGTCAATAGTTAACTGTCATACATCATTTGCATTTATAGCCTTTTCGTAGTATGCCACCAATTATATAATGATATAAAGGTACCAAAAATTATTAGAACCAAATTTTGGAAGTTATTTTATTAGGTTAAGTCCTTTATTTTCCTATTGAAATTCAATGCAAAATCTGTCTCCAAGAAACCACTTTTGGTTTATAATGAACTATCATGCACCATTTACATTTAAAGCCTTTACAAAGGATGTCAACAAATCTATAATGATCTAAAGGTAAAAAAATATTATTATTACCAAGTTTTGAAGTGATTCGATTAGGTTAAGTCCTCCATTTTCTTGTTCAAAGTCAAGTGCAAAATTGTCTCATAGGAACCAGTTTTAGTCAATAGTGAACTGTCATGCGCCATTTGCATTTGAAACCTTTATAGAGGATGTCACTAACTCTAGAATGATATAAAGGTACCCAAAATTATTGTTACCAAGTTTTAAAGTGATTTTATTAAGGTAATTACTCCATTTTCTTGTTCAAATCCAGTACAAAATTGTCTCCTAGGAACTAATTTTGGTCAATAATGAACTATCATACACCATTTACATTTGAAGCATTTATAGACGATTCCACCAACTCTATAATAATATAAAGGTGCATAATATTATTATTACCAAGTTTGGAAGTTATTGTATTAAGGTAAGTCTTCTATTTTCTTGTTCAAATTTAGTGTACAACTATCTCCTAGGTACCGAGTTTTGGTCAATAGTGAGCTATTTATGCAACTTGAGTTGAGTATAAATGCTAAACATGTATTATGGGAGGACTGACAAGGTAAAAAAATTGAAAGATAGTTTATGGAGTACACAACCATATCAGTCTAATCTCTAAGAAAATTTGAATAAATGAGTTTGATTTATATCAAAAATATAGTGTCAAAGGCCTCCCATTTGGATCTAGAGTTTAAATATCAAATTAGAGCATGATCTATCATATAAGATAAGAGCCAAAATACACTATTTGGGTGCTCCTCTAATACACTTAGGATATCCTAAAATATATTCTAAAACTCCTAAAATTCACACTAACACTCTGTAAGAAAACTTTGGTGCTCTTTTGCTAGACTCTGGTGCTCTTTTTCTTGAATTAGGTGCTCTTTTCCAGACTCGACGCTCTTTTGCTAGACTCAAGACTTTCATTTAGATTTTAACACTTGAATAATGGACTCTAATGCTCTATAGAAGTCTCTAGAGATGAATAACTCAATTCCAAAGTTATTGGAACTTATCTAAAGTAAAATTCAAGTGCCAAAATGGTGTTTGAGGTGGTTCAATCATGTTTTATGGAGGTTAAAAGTGTTGATTGTAGCCTAAGTCGAGTATAAATGTTGAGAATGTATTATGAGAGGAATACAAGGTAAAAAAAGTTTACAAACTCTTTTCTTGAGTGTAAAATCATATCAATCTAATATCTAAGAAAATGTTAACAAATTAGTATGTTTGATATCGAAATCCAATGTCAAAGGCCTCCCATTTGGATCTAGAGTTTAAAGATTATATTTAAAACATGATCCGTTATATCAGTTAAGAGCTAAAATACACTTCAGTGCTCCTCTAATGCACTTTGGTGCTCCTCAAATGGACTTTGGCACTCCTCAAATGTACTCTAATATTCTGTACAAAGGATTCAATGCTCTTTTTCCATATTTTGATGCTCTTTTTCTAGACTTTGACGCTCTGCAACTAGACTCCGATGCTCTATAGGAAGTATCCAAAGATGAATAACTAAATTCCAAAGTTTTGGAACTTATCTAAAGAAAAATTCAAGTGAAAAAATGGTGTTTGAGGTAGTTTAATCATGTTTTTGGAGGTTAAAAGTGTTGATTGCATTAGTCTGAGTCGAGTATAAATGTTGAGCATGTATTATGGGAGGACTACCAAGGTAAAATAAAGTTTACAAGCTCTTTTATTGAGTGTAAAATCATATCATTCTAATCTCCAAGAAAATGTGAACCAATGAGTTTGATTGATATCAAAAATCTAATGTCAAAGGCATCCCATTTGGATCTAGAGTTTAAAGATCATATTTAGAGCATGATCCATCATATCAGTTAAGAGCCAAAATGTACTCTGATGCTCCTCTAATACACTTCAACGCTCCTCTAATAAACTTTAGCGCTCCTCTAATGGACTCTGACACTCCTCAAGTTCACTTTGAAACTCTGCAGGAAGACTCCAATGCTATTTTTCTAGACTCTAGTGCTCTTTTTCTAGACTCTGAAACTCTTTTTTCATACTCCAATGCTTTACAACTAGACTCTAGTGTTTGACTAATGGACTTCGATGCTTTATAAGAAGTATTTATAGATGAATAACTCAATTCCAAAGTTATTGGAACTTATCTAAAGCAAAAATCAAGTGCCAAAATGGTTTTTAAGGTGGTTCAATCATGTTTTATGGAGGTTAAAAATGTTGATTACATCTTGAGTCGAGTATAAATGTTGAGCATGTATTATGAGAGGACTGCCAAGGTAAAACAAAGTTTACAAGCTCTTTTCTTGAGTGTAAAATCATATCAGTTTGATCTTCAATAAAATGTGAACCAATAGATTTGATTGATATCATAAATCTAGTGTCAAAGGCCTCCCATTTGGATCTAGAGTTTAAAGATTAGATTCAGAGCATGATCCATTATATTAGTTAAGAGTCAAAATGTATTCCAACACTCCTCTAATGCACTTTGAAACTCCTCAAATGGACTTTATAACTCCTCAAATGTACTCCAAAGCTCTGTACGAAGGCTATAACACTCTTTTTCTATACTTCAGTGCTCTTTTTTCAGACTCCAACACTCTTTTTCATACTCTAATGTTCCTCAAATGGATTTAACACTCCTCAAATACACTTCGACACTTTTTAGGTAAACGTTGAGACTGAATTTTTCTAGACTCAAATGTTAGTTTTCCATAATTTAATGCTCTTTAGCCAAACCATGATATCATTTGGGTATGTTTAGGGAGGTTGTTAGAACATGGGGAATTGTTTTTGAAGTGGAGGCTCCAGTGAAAAAAACCACTGAGCATGGGTTTAGAGGCAAATAAATAAATGTTTTTTGAAGGTAGTTTGATCAACCAAGACCATTCCATGAAACAAATAAGTATGTTTGAAGATGTCATTTTTCCAATTATAAATTATATCTCAACTTGTAAGCATTTTATTCTTATGAAAGAAAAAGAAAAAAATAAATTTAATGTTTTTAATTGCTCCTCTAAGAAACCTATTGTGGTTTAGTAAAAAAACTTATTTTTATGTGTTATTGATATGATAATGGTGAAATTATATTGGGTGATGAACTAAAATGTGGTTACAATGCTTCCACATGCATTAACAGGTCATTTGAAGGTCTTGAGGTCAAGCTAAGAGCCTAAACCCAATTTTGTGACGATCTTAGACCCCCTTTAGGACTATCATGCACCATTTTCATTTGAATATATTACAAAGGATTAAAAAAGTCTAGAATGGTATAAAAGTACCCAAAATTATTAGTACAAGTTTGGAAGTGATTGGACTATGGTAAGTCCTCCATTTTCTTGTTCAAAGTCAATGTAAAATTGTCTCCTAGGAACCAATTTTAGTGAATAGTGAACTGCGTTATGCACCATTACAAATCATTTGAAGCCTTTATGGGATTAAAAAAAAATCTATAATCATATAAAGGTACCCAATATTATTAGTACCAAGATTGGAATTTATTGAATTAGGGTAAATCCTCCTATTTTATATTTCAAAGTAAAGGTCTTGAGATCAAGAACCCGTTTTGGTCAATTTTAGTGAATTGTCATGCTCCATTTGTATTTGAACCCTTTTACAGAGGATTACACGAAATATAGAATTAAATAAAGGTACCCAAAATTATTATTACCAAGTTTGGAAGTGATTGGATTAGGGTAAGTCCTCCATTTTATTGTTCAAAGTCAATGTAAAACTATCTCTTAGGAACCAAGTTTTGGTCAATAGTGAACTGTCATGCACCATTTGCATTTGAAACCTTTCAGAGGATTCCACCAACTCTATAATGATCCAAAGTTACCCAATTTTATATTACAAGTTTTTAAGTTATTAAATTAGCGTAATTCCTCCATTTTCTTGTTCAAAGTCAATGTAAAATTGTCTCTATTTTGGTTTTGGTCAATAGTGAAATGTCATGCACTACTTTGTATTCCACCAACTATATAATGATCTAAAGGTACCAAAAGTATTAGTACCAAGTTTGGAAGTGATTGGATTAGGTTAAGTCCTTCATTTTCCTATTCAAAGTCAGTGTAAAAGAGTCTCCTAGAAACCATTTTTGGTCAATAATGAACGGTCATGTGTCATTTGCTTTTGTAGCCTTTATAGAGGATGAAACTAATCTATAGAATGATGTAAAGGTACCCAAAAATATTATTACCAAGTTTGGAAGTGATTTGATTAGGATGAGTCCTCCATTTTTTGATTCAAAGTTAGTGCAAAATTGTCTCTTAGAAACCAATTTTGGCCAAATGTGATGTACTAAGGCCAAATTCAAGTTTATATAGAGTTGAGAACAAGTGGATATGGTAATAGGAACCCCTAATACATTAGTAATATCTGCACCAAGAAAAACTAAACAAGAGTGGTCTATATCCTTTGAAGAAGTTCCCTAAAAACATGATTCTATGTGTGTCCAACAAGTTACATCCATTTTGTGATATTGAACACATCATTAATAGGAAATTTGAATTTGTTGAAGGAAAAATAAGGTCCCTCTTCACCCCATTTAAATCTATTAATGAGCATTTTGGTCCATCTCATGGTCAAGTATCTCAATCAATTATCACCACAAAGAAAGGGAGCATAGTAGTAATTGTTCATTCCTTTGTTATCTTGGAAATGGATTTAATCGTTAGTCATGAATAGTGGTTTAAGCATCCACGAGAGATTTTTTGAGTAATCTTAGGACATCATAAACCATCATTTTATTAATTGAAAAGGAATACCCAACAATAAATATTTGTTTTTGTTTTCTTCCCAAGCTTTGTGTGTAGTTTCGACATTACTAATAATACATTATAGTGAGGTCCTTTCAGTACAATATTTTGTGGATGACATATTGAAATGAAATATAATATTTTAGTTTCCACTTAAAACATAATAGTTATAATTAATATTGTATAGTATTGATGCCCGAGATGCCATGCAACAACATCCAATGTATAGTTGAGAGAAAAAAATGTGCCAACATGAGAAAGAAATGCCAACTTAGATGTGTAGCATGATGTGGCTCTAGATACACCTGAATATGCTGGAAATAATCACACCTATGTCTTATGAATGTGGGTCTTAGGCATAAAAACTTAGGGCATAAATAATATTTGTACCCATAAATAGAGATGGTTGAGAAGTAAAACTCTAAGTGTAAAACCAAGGATAAGACATGTTTAACATTAATAAGGACCTCAAACAAATTTGAGTGGGAAAATGGTCTATATGATAAACTTTGACATGATAAAAATTAATGGGAAAAGTAATGCTAAAAATATAAAACTAAATCAACCCATCAAATTTTATTATTCATATGAAAATAGGTTTTGGATCAAAAGTTTTAGACTGAGAATCAATATGATTTCTAACATTTTTATGATTTGGAAACACTTTCATTATTAAAAACACAAAATATTACCTATAAAAAGATTTAGCAATCAAGTTTTGTTTTTATTATCTTCTAGGCATTTGTTTGTGTAGGTAGAATAGCCAAAAAATAAACAACTTGTTAAAGTTGAGAAATAGGCAAGAAAATGAACTCAAGTGAACTTTTCTATGATACTAAAGTTGCATCTCATCATTTTCATTAATTGGAAACTTGACCCCACGTGTGAAATTAAAAATGCTAAATGTGGATGTGGGAAATGTGTTTAATTGGGGTAGTTTCTTATTTACTATAGCCAAAGGGACTCATGCATTGGAATATGGAAGTTATTATTTTTTAAAGATGAAAACTATAAAAATTACTCAACCCATCAAAGTATATTAATCATATGAGTAATATGCTACTAGATCAAAAGTTATAGATTGAGACTCAATATGATTTTTACGTTATTATGATTTGGAGAGAATTTCATTATTAAAAACATAGAGACTTTCATTAAGACCACCCATAAAAAATTCAACATTGAAATTGGGTAAAATGACATACCTTTCACATATCACTAATCTCCTCTCACTAAGCCAACACCTCTCAGCTCTTCATAAGTTTTAGGATTTTCCAAAGTAAAAATGATTTGGGGAAAATGATCTAGTTCAATGTTGGGTGAGTTACATCTTTGATTAGACTCTGCAAGAGCTTGGCATCTAGTGAATCCCTTTTCTCTAGGTAGACCACTCAACAATGTTGTCAAATAACCCTCGGCCTTGGAAAAATCTCGGGTGGAGGTAAAAATCTTAAAGGTGTGGCGGATTTATTTTTATTTTTCAAATGGCCATTGCATTGTAATGTTCCAAAGTGAAACAAAGTTGACCCTAACCCTAAACCTATAAGGTATGAAATTTTTTTGAACAATAATCACATGAGTTTAAAATATAAAATTTAACCTTTGGATGCATGTGGCTAAGCCTCTTAATATCATGCTCGATGGATGTGTTATATTGGGATCTTGAAACCCTCTCCCATACTACCTAATTCAACATTATTACAAAATTATTTTTTTTAATTTTTTTAATTTTGTTATTAATGTAGAAGAGTAGATTTTATGAGAGGTATTCAATTATGAGGACATTTTTGGTAAAAAATGGGGGAAATTTTTTTATCCTAAAAAGTGGGATTTTCTATTCAAAAATTGATTTTTCACCATTTTTGTTTCTGGTTGGGGATTCCACCCCAAACCACCACTCCCCATCCATTGTGTAGTATTTTTAGGGTACCCTCTCTAATTTGAGGCATATTATTATCATGTGTACAATATTGGAGGGTGAGGCCGGGTTTGAAAGGTGGTCAAAACCCTCACAAGAAAACACTCTTTCTTCCTAATTGCTCCTTTCTCACCCCACATTGCTTTGGATGCATTTTTAGCTAAACCTCGAAATGCACTTGGACACCAAATTCATCTTGAGATGCTCGGATAAGGTATTAACAACTTAATTCACCACTTTAGAGTAGGGAAGGGATTCGACAATGGTAAACCATCATCAAGGTAAGCTTGAACACTTTTTGACCATGCGTGATGGGGTAAGACACTACATTAATATCAAGATCATGAGACCCTCACAGGATTGTAGAGGTTGAGTAAATGTTAAAGAAGCCATGGAAATAACTAAGAAGATGGTGGAAGGATCAATAATCCTTGAGGACTAAGTTTTCTTACCTTAAGTCATGGGTCAAATTTGATGGTTGTTTATACATTTTTAATGTTTTTAGCCATAAAATACTTGCACACATTTGAAATAAATATTACATGTAACTTGTATATATAAATATATGACCGTTATTTTTTATACAAATTTATATGTAAACTATATATTAAATATAGTTGAATATATAAAATAGTTTTTTATATTTAATTAATATTGTATAAAACATAACTTTTTTGAATTTTTGAAGGCAATATGTGAAAATTATTGTCACCTTAAAATTGTGTGACACATAATATAGGTGGTCATTAAATTTAACCCATATGAACTTGACTTGTAAAAGTGTATTATATATACGGAGTTACATGATTATAATCAATACTAGTAACCTCCGTACCTAATGAAGATCAATGTTATCCTTTATTAAAGGAACAATAAAATAATTCAAAAAATATACCATAGGATGAAAGATATGAATTAAACCCAAGTAAAAACCCCATATTGATGTTTGATTAACAAAAGAAGAATTTTGAACTCAAGTTCTTGGGCTATTGAGTACGTCACAAGTAGTTTGTGATCATCAACCCAAGTTCCATTCCCATTGAGTTCATTGGATGCTTTCGATAAGTGGTCATGGTGAAACCTTGAGGTAGGGAACATAATGGGGCGCTTTGATTGTGGATCAATTGATGAACATTAAGGACCCAAGCCCACCCCCATGTCCCACTTAGAGAAAGTACTCCTCCACCACTCTAGTTCATAGCTCTGGTATAATAAAAGCGTTAAAGGAACCAAATTTTTGAACTCAAGGTCTTGGGCTATTGGTGAGTCACAAGTAGTTTGTGATCATCAACCCAAGTTCCATTCCCATTGAGTTCATTGGATGTTTTCGATAAGTGGCCATGGGGACACCTTGAGGTAGGGGTTGAACTTCTCCATATGAACCAAGTAGAACATAGCGGGGCACTTCGAATGTGGATCACTCGACGAACATTAAGAACCCAATCCCACCCCCATGTCCCACTTAGAGAAAGTACTCCTCCACCACTCTAGTTCATAGCTCGTATAATAAAAGTGTTAAAGGAACAAAATTTAAGCCAATGGGGTTTGGGTGGATTAGTTAAGATAGACGGTTGTGTCTCGGATCCACCTAAGTTCAAATCCCACTAGTACATCCCCTTCTTCGGGGTGGTTTATCATTGGTGGCGGGAGTTGCATCACTAGTAGGTTGCAGCGGTGATTGGTGGTGGTGGAGAGTTGCATCACCGGTAGTTTACGGCAGGTTATCGATGGTGGTAGGAGTTACATCACTAAAGGTCGTGGCTTGTGGCTTTGGTGGTGGTTATCAATGGTGGTGGTATTTACATCGTTGGCATTGATAGTGGCTAGTGGCTCTAAAAACGGTGGTGGCAAAAAAATTTGCATCATCGGTGTGGGCTTCGTGGTCATAATTTGTGTTGGTTTAATTGTAATATCTTGTCTGAAGGACATTATTGTAGGGTGGGGCCCCACCAACCCTCCAGTTCATAGCTCCAATCAAAAGCGTTTATCAATTAAAAAAACACAAGAAGAATTTCAGACATTTAACACTAGATGAATAACCTATTTAAAAATTCCTTATCGGCCTTTCACAAACACATTTGGATGATAATAATGATTACCTAAACTACTATTAATGTATATTAAAATTATTTTTTGATGGAAAAATTAAAAACACTAACTACTATTAGTGTTTTCTCTCATTGAATAAAAAACACTACCATATATTAGTGTTAATGTTAAGATACTACAAATTCGGTGTTAAATTATAAGAAGAAAAATTGAACACCAAAATATAACACCAATTTTGTATCATCTTACAAATAAACACTATTATATTAGTGTTAAATTATAGGATGATACCAAATTGGTGTTATATTACAAAAAAGTAGATATGAACACTATAAAATTTGGTGTCCTGGTGTTAAATTTATAGGATGATACCAAATTGGTGTTATATTACAAAAATAGATACAAACACTAAATTTTTGGTGTCCTGGTGTTAAATGTGTGAAATTATTGTAGTTTCAAAGGATCTCTCAAGTACCACCATCCTCTTGGGATCTTATTAGTTTTTAATTGAATGACCTCCGCCCCAAAAGAATTCCATTCCCCTTCCAATTTTTAATGAAAGACTCCAAATCTATGAGCCGGTCTTCAAACTCAACTATGATGTTCATAAATCTCATGATCCGACTATCATCCTCAAAAACTTGCCAATGATTGCCATTATCTGGGATGTAGGGTCTCACTAACACTTCAACATCATACTTACAACAAGGGATAACTACCTGATTTTGATATTGAGAAGCATGGACAATAAGCTAGTATGCAACCGTGTTTAATGATTTTTCAATGTGAATGATATTTAAGGAATAAAAAAACTCCCGAGAGTCCCATAAATTTTTTCTATATTATTTAATCCTCTCATTATTTTTTGAGTGCACATTTTTGATCTAATGTATGATCAAATTTGAGTCACCTTTGACAATCACATCCTTGATTTTGAATTTAGAGGCCATGTTTAACCTAATTAGTAAAGCTTCATACTCTACTACATTATTAGTACATTTGAACATAAATTTGTAAGTAACCCTAAACATAACACCTTTTCGAGAATATAGAACAACTCCAATTCCTACCACTCCTTTTGAATATGCCCCATCAAAGAACATAGTCCAAGAACCATCAAAAATTTCAGACAGTGTCCGAGGAAAACAATCGAGCTCAACATGATGTTCTATAAAACAAGTATTCCACGAGAAAATTTTATATATCCACATTAGTTAATAATAATTCATTCAATGTCATTTGTGTATCTTCAGTCAAATGTAACATCCTCTTCTCTCTACAAAGTTTGACTTATTCTACTTCAAGAGGCATAATTACATAAGATATATCCATCTCGAATTCTACCTAGAATCGAGGCAACCCATTTTATAGATAATAACATATTCCACTTGGGAGGAAAATCCACCACAACCACATTCATTTCCAAACACTTACTAAGATAGGCTACAAGCTGAAAAAAGCCCTCTAATGAGACCCTACTACATGCACTTATCTTGAATCCATAACATAAAATCTTCCATGTGGTTGATATTCGATTCTTGTCTCATTCATAATTGTTAAAGGCATTATTTTGCGCAGATGACCCTAAATCCAACATACGGTTATGTAATAACCATCCATTCACAAGTAAAGTGGTCTAAAATGGATCCACATCTAGTTGACTCTCTACTAATGACGTGCCTAAGCATATATTAGGCACCTCTTTTACCTCTTCACTAATTTCTTTAGCTTTTACAACATGTGCAGATACGGAAGTAGATTTTGGGCGTCATGGTAATAAAATGCTCTGCACTTTAGACATTTATTTATCCTAGTCTCATACTACTATTTAGAAGGTTCTTGAGTGAAGAAAGTACTAATTAACCCCATCTTTTGGCCACCTTATTTTACTTTTATTTCGTCATTCCCACACATTTTTATCTACATGCCCAGTCTGTTTTAGAACTTTCCCATCATTTTAGCCTCGGTTAGGGCACCTAGGGTAGTATTGGGGCACCCATGGGCACCTCGATCCCACCTTGAGCACCCCGATCCTTTTTCTACTTTCCCACCACTTTTTGGGCTCTTTCTAGCCATTTTTCATCCTTATCTTTTTCCTAGTTGGCCATGAGGTTAATTACAAAATTAGATCAAGAGAACCCTATAAATATAAAGTTATGAGACCATAATGAGGGACCTAGCATCATTCTACTACTATCACTCATCTAGAGTTGCATCCATCTATTGCATTTGCATCCACATAGCTCCATCATCAAGGCACAAGCTAGGAGTCTGCATCACACTTCATAGGGGGAGGATTCTATTCTATTCCATGCACACATGCTATTACATTTTCTACATTTAGTTATTTCTCACTATTTCACAAAGTGTGACTAGAACAAGAGCACCTAGGGCACGACACACACACACACACACACAGAACTACATTTGGGTCAAAATGTAGTGCAACGCTCAGATTAGTAAGCCCATTGTTGTGGAAGCTGAGGTCAGTTCGACCCATTCATTCTACATCTTTATTTTTTAGGGTTTTGATACTTCCTTTTCTTCTTGTAGGTCTCTACATCAGCTTGGATTATTGGCGACATACAACGACAAAGGACAATGAAGTAGATGTGACACATAGTGAGGGTTTTGGACCACCTTCCAACCTTGTGAGAACTAGTTGCAGAGCATTTTTGCATACCTAGAGCACCTATTTTACATACATAGAGCAGCACTCGTAGGTGCCCCAGTCCTATTCCAAGTGCCCTAGTCCACTATATCCTCTAGATCTAGCCTTTTTTGGACCTCTGCACAATCATTCCTTATTCTATTTTCTCCAGTTATCTTCTACTGTGACACTCTATGATATTCACTCTTACCAGCCTAAGTTCTTTCCTTACTCTTCTTCTTTATATTAGGTTTTATTTTATTAGTTTAATCATTTGGTAATTTTTATAGTTTATAGTATTTATTTGTTGTGTTTTATGTCCTCCTAGATTAGATTAACTACCCCATATTAATCAATTTTAGTTAATCATTTTGGTGAACCCGACCATTGACTCCACCTTCATTCTAGGGATTTTCTCATCTTTTATACCATGGCTTCTAATGTTTGTCAAGTCTCTTTGCTTCAATTGATTCAAATGCACCCATCTTGTAAAGATGCTCTTCAACAAACCCTAGAGAATATGCATCTTCCTATCAACATATTGCCTACCCAAGTCAACGCTATTTTTGGTCATCTTTCTAGACTCCCTTGATTCTAATTCCAATCAATCTATTTGCAAATCCATTCAAGCTCTTCATTTTGTATTTCAAGATAAATTTTAGCTCTTCATTCTATATTTCAAGATAAATTTCAAGCTATGGAATCCACAATCACATCTCTTAAATATGAAATTCAACAACTTAAGGATACTTCTCAGGCTCATGATTATTCTTCTTCTCATATCCATCATATGTCTTCTACATGTTCTCATATTAGCAAACCTCAAATCTTTCGCTACCCATGCCTCTCAAGTTTGCAATCAATGTTACACAACAAGATGTTCTTCCCAAACTCATAACTCATCAATTAATCAACTTGCCATCTACTCATTGTTATCCTCCTTATTATTGCAAAATATCATGGTCTCCCATATTGTAATTATCATCAAATCAATGGACATAATGAAAATGATTTTTATGCTTTACAATGAAGAATTAAACATCTTGAGTGTCAAGGTTTCATCTCATTCATTCACCACAAAATTTCAATTACATGGTCATCTCCACTTGTTACATCTCAATGGGTTGTTAAATATGCTTTGTCTAATGAGCATCATGTCATTACTTCTAAGGGAATTCAAGAGATCGCCTAAGAAACCACCCCTCAACATCAATACGCCACCTCTTCTCGAATCATCTCTAGCATCACCAAGTCAACATAAGAAACCTCCTCTTAAGGATGATCTCACTCTCTTTATTAAAGGTATCACCACCTCACCAAGTTATATGCAACAATCACCGCTTAAAGTAAATCTTGAAATTCCTACATCTACTATAGATCCTACATACATTGATGATTGGGACCCAGATGACGCTTACTATGATGATGAACCATTTGATGGTCACACTCCTCTATCACATCCAATCACTTTTTTCAAAGCTACTACTCCTACTTGATGAACAAGACACATCTCAAATTCCACCACCATCGCATGGTCCTACTATTGCTTCGGCCTACCATTGTGTTGGCCCTCTCTCTTATCATGACACAAAATGCTCTCCCACAATGGCATGGAACCTCTCGTGTTGCTACATAGTTCTCCATCATCATAGTGCATTTGGGGGACATAACACCTAATACACTCACCCCCCTCACTTACACATCTCTCATTTTTGCATTTTCATATAGGCATTTTCATCACACGTTTTAGCACTATCATTACCCGATGACACACTCTTGTGCTTTGTTCACACTTGACTATTGAGGGATTACTATTACATTGAACCCACACACTACACTATAGGCATTACACATTTTACATTTCATCACACACACTACACATCATACACCATACATTCTACATAGTCTACATTTACTTTTGACATTTACACATTCATACATCACACATTTTTACTAGTTTTCTAATATTTATATCATCTACACGTTTATGACCATATTATTCCTCTTACATACTACATACACATCGTTACCCAGTACGCCTACATCACATAATATACTACACATTTATACATCACCTATATTCTACATCCTACGCTAGTTTACATCACATATGAGTCTAGCTTTACATTTCATCCTACATACTACATTACTCATTTACTTACACATGTCACATGGTGCATTATACACACTTTACATTTTTACATATTCTATTCACCACATGGTCATTTCATCATTACACTACTACATTTTTTTCTACACTTTGCACTCTAACCACCCTATGATGCACTTTAGTTCCTCGGTCCATACTCGACTACCGAGGGTTTACAAATCAAATGGACCTTACATTCACACATGTGACATTTCATCCTATGACATTCCTAGGCTAGTGACATACATTTAGGCTAAATCGTCACTCACTTTTTCTATCTAGTAGTGGTATATGCTTTAGGCTAGATCACCACCCCATTATATCATCTTATAGTGGTATACACCTTAGGTTACATCACCACTCTTTACCATTCATCATATAGTGATATACGCTTAGTGTTAAATCATCACTCATCCTAATCCTTTCATATAGTGATATACACTTAGGTTAAATCATCACTCATCCATTCATTTTATAGTGATATACGCTTAGGGATAAATCATCACTCATCCTTTCATCATATAGTGATATATGCTTAGGCTAAATCATCACTCCTTCATTCATCAAGTTGTGATATACGCTTTGGCTATAGGGTTCACACATCCTTTCTATATGTCACATTTCATCACCACTACATACACACTCATCACAAGCACGTTAGACACAACAAACACTACTCGACCATTTCCGATGACACACTCTCGTTTATAGTTCATTCTTGACTATTGAGGGGAAAAAAATGAACCTCATTGCATACACTTCCATCCTGGGGGCACATGGCTCCTATCATTCCATCTTGCATTCCATTCCATCCATCCATGCATATTGCATTGTCTTGGGGCATTTATTCTTTTGCTAGTGTTTTACATGTTCACTTTATTACACATGTTAGATTGATTTCTTATATGTCATTATCTATACCATCCACACATGTGTGTTCACGCCTTTTTTTAGTGTGATGCAGATACATGACTCCTACACGTGGCATGGATGCTCACCTTCTACCCTTACTATATTGGTCTTTGGGGCATCCACATTCGTCTCATCTAGGTGTTATTGTTTCATTTTATACTTAGCATCTTACATTACTTGATCATACATGCTTTTGACATATTGGTTATTTCTCTAACATGCTAATGGGTGTTCCATGTGCAACACTTGTTTTATAGGATTATATGTTTCCATGACTCTTTTTTTTTGTTTGTACTTGTCTGTTATTATTTGCCATTATATATGGGATTTGCCCTATGCTTTGTGTGCACACTTGCTTTTTTTTATGGCCATGATGGCCTTGCGTGTCTTATGACATCATGAGTGATGTCCCATGTTTACAACCCACTTTGTGTGGCTTACTTTTTTTTCTTACATGTTTACATTACTTCATTGTTTGCGTAGCTTACACATGTTTTCTATATGCATGCATTGTTTGTTTACACTTGTCTTTGGCTAGCCTTCTTATTTTTTGTGTGCCTTGGTTTCTACCAAGCACTTTCTAGGAGGTACATTAACATACATGTGTGGTTGGTCCTCTTTTGGGGCCGCATTCTCTATATCATGATATCGCATGCCCCCAAAGAGGGGGCATCATTGGGGGTTTTTACATACTAACACAGAGATTTACACTGGTTCACGGTCGGTCATTTCCACCCTTGGCATTGTGGTTTTACATACAACGAGTGGGTTCATACCAGTCTACAAACCCCATACATAGTGGATTTTATAGGACATGGTGTCCTTAGCATTTTTGGGAAGAAGATTAGGCTTGGGGGTTATAGTGGGTGTGCCTCTCTACACTACTTCAACTAGTGGCGTCGGATCGCCCAAAAACTAGGACAATACAGAGATCTCTTCACACACATTTCAAGTAGAAGTGGTTAGAGCTTGGAGGACATAGAGCATTTCCTCCCTACACTTCTTTACCTAGGTGGCATGAGATCACCCAAAAAAACTCATAGTACAGATATCCTTCTACACCCTTTCTCTCGACATGGATCAAGTGCACATGTTCCATTTACACTTTTCATTTCATGTATTTTACATTTGTATTTTGTACTTTACATATACATGTATTTTACATATACATTTTTACATTTACATACATATATATTTGACTACTTGATCATTTTCTCCTCAGTAAGTCCGTTGTGGCCGTATGAGAAACAAGAAGTCAAATTAGGCAACAACAACAACAACAACAACAACAACATTCGCATGACAACACATGCTTTACTAACCATGCAGGTACACTACACACTACAACAACTACACACACATTCCACCCTAGGTTCACTCTCATCACTTTTTATTTGTGCATTTTTCATCTTTAGTTTCCACGCTCCTCCATCTTTTTTTTCATTCCATGCTTTTGTCTAGTCCTTGGTGCATTTCTACTACACTCTTCATGGACATCAGGTACACATTTCTATCTACTTTATGTTACCGAGCTTTCACTCACCAACATAAAGTGGGGGAAAAATGTAGTCACAAAATCATGCACTTTAGACATTTATTTATCCCGATCTCATACTACTATTTAGAAGGTTCTTGAGTGAAGAAAGTACTAATTAACCCCATCTTTTGGCCATCTTATTTTACTTTTATTTTTTCATTCCCACATTTTTTATCTACATGCCCTAGTTTGTTTTGGAACTTTCCCATCATTTTAGACTCAATTAGGGTGCTAGGGTATCTTGGGGCACCCATGGGCACCTCGATCCCACCTTGAGTACCCGATCCTTTTTCTATTTTTTATCCACACTTTTTGGGCTCTTTCTAGCCATTTTTCATCCTTATATTTTTCCTAGTTGGCCATGTTGGGGTTAATTACAAAATTAGATCAAGAGAACCCTATAAATATAAAGTTATGAGACCATAATGAGGGACCTAACATCATCTACTACTATCACTCATCTAGAGTTACATCCATCTATTGCATTTGCATCCACATAGCTCCATCATCAAGGCATAAGCTAGGAAGTTTGCATCACACTTCATAGGGGAGGATTCTATTCTATTCCATGCACACATGCTATTACATTTTCTACATTTATTTATTGCTCACTATTTCACATAGTGTGACTAGCACAAGAGCACCTAGGGCATGACATGACACACACACACCAGAACTACATTTGGGTCTAAAATGTAGTACAATGCTCAGAGTAGTAAGCCCACTATTGTGGCAGCTGAGGTCAGTCTGACCCATTCATTCTGTATATTTATTTTTAGGTTTTGATACTCCTTGTCTTCTTGCAGGTCTCTACATCAGCTTGGATTATTGGTGACATACAACGCGAGGACAACAAAGTAGATGTGAACACATGACGAGGGTTTCAGACCACCTTCCGACCCTGTGAGAACCAATTCATGAGAGCTTTTTCACGATACTAAGGCATATGTTTTACATACCGTGGAGAGTCCTTAGGAACCCAAGTCCACCAGATCCTCTAGATCTAGCCTTTTAGGACTCTCTACATAGGCATTCCTTCTTCTATTTTCTCCAGTTATCTCTTCAACACTCTATGATAGTCACCTCTTATTAGATGAGTTATTTCCTTACCTTCTTCTTGCATATTAGGGTTTTATTTTATTATTCTAATCATTTGGTAATTTCTATATTACTATAGTACAATATTTGTTGCATTTTATGTCCTCCTAGATTATATTAACTACCCCCATATTAATCAATTTTAGTTAATCAAGTTCTATCCTCATTCTTACTATCATTCTTTTTAGTTGGAACTTCTTTAGGATCATTTATGGTATTTTTATATTTCTGATTTATCAAGTTATAATTCCTTTTAAAATGATCTTTTGTAGCATTTGTCAATGCCAAGATGTATTGATAAGAAAATATCCCACCATCATACTTCTTGATCATTTTTTATCTCGATTCTCAAAATCATGGGAAAGTAATTTATAAGTTTGATCTCGCATTAATTAAACCTTAATTAAAATCAAGTGTATAAACAAATTTTGGACATTCTAAGAATTATTAGCATGATCACCACAAACATTAAATGAAGTAGTTACACAAGATGGATGGGGTAAGAAACATTCATCACACCAAGTTGATTCATCATTCTAATTTATCTTATCGGGTAATGACAACAACGAGATCATGCATTTCCATTTCATTATCTTTATGATCAGGCCTTCTCTCCCTATGAAAATGCTTCTTCCCCTTGTCAAAATGTATTTCATGTGCAAACCATCTTTCTTGGTTATGTGGCTATCATTCAAGTACTACTTGTTTTGAACATAAGGCATACCTTTCTCATTTCTAGCCACTATATACGAAAACTCCTTTAATGCTCCCAAAATTTTACCTAACTTCTCATCCACACTTAAGGAAGTACTAGGGGAAACTCTTTTCTATTGGTGGTAGGAGCTTCACATCATCTCTTTTAGATGAATTTCTATTTTCTCTAACATTATTTTCTATGTTGATTTCCATAGTTTAGGCTCGTCATAAATTGATGGGGCCCTTATCTCAAAGATAAAAACTAGCTTTAACATCAAGTTCTTCACAATATTTAATAAGACAAGCTACTTCAGAAGGTATGAAATTCTTAGGTAGTTTCTATTAATGCAAAATCACAGACCCCAAATGAGTTCTAAAGATTTGCTTTTCTAAGGTAGACTCATTTGGTGTGATTGCATAACATTAAACTTTCCCTAAGGTGTGGATGGAAAAGCTCTCTAGATTAAAGGCCAGTTCCTTATTCCTCTATTCAAGTGCATGTGTGGGAGCTTGCAGAGGATTTGTTCTTAATCCTAATCTAAACTTTACCAAGGAGATAGGGATAGAAGGAATACAGAAATTAAAAACAAATCTAAACTACGAGGTGATGCACCAAAGGAATGATGAACACTTGTTTTGCTAATAGACACAAACCAACGTAATGCATACAATAAACATGCACAGATAGCTAGATATGTAATGGGAGACCAGATGAAAGCAAAAGAGACAAGAGAGGATATAAAATTGATCACATACGTGTTTTATTTCTCTGTAGATTGATACAGTCCATTACAAAATAGCCAAGAGGCAGAAATGTATTACAATTTTAGTGGAAGGCCTAAACCCCACAGATCCCTTTTCTAGAAGGAGGAGGGAGCCTACAAAACAAAGAATGTCCAACCCTTTACAATGAATCATGCCCCTGTATTTATAGATTCAACCTGAAAGAGGAAAAGAGAGAGAAGCGGGAAAAGCAGGTTAAAGCTCAACCACCTGTTAATGCCTCTGATGAAATCTCTCCCCAAATTCATCTTTACTGCATCAATCCTTGGTTTGGCACCTTGAAGGAAGAGGAAACAGTGGAAACAGATCGAATCCAATTTGGTTATTGAGACAAATGGATCCCACATTGAAGGCCCGAATATGTTTCCTCCATTTTCTTCACCTAACCTCTTCAAAATTAAAGTTTCAGACCCCATGGCATGCGTGAGGCCGAGATATTTCCAACGACATCAGATTTGCAATATTTCGAGCCATGAGTCGAAAGATACGCCCTTTGAAGTTTGTATCGGGTCTATACATGAGGGCGGGAAAACAACTCAAAAAAGCGGTCCCCTTTCTTCCGATTCTTGCCTTGGCTTTGACTCGGGCCCAGATGTTGACTTTTTCCTTGGGTGGAGTTGCGGGCCATTTTGCAACTTTTACCCCCTTTGAGATAACAAGGGGCAAAGAACTAAATTTTTCCTCGACGGTCCGCTTTTGATTTTGTTTCCTCTTACGCGGGATCGTAGTTGATCCAATATTTGGCACGGGGCAAAATATGGATAACAGTTTCATCATAAATTTAGTGAATATAGAATTAAAACCTTACACACATTCATTAGAATGCTTTCAAATTCATTCATGAGAAATCGGGATCTATTCTGTCACCAAACTATAGTTTAAAAAATCTACATTTTCATCGGGTAGAGTGTCAAATCATTCCTTGTGGGTAGTTAAAAACTCGATAGAAGTGAAAGATAAAAAAATATAAAGCAATATACCTTTCTCCAAGCTTTTCCTTGCAAACATCAAGTAAGATTGTGAAGTATTTGAACTTGTGGAATCTTGTAGTTTATTGGATTTTGGATGCTCTTGAATTTTTCTCCAAATGTATAAATGTGAATGCTACTACGAGCAGACATACACGAGGTGTTGGTGGAAATTTTTGAAAAGTTGGTTACAATTACACAAAGCTTCCAAGGATGATTTACAAAGGATTGGCTTGCTTTTTATAGTTGAGGGTGAGGCCATGAATATTGGATCAAGATTTGAATGGGTTACAGGTTCATAATTATAATTTCCTGAAATAGCCATTGGATTTGGTATGTGTAGTTACAACTTTATAGGGGCAATGAATGTTTGGATTTTTGTGTGGGAAGATGGTTGTACGTGCAAGCTTTGTTGCCCCCACCATTATAGGGTTCTAAAAGTAGAGTGTGAGTAGATAAATATGATTATTTAAATAACTAATTTAATTAGTTATAAATTGTGAGAGGATAATTAATCATTTAATTAAATAAATGTTTAATTACATTAGCTAAAGGGGATGGGAATTAATTTAATTAATTCCAAAAGTATAATAGAATTAAATTAATTAATTCTAAGGGGTATGATATTAATGTTATAATTAATTTAATTAATTATAAAGGTTATGATTTAAATGATAGAATTAATTTAATTAATTCTAAAGGGATGTATTCTAGTAGGATAAAATTAATTTAATTAATTACTCGAATGGAATTAACTTAGTTAAATCGAAGGGATGAAAATAGGATATGTAATTTTAGAAATAAGTATGTATTTTTAGGGTTTCTACATTTTCCCCTCTTTAAAGTGTTATTACAAAGTAATAACATTTTAAAGATAGTAGACGTGTGTAGATTAGTGAGCGGAAGAAATGTAAAGCATTTGGATGCCCCAACAAGTAGAATGGTAAGAGAATGCCCCCTTAAGTGGGTGGGTCATGCAACAAAGCGGTGGACAGCCACTTGATAGGAAGAAGAAAGGAATGTAAAGGATGATAAGAGGGATAGTGCTCATAGCATGAGCGTCATTTGGAGAGTGAAATTTAGAGCAACCTTATTTTGTTGTTGCACAATAGAGTTGTCACCATGATTATGAAAGAATCAAGATGTTTAACCCGTTTATGTGTAAAAAAAACACACTCACATAAAGAAAAAAAATGAAAATAAACCCAATATACATTGTAAAAGTATGCACCATGACTATAAGGAAGCCAAGATGAAAATGAAATACATGTAATTGGTCCAAAAAGTAAGATCAACAATGCAACACAACTTTGAAAAGAAGACAATTAGCTATGCCCCTAATATGTGCCATAATGATGATTAAGCAGATGTGAATGCCCCCAAGCACTAAACTTATGAAATGTAAGGGAATAGGATCAGATCAAAGAGCGGAGTAATCTTAGATACTCCTAATGACACTCTTGTTGGATCCACATTGAAAATTGACCGAAAGTGAAAAGGATCATTGCCCTCAAGAATTAAACTTATGAAATGTAGGGGTATGAGAGGGAATTTGAGTTATATGCGAAGTAAAAAAGTTGATTTGACTTGCCCCAAGTAGGTATATTAACATGCAAAGGGAAGATAATGTAGCGTGATAGTTGTAAAATTGGAATGATCACTAGGGTAGTAGATAAAAGTTTGATTTTATCAAGATTGTGTTGAGTTGTTAAAATATTTTCATGTGTTTGCAAATTTTTATGATTTTGTGAATATTAGATTTTTTTTTACATTTTCATAATTTGTGATTTTTTTGAATTTTTTGAATATATGAGTTTTTTTGAAAATTTTGATGCAAAGGAGGGGAGCAGTGTGTTTGGTACACCTAATTTTCCCCAATGAAGCATTGGTTTCCCTAGCGAGATAAAAATAGTGGAGGAAAAATTCCCCGCGAGTGTGTGAGCATCATGACAAAACACCAGGAAATCACATGAGAGAGAGAAGAGAAGAAGAAGCCGCGAAAAATCTTCCAAAACAATGAAAAAAATTAGTGTTCTTGGTCACAAAGGCCAAAAATAGAATAATTAGGGTTTCAAAGGGTATAAATAGATGGGTGGGAGGGTTAATAAGCATCGTGACTCATTTGTGCTTATAGATTATTTTTGCTATTTGAGTGAGATTTGAGCTCTGAGATTTTAGAGAGATGGCTCACTAGCATAGAGGAAACATTGTCCAGACCATGTTCGAGAGTTTGAGCAGAGGCCAGACGAGGGTCCTTTGGTAAGTAGCTCAAAAAAATAAATTTTGGATGCATTTATTACTAGTTTTGAGTAAAAGAAAAATTGATTTTTAATGTTAGTGCATACACTTGAGTGTGCTAGCTGTAGCTCGAGGAATGCACTAGCATTCAAGTGTATGCATTATCATGTAATTGAGAGCATGAGCATTAAAGGGAAAATGTTTTAGTATGTTGAACATGCTAAGTGTCATAGTGAGAGCATGAGTGTTAAAGTGAGTGTGCTAGTGTTCAACTAGTGTGTTGAATGCATGAATGCGATAGCATATAAATGTGCATGTACATGTGATGGCATAAAAAGGGTGTGCTAGCATAGAGAGGTAAGCTAGTGTCATTAGGTGTTTTTAGAAGAAGTTTGGAAGGTTAGGATAGAGGAAAATTAATTTTAATTGTGTTTTGGAATGATTTGTAGAGAGACCATGATCTTTGGATGTGTGGAGCATCACAACCGATGGATGCGTAATTTGAGAGGAGATTTACACGGAGTAAGAAAGTGACATTTGGTACATTATTAGAGACGATGAGGATGACCTACATTGCACAACTACCACATATCATCTTGGATCATTTTTTACTAATGTTATAGTGAGAGTCAGACATTTAGATTGCCAATGGGAGAGATGATAGTTACTTTGGAGGATGTGTATCGGATCCTTAAGTGTACTATAGTGGTATCTTGGTGGAGTTGATGGAGATGCCACATGGATTTTGGGCATATATGGACTTGTTGGGTTAGAGGACATACCCAAAGAGGGGATGATGGTGCACCTATATGAGTGCATGGATGACAATACAATATCTTGGCTACCTATATACTTGATGGCTCTTATCAGTGGCTATTTCTTCTGATAAGACTGGGACACATTTTCAGTTAGGATTGATAGGTGTAGTCACATGATTGATGGAGGGAAAGGTATTCACATGGGGTCAATGCATCTTAGAATACATGTACAAATATTTGCATTTGATTGTGTATAGAGGCATGTAGAGTCTTAGTCCAACCACTCTACTGCATATATGGGCATGGGACCATATTGCGATTGGGTGACTAGTTGGCATTTTGCAAGATAGGAAGCTTGATGAGCCCTCATCCTTTAGATGGGAGAGATAGTAGGTGTAGGTCAAAGGGGTCATATGGGGAACATTACTTTCTATCGATGGAATTTTGATGACCTACAACTCCATATGGTGACTTGGAGACCATACAAGTTATATTAGTGGGAGATAGATGGTATAGAATTGTGCACAACTGAGGTAGAGAATTTTATCATTGGTAGTTATAGTCACATCATGAAGATGTACATGGTTGATAGGGTGTAGAGACAACGCAGGATTAGACAAGATATCCCAGGTGTTGATTGATTAGTGGTACACGCGAGTGGCGCAAGAGATAATGGACTTTGGGTGGTGGGTTAGAGTTAGAGTTTACAGGAAGATATTTTTGGTGTCATTCCATAGTGAATGGGATGCTCATGCTCAATTTGTAGATCTAGGACACCACTCTTGAGTATGTTGCATGGTATATATAGTGATCATGCCAAGGTGGATTACTATTCCACACACAATATAGATGTAGGTATAATAGAAATGGCCATATGTGGGCCACAAGGTAGAGGAGGAGAGATAGGTGTAGACTAGGGAAGGAGGAGGTGGAGGTAGATGTGTAGAGATAGGGATAGTGCACATGCGTAGAGGAAAGGTTTTACGAGATCCATAGGTTCATGTGGCACAAGGACCATAGTATGTATATGTTCATGCACATATACCATAGGTTCACGTGGCACGGGGCCATGGGCCAGATATAGTAGCATAGGTATAGGTAACAGAGTAGTAAAGTAGCATAGGTAACAATGGCTTACATAACTCAATACATAGCACACATGGGAAAAAGTAGGTCATATAGCCAAGCGATACAGTTTAGATACCATAACAAGTTTTTTACGTAGATGTCATTATAGTGGCAATTATAAGATAGTACCAACACAATTACCTTTATAGATGTCACCATCACCACATAGACCACCTAGTCTAGTGTGTGGGGTTGGAGAGGAGGAGAGAGGAGATGGAGGAGTAGGAGTACAGGTACTACCACAAGTACTAACTCTAGGATTAAGGTGGGCCATAGTGGCCACATTACATGGTGAAGAGGGATAAAGTTTTATTATGAGGTGATGTTGCATTCATCACCATCTAGACCCTTTAGAGAGAGATAGCTAGACCGAGAGGGATGGCGAGATGAGCAGGATGGCCCGAGAGGTGTGTAAGAGGACTGAGAGAGAGAGAGATCATATGAGTATAGTTACATCAAGTGATGGAGGAGTGAGATGCCATATACCATGTGGTAGTAGTGGGTAGTATTGGTGATGTGTTACTAGAGCTTGTTGTTGCATCTAGAGGTTGGTTATTATAGAGCATTATATGAGGTTGTAGTCCTTGAGGATCAGAGAGCTCCAACTTATAGTCAAAGATCAGGGATTTGAGGTCACATCATAATGGCCATTAAGATCATTAAGATCGGTGCAGATGACACCGCTTAGGGATAGACATGACAGTCCTAGCATAGGAGAGAGTCGAGGATGACTCATTTTTGATGAGATATTATATGTATATTTTTGTATATGCCTCGTGATGAAGGCACATTTTGTAGATTGATGCCCATGATGGCATACCGAGATGTATATGATTTTTTTGAGATATAGTGTACATGGACATTTTTTTTTGATGTATATGATGTGGAACATTTGACACCCCATATGATGATGAGATGTTTTATTTGCCATATGATGTAGTGGTTATATGATATGATGTCATGATTTTAGAATAGATGATGATTTTTATTTTGATTTAGTATGTATAGATGATGATGTTATATGTAGCTTAGCTTCCATGTTCATAGCTTAGCTTTGATTCATGATGTATGATGATATATGGATATATGATGATGTGATACATATGTGATGATGGTAAACATGTGATAACAAAAAGTACATGCAATTGACACAAATACAAATAAATGTTAACAAATATAACACACACATACTAAACAAGTAAAACATACCATGGATTATTTAATAAACCAAGATGACAACACAATTCTAAAAAGCAAACAAGTCAAACAAACCCAATATGAATAGGAATTAACTACACCAAAGTTATATATGAACTAAAGTGCTAATAATTCATTTGTAATTAGTCTATAATAACAAAGTTGTATCAAAATCCTCTATATACAAGAATTTTATTAACACCTAGATTACAAAGGATTCAAGATGCTTACAAAAGACTTAAAAATAAAAGGACTAACACAAGTGAAAACCCAAAAAGACTTGTAACATAAGAAGGAAGAACATCAAAGAAGGAAACATGAGCCTGAGCCTAATTATCTTTACATATAATTTGAGTCAAAAATGTGTAAAACAAGTCTTACACATACCTGCAACATACAAGGTTAGGCACAAATTGACATCCTAACAAAAATTATTTACTCAAAGCTAATAAACAACAATAATGTAACACAATGTGCAAAAAGGATGTTCAATGACACCCCTAATGTGTTCCATGATGAAGAATAAATAGATATGAATGCCCTAAGTGATGTCTTAGAAACACAAGAGGATTGAATTGATTTGTATTAGATTTAATCCAAGTGTGCCCCAAGAAAAGTTATATTGTGAAGGGTTAATTGATTGTTTTTCCGCAAGCATAGATATACACCACAGAAAGAAAAGTGATTATCAAAAGATGATTTGGAATGATCGGTAGGATTTCAAATGAAGATATTGTTGAACTATGTTATTCAGTTGTTGAGATTTTGTCAAACATTTTCTAAATGTTTTTATTTTTTGAATATTTTATTTTTTTTTCCAATTTTATACTATTTTTGGGATTTTCGAACATATTTGAATGTTTTTGGTGTTTTTGAACATATTTGAATGTTTTTGAATTTTGAAACATATTTTAATGTTTTGGGTTTTGATTTTAAACACTCCAATGAAGAAGGAAAGGTATTCCCAAACCGTATAAAGCATGGTACAAGTGAAAAAGTCCAACAAAATCAAGGGATGAGACACAAAGAAGAGGTGAACAAGAGTGGTGAAGCATGGAAATGAAAACCTAACTAGGAAAACATGTGACACAAGGTGGGATGGAATGACACAAGAATGGGACAAGGTGAAAAGGTGAAGCAAGTGATTGTGCTGATATGCCCCCAACACCAAGGATACTCTTAGAGGATTAAGAATATAACTTTTTTAGATGAACCATGTTCATGGGCTCCTTAAGATCTTTTCCATCTTGTTTGGATAACTTATATGCTCCATATCCAAATTTAGCAGTCACAATATATGGTCCTAACCAATTAGGTTATAAACTTTCCCTACTTTTCACGTTCTTTTGTAGTATTTTTCTTATTTTCTTTAAAGCATGAGGTCACCAATTCAAATTTGTTTAGGTTTGATCCATTTGTTGTAACTATGATGAAAGTTGATTCTAATATACCTTTAGATGGTCCAAGGCACGAATTATTTTCTCATCCAAGAGCTCTAATTCTACAAGGCATGCTTGATGGTAATCCTCTTCATGCACCAGGTGTTGTAAAATGATACGTGAGAGGAAGGGAGCTCAACTTCAATGGGTAATACGACTTCAGATCCGTATACTAGGGAGAAAGGAGTGGATCTAGTTGGAGTGTGGAATGAGGTGTGATAGGCCCAGAGGGTGGGATATAGTTGTGTGTGCTAATTGTGACCATGTTTTTCAAACATGGTATTCTCTAATATTGATTTAATCATTTTATTAGATGCTTTGATTGGCCATTACATTATGGGTAATATGGGTTGCCCATTGTAGGTGATATGGAATTTTTAGCAAGCGCTTTGACATTCTTATTTTTAAAGGATGTCCCGTTATCTATAACAATAGAAGTAGGGATCCCAAAGTGAAAAATGATGTGGTTAAATATGAACTTAGCAATATTTGACCCAAGTGATGTAGGTGAGAGGCATGACCTTTATCCACTTGGTAAAATATTTAGTGGCAGTGATTATGAAGGTGTGGCCATCAGAGGATGTGGGTTTAATTTTTCTAAAACTAAGTTGAGCCCCCATCTGGAAAAATGCCAGGGTGAAGTGATAGGTTAAAGGGCTTGTGAGGGTGCATGAATTATATTATCGTATTGTTGACATGCATGGCATTTCTTGACAAAATTACATGTGTCGACTCCATAGTGGGCCAATAGTAACCCACATGCACAAGATCTTCTTAGCTAGGACCATTCCACTTATATGTGCACCACAAATACCCGAATGTATTTTAACTAGTGTTTGATTCAATTCTTCCTGATTGAGACACCTTAAGAGAGTCCCATCATAGCCTCTTTGGTAAAGGGTATCGACAAGGATGGTGTAGTGTGAAGCATGTTGTGTTAAGGCTCTTTTATTGGCTGAATTCATGTTGGTGGGATAGGTTTTGTCTTGGATAAAGTGTAAATGTTGTGATACCAAGGGTTTTAGGACCAACAATTTCACACACCATGATGGACTCTAAAAAATCATATGTGGGCACCAAAATATGTTCCATGAGAAACTCGTTGTGTGTTTGTTTTTATCAAACTCAAGAAGAGATGTGATAGTTGCCATGCATGTATGTTGCTTTATTCTATGTGCGAGGAACTTGTTCAAATTTTATAAGCTGAAAATATCCTTTAAGGCTATCAACCATGCATTTGTATGGAACAAGCTTATCATCTTTGACTTGATATTCTCCATTTACCTACTTGATGATTAGGAGGGAGTCTCCAAAAAATATATTCTCTTGGAGCCATCAAGATATAAAAAATCCTAGACTTGCTATTAGAGCTTCATATTTGTGATGTTATTGGTGCATGGAAAACCAATGCGATAAGATTTGGGTATAACATCACCATCTGGTGTACGCAATACTATGCAGTCTTGATCCATGCATGTTATAAGATCCATCGAAGAATAAGGTCCATGAGGGAACTACATCAATATACAACAAATATTTCATGAAGGAACTCAAAATGAAGGGGTTGAGAACCCGGTAGTGGCACTGTGGCTAGTTGATTTGCCAAAGCTTGCCCTTTTATGGCCTTTTGACTGATAAATTCAATTTCAAACTCACTTAGGATCACGACCCAACTAGACATCCGCCCTGTTATGATAGGTATTGATAGAAGATATTTTAGCGGATCTACTTTGGAAATAATTTTTGTGGTATGATTGAGTAGATATTGTCACAAATTTTGAAAAGTGAACACTACTGCCAAACACACTTTTTTAACATGGGAGTATTTGAGCTCCTGGGCTATAAGATTTCTTTTCAAGTAGTAGACCGCTTGCTCTTGTCCTTTATCATTGTGTTGTGCAAGTAATGCCCAGATGTCATGTTTGTAGATAAATACAATAACATTGGCTTATCTTAGATAGGTGGCATCAATACCAACGTGTTTAATAGGTAATACTTCAACTTAGTGAAATAATATTGACATTCTTGCATCCATTTTAACTAGACATCCTTTCTAAGTAGTTGGTTGAAATGGTGGCACTTATCTGCTAGTTGAGATATGAAGCACCTAATAGACTGAATCCTCCCTTATAATCCTTACAATGACAAAGGTTCTGTGGTGGAGGAATTTCCATTATTGCCTTGACTTTTACAGGGCCAACTTTGATTCCCTCCGTGAGACAATAAATCCTAGGAGTTTCCCTAAAGTGACACCAAAGACACATTTCTTTAGATTAAGATGAACCTTATATTCTCTTAACCTTTCAAATATATGTCACAAGACAACTAGATGATCTATTCTAGTTTTAGACTTAGTGAGAATATCATCAACATAGTCCTCCATGATGTCATGAAGGAGGTCATGGAAAATAACTATCATTGACTCTCATATAAGTGCACTTGCATTCTTAAGGATGAATCCATGACCTTGCAATAAATAATTTCCCTTTGGGGTCTTGAATTTTGTCTTATGTTGATCTTCCTCAAGCAATGTGGATCTAGTTGTAGCCTAAAATTATGTCCACTAAGGATAACATATCATGACCTATTATAGAATTGGCAATCATGTTGATGTTACAAAGGGGAAAGTCTTCCTTAGGAAAGACTTTGTTGATATCTTGAAATTGGAGCAAACCAGATGTTGTGTCTTCTAGAAGAAAAAGTACCATATTCGAGATCCATTCGGAATAGTCTATAAACCTTATCAAGGTAGCTTCTAGCAAATTTTAAAGTTCTACTTTGACTAACAGTGCCACCTCAGGATGCATTTTCCGTAGTTTCTACTTAAGAGGCTTTGCATCCGAATGAACCACCAGATTGTGCACAAATAGAGTAGGATCCAAACCCATCATATCTTTATAGGACCATACAAAGATAGCCTGAAGTTATATGAGGAGTGTTGTGAAGGCATGGATTTTTATTATGATAAGCTTGCTTCGAGCTATAATATTTTGGGATTATTATTTATTCTGATATTGATGGTGATAGTCTCCTCTACCAACATTTTAGATGTATCAATTTCTTGGATCAACTTTGTAGGCTTGTGCAAGTCAACTAGTTTATCTGAAATTGAGTCTCCTCTCTCTGACACCTCAAAAATGTTTTCACCACAAGATGCATCATTTTCTCTTTTATTTTTACTTTTCATTTTTTTCATTTTTTATTTCTCACACAACGCCTTAGTGAGGTTTTCATTATGTGAGTGATTTAACAAATATAGGATTTGTGAAATCCTAATTTGCAGAGTCGCGTATGATAAATAAATGCTAAAGTACAAATTTGACACAAGCAATAAGTTAGATAAAAATGAAACCCTAAGTGCAAGAGAGAGGGAATAATACTTAGTTGATTTTGCACTTGATCCCAAAGTATTCTAGACTGGAAGACTGATGAACATGAGGAGTAGATTGTCACAATCAAACATAGAAAATCATGGAACTATCGGATGATCCTGGACTAGGGTGCCTAGAATAGACTAAGGCACTGGGTGCCCGGACTTACAGTAGGCACTTGTGATTGTGAAAGAGCTTGGAAACTAGTTTTTGTTGTGTTGCAAAAGTGTTGCTAACCTTCACTTTTGGTCACTGTATGTCGTTGGATGATGACCAAATTTTCCCGTAACCTGTAAAGAGAAGATGACCTACAAAACACTCAAATGACATCAAATACCAAAAATAAAAGATGCAATATGGGGAGTCAGATGGCCTCAGTGGTTACCCAATAGAGTGAAACTACAATCAAGGTTGCAGACTCACGTCTCAAACTCTACGTAGTTCTTGTGTGTGTGTGTAATAGAATCATTCCCTAGGAATCCCTTGTGCAAGTGCACATGATAGTGGGCAATAAATATATGTACCAATGTAAATATATGTGTGGATGGAAAAATAAACTTCCCCTCTTATGTGTGTATGCAGAAAATGCAGTCCTTATCCATTAAATGAAATCTAGATGGATGCCTTTGATGCTCTTAGATGTCTTTGGATGCAACCTTAGGTGATGATAATAGATGCTTAGAGCTTGGTCCTTTATTTTGGTCACATATCTTTGTATTTATATGATTCCCTTGGTTTAATTTCATAATTGACAACTAAAAGTTTGACCCATAAGAAAATAAGATGCCCAAAATATAAAAAGAAGCCCAAAAAGAGTGAGTAAGATAGAAAGAGGTTGGGGCGCCGAGAAGGAAAAGGGCACCTGGGTGCTAGTGTCTAGAGTCATGAAAGATAAATTAATAAAGTTCATACTGGGTTGTAGGGTGTATAAGACCAAAGAAAAGAAAGAAAGACATAAAAGAGGCCAAAGATAGTTGTCAATTACTAGTTTTCTCACTTAGGAATCATATGAATGCAAGTATGCTTTTAAGACCTAGAAATATACCCAAGTGCATGATTTTGTGTCTACAATGAGACTTTATTCTTCTTCTTTCCATTTTTATTTTCTTTTTTGATTTTTGGTGGATTGAGCACTCAAATTCCTCACCGAAGTAAGTAATACTATCGAGGTTTATATGAAGCATTTCTTGTGTTCTGATAAGGGAATAGGGTCTCAAGTCCTAAGGAATTATTTGATGGCCTCATCATTCTGAAAGAGGTCCATGGAGATGTGACATTTTTGTCAAGGAAGAGGGTGGTTTCAGCTAGGTCTTTGAAGAGGCTATGTGTGGAACCGGTCTCAACTTTGGAGTTAATGTCCTCTTCACTAGTTGTTACATCAAATATTATAGGTATTTTTTCAAAAGTTTAATAACCTAACCCATGAAAATATAGATTTTCTTCGTACATTATCGAACATTTCAAGGTGACCTTGTTCTTGCAAGTCGATTCCTTTACCTTTCTAATTCATGTTCTTCATCATCTTGTGGGCTTTGACATAGTCTATTGATTCATAACACTCAACCATCCGATATTCATATAGCCAAGAGCCATGGAACCTTGAACATGTTCATCCTCCAAGAGTCCATATCACCTCCAAATATTTTTACCAAGGTGATTAACTCGTAGCTTCTTTTAAGTGGGGGAATTGGGTCATCCATAGTTACGTGGGGACAATGGAAGTTTGCCAATGTGGAAAGCATTTTCAAGAGTATATTCACCAAGACCTTGATGGGAAAATTTGGGCTCAGTAGGTGAATAGGATGTGGGCGGTTGCAAGCTAGATGTAGATGCTTGGGATCAAAACAGCATGTCAGGATCAATACATTTATTAGTTATTGGGGTTACATGAGGCTCGCTTTAATCTGTCCCACGAAGGACAATAATTAGCATGATTATATCTAACCTTAAAAATTTATTGTACTCAAAAGGTTTAGAATCAGCAAGAAAGGTAAACTATTTACCGTCATGTGGAAATTTAATGCACTGGTGAAAAGTAGAGGGTACGGATTGCATCACATGTATCCATGGTCAACCTAAGAGGAAATTTTATGAGGTCTCAACATCAACAACGTGGCAGATGGTTTCAAGCATTCATGGGCCCACTTGTATAGGCAAGGTGATCATTCCAGAGGATTTTCATTCACTATTATCATAACCACGAATGGTTATAACGTTATCTCTTAGACTAGCCTCTGTGTGACCAAGACATCTCAACATTTTCATGGAAAAATGTTTAATGTTGCTCCATTATCAATTAGAACTCTTTTAACCTTATGGTCAATAATATATGCTTTGATATACAAAGAGTTATTGTTCTGTAGGTTTGGATTTAACAGGTCTTGAGGACCAAATGATAGTATGGGACTGGTTGGTGAAAGATTAGCAATTAAGGCTTGGAATTGTTAAATGTTAATATTCTCATAAAAACATGCCTCATGGAGAGCATGAGTAAGAATATCCTAAAAGTTAGGCGATGTTTTCAATAACTCCATGAGGAAGATATGGGTAGGTATTTCCGCTAACTATTTAAGTATCTCATATGGACTATAAGTGGAATATTTTGCATTAAATGTTTGCTTTGGGTTACTTGGAACCGTGGGATTTACCGCTTGAGGTTCAATGGACAAAATGGATGGTTGATTTGCTATGGGCACCCAAATTTTCTTTTATCATGTGACCATCACATAATTATGAGTTTGAAATTTTATAGTGGCAATGGTAGGAGGCATTTCTTCAATAAATGAAATTATCAAGTTGAAATTGACGTTGTTTGAAGATTGACCTTATTCGGTAGCTTTGTTATTTGTACCATGCTTGGGGAACAGATTAGAAAACACCTTTATATTATCATTGGGTTTTTTATTTGGTGTTAGATCTTTGACCGTTATATCTTCGTTATCAATGAGGTCCTAGATGTAATGACGAATTCACACACATCTATCTATTTGATGACCATCAATGTGATGAAAATCATAATATGTATTGGGTTTATACCAAGAAGGCTTAGGTTCCCCTTCAACAAAGGGTTTCATGATAGGGTAAGTGACCATATTGGAAATTTCAGTTGGTGTAAAACACTCGAAAGAGTCTCTCCCAATGTTGTAAATTGTCATCATTTTTTATCACAAGGAGGGGAGCCTCTCTACTTGGAATAATGATGGGTTGTTTCGATTTGTTTTGTTTTGGTTGACTATTTTGTACGTTGTGCACATTACAATTATCAGTGACACCATCATTAACAACATTATGGTTCCTATTGATGTGTTTAGGTTTATCCTTATGGATGTTGTTATTGTTTTTGGTATTGGCGTGGTTGTTATTTCTAGAATAAGGCTTAATCAAACGTTTTATAATGAGGGATTTTTTTATTTGGGTCCCTTTCTTGATAATTTCCTCAAAAATCTTGAGGCAATGCATTTATATGTGAAAGGAAAACTCGTTATTAAGATTCAGCACAAAGATACCAACTAATTGATTTTCCAGAATAGAACATGGGAAGTGGCTTGCAATTCCTCTCCACCACTGTAAAAATTGTGTAAATTTTTTGATTTATCATTGTTTTGCATTGCACAATTCCATCATCATGATTTATGAGTCAAGGTTGAAGGAATTTTTTTATGAACTTCTCTAAGAGGTCCGCAAAAGTGGTTACGGTCCATTTTGAATGTGTAAGAACCAATCCAAGGCTTGTCATCCTAGACTTCTAAGAAAAAGGCATAATAGAAAGATATCATTGTATGTCACTTCTTAGCATGCCATGAAGAATTCCTTAATATGCTCTTGTGGATCATTATATCGTGTATGAGAAGTAATAGGGAGGGTAAAGTGATTTGTAGGAGTAGGCATAGAAATGAGGATAATAGATGTAGGTGGAAGAGTGGTGGCAACGTGAGGAGGAAGTGTCACAATAGGAACATAAGTACCATTGGATACCAGAGGGTTGAGCACAACTAATTGTGTGGCCTCATCATGGGTAGTGAATAATAAGATATCTAAGTCTTGAGGGTGTTCAACAATATGAGCCTAGAGATCATGAAGATCTTCATTGGTAAAGGGTTCATAAGTCTCAGCCATGGAAGAAGATTAGAATAATGCCTTGAAGCAAGGTAGGGTTTAAGTGAATGGGTTCACCAAATGATTTAATCTAATTTGAATTAAATCTAATTTCAAAGTAACTTACTATAACTAATGATATTCAGGTAACTATATACAAAAGAGTGCACAAGCAATAAGCATTTAACAATGTAAATCCCTAAGCAAATGAGAGGGGAAGATGACTTAGCCGATACCACGCAACCCGGGAATGATCTTGACTGAGTATCTTCTAGATCCGGCTAAAAAGTGTCGAATAGGCTCGATGAGGGTTTGGAACCCTAGAAATGTATAGGATGGAAGCACTCACGGGAGGAGAAGAGTGCCCTAACTATTAGTGACTCGATATGGGTTCTGTCTCTCGCTAGATGCTTGGAGTCCGGTATTTTTGGGTTAGAGGATCTTTTCTTCTACTCTCTCTTCACTCACTCTGGTTTTTTGTTAGAGATCGACAATCACACTCGTAACCTATAAAAAATTATACCGCACATGTCCATGAACCACATCAAATCTACTAAAAATATGTAGAATGTGGAGTCGATCGACCCCAACGTCACTGAAGAGTGAACTTATGACCAAGCATTGCATTACATCTTAGAATCCATGTAGTTCTTTGTGCTTATGTGTGTAATGATGCCCTAGGTTTCCCTTGTGCAAGTTGCATGATGATAGTGGGCAAGATGTAGATTTATATCAAGTATGAAAAATGTGTGTGATGGAATAGAATGAACTCCCCTCTTATGTTGTTTATGAAAATCAATGCGAAGACTTGTATGAATGTGTTAGATGTATCCTTGTAGTGATCTTGTCCCTTTGTACAAGCTTAGGTGGTGATAGATAATGATTATAGTGTTTGGACCTTTATTTGAGAGAAGTGACTAAGTATATGTATGATTCCCATGTTTGAATTTCGTAATTGACAACTGAAAGGCCAAACCAAAGTATTAAAAGGTGACCAAAGGGTGAAAAGGATCCAGAAGATTAAGAAGAAGATAAATAAGGGCAAGACCACCGGGAGGGATAGGAGCTCCGGGTGCTTCTTTCTTATTTGGGTGATGGTGTCGAGGTCATCAAAAGATAAATCATTCAAGTGTTGATAGAGTTGTAAGGTGTGTAAAGCCAATAAAGTGCAATAGATAAAGCAATCAAAATGCCAAAAGGAGTTTTCAACCACTAGTTTTCTTTCTTAGGAATCATGTATAAATTAGTATGATTTAGGACCTATAAATGTACCCAAGTGCTCACATTTTGTGTTTACAACTACACAACTAGTTTCAAATTGCAATCAATTACTAACAAGAACTAACTACTTACTTAGAACCAAATAAGGGAATGACACTTAGGGCATATGTAGGATAACGATATGCCTAGTGTAATGTGTCACATGACAAAAGTTACAAATTGGGTTTGTGATCATCTATAGTGTCATTTATAGGGAAGCGTTAACGAGTACTGGAGGGAAAAACAAGCTTCTCTCCCAATACACTTTCCCGTAGCGGCGACATGAGGCCTAAATATGAAGTTTACCATTGAGATGCTCAAATCCCTAGTTTGGGGACAGGCACCCAAATCCTTAGTGTGATCAAATCAGGTCGAGAATTGATCACTCTCGACTCTCCCAACAAACTCTTAGGCATCAAGGCTATAAGTAGGAAAAAGTTTCTATCCCTTTCTCTTTTAGCATTTCAGTGTACTCTAACCCTTGGTTTAGATTTTTCCATGCGCATTTCCACTTTTTACATATTTTCCTAGTTAAAGTTCAATTGTGATTACTTAGAGCATTAACTACACTTGTTTTATTTTACGGTATTTTCTTATACCAATGAAGGTAAAGCACATAAGTAACCATGAAGCCAATCTCAAGCATGTTTTTGCAAAGGTGACATTCCAAGGAGCTACATATACATCATTATCACTCCACGCATGCAAAGGTCACCCCTAGGATCCTTATCCTTCCCTCTCCTTGGAATTTCATGGTACACATTTTACATTTTTTCATTCGACACGCTATAACACTTATTTGACATGTTCTAGCTACAAATCCTTTGACTCACTTCAGATACGCTCATCCTATATCCTTTCAGTACTAAAATTTCATCCGAATGGCATAAAGGGGGAATGTAGTCACTAAAATATGCACTTATTACTATTACATTACACCTCTAGTATGTTGTTATATACATGATATCTACGTTTGGAAACTACACACTAGTGACACCTATTTGGTCCTTTTATTACTTTTTTAGCTCGCTTACATTTTTTATCTAGCATTTACATTTTTCTAGTCGAGTCATGTTGGCTAGACATATTTATGCCTAAGTATTAGAGGTGTATGAGATCAGGGTGTACAAGAAGTACGTGAAGATCATCGGATACAGGGCACACCGAGGGGAAATTTGGAGTTAGAGACTTAGTCGCCTTACATGCATGGGCTAAGGATGGATGGATTGAATACCGAACACGCCCGATAGAAGACTTGGAAGACACACCAAGATATTTTGGGACCAAGTGAAAGTCAAGAGTCATGCAAAATTTGACATAGTAATAAAATTAGATCTAGAGTTGATTGTAGGTAATATATTATCAGTGCGAAGCTTGCATGCTTCCTTAGTTGCTTTTGTAGTGGCGCATGGCTATTTTGAGCATGCGTCTTATTTTTGAGAGTGCATGAGTAGTGAAGGGAAAGTCTCCACTACATATATATATATATATATATATATATATGTGTATATATATATATATATGTGTATATATATATATATATATATGTATTTATTTACACGGTTTAGAGACACCACAGAGATTATAATAGAATTGTGTTGCTGGTATATTTACCCGCATGAATTTGGGATGATGTTTTTTGATGTATTCAGATACTATGTTCATGATGGATTAATATAACAGATCTTTATGGATGGATAATGGTTGTTGATGTCTCCATTACTGGTTATTATATGGGAAATCTGATCTTGATCCTTGTTTGATTCATTATACACTATGGTTGTGTTCTGATTCTTGTTGTGTTTTACCATTAATTCACTTGCTATGTATTTGGAATACTTGTATGATCATGCTAACACCTTAATAAAGCTCGTATTAAAAGAGGGACCTAGTACCTTTTTTCGTGTGAGTGCTCGAGATCTATTTGAGTGATGTGCCAACGCGTATGGGGTCTTGCGTAAGAAACCGTAATACATTTTGGTTCGATGTTGGGACCTCTTTTAAAATAAGTTGCAAGGATGTTATATGATGAAGACGTATCGATTGACTATGTCCAAGATTGAGAGTTCGATAGAAAATTGAGAAGACAAGTTTACTCACAGATATAATACTGGACCTGATTCTGATTCGCATGCGTGAGTTGAAGAACATCTGTATCATGAAATTCATGAGACGTTCTTTTGTTGTTTTCTAATAGAGTTGTATGAGTGGCTGGAAGCATATGCATCAAAGTGGAATTCGAGGTATATGACAATTGTTTGGACACAGGAAGAATATCAAACTCGCATGATGTTGATTTGACTTGGACACACATTATAGATCATTGGTGGAGTTGTGTTTTGAATAGCTACATGTTGGAGTACATTGTTTCTACTTATTCATGTCCATAGGTTGTTGAGTTTCAGTTCTTGCGTGAACCCAGAGGATATTACTTGTGTGTTATCCCTTTAGCAATTAAGATCTTGATTGTAACTCTGGATTTGGAAGAACGTCATATGGCTAGTTAAACCCACTACACGTGGGGGTAGGAGTAGGTGTGGTGAAAGATGGCAGACTTGGTGGCAGAAAGGTAGAGAGAAGAAAGGTGGCTTAAGTATAATGAGGTGCAAGAGAGGGAATTGACTAAGAGACGTGACATTGAGGAGTCTTTAGAGTTGAGGAGAGAGATGGCTCAAGAAGGATTTAGAGCTCACATGGAATACGTGGAGCTAGATCATCTGGTTCACCCATCCTTAAGAAATAAAGGTAGAATGCCCACTTTAAATTTTGATGAGAGCGCATCTAAGGAAGAACGATTAAGAGCCACATGTGTGCATTTGATCCCACCTAGCAACCTAGCCCTTGCACTTGGTGTTCCAGTTCCTAAAACAGTTATTGAGAATCAAGCTATTAAAGGTACTTCAGTAGAGACAGTAGCTTTCATTTTCCTTTGATTACAAGAGTTTCTTAGATGGCCACACAATATTCTTTGTTTGGTGGTCCTATTAGCGGTATATTTTCTAGCGTGTCTTCAAGGCAAAACATGGGCACGTAGAATATTGGTAATATGTCTGGAAGTAGCAAAACTTCACAGACCATGGGAGTTCAATTTAGTACAATTGTGGGGACACAAGGCAACACATCCTCTTATTTGATTCTTGCTAAGACAGGAGGATCAAGTGGTTCGAGGATCTAGTGGATCTGGTGGTTCTGAAGGTGGAGGGAATACTAGAGGTAATACATGTTCGGGTCCGGTGGGCACGATCCACACCAACCCCCGCAAGTCTATTACAAGATGTCTCTTCACCTACCAGAGTACAGAGGCATTGAGGATACCATGGAACATGTGCATATGTGTGAAATACTATGGTGCACTAAGGGGATTACAGCTTCTGAGCATAAGGAAATTTAATTTACTACTACTTTGTAAGGGTTCACGCATAGTTGGTATATGAAGTATGATTCAAATCGATGTTGTGGATTACAACACGTTGTGTTATGCTTTCTTAGCCGAGTTCCACATAACCGAGTTTTTGAAAGAAAAGCATTAGCATGCTAAAGGACATTAAGCAGGGCATGTCTGAGAGCGTAAGGGAGTATGATGCATACTTTAAAACTTTGCTTTCAAAGTTGTCTTATGACATTCACCCTAGCCAAAGATACACAATAGTTTGTTGGTAGTTTGATCACACCTTTCAGAAGGGTGCTCTCATATAAGACTTTTATATATCCACGCAAGGCTTTGGAAGGAGCTCTGCATGCTTAGGTGGTTGGGAGTGTAGACATTGGATTTATCCCATTCTAAGAGGTGCAAATAACATCTATGGAAAAATAGTTGGAGAAATTGTCTTCTAATTCAGCCCATGAGACGCACAATGGTATTTGGTGTACAAATTGTGAGGTGGAAGGACATACTAAGAATAGTTGCCCTCATAAATCGGTGCACGCCATGTTGATGGATTGTGAGATCTATCACTTGGACCATAATTTGAGTAGGTGACCCTTGTTGTAATGATTAGGAAGAATGTGTCTTGTTATTGTAAGATTTGCAAGTCCCACACTCATGATACAAAGAATTATAGATTGATTGATCAGATTCATGAGGCTATTGAGACCGGTGTACGTTAGAATAGTATTACAAGTAATTCTAAGGAACAAGGTGAACAAGATAATCATAACCATAATGAAGTGTGCTCTGATGGAGGCGACAAAGGTAGAGGTTAATGTGGTGGATATAAAGGTCGTGGTCAGAGGTGAGGTTGGAGGGATCCCCGATCATTATAGGCACAAGTGTCCTCAAAACATTATTTTCTCATGGTGCGGAAAGAATCACAAGTTTGAGGAATGCCCAAATTTGTATGAGCATATGAGCAAGTAGCACAAGTAGGATAAGGGTGCAAGAATGGTTAGAATATAAACGCGTTGTGGAAGATCAGTGGATGCCAAAGTTAGCACCTGATCCTAAAATGTTGTTTGTTCTAGTCACTACACACACCGAGGTGGCACATGTTAAGGAAGTTAAAAAGTAGAAACCAATAATTACAAAGCAAGAGGTGATAAACTTTAAGTATCCATATCCTTCCGCATCGAGGAAGTCTATCAGAAACTATGGAGGTTATTAGAAACTTGTAGGGTGAGATACAATGCTTAAAGGAGTAGTCGCAGAAGCTAGAGTAGATGAAGGTAGTTGAGCTGCCTAAGAAAGATGTCGATGACTTGAAGGAGGTTTGTAATATGTTACACTAGGAAAATATAATTCCTTTGTTAATGGAATGTTGAGAAATAAGGTACCGCGTGTTGGATCTAATCACAAAAGATAGATATTGCATGCGAACTTACCTCCTCACAATCTTGAATATGATAAAGAGATCACTTTGAATTCAATTTTTTTGATGTGTTTGTTGAGTAACATATCAATTGATACAAGTGCATGTGTAAGTATATGTACTCACTTTGGATGCGTGGAATCAGATGGGGAGACCACCATTACATACCACATTTGAATGTGTTGTATATGGAAAACATGACTAGAGCCACACCCATTGGAGTATTAAAGATGCCACTATCACTATTCAAGGGGCTAATTTTACTGGGGACTTTGAGGTCTTAGCACTTACAGAAGAAGATAGTTTTCCAACATTTCTTGCGTGCCTTTGGTGTTATGCGAATAATGTTGATCTGCACTTCAATAAAGGTTATATCAGTTTTGAGAACAAGGAAGAGCACGTGATTATTCCTTTAACAGATGGGAAAGATGCACCTTATGTAGAGCCATTAAGTGAGGAGGATCTTAATAGAATTTATTTGCACACCATTAGAGATCTTGAAGTTACTTGAGCCATCTAAAAAAGGTATTATTCAATGGGATGATGCTTAGTCTATGATTGATACAACAGTGTTTCCTATAATAATTGGGTACATGGAACATATGAAATGGTTGGGTGAGAGATCAAGAACACAATTACATGTGTGATTAGGTCACGTGATGTTCAACATTTGAGTCGCAACTAGGTACCTTGGTACACGGTGAAGAAAACTTTGATGTATTTCTGCATGCCATGGAAGCCCAATGGATAGATGAGGGTGATAAAAGAAATATAATAATTCATACCCTACGTGGAACAACTACACATTGGTGGAATACACATAAAGATAACCTTTTGGAGTGGTGAGAAGTGAGAATCACTTTCTCTACTAGGTTTCTTAGGAGAAATGTACCTTCATAGATATGCAAATTTCATGGGAAGGATTCTACTTCGCATCATGTTTAGAAATGTGAGAGACTCTGGACAGAGGGGCAGGAGGCCTTGCCACCATCACTCTGGGTACATAAGTTCTATGCCACTCTAAGTGGTTATGTGCGTGTATGGTATGTTCATGCAGAATTAACAAGAGCAACAATTAATTGGCAAGAGATGACTTTAGGTATGATTCAGACCTTTGACTATTTTTCTACTAAACCTCTCAGTAAATGAAGCATTACAGATTATAAAGCACCTTACAATGGGGATAGTGTAAAGGATGAGGAACTCCTGTTAGATATGTTTGGAGAGTTAGACTTAGAGGCACGTTTTGATGAAGAGGAGAGAAATGAAGAACTACTTGTGCATGCTTTCCGGAAAAATACAAGGGTAAGTTGGTCTACATGATTGATGATGAAGAGGTAGAGAATCTAGATGTTGACCACACTATAGGCATGTACGAAGTCTTGGATAGTGTTGATGAGAAGGTGTGCACTTATTTTGAGCCTATGAAAACAAAGAAGGTCAACATTGGGATAGATACAATGCCTAAGGAGGCCATTATTGATGACTATTGGTCCGAACAGGAGGTTACTAAGATAATTGAGTTGATGTGTGACTTCCAGGACTTATTTCCTAGAGGATATCATGAATTAAAGGGATTGCATCCCTCTTTGGGCTGAGATGAGAATCAAGTTAAAGGAAGGTGCACACCGGTTAGGAAGAGGCCTTACAGGATGAATCCTAATATGTGCGTCAAGTTAAGGAAGAGATTGATAAGATGTTGAAATCTGGAATCATTGAGCCCATTGAGGAATCAGAGTGGGTTATCCCTATGGTGATAAGCATAAAGAAGGATGGTTTAATAAGGATCTGTGTGGATTACAGGGAGTTAAATGTTTCTAGTGTTATAGATCATTTTCCTACACCTTTTACTGAGGAGATCTTGGAAGGTGTTGTAGGGCGCGAGATTTACTCTTTCACTGATGGATTCTCTAGTTATCATCAAGTATGGATTGCTAAAGAAGACCAAGAAAAGACAACTTTCACTACTGAGTGGGGAAGTTTTTCATATACTATGCCCTTGGGTTGAAGAATGCACCTACAATCTTTTGTGCATTGTGGTGTGATCATTTGAAGACTTCATACACAAGTTTTTATAGGTTTACTTAGATGATTGGACTATATATGGGCTGGTAAAGGATCATTGTGACAACTTGAGACTCGTGTTTGAAAGATGTAGGTAGTTAAGAATCTCCTTGAATATTAAAAAGTGTATTTTTGCTACACCCTTTGGACCTTTGTTGGGACATATTATATGTAAGGAAGGTCTATTAGTAGATCCTGCTAAGGTTTTTGTTATCTTGAGCTTAGATGAGCCTACCAATCAGAGCGAGGTGTGTGGATTCTTAGGACATACATGTTATTACAATAATTTCATTGAGGGATATGCTAAAATTTATGTGCCCTTGAAGGAATTGTTGAGGAGTAAAGGAAAGTTTCATTGGGATGAGGCACAACAAATAGCATTTGAGACATTGAAGGAAAGACTTACTTATACGCCCATTCTACATTTTCCTTCCTAGGATAAGCCATTTCTTGTGCATGTTGATGCCTCTGCGGCATGGCCATTAGCACCTCATTAGACAACCTGGAGATGGGATTGTTAATCATCCTATTTATTTTGCAAGTAGAAAATTAACACGAGGTGAACATAATTATACAACTATTGAGCACGAAGCCTTGTCATGATTTACACGTTGCATAAGTTTAGACAATACTTGTTGGAAACTCTTTTTATATTTTATAAAGATCATATAACACTGAAGTACTTGGTTAATAAGCCCATTTTGTGGGGGTGGATATGCCGTTAGATTCTCTTGTTTCAAGAATTTCACTTTACAATGGTGGTAAAGCCATGAAAGAGAAATTTTGGGCCAAATCATTTGTCAAGGATTAATTAAGTGAGGACACACAGAACATTGAGGACATAATATTGGATGCACAAATTTTTAGATTGAATCACGTGCCCCCTCCGACATAGAATAAATTGTTGTATTTTTGTGTAAAGGGATGAAAAGCTGAAAAGAAGAAACAACTTACCATACGCACCATGCCTTATATGTTAATCAGTGGAGATTTATACAAGTTAGGTCGTGATGAGATTTTACATCGGTGTGTACTTGAGCATGAGCGTGAAGCTATAATGGAAGAAGCTCATGGCGGAATTATTGGTGGACATTATACGAGGTAATGTTACCGCACTCAAGATTTTATTGGCTAGCCTTTGGTGGGAAACAATATATAAGGATTGTAAAGAGTATGCCAGGGCATGTGATCATTATCAATGCCTTGGGAAGCCTAGGCATAGAGATGAAATGCCCTTGAGGCCTATAGTGAGTGCAAAACCTTTTGAGAAATGGGTGATTAAATTTGTAGGGCCTATTTCCCCACCGTCACATAGAACTGGGTTGTGTTATATTATAACATGTATAAATTATTTGACTCGATGGGCAGAAGCAACACCTATAAAGGATTGCACAATAGCTACAACAACAAGGTTCTTATGGGAAAACATTATCAATAGGTATGGATGTCCATTGATCTTGACAAGTGATAGGGGCACAAAATTTTTGAATGAGACTATACGAATATTGTTGGATGAGTTTATGGTGGTGCATAATAAGACAACACCCTATCACCCATAAGCCAATGGAATTGTTGAGGATTTCAATAAGATATTGGCATATACATTGACAAAGATTTGTGATGTTGGAAGGAAAGATTGGGATGATAAAGTATTTGTTGTACTTTAGGCATACATGACAACTTATAAACATTTGAATAAATCCACACCCTTTCGGTTGGTGTTTTGGTGCAAAGGCTATTTTACCAAGAAATTCATATTACCCTCCATGCATATGCGCACATAGGTGGATTAGATGATGAGAAAACACTTGAATAACGCATTGATAAATTGATGCAGATGGATGAGAGGCGGCATGTTGCTCAGTGGAGCAGAAGATAGAAAAGGAAAGGAAGAAGGCATGACATGATATACACATTAAGAATAAGTAGTTTGAGGTTGGACAAATGGTTCTTCTTTATGATTCCAAGTTTTTGCACCACCTTGGAAAGTTCCAAGTGCATTGGTTGGGACCATATGTTGTAACTTATATACTTTATTTAGGTGCTTGTCAATTATAGGCATTGGATGACACTCGGTTTCTCGATTATTTAAATGGGAGTAGTGAAGCCCTACTATAAATAAGTTTTCTGGTGTTTATAATAAGGTAGTTTTCCTAGATTTCCATTTAATGCATTTCCTTTATATATGTTTCTTTTCATCATTGTTAAGCTTTGTCAATTTAGTTCAAAGTGTGTTGTTGTAATAAGCATGCTTACACGCCAAAATAGTTGACTATTATCTAGTCATATCATGTGAGAGGACCGCGCATACTTTTAGTGTGGGGTGGAGCAGAGTACATGATAAATGGGCCATGAAAGAATGATCTTTATAAGATGGGTATCCATAAACGAAGTGTGGTACAAGTGTTTGAGGTAAGGATGCAGATTAAGGAAAAATTGCTCATAGATAAAGATCACCTGTAGATGGATGGACGCATAGTGTAATAGGAGGCAGGTAGTAACATGGGAAACTACTTGGTATTAGACGCAGTTGATAGGTACTCTGGCACATGAAGGAATGTGAGAGGAGGTCTATGGCTGAGAAGTAGAAGGTGCACTAGAAGGTTACGATTCAGCAAAAAAAATCAGTGAAAAGCATGGAAAAAGCAAAAATGTGTAATTAATGCTAAGTGTGGTGGTTGGTGAAGAGCAATCAATGTGGGGAAATTTGAAAATTTTATATAAGGAGTGGTTGTGATATCAATTTTACCTTGAATTGTGAAGTGAAGTGATCAAGTGAGTTTAAGAGTGATTTGTAAATGTAAGTGCATAAAGGAGAGAATATAGACATCGAACCAAAGCGATTGTGCAAGGCATTGGTTGGAGCTCCATTAGAGAGGGTGTTTGAGTAAATAGAAATCGTGTGGAGAAACAAGTCTACAAAGTTAGGGTTTGAGGAGAAGCTAAGGCACATGCATTTGAATTTACAAAGCTCAAATCTAGGGCAAGAATAAGTTTTAATCATTGTTATGGCACCTAAGTGAGCACCTAGAGCGACCACTAGGGGAAGAAACCAAAAGGAAGTGGAAGTAGAGATGGAGAACACCCCAAAAGTTGATTTTCATAAATGCAAAGACTAGAAGGAGTTATAATGGGATTGGATTGGGAATCACATATCATACATAGTAAAGTAAATGATGACAATCATCGAACCAAGGACAATAGGGATGAGTTAGACGAATAGTTGGTGGTGAAAATAGATTTGAGGACAAAAAAACATGTTATTCTATGACAACGTAGGGAAGAAGTTGTTGGTGAATGTTGGAGTCATGTAGTTGTATGAGTTATCATACTTTGGGAAACCCAAAAAAATATATCAATGGTTGATGTCCTATATGCACAAGTACTTCTTCTATTTTGTAGGGTGGTGAATGCGACTTACCACGCCCTTGATTGGGAAGTTAACAGGGTTGAGGAGTTTGGGCATGGAGATTGGCAACAATCTCAAGGATGATGAGGCTATATAGCAACTTGCTAATGCAATGGCTTATGCAAAAGGAGGGCACACGATGGAAATTATCAAGTTAGAAAACTACCTTGTGATTCATGCAGCCACGCACCTCTTCACCAAGTTGAATAACTAGGAGCGTTGGATCCAAGTAAACAAAAGATGGCTCCATATCACAAAAAAATGATAGGAGTCATATATAATTTGTCCTCTTTCATTGTTGAGACCATTATTGAAGAAGCGCACCATGGGGATAAGATAAGTTTTGGTGATATTTTATTGTCTCTAGTGTTTGTGGAAATTAGGGTGCTCGATGGGCCTAAGGAGAATATTTACTAGTTTCTTGAAGAGAAAAGGTCCTCTTGCAGATAGGTTTTCAAAGTATACATGTGAAGGGTCCATGAGTGGTCCTTATAAGCAAAGACTATAACTTTGGTACAAGTGCTTGAGTGAAGCCTTTAAACACAATTGGAGAATATGCAAAGACCTTCCTTTGGTATTAGATAAGAAGGCGCATTCGTTGTATATCAACATTTTTACATAGGAATATTTGGGATAAAGGATGGAAAGTGGAGTCCTTGGTGCAAACTTCCTTATGCATTTACCTCGCATTACTTTGTGCATCAATGCATGATTTTCCAATGCACATAAATTAATGTTTGATAAAGATAAGGTAGACTACGATTATCATACATTGTGGAAGAAATATATATACCCATGTACATCTTCTACATATAGAAGATGATCTCATATGATATAAGAATTAATTTAATAAGCTTGGTAGTCGAGAAAATTGGTGTGGCTAAGGTATACCTCTACCTTAAGCTCAAGTTATAAAATGGAAAATATATTGAAAACAAGTTCAGGCTTCCTAAACTTCCTAAGGGAAAACACAATGTGGGTATCCTGCAAGATGAAGAACCTGTAGTATTAAAAGAAGAAGAAGAGTTAAAGGAAGACAATGGTGGATTGGAAGATGGCTCATGGAGGTAGCTAATAGTTGGAGTAAAGAGAACATGTGAGGTAAATTTACTCCTCAGCACGTAAGAAAGAGGAAGTAGGAGAGGATACAAGTGCTAAGGAGATATGGATGGATTTTTGAGGTTCCGAGGAGCAACAATTCAGGAGGGTGTTGAGAAAAATAGGGACCCCAAGCACAAGTACGAGTACATGCCCTTCACATCCTAAGAAGCCAAATACCTCTCGTACAAAGCTTGTGCAAGAGAAGAAGAAATGAAGGATGTATGTACCAAGATAGGGTGAGGAGAAGGAGGATGAGAGCATGCACATATAAATAGAACCACATGTCATTCAGCTGGATACAAAATAAACTCGGGAGGAAGAGTTGAAGTATGATACAGAGCTCTTCAAGGAGCACAAAGATACAGTGGAAATGAATAGAAAAGACAAGAGCGGGCCTTCTGGTAAGCCCTCGAATGAACCAATAGACGTTTCGCTTCAGGAGAAGGCTTGAATTTTAGTGAAGGGGTACATGTACCTAAAGGTAGGTGCTTAGGGAGAGATAAGGAAGAGATGTATAAGACTCCTACAATTGGGTATGTTAATGATCCCAAAAATATCATTCGCACTAAGTTTTAAAATATTTTGGAGCCTGAGGATCCCTATGGATGGGAGTTGATGGACCCTAAAACAGCCAACTTGTGCACCCAAAAGTAACTCTTTTGGAGCATGTAGACACATATTGATGAGTGTGAAATTTGATATAAAAGAAGATGCATGCGTCAAGAGGAAAATGAAGAAGAGATCTCAAGCCACACATTGGATGGTAAGGCCTAGAGTTGAAAGATGAGTAGGTGAGGAATGCATTGAATAAGATGGTGGATGAGGTAGAGCACATGAATATAGAAAAATCAGCCATGCTAAGAGCTCTCTTGGAAGAAAATAAGAGCCTGAAGGAACAAGTGGAGTAGTTAACAAAAGCACATAAAAAGGACAAGGAGAAAAGACTGGGCATTCTAGATTTTACGGCAGATTTGGGGAAGGAGATTATAGATGCACATCCAAAGATTGATAAGCAGATAGAGTAGACATATCAATCCTCACTACACTTCTTATAAGATTATGTACAATTACTGATTAAGAAGAATTTGGGCACGCCACAAGAGACCATGGAGATAGTTGCACAGAAGGAAGAAAATATTGTAGCTGAGAGGGAAAAGGTAAAGGCTATGATAACACGAAGAATAGTTGGGTATGAGTCTCTTCAGTACACCGAGAGATGAAATGAAGAAGGTAGATTCAACGTTAAATATGTGTGCAGACCCAGAGATAATCATTAAGACAAGGACTTTAGTCGAGGAAAATGAGGTCCTTATCAAGAAGAAGATTGAAACACTTGGGTGCAAGGAGAGGCTGACACTAGTGGTAAAGAATCATGATGCGCTCACTACATCCTGGGACCCTCACAAATAAAAGATAAAGGAGATTGGGAAACTCATATCTCAACGCATGGATGTGATGGATGGGATGATCTATAGTCTAGAAAACATTCTTAGGGTGCTATAGAACGAGGGAAAGAATATGACCTTTGATGAAATGGAAGGAGTACTTGTAGACATCCGTGAGAAGACAAAGAAGGTACTCGGTGACTAGAATGAATTAGAGGCAGAAATTAAAAGTGAGTACCATGAGTTACTTATACTTTAAAAGAAATAGAGCACCTAGGATCTTGTTGGAATGTGTTCATTCATTGTGTATAGACATTATTTCATTCCCTATTATTTATTCTTGGAGAGACAAGGCATGATTACCCATTTCCAGAGGGGGAAATGAAAATAGTGTGGGGTAATGTTGGTGTTAGGAAATAAGAGATAAAATATGTGGAATAGTCCCTTACAGAATCGCAATAGTAGAAACTAATATGCAGAAAATATTACAGATCGCAAATAAAAGTGCAGAATAAATAACACAACACAAAGAGACAAGATTTAACGTGGTTCACCCAATTTGGGCTACGTCCACCAAGAATCACTTGCTCAAATTTTATTAAAAGCCTCCACTCTCTCAATACAATACCCAGATCCGTTTGGAGCTATGCTCAACAAACTCTATAGAATTCACACCCGAATTCAAAACACATCTGCAATACATTTACTTGTCCATCTATCATATGCATAAGACCATATAAATAGACAACTACTTAAGCAGTTTTACAAAATCGTGGGTATCAAAACAATGGGAAAAAACAAAACTGTCCCATAAACCTATGGGAAACCGAAGAGGCGGTTTTACAAAACAATGGGTACCAAAAACATGGGCCCAAAAACAACCCATAATGGTTACCCATTACCCATGGGTTAATAAACCACCCATGAAAATTTTCTTCGGGGGCTTCACCCCCGAACCCCCCTGACCCGCTCAGCGGCGAGCGGGACCACCATAAAAATACCCGAGTGTAACACATAGAAGGTGTACCACACTCTAACATGAAAATAGGCTCCACAAACATAACAATCTCCCACTTGGAGACTAATTTCCACTGAGCAAGCTTCTCAACCCTTCATTGTCATCCGCGAAGGCCAACCAAAGTTGAACATAGCTTTAGTTTATCCCTTGTGACCACCTTGGTCATCATGTCTGCAGGATTCTGACTGGTATGAATCTTCTCCAACTTCAACTTATCTTCCTCCAAAGCTGTCCTGATGAAGTGATATCTCAATTGTATATGCTTCGTCCTGGAGTGGAAAGCAGAGTTCTTAGCTAGGTGTATAGCACTCTGACTATCACTATGCAACTTACATTCCTCCTACTTATGCCCTAACTCCTCAAGCAATTGTTGTAACCAAATCATCTCTTTGCTTGCCTCTGTGGCAGCAACATACTCAGCCTCTATGGTTGACAAAGCCACCACTTCTGTAGTCATGAAATCTAGCTCATTGTTGTCCCACCTACAGTGTAAATATAACCTATCGTGCTCCTCCTGCTTTGTCTACATCTCCAGCCATGTCTGAATCTACATAACCACGTAAAGTGGTGTTCGATCCTTGTAGCACAAAGCTGTCCCCATGGTCCCTCTCAAATACCGAAGGATCCACTTTACTTGCTTGCCGATGCTCTTTACTGGATCACTCATAAATCTACTCATGCTCCTTGCATGGGCAATATCAGGCCTAGTGCACACCATAGCATACATCAAACTACCAACTGTTGATGAGTAAGGTACCTTGGACATCTGGTTTCTTTCTGCTCTGTCTTGGGACACTGCTCCTTTGATAACTTAAAATGGCACGCCAAAGGAGTCCCAACCGGTTTAGCATCTGCATGTTAAACCTATCAATACCTTCTTAATGTACTCTTCACGAGATAAAGTCAACTTCCGTTCCTTCCTATCCCGAGTTATCCTCATACCAAGGATTTGTCTGGCTGCCCCAAATCCTTCATATCAAAGGATTCACTTAGTTGTTTCTTGAGTACTTTTATTTCTGCATGTTTTTACTGCAACCAACATGTCATCAACATACAAACATAGGATAATATAACTTCCATCCTCAAATTTCTTTGTATACACATGATAGTGAGAATGACATCTAATATAACCTTGCTCCATCATGAAGCTATCAAACTTCTTATACCATTGACGTGGAGCTTGTTTGAGCCATACAAGCTCTTCTTCGGTTTACACACCATCTCCTCTTTACCTTTGACCTCATAGCCCTCTGGTTCTTTGCATATATAGTTCCTCCTCCAAATCACCATGGAGAAATGTAGTCTTTACATCTAAGCTGTTCTAAGTGCAAGTCTTCTGCTGCCACTATTCCAGAAAGCAGTTCTAATAGAAGTCATTTTTACTACGGGAGAAAAAATCTCATCAAAATCTATACCTTGTTTTTCGTGCAAACCCCTTGACCACCAACCGGGCCTTATATCTTTTCTTTCCTCCTTCTTCATCTTTAACTTTGTACACCCACTTGTTCTATAATGCTCTTTTGCCTTCGGTAGCTTCACCAAATCCCAAGTTTGGTTCTCCATGAGAGACTTATGCTCCTCATCCATGGCTTGCTCCCACTTCTTCCTGGCATCTACCTGCATTGCTTCATCAAAGCTCTCTGGCTCTCCACTATCAGTGAGTAATAAATAATAAAGAGAAGGAGAAAAACGTTCAGGTTCTTTTCTTACCCTAGAAGACCTCCTCACTGTAGGAGTTTGGGGTTCCTGTTGAGTAGGTTCCTGAACTGATTCATGGGTCACTTTCCCATCCGGAAGATCCTCTACCACTGCATATTCTTTCTTGGATTCTTCCTGTTTTCCTGCTAATTGTTGCTTATACATGACTTTCTCATTAAAGACCACATCCCTAGACCGAATGATTTTCTTGTCCTTAATACTCCAACATTTAAATCCAAAGTCATCACCACCATAACCAATGAAAGTACATTTTTTGATTTAGCCTCTAGCTTGGTCCTATCATCCTTGTCTATATGAACAAACACCTCACATCCAAAGACTCTAAGAAATGAATAATCAACTTTCTTACCATACCAAGCCTCCTCGGGTATGCCTCCATCAAGGCACTTGAGGGTCCTCTGTTTATCAAGTACAGTTGTGCTCACCACTTACGCCCAAAAAAAAAAGCGATCCTGCATGTAACCTCATGCTCTAGCACATTCCATTATTGTTTGTTCATCCTTTACGATACCCCATTCTGCTTGTGCGGAGTTCTGGAACCGTCTTTTTGCTGGATTCCATTCTTAGAACAATAATCATTAAATTCATTGCTGTGATACTCCCCTCCATTATCGACTGAGACATTTTAGCTTAAGACTGTTTCATTCTCTACCAAGGCTTTCCATTTAACAAAAGTGTCAAATACATCGATTTGTTTCTAATACAATAAACCCAAACTTTCCTTGTTGCATCATCAATAAAAGTAACATAATAACTTGAACCCCCAAGAGATGATACCTGAGCTGGCCCCACACATCAGAATGTACCAGCTCTAACTTACTCTCTTTCTTTGTAGGTCAACCTTGAGAAACCTTACTCGCTTTTATTTCCCATATATGCAGTTCTCATAGAAATCCAAACCTGTTTTTGTATATCCAGGAAAATTCTTCTTTATGATGTCCATGCCCTTATGGCTCATATGACCGAGCCTATAGTGCCATAATGTTGTATCTGCATCTGAAGCCACAAGATTACAATCATTAGTACTATCAGTGGTTAAATACAAGGTTCAACCTTCTTACCTCTTGCCACCACAAGAGCACCCTTGGTAACCTTCCAAGAGTTAGTTGTAAATATCACAGTACAACCATCACTTCCCAATTGCCCCGCTGATATCAAATTTCTCCTTAATGTAGGCACATGTCGACATCCTTCAATAGCCATGTATTCCCATTACGCATCTTAACACTGAATAGAACCTTTTCCAACTATCTTTGTAAGGCTCATCATCACCAAGAAAAACATGCCCAAAATCCCCTTGAACATAATCAACAAAATAATTCCTATGTGGAGTAGCATGAAAAGAAGCCCCTGAATCTAAAACCCAAGATTGATAATATTATGTGAAAAGAAAGAATCAAAGCATCTGACATACATTACCCGATGCCACATTTGCCTCCTTGTTTTCTTCTGTTGTTTCTTCTTATCCGAAGCTCCCAACAGTCCTTCTTTGCATGCCCGGACTTTCCATGATTCAACATACAATCTTGCTCTTGGATTTTGACCTTGCCCGATCTTTTGATTTTCCACGGTTTCCTCTATTCTTCTGTCTCCCTCTAGTTTCCACTATCAAAGCATTCCCTGAAGTAGAAGATTCCCCGGAGCTTTTTCTTCGCATTTCCTCGCTTAGAATCACCCCTACAACATCCTCAAACTTCGACTTTGAGTTAGTTGGAACCGAGTTACTTACCGCCATTACCAGGCTATTCCAACTCTCAGGTAAAGAGCATAGAATTAATAAAGCCCTAACTTCTTCATCAAATTCTATTGTAACCAAAGCTAGCATATTCACAACCGTATTGAAATCATTTAAATGATCTACTACTGAACTATTCTCAGACATCTTCATATTAAACAACTTTTTCATTAAAAATATCTTGTTAGAGGCAGAGGGTTTTTCATACAACTTCCCTAATGCATCCATTAGATCTTTTGTAGTCTTTTCCTTTGAAACATTAAATAATACCGAAGATGCAAGACACAGCCGGATTGTCCCAAGTGCCTTCCTATCCAGCAAATCCCATTCCGCATCTGTCATACTCGAGGGTTTGTTCACCTTCTCAGACAAGCGGAGTATAAAGATCCTTTTGATAAAGGTAATCTTCCATCTGCATCTTCCAAAGACTGAAATTCTACCGTTGAATTTATCAACCCTAGATCTTCCATCATCTGCCATAGCTCCCACTCAAGCTATAAAACTTTCCTGTGATTCAACACTTGACAAACCAACCGAGGCTCTCGATACAATTGTTAGGAAATAAGAGATAAAATATGCGGAATAATCCCTTACAGAATCGCAATAGTAGAAACTAATATGCAGAAAATATTATAGATCTCAAATAAAAGTGTAGAATAAATAACACAACACAGAGAGACAAGATTTAACGTGGTTCACCCAATTTGGGCTACGTCCACCAAGAATCACTTGCTCAGATTTTATTACAAGCCTCCACTCTCTCAATACAATACCCAGATCCGTTTGGAGCTATGCTTAACAAACTCTATAGAATTCACACCCGAATTCAAAAAAACAATACATTTACTTGTCCAATACATTTAAGACCTTGTACTATGCGGTTTTACAAAATCAATAAAAAAGCTGTCCCATAAGACCATATAAATGGGCCCAAAAACAACCCATAACGGTTGCATTACCCATGGGTTAATAAACCACCCATGAAAATTTGCTTTATATGGCGTGGCGGGAAATTTTTAGTTCGGGACTTAGTCATTTTGCATGCACGGGCTAAGGATGGATTGAGTGTTGAACACACTCGATAGATGACTTGGGAGATACGCCAAGCTATTTTGGTACCAAGTGGAAGCTAAAGAGTCATGTAGAGTTCGAGCTGATAATAGGATTAGATCTAGAGTTAATTATAGGTAATCTATTAGTAGGTGAAGCTTGCATGCTTCCTTAGTTGTTTTTGTAGCAGGCACATGGCTATTTTGAGCATGCAGATATTTTTGAGAGTGCATGAGTAGTGAAGGAAAGTCCCCACTACACACACACATATATATGTATTGATTTACATGGTTTAAAGACACCACAAAGATTGTAATAGAGTTATGCTACTAGTATATTTGTGTGCATGACTTTGTGATGATGTTTTTGATGTATTCAGCTATTATGTTCATGGTGGATTAATATAATGGATCTTTGTGGATGGATAATGGTTGTTGATGTCTCCATTATTGGTTATTGTATGGTAAATCTGATCTTGATCCTTGTTTGATTCATTATGCACTATGGTTGTGTTCGATTCTTGTTATGCTTTACCATTAATTCACTTGTTATTTATTTGGAATACTTGTATGATCATGCTAACACCATGAAAAAGCTGGTATTAAAAGAGAGACATGACACCTTTACACGTTTTGGGTGAGCGCTCAGATCTATCTAAGTGATGTGTCAACACATATGGGGTCTTGAGTAAGAAAATAAACTACAAGTCACAAGGATACATGTTCTTATCTCTTGTTTTGTTTCTATTTTCTTGTTATAGGACAATATGCCCAAACAGACAAAGAGCGCCTGGCGTTAATGTCCTTCTAGGCACTCTTGTCCTATTTGTTTGGTTTTCTCCTTTGTTGGTTTTCTTTGGCTTTGGGTCTTTTCTTATCTCCTTTTCATGGCCTAGGTCAGTTTTTAGTGTCATTATGTGTCAAAATTCAAACAAATAACTCGACACACACACACACTCACACACACGCACACAAATGCGTGCACATGTGCACACGCGCGCACACACACACACACTTAACATACTAACTATTCAAAGGGGAAATTGGAGGCTATAATTTCTATTTCTACCACATACACAAGAGCAACACAAGGGACTACATTTTGGGTTGCATTATTCACTACATAGGGGAGGTTATTCTGAATTCCATATCACACATTCTTGCATAGAAAAAAGTAGTTGTAGCTTGTTATTCTTTGTGTGACTAGAACTAGGGTATTATAGCTCAAAGGACACAATTTCAATCACACATCACAAGAACTACATTGAGTCTAAAATTTAGTGTAGTACTTAGTGAAAATCACATTAGGGTGACCATCAAGGTCATTCGACTCAAGCATAAACATTTTTATTCAGTCTAATGTGTGCTTAAGGCTTGTGTGGGTCTAGGATTTGTTTTATAGGTACATGTGTGATAGATTATAAGTGCAAAAAACATGACGTAGCTTACTATAAGTGAGCTAAAGGAAATAAGAAGTGACATAGAAAGAATCAAATCCCGAGTTTTCCTGCAACCATTAGAACCGTGCCTGTGTCCTTTCTAGGTGCTTTGTCCCCGAGATCGTCACATGCCCGGTTTGAGAATCGAGATCTTACACAACCTAGAATATGCATGTTCAGATCATTCACCAACCCAAACCTACAAAGTGGAAAGTTGATTTGTTCTAGAAACCCTATCTATCACTCTTGTTTACATTTCCTTTGCTTGATCTTGCTTATTATTTTATCTATCCGATTAGCGAGTGTCCTTATCTTCGATTTAATTTTATTAAATTAATTTTATGAGCTTTTTTATCTATTTTTAGCATTATCAATGACATTAGAACAATATCTACATCATCTACCGTAATAAATATTCATTGGCATACCTACTTAGGCTTAGGCTTTGTTACATGATATTCCCATATCTCACTCATTATATTATTCTATACTCCTTCAATTTCCCTCCAAACCATTTATCTCTTTTCTTACGACTCATGGTTTGACAACTGACCTCTCACCCTTTCAGCTGAAAGGGGGTAAAATATTCGGGGTCATCCTATTACACCTCCTAGAATAGTTCAAGTAAAATTTCCAATAAAATACATGATCATGCCATACATTGTCATGTTATCTTCAAGCAATCACAAAGTAATATTCAAATCCTACAAAATTTATTACTCCAAAATATAATTTCAAACTATCTTAAGTGCCAAAATATCTCAAATTTTCACATTTTTTCTCAAATTCTCACAACTTTCCCCTCAAATGATCCAATCTAGGGGCTAGTGTCAAATCAATCAATTCAATCAAATACTATGTTTCAAATCAATACAAGTTATTGTTGATGCGGAATCACAACACCCCCGAATTACCCGATTTAAGATGGGGTATTTGGCGTGATTGCACAACATTGAACTATCCTGAGTGTGGGACATACAAAATGGGATAGCTCTCCAGAATAAGGATGGTTTCTGCTTGTAACCCACATGCTACTAACTACTCCAAGTGTAAGCCAAACTACTATATAATCCTAATCTGACTTCCAAGGGGACATAGAAAGAAGGATGTATAAAAGTAAAGCCTACACTAAAGTGGTGATACACCAAGAAAGGAGTGTTGATCACTTCCCCTAGCCTACAAAACAATGAAAGAGATGAACCTAGAAAGGGTGGACCTGCACCACAAACTAAATTACATATAATATTGTCGATCTACGTTTCCAACTTCGTGTCCAGATGAGTGTACGAGTAATCAAGAAACACAAAACAACGTTGAGTATACAAGGGCTTAGTACCTTGGAGATGACGATAGATGATTACAGTGCAAATTTGATATCGGAGTCCTCGGTGTGATCTCGACAAACCTACAGCTCACATACACTAGGAAAATAATGATTAGAGATTTTATGTGGGGGCTGCTTGACAAAGCAGATCCAGAAGCGTTAACTTCCTCGGTGGCTATCAACCCCCGTGCGATAAGAATAATAAGTACAATAACATCCAAAATAGATGACATACAAATTGATAAATAAAAGAACTGAATGATGAATGGTACGGTATGATGCAAAATTAAGCGATCGATCGATGCGTGCAACATGAATCTCATCATATGAACCCAAATCACGAGTAGAATGTCATGGAAATCCCACGTGCTATCACCTAGATAGAATAATAATGATATTATAAAATGACTAAAATATCACAGCATTCACTTGAATTTTTCTCTCCCCCTTTTTGAGAGGGGAGAAGGCTCATTTATAATTTGAATTCGGATTAAAATAAATGATTAACGAATAACCATAATTTGAAAAAGCAATCTTGATTAAAAGGACATGATGAAAAGTTGATTTGATGGTAGGGTTCATGATGTGAGAAAAATAAAAGGTGTGTTCTGGAGTGAGGACATGGTTAGGTGTAATAGTGAAGCCATGTGCTCACTTTAACTATTGATTTGTTGGATTTGTTGTCGGATATTGAGATTGTGAATTATTGACTTCATGGGTGGGGTTAATAATTTAATAATTTGAGGGAGTTGAATTTTTAGGTGGGAACTGATTTTGACTTAAGTGGGGAACATGTGGGACTGGGTAGGTGGGATGATAGATTCCACCTTTTGAATTTAAGAAAAGGGTGTCAGATGGGTATATCAATACTCATGGATTAATAATTTGTGGAAGATGGAGATAATATCAAAAAGTTGAATTATCAAATGGGTCTACATGGAGCCCATTTGATAATTAATTAAGCAAATGGATAGGATTTCATTTAATTTAAGAGAAAGAGATGTGAGAATGGAAGTAGTGTGAATGCGAGACGAATGAGGGCGTTATATCCAAAAATAGGTGTCTACATTTGCCCCTTTTTGTTGAGTGGTTTGTGATAGCAAGCCATGAGACAAAAACAAAAAGGGTTAGATGAAAGATGTGTCCGAGGATGGATGAAGACATGACCAAAGGCAAGATGCCCCAAGCGAAGAAGGATTGCAATAACATAAAAAAACAAAATGTATGGCGGTGACTTCAATATCACATCAGTAGAGGACAATTATAGTCTCAATGGAGATAGATGACAACGTTCTACAGACCAGTGAGTGGGTGAAGACCACTGCAGTATGGATGTAAACCAAGATGACTAATGGGTCATAGGAAAACATCAAAATATGTGCAAATGAATGCGAAAGATGTGTGCAATCCTTTGTTTGCGAGGAATCATGTGAAAAATCATGCATCCATAAAAGGGACGTGGATGAAGATAATGATGCCCTAGCATAGGGCACAAGAAGGACAAAAAAATTGAGTTATATACACCAACAAGTACAATGGTGAAAAGGTTCCCCCAACATAAGACATATATGGAATAATCATAAATGTGGACAAGATGAGCAGATAGGATAGAAATATGAGATAAAATGCCCTAAAAATGTGACAAATATGATGGTAATCATGTTTCATGAGAAATATGCATAAGTGTTAGTAAATTATAATGTAAAAGTAGTCCTACTTGTCTGATAAGTAGGACAGAAGTCAAGATACTTTTGTGACAAAACAAAAAGCAGAGAAAATATGCATGGAAGAGTACAAGATCAGATAGGTGTTGGCCGTTATGGTATCCTCCAAGACAAAAATGTCCCAGGAAGATGGGATGAAAGATGTGGATGATAAATGATAGAGATAAGAGAAAGCGGACATGGTTGGGGTAGAAAAGACATGGTGGAGGAGAGGGATCAAATAGTAGAGAAGGACGATAAGAGAGGTGAGAAGATAGATGAAGACACAAAGAGAGAGAGTGACATTCAATAAGAGGGTAGTGGAAAAGATAAGGGGGAATAAATAGGTAAGGTACGAGGGACCTGGAGAAAAAGAAAATAGAGAAAGAGAGGAGGAGAAGAAGGGAAGGTGAATGTACAAAGATATATCATAGTAAAGAAGCAGCAGATATAATAAAGAGGAGAAATGGTGGAAGAAAGAAATGATGAAGGACAAAGAAGAAGACAAGAAAATGACAGAAGAAGGGATGAAAGGGAGATGGAGATCAAAACAGAGGGAGAGAAAGAATGGATTACGAAAGAGATGACAGAACTGAGAAAGAAAAGTTGTGAAGAATATGAGAGAAGGATGATTGGAGAGATGAATATGTATAGTAGGATGGAAAGATGAAGGAGATGAAGAAGATGAAGAAGTTAAAGAAGATGGGGGAGGAGGTAGAATGGAAAAGAGAAAGAAAGGCACTATGAGGAGCTAGGAAGATAGGGGTGGTAGAGAAAGAAGCTCAGTAATGGGGGAAATGAAAATAAGAGGGAAAGAAGAGATGATAGAGCCAAAATAGGAAAGGAATTGAATATGAAACAGAATGCATGGAAATGCATGTGGATGGTGAGATGATTAAGAAGATGGGACAATCATTGGTGAGTTAGGTTATCAATGGAGAAGTAAGATGAAAGTGTGAGGAGAAGAGGAGATGAAGATGATACAAATGAAATGAAAGAAAAATAGGGGTAGAAAGGAGGAGAGGACAACAAAGAAAATGATGCAAAGGCAGTATGTGATGAAGACAATAGAGATATTGAAAAAGGTGAAGGGAAGATGAAAAGGAAATACCAGTGGAGGGATGTTAGGAGAAATCCTTTGATAATGATTAGAGGGCACAAAAGGAAAAAGGGAGGAAGAGAAAATGGAGGAGGTAAAAAGAGTGAACTGGTATTAGTAGAATGGGGAGAAACAAGTTTTAGGAGAAGTCCACCTGATAATTCTTAGTGTGAGAATGGAAGCTGATGATGACATAATGTTAGATGAACAATGATAATGACGAGTAAATATGGTGATAGATATGGGGAAGTATTCTAGAAAATGGACCAGAAAGAGTAAAGAAAGGAGGGCTAACGATATGTAAGAAGATAAAGGTGAGGAGAGAATGCAATGGATGAGGATGTGGATGAAGATGACGCAAGTAAAGATGAAGGAACAAGACATAGTAAGAGAGGGTATGAAGTAGTCAAGCTGGATTTTAAATGAGGGATGATGGAGATGATATTTGAGGAAGTTTGAGATATTTTGTGTGAGGAAAAAGAGAAGGGAAGAGGATGTGTTTGTGGGGAATGAAGAAAAAATATGGATGATGGGAATATGAAGGAAAGAGGAAAGGCAAGGAGATAGATCATTCTTAAGAGAGACTCTTAAGTAAGATCACCATGCCGTAGGAATGGTTAAGTAGGATCACCAAGCCGAAGAAGAAGAATGATGAAAATACTTGAGTGATGTATACCAAGACGAACAGGAAGTGAAAGGAGGTAATAACAAGGAAACAAAGGAGTGTGACATGAGTGGATGGAGGAATGTATGTAGTGTAAGATGGAGAGTGTAAGGAGAATTCTTAATTAGGATGCCTATGTTGTACGAGTGATGATGTCAGAGTGTTAAGTAGAAGTTGTACGAGTGAAGATGTTTCTAGCATTGAAGGGAACAAAAAATAATGAAGGAGTTTCTACAGTGGCAGGATCTTAAGAAAGAGATGCATTGTGATTAAAAAACCTACGTGGAATGGATGATTAAGTAGGATCGTCAAGCCAAAAGAAGAATGAAAGGGAAATGGAACAATAAAATAGATGGCAGTAAAAGGATATTAAGAGAAAAGCACAAAAATAATGGCCTGGGTGGATGACACGTGAAGTATAGAATTGTTATCTCATTTTAGTGATTCCAACTAAAATTAAGATAACCATAGAATTTTTTTGGAAAAATCTCCTAAAATGCCCTTTTGAGGAGATTTTCAGGTTTTCGAGGTTTCAACAACATGAAAACATATTTTCTACATGCTTCATGCAAATTGTTTCCCGAAACCCGAAACAAGTCAGTCTGTCAGGTTTTGAAACTCATGAACATCGGAACATGATTTGCAAAAAGCATGCTACATGTCGCTTGACTTCCAAAACCCGAAACCCGATATGTTCCTTTGTGTCGGGTTTTCGGGACCTTGGAACATCCAAACATCTCATGCCTCATGTCGTCTGTTTCGAAACTCGAAACCCGAATTGATAGCTAATCCTTTGTGTTGGGTTTTCAAGCACTCCAAGCATGATGACATGGCATTAATTTCGAGTTGTCGGGTAGTTGGCACACGTGTCAGGTGAAGTGTAATAAATGCGAGGACTTTATAAATAGTTTTATTTTACACATCATTTTTACCTGTTGTACTTTTGTTGCGTGGATTTTTCATACTTATGCCCGCAACCCGCAAACTCGATTAAGCTTCTTGATTGATTTCGTGTTCCATTTTCGATTATTTTTTGAGATTACTGAAGGTATTTTGCTTTTCTTGCCAATTTGAAGTCTTTTGGATTTGTATTTGAGATATTCTTTTTGTTTTCTCCTTCCTTTCCTATTTTTCCTTTAGGTTTAGGGTTTTAGATTGTTTTCTTCATTTTATGTTGTATTCCAATGAAAGTTCTTGTTTGGAATTCACCACTAGGGTGTTTCTTTATTTTATCCCATGGAATATACCCTGTTAATTATTGAAAAAATCCAAAATTCCTAACTGGTGAAAATGGTGGAAACTTTACATGTCCCGACACCTCAAAAACTCGATTCCTTTGTTGTCAGGTTTTGCAGGGTGTTCAACATCTTCTTACTTCCACCGTTTATCAAGCTTCATTGAGTGCTTAGCAATCTCCAAGTTCCACCCTTCTATCAGGTTTTTCCAAGCGTCAAACATCTATCAACCTCCGACATACACTTTGTAGTGTATCGGGTTTCTTCGAGTGTTCGACATCCTTTGATCTCCACAGTCTGTCAGGTTTTGTGAAGTGTCCGACAAGACCTTATTTTCGACATACATTCTAGTGTGTCAGGTTTCATTAGGTGCTTTGCAAGTTCTAAAGTTCAAACAGTGAGACGGGTCTATGGGGTTGCTCAACAAGCTTCCAAGTCCGATTGTTCAAAGAAGAGTTGTCTAGGCATTCTTTCTTTAGGACTTCTCATGTTGGATCTTGGGTCATCTAAGGATAAGTCGACAGGCCAGGAAAGATGAAATACATGTACTAAAAATGGAATCCCCTCCTACATAGATTGCAATTATGATATCCGAGATACGGAGCTTGGTAACATTGACATGGAAGACTCTTGGAATAGAACCAAGGCCTCTTCTCGAGTCCCCGGATGAAGTCAATAACCAATAGTGGCCTTCCTCTTGCAAGCGGGATTCCCAATGTCTACTCAATGCCTCGAGTTCATTTTGGCACGTGCTTCCAATTATGACTAAGATTCCCGCTCGGTGAAAAATCAAGCGGGGAGAAGTCATAGTGAAGTTGGACGGGGTTACTTTGATGACCTCTTAAGATTACCCAACTTTCGGGTATATGTCGATGTAGATCTTAAGTCAAAGCACATAAAGCTCGGGATAAGATCAAGAAGATTACATTAGGCATGTGAATAGAAATTTCTTGATCAAGGCCAAGCCAGCTATCTCTAAGTTTCCCAAGTTTGTCCCTAGGAGTGATTTCATCCTTGAAATCAGCGACATCATCACCTTGCTGAGTCGAGTATTTGGACTCCTTGAGTCAAGATACTTCTAAGGATGGATGTATCAATTCATGGTCATTATGAAGAAGAACGAACAAGGGATCGATAGGAGTAGTCTTATAAGTGATGAGATTGATTCCCAGATGAAGATAGTCTTGACTACCGGCAAATTCTATATGTCTTCATATGTCACCTATGCAGCAGTCAGGCATGAGAAATTATCCAGGGTTGGATGCAAAAGGAGATAGGGTAACAGAACACATATATTATTACTTCCCTCAACTAATAATGAAGGGTTCCGAGGATCAATTTAGAAGAATGAACGATGCTTTCTTTTATGAAAATATCTACAGGATGAACCCTGATCTGAGGAAAAGAAGAGTCTCTGATGAAGCATGGGCCGAAGTATCAAAATGGGGTTGTATCTTCTTGCAGTTCAAGAAGTTCACATACCTTCGGGTGGTCATGTACCCAAGTGATCCTTTCCAATTTCCCAGATTCCCAGGTGATAAGCTAATCCTAATGGAGTTGGTAAGACAATTATTAGATTTCCACAAATTCCAACAGAGTAAACACAAGGTTGTCGTATCCTTCCCTATTTCCATCGGAAGGTACACGTGCTTGACAATGGTTAAAGCTAAGAATGTGGTGCACAAGAGCTTCAGGAAAAGTTGAAGAAGCACATGAAGCACATAGATGGATTTGATTTCCGAGGAGTCCTTAAATCATATGGGACTTTATATCTACATGTTCCCAACATAGAAGATATTTGGGTTGATCTTCGGGATGAGGTTTCCATCCGAAGAAAGGACAATAGTAGGTTGACAGATGAAGAAATCTAGATGCTAGATTTATCTGACATCCCAGAAGGCACTAAGGACAATGAGAATGTCCTTGAGACCTCGTATGATGGGTTGAACGAAGACCAATATGTATTCCCGGCCATTGATGAGAAAGCTTCTGTCGGGAGAGCTGCTCAAATTCTTGCCCGTACTAAGGCGTGGCTCATTTCTTGGGGAATGAGTTATAAAGAAGGGATTTTTCAAAGCTAGATACTTTGGAAGTGGGACCATCCAAGGGAAAAAAGGAAAAGGATAAGAACCCTTTCAAGAGGCCAATAAGGGTTAAGTTTGTCAAAAAGGGAGAAGATCAAGTAACTACACCAAAGTGGCCACTCTCCCAAAGCGTTGAGGCTCTTGATTCACCTCCATAACTAGAACAAGGAAATCCTCCTTAGGAGAAGAGATTTTCAACCTTCCATTCCTATTTTGGTTGATAGTTTATCGAGAGGTAAATCTTCCTCTTATCTCTCAAGCTCTAATTTTGAATCTTTGCCTCCTCCCATTGAGCCCTCCTTGCCTCATATTTCTTGACCAAGTTCCCGAGCCATGGCTAGTATCTTCTCTGGCCTCTCACCTCTCCCCACTAGACCCCAATTAACCATGGATATGCCTCCTCCTTCTGCACCTTCATTCCCTGAATCCATTACCATGGACACTACACTTGCAGTGGTCACCACTCCACAAGCTAACCTTCCTCCACCTAAAGATGTGACCGTAACACCTATAATGGGAGCAACTTCTTCCAATATGCCTCAATGGTTAGTAGATCGACCCAGGAAGAGGAAGGTGGTAGTTCCATTACCGCTTTTGATTTCAATTCCCTTAAGGTCACTCCTACCAAGTCGACCAAGAAACCCAAAATAGTTTCTCAAGGATTTCAGTGGATGCCTCAGGGCATAAATTTTCAGAAATTGCTATCCCATGGCTGATAAAACTAAGGATGATATAATGGTCATAGATTATCAAATCACAAGGGTGGCTCTAGGGAAAGTAACAACAGAGGGAGCATAGCAGACGCACAAGATGCCATGAATGTGTTGTGCCAGAAGCTAAAGGAAACTAAGGCAAATAGAGATGAGTTAAAAGAGAAAGTACAAAGCAGTTGACAAAAGTACTACTCAAGCTCTCAAAGCCTCCTGAGTCAACACCATCATCCTCTACTCCTATCAAGTTCGATTTCTCATCAGTACTTATGATCTAGAAGAATAATGAGAAGGGGAGAATGGTCGATGAATGGATCCAAAGGCTACTCCTACAAGGAAAAGAAGTCATCAAGGACACCATGGAAGTCTACAAATCCTTAGAGGATATAAAGAAGGATGGAGAGAAAATGGATGATGAATTTTCAGCAGAGGTCGGGAACCTAGAGTTAACTTTTGAAGCTCTCCAAACGCTGAAACAGGTTCCATCCCGCATCTTGGTCGAAGAAGGAATCATTCCACATGGGGACAAACATTTTCAACTAACCAAAGCCATTAGATTCAGAATAAAGATTCTCAATGAAGCTTGCAAAAAATTAAAGGAATCAAGAGATCAATTGATCGATGGCACGAATGACATAGAAGAAGAGCTAGTCAAGATTTGTGCTAAGGTGTTGAGTGAAGGCTCGGGTATTTTACCTGTTGATGATCTTTACAGGTAGATCCAAGAATCAATTCAGCATGAACCAACTTATGGATTCAGCATGGAAATCATTGATAGGTTTGTGAAAATTGAACATTCTTTGGAAACCCTGAGGAAACTCAACAAGAGACTGAAAAAGCTTCTGGCAACGCTAGCGATACTCAAGAAACATGTGAAGTTTTGAGTGATCATTCCACCGTGCCTAATGAAAATGAGATGCAGGTATAATTCGAAAGTTCCAATAATTTTAGGACAAGCAGGCTTTGTTGGAAGAGGACAAGGATGATGAAACAAAATAGGCACAATGTTTCATGTCATTTCAATCTTGAAATCGACATGTCTTTTTCATTTTTGTTTCGTCACATAGGAAGCAAATTTTGACTTGGTCTCTCAGAGAGTCAAGAAAAGTAGGACTCTCATTAAAAAGACTATTTTCTAGGATTTATCCTATTTTCTCTCAACTCCTTTTATTATAAATAAGGGACGCTTATGCATTCAAAGGGTTGAGATTTTTGGAATATTGAAATCTATTGTGAAGAAGAAAGACTTTTTGTTTTCTTTTAATCATTTGAGGAATGGGAGCTCATGCTATTTTACAAACTTTGTGTTGTGAGATGTATCTTTCTTAAGATATTGTTCTTATGTTCATAATCTTAAGCTATTCCTTGTTTAGCATCTTGATCATTCTAATCATTTCAAACATTACATTTGTTATCTAAAGCTCGTATGATTATTTCACGCTCTATGTTTACTTGAAAGAAAATACATTTCTCTCATTTCATTTCCATTGTGTGTCTTCCATAATAGTAATTTCCTTTCCGATCCATTTCATTTCGAAAGAGCAAGATCTTCACCTATTATGGATATGGATTTTGGGATTCTATCCCAACATAGCTTCACCACTTCGAGGGGGCAACCTCCAAACCATATAATAAGACTCAAATGCTCAAATGATAATGAAATACTACCTACAATCCCCTATATATACTATTCATATGTTATGGCCATCACCAAGGCTGACCTATTAAGCATGAGAAAGTATAAATGATATAATAAAATGATATGGTAAGCCACAAGTCGGCTACTCATATCCTAATACAAGAAATAGGTTAAGGGTGTAGCATGCCCTTCCCCTTCAAACCAACGTTGTCCTCAACATTGAATAATCCTGGATGTTGTTGTAGAAAACCTTCATCCTCCCAAGTTGCATCTTCTATGCTCATATTCTTCCACTTGATCAGATATTCCTTAATGTCTCTGGTTCTCAGCCTCTTAATACGTGTTTGCAGAATCTTCTCTAGCTCCAAAATGATTCTTCCTTCCTCATCAAGTTCTGGTAACTCTATCTGGGCTTCAAATTTCTGTCCAATAACCTTCTTCAGGCATGAAACATGGAATACTGGGTGTATGTGTGAAGATGGAGGCAACTCTAGTTTATAAGCAACACTGCCAATTTTTTGTAGAACCTGATAAGGGCCATAATATTTAGGAGCAAGTTTGTTGTCCTTTTTTTTGCTTTAGGGACATCTATTGTAAGGCTGGAGACATACAAAACCTAGTCACCAATTTCAAAATGTCTTTCACTACGGTGTTGATCTGCTTGTTGTTTCATCCTGTTTTGTGCTAATGCTAAATTCTCCTTCAAACTAGCCAAAACATGTTGTTGATGTTGAATGTGTTCCTCAACATCTCTGACCTTAGTTTTGCACCCTCAAGGAGGAAGTGATATAAGGTGGATGGTAACCATATAATGCTAAAAATGGGGTCATTTGAGAAGAGGTATGAAAAGATGTGTTATACCACCATTCTGCAAGTGGTAGCCATTTAATCCACCTTTCCTGCTTATCTGATACAAAACAACGTAGATACCCCTCTAAGAATTTGTTGACCACTTCCATTTGCCCATCAGTTTGAGGATGATAAGATGAACTGTGAGCTAGTTGAGTACCCAAACATGAAAATAATTCCATCCAAAAATTACTTGTGAAAATAGGATCACGATCACTTACAATTATCTTTGGGGTTCCATGTAGCCTTTGAACTATCTCCAAAAAAAAATTCATGGACGTATCGGGCTGCAAATGGATGTGATAGGGCACAAAAATGGGCATATTTTGTGAGCCTATCCACAATCATGAAAATAACATTCTTACCCTTTGAACAAGGCAATCCGGTGATGAAATCCATGGAGACCTCCTCCCATCTCTGGCTAGGAATTGGTAAGGGTCACAAATGACACCGGTGTCTTAATTGTTTCCCTTTATTTTGTTGGCACACTAAACACTCGATACAAACTTTTGTACATCCCCTTGAGTCCTTCCCAAAATAATTCTTTTTTATTCTATGATATGTCTTCAAAAACCCTAGAGTGTCCTCCAACAGTGAGGCATGTAGCTTACAAGAATCTTATGCTTCAACTCAAAATCTTTACTCAAGTATAACATGTCCTCGTACCATAGGCATTACCTTTCCACTCAAATTTGTTAGATGTTATAGATCCTTGCTTGATATTATGTATTAGAGATTGTGTATCCTTGTCTTGATCCATTCCAATCTTGCTTCATCCACCCAATCGGCCTTCAACATGGACATTGCACATAGTAAGGCATCTATGGATGTATCCCTTTCTGACAACGCATCAACTACTACATTTTCTTTACCCTTTTTGTATATGATTTCAAAATCATAACCCAACATTTTTGTTACCCACTTTTTTGTTCCTTAGATGATAACCTTTGCTCCAAAAAGTATTTGAGACTATCATGATCATTTTTACCTTGAAGTGTCTACCCATGAGATAGGGCCTCCATTGCTTGACCGCATGAAGAATAACCATCATTTCTTTCTCATAGACAGGTTTGAGCAGATATTTTCCTTTGAATTGGTGACTCTCAAATGTAATTGGTCTTCCTTCCTGCATTAGAACTGCTCCCAATCCTGATCCTGAAGCGTCACATTCAACAATGAAGGTTTTTGAGAAGTTGGGAGTAGCCAAAACTGGGGTGTTGCACATGGCTTCCTTCAGCTTGCTCAAAGGATTTAGTGGCTATGTTTGTCCAATGGAAGGCATCCTTCTTTAGCAATGTAGTGAGTGGGGTTTCTATTCTACCATATCCCCGCACAAATTAGGAACCCACGAAGATTTTTGAGAGTTTTGGGCCTTGGCCATTCCACCATAGCTTTGATCTTCTGAGGATCAACTTTGACACCTTCATGGGATACAATGTGACCCAAGTACTCTACCTCTTATACACCAAAAGAACATTTGGATGGATTTGCATAGAGAGTATGTTTCTCCAAAACTTCCAACACTTTATTTACATGTTGTAAGTGTTCTTCCCATGTCTTACTATAAATCAATATGTCATCAAAGAAAACTAATACAAATTTCCTTAAAATGGCCTAAAAATAGTGTTCATCAAGCTTTGAAAGGTTGAGGGTGCATTTGTAAGACCAAAAGGCATTACCAAAAACTCATAATGGCCCTCATGAGTCCTAAAAGCCATTTTATGAACATCTTCCTCTTTTATTCTAATTTGATGGTACCCGAACGAAGATCTAATTTTGTGAAATAAACAACACCATGTAATTCATCAAGTAAATCATCAATTACTGGAATAGGAAACTTATCTTTGATGGTGTACTTGTTGAGTTCTCGGTAATCTGGACACATCCTCCATGTTTCATCCTTCTTACGTACCATGACCACTGGTGAAGAATATGCACTCTGGCTATGCCTGATGATACCTACCTTCAACATTTCCTCAACCATTTTCTCGATCTCACTTTTCTGGGAATATGGGTATCTGTATGGTCTGATGTTAGGTGTTTGGCTCCCTAGAATCAATTGAATGGCATGATCATGATCCCTAACTAGTGGTAGTCCCTTTGGAATTGCATCAAAAATAGATGAGTGAGCATCAACAATCTTCTGAAGATCGGGTGGCATTGAAGACTTTGTATTTTGTACTTCTATGGAAAATAACTTTGCTATAAATCCATCTACTCCTTTTCTGAGAACCTTCTGCATCTGATGAGAGCTAATAATTTTGGAGACTTAGCTACCATCCCATTCAATTGTATTGTCCTTCCATCTGAATGAAATCACATGAACAATTCTTGGAAATTCATCTCTATAGTACCTAAGGTTGTGAGCCATTGGACACCCAAAACAATATCTACCCCTCCCATAGAAATAACAAACATAGGTGAGTCTAACATGTAGTCTCCCATGGAAAGCTTGATACTATGGCACTTTCCTATGCACTTGACTATCCCACCATCACAATCATAACTTGCATTTCTAGAGTTGGGTAAATAAAACAATTGAGGCGGGCAACTAACTTACTATTTATGAAGTTATGAGTACTCCCGAGTCAATCAACACCATCACCTTCTATTTTTTGAGATAGCCAATAACCTTGAGTGTTTGAGGAGTACTAATACCTGACAATGCATGGCAAGAAATCAGTAGGTTGGTGATCCTCTACTTCATCTTCTACTGGTTCCTCAACCTCTCCTATAATTTCAGCTTCCTCATCATCCTCATTACCTCCATCAATATAGAAAAACTTCTTCTCAACACATTTATGTTCCGGTCCATATTTTCTATCATAGTTAAAACATAATCCTTTTGCTCTCTTTTCTTCCATTTGTTGAGGAGTCAATCTAATTGGCCTAGAAAATGAAGGGGAAGAGATACTACGGTCTCTGGTGTTAATGAAAGGTGGCCTCCTACTACAAAGAATTTTTCCTCTGCTCGACGTGCCATGATAATAGAATCATAAAGCTTGAGTGGATTAAACATATGTACCTCATGCTCGATGTGGTCCTTAAGACCCCCAAGAAATAGGTCATTCAGATTCTCTTCTGGAATATTCTCCACCCTTAAGGATAGGTTCTAGAATTGATGCACATAATCTTTGACTGATCTTTTTGCCGTAACTTTGCTAATTGACTAAAGTAGTTCTCTGAAACACTGGAACTATAGTGCAATTGCAACTCCTCGTAAAAACTGTCCAAGTGACACCGAGACCATTCTTCTGCCTCTGAGCACATAACCATCGATACCAAACGAATTGGTCTGGTTCAAGATACAAGGATGCCAATGTCACCTTTTGTCTCCTGATGGTGTTTGATGTAACTCAAAGAAGTTCTCCATTTGATTTATCCAATTTAGGGATCCTTACCATCAAATTTGTGCATATCCACTTTCAGCATCATGTTTCGTGGTTACAAATAAGTTGGATTTTGATTGGGCTAGAAAAGTGATCCAACATGGTTATTTTGTCCATGATTTTGAACTGAAGATCCTCCTTGGTTGATATGGGCCATGGATTTGGGCCATATTGTTTACCCTTTACATGTTGCATGATATCATCCAACCGATGATTGATTTGGTCTATGTCTCCTTTAGAGGCCATCTCAGATTGTACATTTCACAACTCATACTCAAGTTGGCTCACCTTATGATCAATTGAGGTAAACCCTAGTGCTGAGGAATCTGTATTTACCCCTTTTGACTCCATCTCTTCAATCACTACCCCATCTTTATCTTGGGGTTTTACCCGAGTAACCGGATTCTTTTTTTGCTCTTGTGGAAGGCCCCACCATGATGTCAAACCTTAGGGTTTAGGTTTCGATACAAATTTCAGATAAATAAGAAAAAAACACAAGAGAAGATACTAATACTATTTTTTTGAGAGATTTCGAAAATGTAAAGAACTTGAAAATATTCCACAATTTGCACCCTAGGGAGTGATTTATGAAAAACCTAAATTTGTAATAACTTTTGCAAAATAAATTTAAAAAGTCTAAAATTTTCAAGGAACCTTACTTTGAAATGTTTTCAAATATGGTAAAAATATCTCCCACCAATTTCTGGTTCAATATATGGTGGAAACAAAAATTAGGGTTTTTGCCCTAATTTTGGCCCAGATCGCAGCTCTGATACCACTTGTAATGAAATTACTTGTATAATTCAGATTATGAGAAACAATAGAACACCAAATAACACAATATTTCAGAATAATGATCTCAATATGCAATTAGAATAGCTTCGCCACTTCGAGGGGGCAACCTCCAAACCATATAATAAGACTCAAATGCTCAAATGATAATGAAATACTACCTACAATCCCCTATATATACTATTCATATGTTATGGCCATCACCAAGGCTGACCTATTAAGCATGAGAAAGTATAAATGATATAATAAAATGATATGGTAAGCCACAAGAATTTGGCTACTCATATCCTAATACAATGTGAAAACCTTCCAAATGTCATAGAAAAAGAGTATTCATCCTTCTAGGGTATGGTCTACTTTATACATAATATGGATGGTAAGAATAATATATATGATAGCCGTCCTTTGAGGGATCGGTCTATTTCTCTTGATTTTGATTTTGACTTTGATTTGCATTTTTTTGTATGCACAGCTGTCCTTCGAGGGATCAGTCTATTTTGATAACCTTGATCTTGCTTTTCACATATACAAATTGTATCTTTTCATAGGGAAGAGTTGGGGATAGCTAGGTAGACCACCTAGGAGGGGAGAATGAATGTACAAGAGACACCCCTAGACCCTCTACATGAGTACAATAGGAAAACGAGATGGTGATGGATGTAATGATCATGGGGTTCTCACAAAATGGGAGAACTTATCCATAGTGAATATGCTACGAGTAGAGCCATGGTACTCATATTCAAGGTCATGACTGGTAGTGACGGTAGACCACATGATTCAAAATCATTACAATGATAGATGGAAGGGGATACTGATGGAGGAATGATCTAAAGATATGCCTAAGTGCTCATTGATAGATATGCTAACAATAGTCTGGTTGCAAGTGCAATGGATTAAGAGGCTCTATCTCTGGTTTACTACCAAGGGAGAGAAGACATTAAAGTTATGACAAGATGAGAGCTTGCAAAGGATTAGATGTGATAGACAAGCAGGAAATAAAACTATGTCCTTAAGGAAGCAAAAATATGACCACAACAGTGGGTTTTGATGAAAATAAAAGGTGCTCCAAGAGAGACAAAAATATGGCCACAATGGTGGACTTTAATGAAGATGGAAATATGGTCCCTCAAAGGAAGGACATACACGGCCTCAAAGGAGGACTTTGATAACACACTCATGGCCACAAAGGTGGAATTTGATGGAAAAGATAAAAATATGGTCCCTCATGGAAGGACAAACATGGCCACAATAGTGGGCTTAAGATAAAAATAAATGATCTTCAAAGGGATAGATGCATATGGCCACAAAAGTGGGCTTAAAATGGGGTGGATATTTGGAGGGGGTTAGCTTAGATCAGATGGATTTGGATGAGGTAAATAAAACAATGTCAAGGAGTAAATCCCTCGACATCAAAGAGGAGTTGTTTAGATACGAAATGAGTTAACATGAATGATATGCTCAAGGACGAGGGGAGGCTACTCCCTCAGTGAAAAATATTATATCACTATCGTAAAATTAGATGTGGACAGGTGAAAGAGATTGGATGATGATAACCTTAGATTTGGATCAGGTAGATGCATTGGGGATCATAGGAAAACAATGTTGATGAATAAGGGAGGACCTTCTGTATGAGTAACATGTGAAGGAGAGATGTTAATGGAGGATGGAAGAGAAGACTTAGAGACTTTGATAGATGTGGAATTAGTTGTGGATAAAATAGTAGAGGGACAATCCTCAAAAATATCGTCTCTTTCAATGAGATCATGAATGACAGTCTGAAGGGCCTTACAACACTCAGTGTCATGACCTAGGGTACGATGGTAGGCACAAATGAGGTGGGGATCAAACCATGATGGCTTCCTACTATTTGGGTTAAATACCTTGACATGTGGGAGCGTGATGGCGGAAATTTGTAATAAGTGTTGAAGGGTTTCCACATTAGTATATGTATTTTCTTTGGACTTGGATTGGGATGCAAATGCTTGGGATGTGGTTGTATGAGTTGTCTTGGAGGATTGCGTCATGTCATTCCATAATTTTGAGTTGAATCTCGAGGGAATGCTGGATATTTTTATTTTGGTTGGTAGAGTGATTGTGATGCCTTAGATGGAGATTGATATTGCCCCAAAACAGATGATGCATATTTGGTATTTGTTGGTGAAATGTCTATCTTCTTTTGGGGACACACAAGATATTTTTGTGGATGTGTACCAAGGTTCTTGGATTTGGATTGCGAAGAAGCATTCTTGGGAGATGTGACACTGATTTCAATCGGAGAGTCTGAAGGTTGTGTCGTAGTTGATACAGGTGAATGGATTGGTATTTTCATGATGGATGTGGGAGTATCTATAGATGAGATGGGAGGAGCATCTGAAGTTGTTGCTAGTTGAAGTGCTTTCCAATGTTCTTCAAATGATGTGGAATAAGAAGATGGTGTGTTCACATTCACACTAGTTGATGTGATTGGCATGAGTAGAAGTGTGGAAAGAGGAACTGAGATAGAATCAATAGATGGTAGGATAGGCAAAGGCGAGAATAGATGAGGATGGGGGAGTATTAGGAAACCCGATGGATGAGGATGTAGAAAGATGAGTTGTATTCATTTTGGATGGGGAAGGATGTTCCTCCTGAGTGAGGAAATCATCTTCCTTAATGAGGTCATGGACGATGGTCTGAAAGGCCCTACACTACTCAATGTCATGGCCTAGAACACGATGATAGGCACAAATGCAATTGGGATTGAACCATGGAGGTTTCCTACTATAAGGATCCCAATGTCTAATGGGAGGAAGAGTGATCGCAGAGATTTGAATTAGATGTTGAAGGATATCTACATAAGACCTGATCAAAGTGTCACATAGAAGACCACTCTTATGGGTTTTAAGATGATGTTTTGGCTTGGATTTAGACATGGAACTTTGGGATATCGACGTATGAGCTAATATAGGTGTTGAGGATGGGGATGGATTGCGTTGCGGTTTTAATGTTTTGGTTTCAGTTTTAGTGTTAGTTGATGATTCAGGGTCACGTGAACCAGACTGAGGAGGTACTTGAATAACTTTGATGGAGAATGAAGGATCCTCTTTAAAAGATTCTTCACTTGGAGGTGACATGATTGTGGAAGTGTGTGAAGAACGAGGGGACATTTGCATTTGGATAGATGAGGTCAACAGTGCAGATGTTGAAGTGGAAGGAATAGATTGGTTTGGTTTGGGAAGGATGCATCCTTCCTTAATGAAGTCCTGAATAATGGCTTGAAACGCTCTGCAATGTCGGATATCATGTCCAAGGGTGTGATGATATGCACAAACAAGGCTAGAATTAAACCATAGTGGCTTCTTACTACTGGGGTCAAAGGCCCTAATAGGTGGAAGTGTGATTGTAGAAATTTGTAGCAAGTGTCGGAAGACCTCAATACATGATTCGACTGCAGTGTTAGGAGGTGCTTTGTCTATGTAGAATTTCTTGGTCTTTGGAGAAGGAGTGGATGTTTGAGATAATTCAGATGTTGAAGACAAAGTTTGAACATGTTTATGTCTTGGTGGCTGATAGCAAGTCATGATTTTCATAGTGTTGGATGATTTTAGTTGAAGGGGTTTGGGGTTGGATTGTTTAGAAGAAGGAATATGATTTTCCTGTATAAGGGAATCTTGAGGAAATATTTGAGAGGTTCCGTCCTTGGGAGGAATGACAATAATTTCTACCGGAGGATCCGGAGGTGGTACTGATAGAGATGTAGGAAGGGATATTTGTTCGTTGGAATCTAAAGAAGGTGAACATTGATTTGGTCACACTGATGAGGTAGAGATATTATTTGAAGTTGAATCCAGTTGAAGATCTTTCAAAGATTCTTCAAATGATGTAGGAGGGGAGGAAAATGTGGATGTGGTCTCAATGATTGATGTAATAGGTGCATGCATTGGGATTGGATCTATGGTTGAAATTATGGGTAAAGATGAAATAGATGTGGGTGATGGAGTGTATGAGGTATGTTCAGATGTGGAATTAACAGTGGATGTGGGAAGAGGTGCTGAGGTGAACGTAGATAGGACCAAGGTTGGTATGGGGGTGAGGGTTAATGGAATGAAGAAAGGGGGAGCTTCTAGTGAGGTGGATATGGTGGGTGATGAAGAAGGTAAATTTGTGGATGGATCTGGATTTATACCAACAATATGTATAGTATTTATGGTGTGGGTATTGGGCACTGGCGATGTAGAAGTAGTGGTGGTTTGACTTATCAATGTGGGTGTATGGTTTGGAAATGGTTGTTTAAAAATATCTAGTGGTCGATTGGGTGACGCATTTGGGTTATCCACTTGAAGTTCTCCCTGATCGATGAGTCTTTGGACCGAATCCTTGAAAGTACGACATCTCTCTATGTCGTGTCCTCAGACTTGATGGTACTTGCAGTAATGGTCTTCATGATACCACATAGGTCTTGGTCTAGATTCATCAACTGGTTGGATAGGTGGTAGCGTGATCAAATGTGTTGTGATTAACTTGTTAAAGATGGTGTTGTATGATTCTCCCAGAGGAGTATAATTGGGCGTTGGTCGTGTAAATTGTTGTTGGGCTCCTGTAGTAGATGTAGGTGTAGGAACTGGGATTGGGTCTATGGTTGGTATTATGGGTAAAGATGGAATAGATGTGGATGAGGGAGTGGATGGGGTATATTGAGGTGTAGAATCAATGGGGGATGCTAGATGGACAATATTAATTGAATAAGAATTAAAATCGTGTGGTGTGGAAAGTAGAAATGGATTTGCCGATGGTGGATTTGGGAAGATTTGTTGGAAGATATCCAAGAGTTGAGATTGAATTGGTTGGGAGGTTGTGTAATGTTGGGAAGTAGGGACATAATGTGATGGATGAGATTGTTGAGATACAGGAAGTGTGGTAAATGATGTAGGCGGGGAAGACAATGTAGTATTGGCATAAGGTGACGGGGTAAAGTAGAATTTTGTGGTTGAGAACTAGAGTTACGGTGAAAGCATTTGTAAAGGCGGCTAGACAGAGATAAACACGAGGTATCGATCGTGCTAGCTTTCGAGGAGTAGCAATAATTGATGTGGTAGGCATGAAGGTTGTAGTTACTGTTGGTGTGTGTGTAGGATAGGTATAAGATGGTCTTGGTTGTACAACACAAGGAGGGGATAGATAAGGATATGAGGAAGCTTGGTATGTTAAAGCTGGAGGAGATGTTTGATAGGATTCTTGAGGTTGGATTAACACATTTGATTGTGGGTATATACAAGGATTGTGAATGTTGGTAAATTGTGGTGATTGGTACATATAAGAACCATTTAGGATGAAGTTTTGTGCCATTTGAAACAGAAAAATTAAGCAAACAATTATTTTTATGTGTTTATTTTTGTTTTGTTTTGATGAAGAACACGTGTGAAAGAAAAAATAAAATGGTTGTAAGAGGACCTAGAAGAAGGTAAACTATGTTTGGTTTCAGGTAAGTTATGGCTGGGAAATGTCTGAAATGGTTTCCTATTGGGTGATCAAATCCCAATCAGTGAACTAGGTGCAAGGAATGTTTGATGTGTTAATTAGTTTTTGAATGATAGGTGTGATGCAAAAAGTTAAACCCCTATTTACACTATGTGAGTAGGCAGAATGCACGAGGTTCATTTTACTCCAAATTTGAAATATGAAGTTTGATGCTGACAATCAACCAGGAATGGGAAAGTACAATGCAAAAAAGAGAAAATAGGGAAAACTGAAGAATACATGTATATCACTTTTCCTTTTTATCCGACAAGTTGAGGCAAACAAGGAGTGTGCTTCGAACAATTAGGCGACAAGTTGCAAAGCAAGAAAATGACAACAAATGCTAAAGAAGTATTGAGAACGCATTCCCTCGTTATTTGATTACATGTGATGATGGCATACTTTGAAAGTGCCACTCAGTGATCTGGAACACCCGGTACCCTAAAATGGCACCATTTATGATTGTGGATGAGGTCGATAAAAATGTTTTACATGATGTGTTTGATTTCAATATTGGTCTTTGACAGTGTTATTTTGTGATTGCAACATTGTAGACGTTATCCTCATGGCAAAGACAAAAACGACTATATGTACAAAGGACACCACACTAGCAAAGATAATTAAATCCTGAAAACAAGTGAGATTCCAAATGAAATATTCACAAAATATCTGTCAAGTAACGAAAACAAAAAACAAATAAGATAACTGTCATCTTTACGACACCTGCACACAACAAGTTACGCAATAAAAATGACCAGATCTTGGGTTTGGTCCCACCGGGCGTGCCAAATGTTGATCTGCATTTCTATCTTCCTGTCCAGATGAGTGTATGAGTAATCAAGAAACACGAAACAATGTCAAGTATACAAGGGCTTAGTACCTTGGAGATGACGATGGATGATACGGGCACAAATTTGATATCGGACTCCTCGGTGTGATCCCGAAAACCTGTAACTCACATACACTAGGAAAATAATGATTAGAGATTTTATGCGGGGGTGCCTGAAAAAGTAGATCCGGGAAGCGTTAACTTCCTCGGTGGCTTTCAACCCCGTGCGATAAGAATAATAGTACAATAGCATCCAAAATAGATGACATACAAATTGATAAATAAAAAAACCTGGATGGTACCCGGTATGCAAACAAAATTATCGATCTGATGCATGTAACATGAATCTCATCATATGAACCCAAATCACGAGCAGAATGTCATGGAAATCCCACGTGTTATCACCCAGATAGAATAATAATGATATTATAAAATGACTAAAATCTCACAACATTCACCTAAATTTTCTCTCCCCTTTTTTGAGGGGGAGAAGGCTCATATTTATAATTTGAATTCGGATTAAAATAGAGGATTAACGAATAACCATAATTTGTAAAAGCAATCCTGATTAAGAGGACATGATGAAGAGTTGATTTGATGGTAGGGTTCATGATGTGAGAAAAGAAAAGGTATGATGTGGAGTGGGGACATGGTTAGGTGTAATAGTGAAGCCATGTGCTCACTTTAACTATTGATTTGTTGGATTTGTTGTCAGATATTGAGATTGTGAATTATTGACTTCATGGGTGGGGTTAATAATTTAATAATTTGAAGGAATTGAATTTTTAGGTGGAGATTGATTTTTAGGTGGGAACCTGATTTTGACTTAAGTGGGGAACATGTGGGACTGGGTAGGTGGGATGATAGATTCCACCTTTTGAATTTAAGAAAAGGGTGTCGGATGGGTATATCAATACTCATGGATTAATAATTTGTGGAAGATGGAGATAATATCAAAAATTTGAATTATCAAATGGGTCTACATGGAGCCCATTTGATAATTAATTAAGCAAATGGATAGGATTTCATTTAATTTAAGAGAAAGAGATGTGAGAATGGAAGTAGTGTGAATGCGAGATGACTGAGGGGCGCTATATCCAAAAATAGGTGTCCATAAATACATCATTCCCAAATGAGCACAACACACCAAAATCTTGTAATAACCAAGGAAATGCATAGATTAAGTGAGCACAATGAAAGGTAAAATGAAGATAATAAACCATGAGAGATTATAGAGCTTAACACAAGCATAATATTATTCCTCCATATGGATATACATGATACATTATTATGGTAGAAAGAGGCATGAAGCCATTACAAATCTTGAGAGGAAGGCTTGAAGCCCCAAGAAGGAATGGGGTGCATGGGAGAAGAAAGGTGATCAATAACCTTTTCATGTGTAACCCCTTCTAATATTTATAGAAGAATTTGATGAGAGGAGAGAGAGAAAGAAGATCATGAAATTGTTCAAAAACCCATAAAAATCCATTCTTTAATTTGCAATGAGTTCTTGGAGATCTTCAAAAACTATGCTCCATTAATGTCTTTTCCTTGTGCTTCAATAAACCTGTTGTGATTGCACCTGAGTGTAGCCTTTAGCTCCCCGTTACTTCATGATGACCCTATCTTTTACCTACCTATATTGATGACTTCACCTACCACTACATGCTCGCCATTTTCAAAGTTTAAGACCTTGAAATCTGAATTTTGATAATCTCGCATTGTAGATCCCGAAATCACCTTTCCAATGACAATAAATTTACAAGAAACGGTGAGTACTTTGGGAGATATCACCATTTTATAATGATGCTTCACTAGGATTTCTCCTTTAACCGCTCCTACGAAACTAAACTTATCCATCACCATTAGAATCTTCATTAAATCCCCTTTCCGTAAAATATAATTTTGATGGAAATGACAAAAATGCTTGATATATAATCTTTTGAAGATTGGCATGTTTTCAGGTTTTACCTACTTCATTGAGCTTAATCGAGCTCTTTACTTAACCCATCGAGCCATTTACTTACACGTCGAGTTGGCCATGCCACCGCCGAGCTTATCTCCCACTTTCCCTAACTCGAATTTACCTTGGTGGTCAATGCAACAATGCCACCTTTCCACTTCACCCACCCACTAACATGCCATCTAGCTTGACGGATCACGCATTGACTCGGTGGCATTTGATCTTGTTTGGGTGGGATCGCATTGTTTTAGGATTTCGAGATCCCGCAGCTTTCAGACTTTGCTCGCCCAATGTTTTAGGCTTTACACTCGCTCCATCCCTTAATGCAACCCCCAAATCCAACAACTTCTGAAACCCAAAGCATTCAAACCTTCAAACTTATCCTACTTTGCCACATCACCACTCCATTTTCAGGTTTAGGGCTTTGTCTCTTCTGACCTTTCATTCAAACCGTTTGGACTTCTACTACTGGCCGACTCTAAAAGCATTGACCCCAAAAGGGTTTGACCCCGAACTCACCGATGCCTCACCACGTCACCACTCCATTTCGGGCTTCACATTTTTGGCCTTTTGGGGATTGGACGTGAATTTTGTGTTTTTGCTCGGCGAGGGCCTGAACCACCGAATCCCCGAGTCTAAAATTTTTGGGCATTAAGCTTTCATCTACCTCTAGCTCGCTCCACCCCAAAAATCTCATCCACTTCGATCGTGGTGAGCCCAATTCTCTTCCCCTGTTCGGCCGAGTCAACCTTCTTCTAGTGCGGATTGCTCGGCCCTCCAAGCTACTTCATGTCATCTCGGTCAAGTTGGCTCTTCACTTGACTCACCTATTTTGAGCTCACTTGAAACATGGATGAGTTGACCCCAACTTGGTTTCCTCGATGCTCGGTCAACACAACCCCTCGCCATGTCATGGCTCGATCAAATCCTCATCAAACACTCAACTCATTTGAGTTCCTCTTCACCGTGACAAGCCAAGTTCCACATTCCTCATGATCGACTCCATGTTTTGCGACTCACCCGAACTAGTTACTTGTGGCCTGATCCTGAGCTCCATTTATGTCGATCTCCACCTTTCGAACTCAAGATTTTGCTAACCTGGTGGCGAACTAACTTTATATATGTCTCGGCTCCCGACTGGGTTCCTCATCTCCACTTCATCGACGTCGAGCTCATTTTTGTGGCATCACCTCCCATGATGCATTTGTCTTGGCCGAGCTCAGGGAGCTCAACCTTTGTTTTCTTATGCCCCGTGACCTCTATGGAAAACCCCGCTCACCCGCAGACCAGCAAGCTCCAACTGACTCGGCTCACTGAGTAACTCACTGAGCTACTCGGCAAGTCACTCCTTTGATTCCCCGCCCATGCATCCTCTCTAACTCGCCAAGCTACTTATCGAGTAGCTCGACAAGCTATTTTTTAGCTCGGTTAGATCTTGATGCCAAATGAGGATTTTTTGATTCTTTGAAGTTTGTCCTAGGGATTTTTGAAATTTTTGACTCGAGGGAGATAGGGATGAATGCTCAGAATCTTAAGATGTTAATTTTTTCTGTCGTGAGCCATTTTTCACCATTTTTTGGGATCAGAGGCCATTTTTGCCTTGCAATGGGAATATGATCCTGGGATGGCCCCGAATTGCGTGATTTCATTTTGAATGTTCTAAAACAATTGAAATTGCTCGATAGACCCCGAGAATCACTTGTGCCCTAATTTACACCATGTGGGGCCTACCTGGGAGCTTGGGATTAATCTAGAACCTTGTTGGACAATTTTGCCCATATGGGCAAAAATTGTGAATAGTTACTTGGATTATGTCCTAATGATATCAATATTTCTCTAAGATGACCTAACTTGGGAACCAATCAAACCAAGAACTTTTCCATTTGACAAATTTTTCACCTTTACAATCATAAAGTGGGGGAAATGAGACATCATTTCCTTTCCTAACCCACTTTACGGGGTTTTTTTTCTAACCGGTAGGTAATTTTCAATTGGTTGATTTCCATCTACAATGGTGGAACCTATTTTGAGAAAGTGTCATGGTGGAGATCAAAGCTAATCGCTCTCCCAACACTCTTTCTCTAGTGACAGGATGTTCAAATCCGTAGAGTTTAGATACAACATGCTCAAATCGTAGAGTGTTTCCACCAAGATGGGAATTGATCACTCTTGACCCTTTCCTCAACCTCCAAGTTTCAAAGTTTCGATATATCATTAGCACATTTTCTATCCAAGGAATCCTCTTATGATTATTACTATCGACATGTCTCGACTACAACTCCTTCAACCCTTTACATCTATGTTCTTATTATATTCTTTACACTATTTAATTTCATCCAAATAACATAAATAGGGGCAAATGTAGACACAAAAATATGCACTTATTACTATTACATTACGCCTTTAGTATGTTGTTATACGCATGATTTCCAAGTGTGAAGATTAGACACTGGTGACACCTTTTCTTAGTCCTTTTACTGATTTTGATTGTGTCTTTACCTTTTACTGCTTACATTTTCATATTTTGGTCATGTCACAGGGAATCTTGTCCACGTTCTTGGTTTTGCTTCTATTTCTTGGCTTTGGGACAATAACGCCCAGTAAGGATACTATCACTCAGAATCTAGTGTCCCTTCTGGGAACTTTTGTCCAATATACTCTATTTTCTAACTTGTTAGTTGTCACTTAACTTTGGGTCTTTTCTTATTTATATTTCATGATTTTTGTCTAAATTCAAACAAGGAAGTCATATATATACACAACATACTAACTACTCTAAAGGGGGCAATTGGGCTATCACTTTCTATCTACCTTCTATAAGAGGAATACTCAAGGATTAAATTTAGGATGCATTATTCACTGCATAAGATGGGTTATATTCTAAATTCCATCTCACACATTCAACTTGGGGGAAAAGTAGTTATAGCTCATTATCTTGGTGCAACTCACACAAAGGTAACCTAGCTTCAAGGGACACAATTATATATCACACACACACTAGAACTACATAGAGTCTGAAATGTAGTGCAACACTTAGTGATAATCACATTGGGGTGAGTGTTGAGGTTAGTCCGACTCAAGAATATGTATTATTTATTCCATATAATGTTTTCTTAAGCCTTGTGTATGTAGTTAGGGTTTGTTTTATAGTAACATGTATGACCTAGAACTCTACGACATATTTGAAGTGACAAATAGTGAAAAGAAGAAGCTAAGTTCAAACACTAAAAATAGTATAAGCAAAACACTTTCCAGAAACTAGCACCTAAATCGACACTAGCACCCTGTGTCATTCTTATCCCGGTTTGGGTGGTTATGTTTGAAGAATTCCAAATTCAATGTCTTTGACAGAGCTTACACAACCGATTCAACATATTTCTAGCCTAGAATTAGTCTAGATCTCTCGATACAAAGCTAATTCACTTTTATCTCCTATATTGCACACTTGTTTATAATTTGCATGCTATACCTTGCTTATTATTGTTATATTAGTTTAATCTTAGTCCTCTCGATAAAGTTATAAATTTCTTTAAATCGCAACTAAATAGATGTGGTAGTGTTTTTGAATTCAAAATAGAGCTTGTTCAAACAAAAGTGTGATGAAAAAATTTATTATTTGAAACATAGAGTAGAGTTTGGTCACTATTAAGCAAAAACCTTTGGGGTTGCTGTCATGCTAAATGTCTAGCATGTAAAATTACATTTTTTGTTCATGACAACCAAGCCCACGCCCACCATTTAAAAACCTCTTTCCCGATCATTGTGAGCCCTTCCTCTAGCCAACCCATTAACTCACACAACCCCTTTGAGTCTGTGTCACCCTCATTCTAGCCAAGAGGAATGTAGCAACATGGTTTTGAGTGTGTTTCATATGCATGGGAATTGATCCAAATTTATTTAATGATGAAACTAAACTTTGAGGTAGAATATTCCTCTCCAAAGCACCAAATTAGCTACTTTCATCCATATTGTAGCATGAGGACATCCTCTAGAAGCTGATTAGAAAGGATCAACCTATATGGGAGTTGTGCAGGAAAGAAATGAAGTGATACAAAGAATTTTAGGTAAAATATGTCGAGGCAAGTGATGTCGATAATAGTTCAAGCAAAATCGGGTCATTTCAAGCATAGGGAATAAAGGCTTCAATGAAGAAATTCACCTTGTTCTAAAGATTTTGGAGTTTCGAGAGGAGTTGCAAGCTCATAAAATATTCAATGGATATATCTTGGATTCCATTATATGTTGAATGTATAAATGTTAATCCTTGACCTCACCACCCTCCATGGTAGTTTGGGTCATTGTTGTTTCTCCTTCGTGCCGAAAGGGTGAGTGGTGTCATATATAAATTTTCAAGATAAATCAAGTCTTGAAAGTGATTTTAATGAAATCAATGGATGCTTTAGAGTAAAAATAATCTAAGGTTTCACCTCTAAACTCCAAATTTTACTCCCGGGGTAGAAAAGGCAAGCTATGTGTTCTAATTTTGTATTAGGATGATGCCATCAACATAACATAAAGCCTTGAGCACAATTTTTCACCATTTATATCCCTTTTAACTTTTCCCAAGGTGTAACGGTACAAGAGGGACAATAAATTTTTCTCCCCCTATGCATGTGTTTCTTTCATCACTTAAAAGTTGCAACTTGTGACCTAGACAAGTGTAAAACATAAAGTTTGGACCCCTCCTCATGTTGAGCTGACCTTTAGCACATTTTTGAAGCTTTTTTGTCCCTTTACCCTTTTCCCTTGATGTAAGGAGATAGAAGGGACGTAAAATCACACTCCCTTTTTTTGGAAACTTCTTCGTCACTTAAAGTGGCAACCTTGGTGTTAGGGAAGTGGGAAACATGAAAACTTTTCCCAAGTCAAATTTACCCCACGATTTAATTATTCTAAATTAAATCTATATTCCAAAGTAACTATTGTTCCTAATGGTATACAAATGCTGAAATATAGTATGATGCAAGAAAACTAAGATGTGAAGTATGAAACCCTAAGCAAGAGAGGTATATATAAGAACTTAGTTTATTTCGAATGGACAGAAGTGGTATGATAAATGTGATATGATGAATAGAGTGCAAAAAAACATCGTAACTACTCACCGTGAAATATGGAACCTAAGAATAATGTCGATAGAGGTGCCCAATGCAGACGAGAGGTGCCTAGGCATTGTTGACTAATCCTGGGTGTTGATGACTGTGTAGAGGCTCGAGATCTACTTTTTTTTGTGTCACTAGGGTTTCACAATTGCTCTTTGTTGGTCACCCGATGTTCACACTATGATTTTCAATGATACTGTAACCTACAAAAGATAAGTTCATCTGCATATACCCACAAACCACGTCAAACCTAAAAAGGAAAATGTAGAATGGTGAGTCATCATAATGACCCGATGGTCACTCCGAGAGTGAAACTATGACCGACCGCTACACTACATCTTGGACTCCATGTAGTTCTTCTGTGTGTGTAGAAATGGTGCCCTAGGATACACTTGTGCAAGTTGCACAAATGATAACGGGTTGTAGCTAGAATGTAGTAATGTAGTAGTATGTGTGGATGGAATAGAATAGACTTCCATTCCTATGCAATGTATGCAAAGTTGATGCAAGCCTTGTCCCTTGAATGGATGCTATATGGATGCCTTTAGAGTACTTTAATGCCTTTGGAATGCAAGCTTAGGTGATGATAGTAATGTTTAGTACTTGGTCCTTGATTTTGAACACATAACTATGTATTTATATGATTCCCTTGTTTGAATTTTGTAATTGAAAATTGGAAGGCCGACCCATAAGTGAAAAAGATGCCCAAAAATAAAAGAGACCCAAAAAGAGTGAGTAAGGTGATAAAGGGTTAGGGCGCCCATGAGGGATAGGAGCACTTCGACATTGTTGTCTTGGCGAAGTGTTGGTTTCTCGAAGCCATGAAAGATAAACAAGTAAAGTTTTGACTGGGTTGTAGGGTGTGTAAGACCAAATAGAAAACAAAAGACAAAGAAAAGAGGCTAAAGATAGTTTTCAACCACTAGTTTTCTTGCTTAGGAATCATGTAAATGCTAGCATGCTTTTAGGACCTAGAAATGTACCCAAATGTATGATTTTATGTCTATATTTTCCCCCACTTTATGTTTTTGAGTGAATGCTCAATAACATAAATTATATATAAGGTTCTTACCTTATGATCATGTAGAAAGTGTGGTGAATAGTGTGCCGAGTGGAGAAGTGAAACGTGGAATGATTGCATACTGAAGTGTGGAGACTAGGAAAGGAAAGTGACCTTAAGGGTGAAGCGTATTCATTTCTTGTACCTATTTTTGTGCTTGTATTTGTTGTTGTAGGATGTTTCTTGTTGCGTATTAAGGACGTACCTGTAAAATAAGAGTGAAATAGTAGTCAAAGTCTTGTGTATGAAAAATTTGAGCAAAGCATGCAAAAGTATGTAAAAGTGTATAAAAATAGTAGTAAAGGAAAGTGTGCACCTGATGTAAAAGAGTGTAAAGAATATAAATGTGTCTTGAAATGCTGTGAAGAGAAAATTTTTTGGTTATCTCATGTCGATGGCGAGTTTTTGGGCGATCTCATGCCAAGTGCGAGTTTTTGGGTGATCTCACGCCAAAGAGAAAATGTTGGAGAGAGAGGTCTAGTTTTACTCTCCTTCCATGATTGTGCCCAATAAACACCATTGTAGATGGTGCATCTCAATTTGTTCATGTTGTTCCTTTTGTCCCAATTGTTTGAATTAATTTCGAATTGCTCCAATTATACCAATTTAAAGGAGATAGAATGCATTTTGTAACTAGAGGATTGTGCCTGTAAATGTAGAACTTATCTGGAGACTTCTGTAAATTGTGCTAATATGAGAAGATGACTATATCTACCCCCAAGGCATTAGAGGTCGTGGGAGCTCTCGGGAACTAGTGTCTCAGTCCAGGTGTTGGTGTCTCAGTATGCTTGTGTGTTAGACCCAAGTTAAATTCTAGGTCATTCTATGATTGTGTTCATGTGCTAATTTTGTACCGTGCATATCTCGTATTATAGCTCTAAGAGATATGTAGGGGTGATTTATTCACCCAATGTATGCCCCCTCATTTGGGGTACATGTGACGATGGTAGGAGGATGCGACCCAAAGGAGAGGACTTAATATTGTATTTGAAGTGGATACTTGTAGGGGGTAGGGGATGTGCATGGTAAAAACCAAGGCACATGCAAACAAAGTGGCTAGTAACATGTGTTAGTAGAAAAAGTAGAAAACATGCAATAGAAGAAAATTTAACAAGAAAGTATGTAGATAAGATGGACTGTGAAAAGTGGGTTTCAAACATGGGACATCACTCACAATATCACAAGACAATCAAGGTCAAAGCGGCCATAAGAAAGCAAACAATGATCAAATAAGACATAGGGCATAGCCCACAAACAATAGCTTACAATAGAGTAGAATAGAAAGCAATGGAAATCAAAGGTGATAGATAACCATATGGTTGTATATAGTCATGCAAGGTAAATGCTACACATGAAATACCCATTTAGAAAGATGAATAAAGTATGTCATGAGCATATATGAATCAATGAAAGGTAAAGTAGTTGTAATAATATATAATGATAGAACTGTGTAATATGTGATAGAGAGAAAATAGATTCCTAAGGATCCTGGTGGGATTGGTAAAAGGTACAAAGTGCAAGCATCATCATTGCAATATGTAAGAAATAGTAATAGATATACATTCACCACAAAAGACCTAGTGAATGTGCATGTGTATATATTGAAATATAATGACATATTAAGAATTTGTCTCGCATGAAAAAAAGGGTGAAACATGTAAATAGAATAAGCTTAGAAAGATTAGATGCAACCAAGATATGCAAATGCAATGTATGAGTGTGATGGAATGGTATGTAAAGTTTGAAGATGATAGGAGTAACATGCCCCCAATGGATGTGTATGAGATGAGGTTCATTTATAGGAACCCTCAACAAGTAAAAAATGAACCATAGAACAAGAGTGTGTCATCGGGTAATGTGTTGTGTGAAAGTAGATGCTAGAAAGATGTATCATGAAGCACAGAACATGAAATATGAATGATGTAAGGTTCATTTAGGTATTATACCCTTAGCATTCGAGTATGAACCATGGAACTAGAGTGTGTCATAGGGTAATGATGATACAATGCATGTATCAAATGGTATGAGAGAATGTACAAGGATTAGTAATGAGGCATGGAGCGCAAAGTGTGGTAGTAGACATTAGAGATAATTGATAGTGCTAGAAGGGGGGAGAATTGCAATGCCCCCAAGTGTGATAATGATGGAGATCTATGTGATAACACAAGAGATACCATGCCATTGTGGGAGAGTGTTAGTTGTGTTATGAGAATATAGGAGTCATCACAATGGTAGGCGTAGAGAAAGAGTAGAACCAAGGTTGGATTTTGGGTTAAAAGGAGGAAGCCTAAAGAGGTTATGTAGAGTTTGTTGGTCTTGCTTGGTTGGGGGTTTCTGATTTGGAATTGGTAATGTTGGAGAGGACTTGATAGGAGGAGAGGATGGAGGACAAATTTTGAGTGGTGGTTGTTTGATAAGAGTAGATGGAGAACAGATTTTGAGAGGAGGTTATAGTTTGAATAAGTTAAATAGGTTGTTCTTGACTAACCAGAGAAGGAACATTAGTGCTTAGGGATTGATGCTCATGAGACATAGAAGGACCATATTTAGGAGTCCAATGTGATTTAGGAATTGAAGGTGAGCATGATGCAGAATGTTGTGCAATAAATGAGATAAAACCCTGATGCTTAATTGCTTAATTCTTTGTTTTAAAGCATAACAATCATTGTCATTATGTCCATTAATTCTATGATAATTACAAAATGGGATAACTTGGTATTTGGCAAGATGATAGAGGAGTGGCAAGTTGATCAACCGGTGAGTGAGGAGATGAGGAAGAATATCATGTTTCTTAACATTGAGATCAGACTTGAGAGTTGTGGGTAGCGGTAAGACTTGGGGTTCACTAACATGAGCACATGTAGAGGACATAGGAGATGTAGAAGAACAACTAGCATGGGCCTTAGAAGCATCCTTGAGATGTTGAATTTCATCTTTAAGAGATATAATTGTGGTTTCATAGTTTGAAATTTATCTTGAAAAGCATGGTGTAAAGCTTGAATTGACTCTAAGATAGTTGGATTGGTTGGAGGATTAGGACCGATAGAGTCATTAGATAGATGATCGAAAATGGAACTCACTTGTGCACATGGCGTATTACGAGGGAGATACATAGTGTCTAGGGATTTTTGGAGAACATATTTGCAAGGTGGATGTATTTGAAGCAATGGATGAAAGGAAATATGAGGGGCCATGAAAGAAGATCAAATGGAATAGGAAAGAAAAGGATCGAATGTTTGATCATGAGTGGGGTTCACCGAATGATTTAATTAATTTTGAATTAAATCTATATTGCAGAGTAACTATTATTCCTAATGGTGTACAAATGCTGAAATATATAGTATGACGCAAAACAAACTAAGATGTAAAGTATGAAACCCTAAGCAAAGAGAGGGAGATAGAAGAACTTAGCTGATTTCTAAATGGATAGGAAGTGATCTAGGTAAGGTAAAATGTTGAAGCAGTACAACCAACATCATAATTACTCACTATGAAATATGGAACCCACGAGAATAATGTCGACATGGGTGCCCAATGCGGGAGAGAGAGGCACTGGCACCGGTGGACTCGATCTGAGCACTTTGGTGACTGTGTAGAGGCTCAACATCTACTTTCTTGTGTTGTTATGGTTTCATAGTTTCTCTTTATTGATCACTTGATGTTCACACTATGATCACCGATGATACATGTAACTTGTAAAAGAGAATTTCACCTGCACATACCCATAAACCACATCAAACCTAAAAGGAAAAGGTATAATGGGGAGTCGAATCGACCCTGACGGTCACCCCGAGAGTAAACTTATGACTGAACATTGCACTACATCTCAGACTCCATGTAGTTCTTGTGTTTGTGTGTAGAAATGGTGCCCTAGGATGCCCTTGTGCAAGTTGCACAATTGATAGCGGGTTGTAGCTAGAATGTAGCAATGTAATAGTATGTGTGGATGGAATAAAATAGACTTCCCCTTCCTATGTAGTGTATGTAGAGTTGATGCAGCCCTTGTCCCTTGAATGGGTGCTAGATGGATGCCTTTAAAGTACTTTAGTGCCTTTGGAATGCAAGCTTAGGTGATGATAGTAATGTTTAGTGCTTGGTCCTTGATTTTTAACAAATAACTATGTATTTATATGATTCCATTGTTTGATTTCATGATTGCGAACTCGAAGGTTGACCCATAAGTAAAAAAAAGATTCCCAAAAGATAAAATATACCCAAAAAGAGCGAGTAAGGTGAGAAAGGTTCAGGGGCACCCGGGAGGGACATGAGCACTGGGCGCGCTTGTCCTTGTTGGCACCGGTGTATCGAAGCCATGAAAGATAAACAAATAAGTTCTAATTGTCTTGTAGGGTGTATAAGACCATAGAAGACAAAGAAAAGAGGCCAAAGATAATTGTCAACCACTATTTTTCTTGCTTAGGAATCATGTAAATGCTAGCATGATTTTAGGACCTAGAAATGTACCCAAGAGCATGATTTTATATCTACACCCCCTCATGATACATGTACCCATGGCACATTTTCAAGTTTTTTTGGTTCCTTTTCTTTGTCTAACATCCAATCGGACAAGATGCATAAAAAAGTGCACTCCACCTCTCTTAGTTAGCCCATAAACACATGCATAACCATAGTTGATCCATGAGAGCTTGTTTCCATCTCCCTTCATCTCACTCTCATGAAACCTCTTATTGACTCTTGTCATGACCTGATGCAAAATGCATTATGATGCACCTCATGTCCCCTTGCTTCATTTATCCCCTATTTTTAGGGTGTAACTCCACTTCAACCAGATTTTGGTTGAGCTTGGCTAGGTTAGATGTGAGTTAAAGTGTAAAGGAGTGAGTGAAATGTTTAAAATCCATACTTAGCAAAAAATTTGTTTTAAAACGTCATTTTCCCCTCCTAATCTCACTCTCCTTGTTGTTATACTACTGGAATGTGCCTAAGACCTCATATACTAAAAATGGAAATTTGTTCATATCTCACAAACCCTTGTTTGTTTCCTATGAAATTTTAACAACTCCTTAAAAACACCCTTATGATAATCCCAATGTTGTATAAATTGGTGATTCAAAATTGTTAATGGTCAGATGAAGTTTCCATTTATAAAAACTCATTTTCATATCTACAGAGTTTTGATGATTGAAATCCTTTAAAAACTAGAGCAAAGCATCCTTGTGAAATAAAAAAAAATTGATACCACTCTTGTTCCATTCTGACACCAAGAAGACCCACTTCTAAAAATAGTAAGTCTTACCAAGCTTCACAGTCTATAAATAGTAAGTGTTGTCAACAGTTCATTCTCTGAGTTGTCATTGCTCCTTGCATATCAAGAACACTCAAAAGTGTCAAATTAAGCAACTTGTAACTAAAAATAGACTTCCTAAATTAAGACTTACTAAAAATAGTAAGTGTTGGGATATTGGTCAAGAAACAAGGATGTTGAGTTGCCCATGTTGATGAAGGAACATCCAGGAGTGATTGGGCCAGTTATGGGACATCATGGTGACTTGATGACAGACCCAAAATTTCATAGTATGCACTTTTAGTTGAGTATGGGAGCAATTTATCTACTTGGCAATGATAAAGGTCATAAACATCTTGGCTTTCCACCAATCAAACTTGGGATGATAAGTGATGCGAGACCATGAAAGGAAAGTGATATCAAACAAGGTCTGTAAAGGTGAGCCCCAATTCTCAATCATCTTCCCAAGATCGGCATGGGGATGTGTTTGATGAGTATGATGGTGAATGCAGAGTTTCTTCTTTCCCCATTTGTAGAAGAATACCTTTTCAATGAGGAATGGGTGGACAAGAAGGTGTTTGGGTCTCCCGAGGTTGATTCCATCTAAGAAGGAGATATCTTTGTCATGAAGGTGAATTTTGAAGTTCAAGGGAGTCATGAGGAGGAAGGTGATGATCTCCACATTCCAACTCCGACCTTGTGTTCAATTCTATTTCCAAGAGGAGGGACATCATGTGAATCACACCATGGCAAGGAACATGTCAGAATGAACTAGTGTGTGTAAAATATTTCCACTTGGACAACAGTGAACACAAGATCATCATGAAGCTTATGAGGGTGTTGAAACATCAAGATATCTATCAAGAGCCAAGACATTGAGGCAATGGTCATGAGGAGCATGATAGGAGAGGATCACAAGCCTTGATCAGAAAAGTAATCGAGGAAGATTCCACTAGTTGTAGCATTCATCTCAGCAACAAAGGAGTTCATTGAGAGCAATCTCTTCATCAATAAAAGCTTCTTTGTCTCGGATTTATCACTTCTCTCTCTTACATTCTATTTCTTCATTGGGAATGTGTTTTTTTATTTTGTCCTATTCACTTAAGTGACTTATAATTTTGCATTATAAAAGTTCCTTTTTGAAAATAAGAAAATGACTTAATTTCATTCCTAGGGAATGTGAAAGGTCACAAGTGGTGGGAGGATGAAAATTCACATCGAGGATAAAGAGACGCGTCATTAAAAAGTTATGAATTGGGATGGTTTATCCATTCCAAAGAGTTAGCAATTGTTATTTGTTCTTAGTTTTTGGCCTTTGTTTCACAACTACGTAAGTAATAAGCTATATTTTCCTATATCATTCCTATGTTCTTCTACTCTCTCTATTAATCTTGTAATCTTGTAAGTAATAAGCTATATTTTCCTATATCATGACACTTGGACGTGGTAGAGAGAGGGTGAAGATAAACGTGATCCTCGACATCATAAAGCGAACTGTGGATTCAAGTGATGAAACTGATGATTGGACATCCTCTTGATTACTCTAGTACCAGTGAAGTGGACATTGAAGATGAAGAAAGCGAGGTGGATGTTTCAGTCATGGATATCCTTCCAGTCACACCAACTCATGACCCCATAAAATTATCTGAAGAAGAAGTTGATGATCGTCTCCAACAAGTAAAGATTGGTGATGCTGTGATGGAGAGTGAGAAGAAATCCTACCTCCAGCTCTTTCGAAGGTACATACACATATTCACTTTTGATTACAAGGAACTCCGTCAAGTAAGTTGGGTAGAACATTGTATTGAGTGGTAGATGGTCTTAAGCCCATAAAGAAAATGCCATATAGAATGAATCCTAATTTTTCCAAGATGTAAAAGAAGAAATAGATAAGTTCTTGATGCGGGATTCATATTTCTTTGTGGAGAATTTAGAATGGGTTTCTCCCATTGTGATCTCAATAAAAAAGAATGGGAAGCTACGCATTTGTGTTGACTACTGGGAAGCTCAATAAGGCAACAAAGAAGGATCATTACCCTCTTCCATTTTCGGATCGAGATCTTGGGCGAAGTAGGCGGCCAGAGTGCTATAGTTTTCTTTGATGGATATAGCAAGCAATACTGACCAAGTTCGTATAGAGAGAAAGATCAAACCAAGACCACGTTCACCACTCCTTGGGAATGTTTGCTTATAGAGTTATTCCTTTTGGGTTGTGTAATACTAAAGCAACATTCCAAGCATTTGATGAATAGGGTGTTCGAACCCTACATTGGGACCTTCATCGAGTATTTACGGATGAAAGTGATTCAAAGAAAAGAAAGGTTGGTACATCTTCATTTGCTAGAGGAAATGAGGGAAATAGCAAAGGATACAAGCCATAAGAAGAAAATGAAGCAGAAGGAATACTTTGATCAAAAGATTTGATGGTCTCCATTTCATGTGAATGACTTGGTCCTAGTATATGATTCCGATAGATAAAAAAAGAAGACAGAGAAAATTTCTTCCAAAATGGATGGGGCCCTACAAAATAGACAAATTTGTGCATGAAAATGGTACGTGCGTCTGACCTGGAGGAATTGGATGGCACTCCCATTACGAAATGGGTCAACCACGAAAAGTTGAAGATTTTCCAAGCACCAGAATAGTCTACTCCGAGGATGGAGTAGAAGCTAGGAAGGGGGAAGATGTCGACACTAAAATTTTCCTCCATAATTTCTATTTCATTAATGTATGTATTAGGAATAGGATGTTGTTAAGTATAATTAGTAGTAGCGTCTGATAGAAGATAACGGCGCCGTCAGTACAGTGTCGCCAATAATGTGGAGTACGGTAACAATCAAAGTACAATAGGAATGTTGTAAAAAGTAAATATTTATTTGTCGAAGTGGTCCAGTAATGTTAAAATGTCAAAGTTTGGGTAATTAGAGAAGTAGGGTCTACGTGATTAGGAATTAGAAATATTATATTGGTAATAAGGACAAGGAGTGAGGTCATAAATATTTTGTGTATTTTATTTGTAAAAAGTCTAAAAATGTGGAACCCATGTAAAGTGATAAGGTTTATCTTATCTTAAGAGATAAGCTTACATGTACAAATAAGAGTTAAGGTATGGAATATGATTCGTCATAGTGGATTTCTTATCCTATCTTAGAGATAGGATGGATAAGCCTGGAAGTTCTATAAATAGAGAGGCCACCCCCTCATTTAGCATAGAAAGAAGTAGTGAGAAATATTGTAGAAGTGTGCAAAGGAAGCCATCAGTTAAAGGTGTGTTGAAGAAGCCATCAAGAGGTGTAATTGTAAAGTTTCTCCCATAGTCTTGTTGAAGTACCTCATGGGTGAGATTGTAACAATTTCATGTTAATATTATAATTTACTTTGATATTTCAGATTTGTCATCATTCTGTCTTATCATAGTCGATGGTATTCTTGTGTTATGTTGTTGTTTTGTTTCCAGATTACATCCACCAAACTAAAGGCTATGCATTAGTAAATAATCATAGCACGAGGAGTTCCCGATGAATAATTATCATAGTGCCGGATCGGTGTTGACAAGACCGGCCTAGGTATTTTACGAAAGAGTTTGCGAGAATCGTATCAAAAACTATGCACCATGAAGTTACACTCTAAAGGAAACATAATAGCTCCAGCATAATCACAAGGAGGAATCGATCAATCAATGGAAGAACTTGCATAATGAACAAAGCTTGCACATATAGAGAAAGATAGTGGAGTGTCTTGGCATACTCATAAATGTCAAATGAAGGAATACATATAGGGTGTTGAGTAACCCTAGTGCATGACACACAAGCAAACCCTAAACCTAACCCATGTGAGATGACCCTCCATATGTGAGTGGAGGACACATAGGATCCCACACACCAACACCCCCCTTCATCGAAGCTGGGGTAGTGGCTATGATGAGTTAGACAGAATAAGAAGACACTCCTAAACAACTAAGAAAGATGTGTCAATGGGGCCCGACAACTAAAGGCCTGATAAGGTGCCCATATACAAACAACATCTTCCTAGAAGAAAAAAAGAGGACTATATAGCCCAAAGAAGATGAGTAGCTGCATAAGACCTCACCCCAAGAAGAGACCACAAGTGAAGAAACTTCACCTCAGTGAAGGGCTTGGTGAATATATCTATAATCTGATCAGTTGTTTGAATGTATTGAATGTCGATGATACCATCATGAATAAGCTCTCATATGAAGTGCATATGGATCTCAATGTGCTTCATCCATTGATGTTGAACTGGATTTCTGCAAATTGAGATAGTGCTCATGTTATCACAATAGATAATGGTAGGCCGCCGAAAGTGGATGCCAAACTCTTTCAGAATACCTGTAGCCAAACAACCTTTGTGGAAGCATTAACTGCTCCTCTGTGTATTCCTCTCTAGAAGAATATATCACAATTGCATTCTTCTTCTTACTAGACCAACTAATAGGACCCGAACCAAGAGAGAAACTATAGCCAGAGGTAGATTTCGATGATCTAAGTCACCGGCCCAATCAGAATCTATGAACCCAATCAAGTCAATATCCACCCCTCCATAATAGTGAATGCCATCAAGTATAGGTGCCACGAACATAATGAAGGATCTGCTTAGCTTCTTTCCAATGCAACTCATGTGGCTCTGCATGAATCTGGACATGATCCCAACAACATAAGATAAATCGGTCGAGTGTGAGTCAAGTAAATCAAGCTCCCCACCAACTATCGATAAAGGGTACCATCAACCAAGGGAGTAGAGCAATCAAAACCAACTTAACCCCGAAAAAAAGGAGTAGGAGAAGACTTGCAATCGGACATCTGAAAAATGAGCAAGCAAGTCAAGAGCATACTTAGGTTGTGAAATCAAAATTCCCAAGTCAGATTGTGAAATCTAGATCCCAAGAAAGTAATGAAGCAGACCTAAGTCAATCATGGAAAACCTATTGGCCAAGGTGATCTTCACAGAATCAATGATAGAGGAAGAGCTTCCTGTGATCAACAAGTCATCAACATAGAGAACAAGAATGAGTATGGAGTCATCTTGCCATAGAATATAAACATTTGAATCAGAGTGACACCTAGTAAACCATGATGTAAGTAAAAAGGAGTCCATCTTGGAATACCAAGCCCGAGGGGCTTGTTTAAGGCCATAAAGAGACTTCTTTAACTTACAAACGAGGGAGGGATCATGGACATAACCTGAAGGTTGTTCCATATAGATCTCTTCCTCTAGATCACCATGAAGGAAGGCACTCTTAATGTCCATTTGATGGACTTTCCATCTACTTGTTGCGGAAATGGAAGGGTCAGTCGAATAGAAGTCATCTTCGTAATTAGAGCAAAGGTTTTAGTATAAATCAACCCAACTATATCTGGGAGAAACCCCTAGCTACTAATCACACTTTAAACTTTTCGAAATCTCCATCTACTCCATACTTTCTTCGAAACACCCACTTACATTGAACAATTTTTCTTCCTTTCGGAAGAGGGGTGAGATCCCAAGTATTGTTCTTCATGAGAGAGGAATACTCCTCATCCATGGCAGAATCCCACTCAAGAATACCAGAAGCCTCCTAGAAAGACTGTGGATTAGAGGCAGAGGTGAAGAAAGAGTGGGGTCAATGAAATCTGAGTGAGTACGTCTCATATCCAAAGTATCTCAACTAAATCTCTAGCACTTTGCAAGGTTTTCCTAGCCCAAAGAGGACCAGAGAGGATCAGGCTCTGAGTTGGAAGATTCATCACTCAAGTGAGAAGGGACATAGTCCTCATCATCACTACTATTAGAATCGGAAGACTCAAAGGTCTGATGGTCGGGAGGATCTAGGAAGAGGAGCACGCTCAACAACATCATCATCTGATGAGTCAGAATCTGAATCAGCAAGCTGAAGAACCTCGATAGGTAGAGAAGTAGAAGTCGAAGAAGACTCATCAAACTTAACACTTCTCTCAATATAAAGCTCATGAGAAGTAGGATTCAACAATTGATATCCCTTCACGCCATCAAGATACCCTATAAAGATACAAGGCTTGGATTGTGGTTCCAATGCCTTATGTTTCTTCTTGGGAATCGAGCCATAGCCTTGGATCGAAGACTCAAAAGTGCTCAACATCAAGCTTGCATCCAAACCAGGCTTCAAAGGGTGTCATCCCTCTTACTACCTTGTGTGGAACATAGTTTTAAATGTAATTAGCACAATTCATTGCTTCAACCCAATACTGCGGAGGAAGAGACTTTGAGTGAATCATACAAGTGGCCATCTCCTTAAGAGTATGGTTCTTTCTTTCTGCGACTCCATTATGTGAAGGGATATAAACAACTATATGTTGTAAGGAGATCCCTTCAGAAGTATAGAAATCCATGAACCTATTGTTTACATATTCACCTCCATTGTCGGTTTGAAGAACCTTAATAGACCATTCCACCTATTTCTTAGCAAGAGCCTTAAAGTCTTGAAAATGTTCAAAGACTTCAGACTTAAGCTTAAGAAAATATACCCAAGTATATCGCGAATAGTCATCAATGAAGGTGAGCACATAAAGAGCTCTAGTAAAAAGAAGGAGATGGAAATGGACTAGAAATATTGTTGTGAACAAGAT